>CANSZD010002913.1:4060000-5260000 GCA_947648045.1 Beta corolliflora
ACTGCCCAAAGCTCGCTTGTCGGGAGGTAATTCCTCCAAAGTCCAAGTGTCATTATCCTCCA
This sequence comes from Beta corolliflora, assembly GCA_947648045.1. NCBI lineage: Eukaryota > Viridiplantae > Streptophyta > Magnoliopsida > Caryophyllales > Amaranthaceae > Beta > Beta corolliflora. The sequence continues at coordinate 4,060,063 of CANSZD010002913.1, forward strand.
AGGCACGAATCTCATCCTGCATAGAAGTTTTCCAACCAGAGCCCTTCATAGCTTCCTTAAATGACCTGGGATCAGAGTTAGCAACAACAGCAGCAAGAAATTTTCGATAATTCACAGAAAAGTTTGCGCAATTTATATAATGAGCTATGGGATAAGGAGTACCTGAAGGAGTGGAAGGAGATGAAGTAGACAGAGATGGACAAGAGGTGACAACAGAGTGGGTGACATAATCACGAAGCAAAACCGAGAGAACCTTGTCCTTTTTTCCACGCCCCAACTTAGGAGAAGGAGAAATAGGAGGTTGCAGCTCAAGGGAGAGAATAGCAGGCCCAATAGGTGGCTGGGCCGACGCAGGAGAGAGAGGAGTGCTGGAGAGTGGGTTAGGAGAGGAGGCGGGTGAAACAGGCCCAGAGGAAGAGCGGGGGGAGTCCACGACGCACGCGGAACTGGGCAATGGGGAATTGGGCTCTGGCCCAGGAGAGAGACGAGGAGGGCTGGGAGGCCGATTTATTTGTGGAGGTGTTGGGACAGGTTGGGGTCTAATATTAGTGGGCTGAGGAAGCGGATCATTGGTCACAAACACAATGTCATCAAAATCATAATCAATAGGGCCAACATCAAGGGGAACATGAGTGTGAGGGGCTATGTTCACATCAATGGGATCTTTAAAGGGGAAACTTCCTAAAAAAAAATTGACATCACGCGAAACAAAGAATTCTTTGGTATCAAGATCAAATAAACGCCACCCCTTCTTAACAAAAGGATACCCAACTAACAAGCACTTCCGACTTCGACTAGCAAACTTGTCACCTTTGGTTTTATGATTATGGGCAAAACAAAGAGAACCGAACATTTTAATAGCCTCATAAGCAGGAGTAAAACCAAAGAGAACCTCAAAGGGACATTTGTTGTGTAACAAAGGAGAGGAGGTGCAGTTAATAAGATGGGCAACATCAAGGACATTTTCCCCCCAAAAATAGATAGGCAAATGAGCCTGAAAACATAAGGCCCTCCCAACATTCAAGATATGTTGATGTTTACGCTCGACCCTCCCATTTTGTTGTGGAGTGGAAACACAAGAGGTTTGAAAAATAATGTCGGTAGTGGAAAAATCGTCATGTAAGCAATTGAATTCAGTGCCATTATCAGATTGCATAATTTTAATAGTTTGAGAGAACTGACGCTCAACCATGGTAACAAAAGTCATAAACATACGAAAAACCTCAGTTTTATCCTCCATTAAATAAATCCAAACAGCACGAGAATAATCATCAACAATTGTTAAAAAATAACGAGCTCCACATGAAGAAGCATGTCTATAAGGTCCCCACAAATCACAATGAATCTTTTCAAAAATCCTACTAGCCCTATTCTCACTTAAAGGAAACTTGTCTCTAGGATGCTTAGCACGAAAACAGATTTCACATGCTTTATTCAAACTACCCTTATGACCACACATAGGAGGAAGTAACTTCACCACACGTTCAGAAGGATGCCCCCATTCTTAGATGCCAAAGCTCCAAAGAAGAATCGGCTTTCAGAGACACTTGTTGAACAGAGTCACCACTACTGAAATAATACAGTCCATCGCGTTTATGTCCCGCTCTAATCAGCTCCCTCGTTGGGTCCTGAATAGCACACATAAAAGAGTTAAATTGCACAATACAATTCGTATCATGAGATAATTGTGAAACCGATGGTAAATTGCATCTGAAAGAGGGAACAAGGAGCACATCACGCAAAGTGATAGTGGCAGAGAGACGAACAGAGCCTTTGTGCGTAGCAATAATGGTAACACCATTGGGAAGTCCAACAGGACACTCACAAACATCCACAATGTCAAACAACCAAGTAGCCTTACCCGTCACATGGTTAGTAGCACCAGTATCGATAATCCAAGAATAAGAATAAAACATACCATTCAAACGATCACCAGGAAGTTTTGTATTACCAAATAAGCTCGCAAGAGCTTTCCACTGATCAGCATTAATGAGCTGAGACGAACCAAAAGTAGGGCCAGGCGAAACAACAAGAGCACTCTGAGCGACATTCGCCTTAGCCACACCACAGCCACGCAAACTACCAGGAGGCCGAGAACCCTTTACTGACTCACCTTTGTTGGGATATCCAACCAACTCAAAGCAAGTGCTAGCCTCATGGCCATGTTTCTTACAGTGCGTACATGCCAAGAGCGACCATCAACGAGCGGCCTCATGACCGACCTTATGACAATGAGAGCACAGGGGCCTCTCGGACCGGCCACGACCAGCCTGCACCGCAAAACCCAACACATCAGGCGGCTTAGCCTCGGTAGCCCCACGAGCAAGACGCACACGTTCATCCTGCAAAACCAACTGATACGCACGATCGAGCGAAGGAAGAGGATCGGTCGACAAGATCGTGGTGCGTAAGGGTCCATAATAGTCTGTGTAAAGACCCATAAGAAACTCATGAAGTTTCTAAGCCTCGGGGCGTTCAGCATGCAACGAGCCAGTAGTACACGTAACACAGCATTTACAATTTATCAAAGGCTCATGTTTAGCTAACTCCTCCCATAAACAATTTAATTTCCGATCGTAAGTAGACACAGACATAGATTTTGTTTGTTCACAACGAGCAATATCAAATTTCAGTTGTTGGATACGGGGTCCGTTAATAGTGGTAAAGCGGGTTTGAAGATGTTTCCACAACGTGGAAGCCTCGCGAAATTTAGAGAGAGTTCGTCTTACCTCAGGATCGATCGTGTTGGTGAGCCACGAAATTAACATGGCGTTTACAGTGGTCCAATCAGCATCGGTGTGGGGTGGGACGGCACCGGTAATGGAACCATTGAGGAAGCCGAACTTTCGGCGGGCTTCGAGAGCCATCTGGACGTCGGAGGACCAGTCATCATAGTTGTCATGGCGGGGTTTGGTTGGAGTGATAAAGTCACCGGGACGATCCCCGGTGCTAAGGAAAAACGGAGAATTAATATTGACGGTGGGAATCACGTCTTTGTCTTTGTCTTTGTTTTGAGCGCCGGGACTGTCACCCATGGCTGCGGTTTTCAGAGAAAAAAAATTAGGGTTGGCTCCGATACCATGTAGAATATTGATTAGGGTGAAAAGTTTTCCTTATCATTGATATCTTCACAATATATATAAGATACATCAAAATAGGAAACCATGCTAGAGTACAATCCTAGCTTAAGTAAACTTCCTAAAACATATATATCGCTACATAAAATTTGATCTTCAACACACCAATTAACACCCACAACAAGAAGTAAATTATTTATGAACATCGGGTATTAATTTAAAAGCACATAAACAAACAGACTTAAAAAAACAAAGCAATAAAAAAAAACTCCCTCGTAGTACAGATTACAAGACCCAAACGCCCACAGAACCGAAGATTTTAATAGCCTCATAAGCAGGAGTAAAACCAAAGAGAACCTCAAAGGGAGATTTGTTGTGTAACAAAGGAGAGGGGGTGCGGTTAATAAGATGGACAGCATCAAGGACATTTCCCCCCCAAAAGTAGATAGGCAAATGAGCCTGAAAACGTAAGGCCCTCCCAACTTTCAAGATATGTTGATGTTTACGCTCGACCCTCCCATTTTGTTGTGGAGAGGCAACACAAGAGGTTTGATAAATAATGTCGGTAGTGGAAAAATAGTCATGTAAGCAATTTAATTCAGTGCCATTATCAGATTGCATAATTTTAATAGATTGAGAGAACTGACGCTCAACTATGGTAACAAAAGTCATAAACATACGAAAAACCTTAGTTTTATCCTCCATTAAATAAATCCAAACAGCACGAGAATAATCATCAACAATTGATAAAAAATAACGAGCTCCACATGAAGAAGCATGTCTATAAGGTCCCCACAAATCACAATGAATCTTTTTAAAAATCCTACTAGCCCTATTCTCACTTAAAGGAAACTTGTCTCTAGGATGCTTAGCACGAAAACAGATTTCACATGCTTTATTCAAACTACCCTTATGACCACACATAGGAGGAAGTAACTTCACCACACGTTCAGAAGGATGCCCCCATTCTTAGATGCCAAAGCTCCAAAGAAGAATCGGCTTTGAGAGACACTTGTTGAACAGTCACCACTGCTGAAATAATAGAGTCCATCACGTCTATGTCCCGTTCCAATCAGCTCCCTCGTTGGGTCCTGAATAGCACACATAAAAGAGTTCGTTAAATTGCACAATACAATTCATATCATGAGATAATTGTGAAACCGATGGTAAATTGCAATTGAAAGAGGGAACAAGGTGCACATCACGCAAAGTGATAGTGGCAGAGAGACGAACAGAGCCTTTGTGCGTAGCAATAATGGTAGCACCATTGGGAAGTCCAACAGGACACTCACAAACATCCACAATGTCAAACAACCAAGTAGCCTCACCATTCACATGGTTAGTAGCACCAGTATCGAGAATCCAAGAATCAGAATAAAACATACCATTCAAACGATCACCAGGAAGTTTTGTATTACCAAATATGCCTGCAAGAGCTTTCCACTGATCAGCATTAAAGAGCTGAGACGAACCAGAAGTAGGGCCAGGCGAAACAACAGGAGCACTCTGAGCGACATTCGCCTTAGCCACACCACGGCCACGCGAACCACCAGGAGGCCGAGAACCCTTTGATGACTCACCTTTGTCGGGATATCCAACCAACTCAAAGCAAGTGCTAGCCTCATGGCCATGTTTCTTACAGTGCGTACATGCCAAGAGCGACCAACAACGAGGGGCCTCATGACCGACCTTATGACAATGAGAGCACAAGGGCCTCTCGGACCGGCCACAGCCACGACCAGCCTGCACCTCAAAACCCAACACATCAGGCGGCTTAGCCTCGGTAGCCCCACGAGCAAGACGCACACGTTTATCCTGCAAAACCAACTGATACGCACGATCGAGCGAAGGAAGAGGGTCGGTCGACAAGATCGTGGTGCGTAAGGGTCCATAATAGTCTGTGTAAAGACCCATATGAAATTCATGAAGTTTCTGAGCCTCGAGGCGTTCAGCATGCAACGAGCCAGTAGTACACGTAACACAACATTTACAATTTATCAAAGGCTCATGTTTCGCCAACTCCTCCCACAAACAATTTAATTTCCCATAGTAAGTAGACACAAACATAGATTTTGTTTGTTCACAACGAGCAATATCAAATTTCAGTTGTTGGATACGGGGTCCGTTAATAGTGGTAAAGCGGGTTTGAAGATGTTTCCGCAACGTGGAAGTCTCGCGGAATTTAGAGAGAGTACGTCTTACCTCGGGATCGATCGTGTTGGTGAGCCACGAAATTAACATGGCGTTTACAGTGGTCCAATCGGCATCGGTGTGGGGGTGGGACGGCACCGGTAATGGAACCATTGAGGAAGCCGAACTTTCGACGGGCTTCGAGAGCCATCTGGACGTCGGAGGACCAGTCATCATAGTTGTCATGGCGGAGTTTGGTTGGAGTGATAAAGTCACCGGGACGATCCCCGGTGCCAAGGAAAAACGGAGAATTAATATTGACGGTGGGAATCACGTCTTTGTCTTTGTCTTTGTTTTGGGCGCCGGGACTGTCACCCATGGCTGCGGTTTTCAGAGAAAAAAAATTAGGGTTGACTCCGATACCATGTAGAATATTGATTAGGGTGAAAAGATTTCCTTATCATTGATATCTTCACAATATATATAGGATACATCAAAATAGGAAACCATGCTAGAGTACAATCCTAGCTTAAGTAAACTTCCTAAAACATATATATCGCTACATAAAATTTGATCTTCAACACACCAATTAACACCCACAACAAGAAGTAAATTATTTATGAACATCGGGTATTAATTTAAAAGCACACAAACAAACAGACTTAAAAAAACAAAGCAATAAAAAAAAACTCCCTCGTAGTACAGATTACAAGACCCAAACGCCCACAGAACCGAAGATTTTAATAGCCTCATAAGCAGGAGTAAAACCAAAGAGAACCTCAAAGGGAGATTCGTTGTGTAACAAAGGAGAGGGGGTGCGGTTAATAAGATGGACAGCATCAAGGACATTTTCCCACCAAAAGTAGATAGGCAAATGAGCCTGAAAACGTAAGGCCCTCCCAACATTCAAGATATGTTGATGTTTACGCTCGACCCTCCCATTTTGTTGTGGAGAGGCAACACAAGAGGTTTGATATATAATGTCGGTAGTGGAAAAATAGTCATGTAAGCAATTGAATTCAGTGCCATTATCAAATTGCATAATTTTAATAGATTGAGAGAACTGACGCTCAACCATGGTAACAAAAGTCATAAACATACGAAAAACCTTAGTTTTATCCTCCATTAAATAAATCCAAACAGCACGAGAATAATCATCAACAATTGTTAAAAAATAACGAGCTCCACATGAAGAAGCATGTCTATAAGGTCCCCACAAATCACAATGAATCTTTTCAAAAATCCTACTAGCCCTATTCTCACTTAAAGGAAACTTGTCTCTAGGATGCTTAGCACGAAAACAGATTTCACATGCTTTATTCAAACTACCCTTATGACCACACATAGGAGGAAGTAACTTCACCACACGTTCAGAAGGATGCCCCCATTCTTAGATGCCAAAGCTCCAAAGAAGAATCGGCTTTCAGAGACACTTGTTGAAATAATAGAGTCCATCACGTCAATTTCCCGTTCCAATCAGCTCCCTCGTTGGGTCCTGAATAGCACACATAAAAGAGTTCATTAAATTACACAATACAATTCATATCATGAGATTATTGTGAAACCGATGGTAAATTGCAATTGAAAGAGGGAACAAGGTGCACATCACGCAAAGTGATAGTGGCAGAGAGACGAACAGAGCCTTTGTGCGTAGCAATAATGGTAGCACCATTGGGAAGTCCAACAGGACACTCACAAACATCCACAATGTCAAACAACCAAGTAGCCTCACCATTCACATGGTTAGTAGCACCAGTATCGATAATCCAAGAATCAGAATAAAACATACCATTCAAACGATCACCAGGAAGTTTTGTATTACCAAATAAGCCTGCAAGAGCTTTCCACTGATCAGTATTAAAGAGCTGAGACGAACCAGAAGTAGGGCCAGGCGAAACAACAGGAGCACTCTGAGCGACATTCGCCTTAGCCACACCACGGCCACGCGAACCACCAGGAGGCCGAGAACCCTTTGATGACTCACCTTTGTCGGGATATCCAACCAACTCAAAGTAAGTGCTAGCCTCATGGCCATGTTTCTTACAGTGCGTACATGCCAAGAGCGACCAACAATGAGGGGCCTCATGACCGACCTTATGACAATGAGAGCACAAGGGCCTCTCGGACCGGCCACAGCCACGACCAGCCTGCACCTGAAAACCCAACACATCAGGCGGCTTAGCCTCGGTAGCCCCACGAGCAAGACGCACACGTTCATCCTGCAAAACCAACTGATACGCACGATCGAGCGAAGGAAGAGGGTTGGTCGACAAGATCGTGGTGCGTAAGGGTCCATAATAGTCTGTGTAAAGACCCATATGAAATTCATGAAGTTTCTGAGCCTCGAGGCGTTCAGCATGCAACAAGCCAGTAGTACACGTAACACAACATTTACAATTTATCAAAGGCTCATGTTTCGCTAACTCCTCCCACAAACAATTTAATTTCCCATAGTAAGTAGACACAAACATTGATTTTGTTTGTTCACAACGAGCAATATCAAATTTCAGTTGTTGGATACGGGGTCCGTTAATAGTGGTAAAGCGGGTTTGAAGATGTTTCCACAACGTGGAAGCCTCGCGGAATTTAGAGAGAGTACGTCTTACCTCGGGATCGATCGTGTTGGTGAGCCACGAAATTAACATGGCGTTTACAGTGGTCCAATCGGCATCGGTGTGGGGTGGGACGGCACTGATAATGGAACCATTGAGGAAGCCGAACTTTCGGCGGGCTTCGAGAGCCATCTGGACGTCGGAGGACCAGTCATCATAGTTGTCATGGCGGAGTTTGGTTGGAGTGATAAAGTCACCGGGACGATCCCCGGTGCCAAGGAAAAACGGAGAATTAATATTGACGGTGGGAATCACGTCTTTGTCTTTGTCTTTGTTTTGGGCGCCGGGACTGTCACCCATGGCTGCGGTTTTCAGAGAAAAAAAATTAGGGTTGGCTCCGATACCATGTAGAATATTGATTAGGGTGAAAAGTTTTCCTTATCATTGATATCTTCACAATATATATAGGATACATCAAAATAGGAAACCATGCTAGAGTACAATCCTAGCTTAAGTAAACTTCCTAAAACATATATATCGCTACATAAAATTTGATCTTCAACACACCAATTAACACCCACAACAAGAAGTAAATTATTTATGAACATCGGGTATTAATTTAAAAGCACACAAACAAACAGACTTAAAAAAACAAAGCAATAAAAAAAAACTCCCTCGTAGTACAGATTACAAGACCCAAACGCCTACAGCACCGAAACTGGAACCCTCCCGATCGGACCAAGATATCGGCGCCAAAGCCTAACCCTTCAGACCAAAACTTGATAAATCGAACCAAGGCTTCAAAACCAAATACCCAGGCCCAGAAACGACCCACACAAGAAGATCGACCTGTGGTAAGAGGAACGATCTGCGGGCTAACGGAAAAGACCAATCCCGCGAGCCACGGACGCCGGCTGCAACCCAATCTAGGAGGATGGGATGGGTGACTTGCCGACAAGGGAGGGCTAAGGCCCAATCCTGGTCTACGAGCACCCCTTGGGGTCGACGAAGTGAAAAAACAAGGAAAAAAGGGAGAGTGGAGATTAGAAGGAAAAGGGAAGAGAGAGAGAGAACAAGTGAAAACCCTAGCAAAGGTGATGGGGTGTAGTTGTGCAATTCATGTTACATACTTGATCATCAATGGTGGATGCATCTATCATGTTGAACAATAAAGTTCCATCAATTGAGGTTCACCAATAATGGAATATACTATGCTGTATACGATAGAATATACTAAGTTGCATATAGTAAAAAAATACAAAAATATAAATATATAAACTGTTGACTATGCATAATATAAAAAGATGATCGTGCAAAGATAAGCTAACTGTGCATGATTACATGACAAATCATTAAACATATGTGGCACTATAGACACCTATTTTTGGAACCGGCCTCAGTTATTTCCCGAATGTCGATGATGATTGTACCACGACACAATAGGTCCGATTCTGTGAACATATGCTCAAGTATCACCTCACATCACCTATTACACCCATTTTGGCAAAATTCGGGGTCATTGGCAATTTACTTGACTCAAAATGCGCTTCGGAAATTTTTCGCGAGTTTCTTTTTTTTATAATTTATAGGACACTTTTCAACCCTTAGGGGCATTTTCGTAATTTTACGAGGCATTTTTATCATTTTTTCAACCTTTTTCCCATTTTTCCATAATTTTTTAGAATTGTTTAGGACAATTTAGCACTCCAGGGGTGTTTTTGTAATTTTTGATGATGCTTAGCTTCTTGGGCATTTTAAAATTTTCGTAGGATTTTTATAATTTTTTACAATTTATCCTGATATTTCTGTAATTTTTTTCTATATTTTTCTGGCATTTATTTCAATTTTCATTAATTATTTCCATTTTAATTTCTATTTTTATTATGATTTTATTATTATATTCTAGAACATTCAGGAAAGGTGGCGAAGTCACCGAAATTTGGAACGTTTCAGAATTGTTCACTAGGTTAAGAAAAATATAATCTATCAGGATGAACTGTCCGGAATAATATCTTATTAGATTTTCTTTTCGAATTTTTCCCGGATTGTTCCCTAAGAAATTTCCCCGTAAATATAGGTCTGCGCTATAGCGCAGACGTCTGCGTGGCATCGCATAAAGTCTGCGTAATAGCGCAAGTCTGTTGCGTAACAACGCGAATCGGAACATAAGTGAAGCACACGCATAAAGCCATGAGCGCCACAGTGCTCTATCCAGTCAGCAGCTGAGTCATCCTCTGGCTGTAGCGCAGGACACAGGTGGCAGCTGACACATCACCTGCCTTTAACGAAAGTCCTATGTGGCATCTGACTTTGCATTTTGTTGCTTCGCTTCGTTTTTCGCCTATAAATAACCCTTTAGACCCCGGTTTTCACACCTTCCAACACCACTCGACCACCATGTCTCTCTCTCTAGCTTCTCTCTCTAAAAATATTCTTTCTCTCTCCTAAAAACACCATTCAAACACATTAAAACAGACAAAAAAACCTCCTCAAAAGACTATAAAACACCTCTTTTTGCACTCCTTTCAATACACAAGCAAATCCTATTGGCTTTTGACACTTGGCACGACACTTGACATACGTTTTGGAGTCATTCTTAACCACACACACAAGGTACGTGTTCTGAGACTCCCTTTACGCAAATCACCTAGTGTACTTGTTGTTAAAACTATGTTTAATTAAGGTTTGACTTTTGATTAAACATAAACATATAATTAATTAATTTTATTTTGCAATTTTACTTGTTAATATTTCATGTAACAATGTACTATGTTAATTAAAAAATTCGAGTTTAATTAATTATTTAATTAATTTTCACAATCTCAATTCAGTTTAATTTCTTTTTAACGCTATGTTTTATATTTTTTAATGCAACTTTGAGTCATATTCAATTTAACTAAAACATATATGTAGCAACTCACATAGTTTTAGGCTAATATCTCATGTAAATACGTAGGCCAAAATGTTTGCGTATTTCATGTGGTGCCCTAAAAAGTTTCAATATTCATGTGGTACCCCAAAAACAGAAAATAATTCTTACCGTGCCCAAAAGTTAACAAAAGTTAACTTTCTGTTACATTTTATAATGAAATTACAATTTTACCCTCACTTAATAATAAAAATGTAATTATCTAATCTAATCTAACCTAAATTAACAACCATTGAACTAATCCTTAATCTCTCTTCTCCCCACCAATCTCTCTCCTCCCCACCACACTGCCTTCTCTCTCCTCAGCTCTCTCCACCACAACACCACCATTTCCACCAATCATCTCTTTCCTCAACTCCCTCCTCCACCACCTGACCCACCCTTAGCCACCAAAACCACTGAATTAGCCACCCTAGCCAATGCAACCACTGAATCAGCCACCAAAACAGCCTAATCGACCAATCCCAGTCACCGAAACCACCTAATCAACCACCCCAACAACTGAAACAACTTAATCAACCACCCCCACGTACTGAAAAAACCTAAAGAGCTACCCCTGCTCACCGATCTTCTTCTCCTTCTTCTTCTATATTTTTCAACTTTTCCTTCGATCTTCTCATTCTATCTTCTTCATCTTCTTCGATAGTCTTCTTCTACTCCCTTCTTCTTCGAGCCTCTTCTTCTAGGTTCTTCTTTTAGGTTATTCATATTTTGGTGTTGTTTGGGTTGATCTCGATTTCGGGGTGGGTGGGCTCGATTTCGGGGTGGGTTGACTTGATTTTGGAGTGGTTAATCGTTCAAATTAGAGATGGGTGGTTTTGGGTGGTGTCGTTGCTTGTTCTAGGTGGTGTTGGTGCTCAATTGGGTGGCGTTGCTCGATTTTTCTGTGCGTGGGTTGTGTTGCTCGATTTTTCTGTATGTGGGTCTATGGCGGTGGATCTGAAGTGCTTGGCGGTGGTAGTGGTGGTGTTGGCGAGTGGTTGTGCAGGTGACTAGTGGTGCCGGTGAGTGGTTATGTAGTTCAGTACTGGGTCAGGTGGTGGAGGACGGAGTTGAGGAGAGAGAAGATTAGTGGAAGTGTTGGTGTAGTGGTGGTGGGGAGGAAGCGTGGTGGGGAGGAGAGAGATTATAGGATTAGTTCAATGGTTGTTAATTTGGGTTAGATTTGATTAGATAATTACATTTTTGTTATTAAGTGAGGTTAAAATTGTAATTTCCTTATAAAATGTAACAGAAAGTTTGCTTTTGTTAACTTTTGGGCACGGTAAGAATTATTTTCTATTTTTGGGGTGTCACATGAATATTGAAACTTTTTAGGACACCACATGAAATACGTAAACATTTTGAGGTACTACATGAAAAATCCCATTTAATTTCTTTTTAACGCTATGTTTTATATTTTTTAATGCAACTTTGAGTCATATTCAATTTAACTAAAACATATATGTAGCAACTCACATAGTTTTAGGCTAATATTTCATGTAAATACGTAGGCCTAAATAACATCGCTTAAGCATTTACTTATAAATTTTTTTTGTGCCTTTTCATGTCCATTATTTGTAACTTATGACAACCATCATGTACAAATCCTTTGCAACAATTTTTGTCCTTTTAATTGAGCATTAAATTTTGGCAATGACCATGACATTTGGCAATACGCATCTTCAATTAGCAATCCTTAGGATTTAATTTGACTTAATTCCTAAGTGGTCACTTAAGAATTATATGCAATTTGTGCATCAAATTCAACCAACATTGTAATCTAGGTTAGTGCGCATCTAAGAACAAATTGGGATAAGTTTGTTGCTCTAGGATTATCATGGTGAAATTACAATTGAGGTCGAGTAGACACCGCCACAGGCGGGCGAGTGTGGGTCAATGATTCACATTCGTAACATATCCCTGAACCCATGACATGGTCAATGAACAAACTATGGGGCCATTTTTGCACCAATGTTTCGGGTGTCCACGAACCTATGAAGGCACGGTGGCGATTCCTCTTTCAAAAGCACGCTCCATAAGCCCCTTACGCCAGCGCACTCACGTGCGGTATCAAGGGCACAAGCACCTTGTGTAGGTTCATGAAACCATGCCTACAGGCACAATCGACGACCCAGATTTAATCATTTTATTAGTGGTATATTTTTCTTTTTAAAGCAAGAATTTTTTAGTTTTTGGAGGTGGGGGAGAATTTAAAGTATAACTTTCTCTAGAAAAAATAGCAATAATATCTCTAGTTTTCACTCTCTTACTTTTGTTCATTCGGCAAACATATTATTTGTATCTATATTCAATATTCTTGCATCAATTTTAAAAAGATTTCATTAAAAAGTTTTGGTAGGGTGTTAAAGATAAAAAGAAAATCTATTGTAAAAAGTGTTCTTTATGTGGAAGAACGTGGGTTGGATTTAGAGATATGCATGCTTTTAATGATGCACTTCTTGCTAAACAAGCTAAGTTTGGTGGATTGTGAATAATGAGAACCCTCTTGTTACCTCTATTCTAAAAGCCAAATTAAATATTTCCCCAATGGTAATTTGTTTGATGCAGATCTAGGCAAGAACCCAAGCTATGTTTGGAGGAGTTTTCATAGAGTCAAGTGGATAGTTGAGAGGGGCTCGAGATGGCTCATAGGGAATAGTAACAGTGTCAATGTTTGGTGTGACCAATGGGTGCCTAGACCAAAGAGTTTTAGGGTGATCACAACTATGGGTAATAATGATCCGCATTTGAAAGTAAGCTCTCTTATTGATCATAATTCATGTTCGTGGAACGTAGAGCTTATTTCTAACATTTTTTTCCAATGGATGTGGAAGCTATTTTGAATATACCCTTACATGAAATTCTTCACGAAGATGTTAGAGTGTGACATCACTCATCTTGTGATAACTTCACAATTAAATCTGCGTATCACTTAATTATGGAGTCCAAAAAGGAAGATGGGGAGTGTAGTTCATCACCTAATAAGAAGTTTTGGGAGAAACTTTAGAGCCTCGATGTACCCCCTTGAATTAAAATGTTTGGTTGGAGGACTTTTGTAAATGGTCTTGCGACTAAGTGCAACCTCAGAGTGTGTATTAAGGAGATTGATAGTTCTTGTGTTTGGTGTGGAGCATTGGAGGAAAACGACATGCACGCAATTGTGCATTGCCCAGCTGCAGCTATTATATGGCAAATTGTGGTTTTGATGAGTCCTATTTCGATCATAAGTTTGCATGTATTATTGAAGACAAGGATAATCAATGTGTGAATACACTCATGCACTCATTATCAATACTGCTTTCAATGGCTGTGCCGCCTTTTGCTTCATTCATTTAATGTTTTTTTTGTCTTAGTCACAAAGACAGTACAAGCTTTCCTATTTATATGACAGCAGCCAAAAACAGAAAAAACCTAGACCAATGCATCACATGACCTTTTAAAGTTGCACATGATCCAAGAAAGATTGTAGTAAGACTCATTACACAATGAAACAGGACCAATACAGGACCAAAACACACAGTAACAAATGACAATCCATTTTCTACTACAACTTCCATCCTTTACACCCCCCCTCAAGCTAAGGAGGCAACTCCTAGCTTGTGCAGTAACTGTTGATCCTGAAGAGAAGGGAGCTGTTTAGTGAAGACATCTGCTAACTGTTTGGATGAAGGCAGATAAGTGGGATTGATGGTGCCATCTTGCACTTTCTCTCTAATAAATTGACAATCAATGTCAATATGCTTTGTCCTCTCATGGTAGACAAGATTTGCTGTTATGACCAAAGCCGCTTGATTGTCACAGTACAGAGGAGTAGAACCTAAGTGAGTGAGACCCAAATCCTTTAGAAGTTGCTTGAGCCAAAGAATTTTACAGATAGTATTTGCCATGGATCTATATTCTGCCTCAGCTAATGATCTAGCAACACGGTTTGTCTTTTACTTTTCCATGAAAGAGGAGATTGTCCAAGCGTGATGCAAAATCCAGTGGTAGATCGCCTTGTGACTAGACAGCCTGCCCAATCACTGTCACAATAGGCTGTAAGCCTTGCTGCAGAGGAAGAGGCAAGTAATATTCCCTGATGTTGTGAGCCTGCCAGATATCTTAGTATCCTCTTGGCAGCTTGGAGATGCACATTTGTGGGATGATGCATAAATTGGCTCAGGATATGGATGTTGTAGGCTATGTCTGGCCTAGTGAGAGTAATGTAAATCAGCTTTCCAATGAGCTGTTGATACATAGAGGGATTTGAGAGTGGTTCTCCTGTTTCTGTAGTTAGTTTGACATGAGTATCTATAGGCAGTTTCACAAGCTTACAGTCTTGCATTTTGTATTCTTGAAGAAGATCAGCAATGTATTTCCTTAAATATAAGAATATTCCATCATGAGTTATGTCCACCTCAATCCCCAAGAAATATCTGAGTGGCCCCAAATTCTTCATATGAAACTGACAGGAAAGAAATTCCTTAGTATCATTTATAACATTGAGATCATTTCCAGCAATTAATAAATCATCAACATAAACAAGAATAGCTGTAAATGATTCCCCATCAGCTTTAGTGAACAATGAGTAATCTGACTTGGATTGCTTAAATGAGAAGTTCTTTAACACTTCAGTCAACTTTGCAAACCAATTTCTAGGAGCCTGCTTAAGTCCATAAATTAAAGAGACTTAAGTAATTTACATACTTTTGTTGATTGAGTAGGTTTGCTATACGTATCACCTACTTTTATTCTGTGACCAAGGCCTAAATAGCCAGGAGGAAGCTTCATATAAACTGTTTCTTGAAGATCTCCATGCAAAAAAGCATTTTTGACATCTATTTGATGGATTGCCCATCCTTTAATGGCTGCCACACCTAAAAAGGATCTCACAGTAGCCAATTTTGCAACTAGGGCAAATGTCTCCTCATTATTTACTCCATATATTTGCCTATTTCCTAGAATCACAATTGGCTTTTTAATTCTATAAAGCCATCAGGGTTATATTTAATTCTATAAAGCCATTTATATCTTTCAATACTACCATCAGGGTTATATTTAATTCTATAAAGCCATTTGAAACCAATTAGCTTTTTATTTTCAGGGAGCTCAGTGATTTCCCAAGTATTGTTCATCTCAAGGGCTTGAAGTTCATCATCATAGAGGCTACCCATTCTGGTTGAGAAGCAGCCTCTTGAAATGTTTTAGGTTCAACACATTTTTCAACATGATTCATAAAGCATGCAAATTCATCACTCACAATTGTTTTTGTGTGATCTTGTATTTCAGTTGCACAACTAGTGCCATAAGCAAGACCAAAGAAATAATCCTTATGCCAAACAGGAGTTTTCACTGTCCTAGTTGAATGCCTAACAACAGGTTGTTCTGTTTCAACTACTTCATTAGATTCTTCAGTTTCAGTTTCATCATGAACACTCTGAGTTTCTTCATCATTTAATCCCTCATTTTCATTTTCAATTGATTCTTCAATGTCAGTGAAGCCATTCACAGGACTTAAAGGTGAGGCAATATCAGTGGTTTTATTGAATTTCACATAAGGGTGAATGTGTTCATAGAACCTCACATGTCTACTCACAAATACTTTACTAGTCATGAGGTTTAAAAGCTTATATCCTTTTTGATGTTTGGGATATCCAAGAAAAACACATGGTACACCTTTTGCCTTGAATTTATCATGTTTCTTGTCAGGATTTAGGGCAACAGCTAGGCATCCAAACACTTTGAATACAGAATAATTAAGAGTAGCTTGAAACATTACCTCATAAGGAGATTTTCCATCAAGAACTATTGATGGCAGCCTATTTGTGATGTAGACAACAGCTTCCACACAATCACTCCAATACTTGACAGGAAGGCCACTTTGAAACCTCAATGCCCTTGCCATTTCCAGAAGGCTTCTATGCTTCCTTTCAGCCCTTCCATTTTGTTGTGGTGTGTCAACACAACTTGTTTCATGCACAATTCCATGCCTAACAAACAATGAGACACACTGCTTGTCTTCAAACTCTAAGGCATTGTCTGATCTGATCTTCTTAACTAATTTCCCAAATTGAGTGATAGCCATGTTTATGAATTGTTCCATCACTTTGAAAGCTTCATCTTTAGTTTTCATCAAGTGGACCCATGTGGTTCTTGAGTAATCATCCACCAAAGTGAGAAAATATTTGTATCCTTGCCTTGAGAGAATTCTATATGGCCTCCATGTGTCCATATGAATGAGTTCAAATGAATCTTTTACTCTGCTGTTGCTTTCCTTGAAGGGTAACTTGGTCAATTTGGCAGCAAGACAGATCAGACACTCCTGAGCTTCTTCAGCATTTACACATTTGAGATTTTCTATCTTCTTGATTCTCTCAATTGGAACATGTCCTAGCCTTCTGTGCCAAAGATCAACTGAATTCCTTGTTGTTTTTCCTTTGGCAACACTTTGAGGAACATTTAGTTGACTATTGGCACTCATGAAGTCATTCTTTTTCTTTTGATCCAACACCCTTTTCTCAACTAAATGTCTTAGTAACTTCATGATTTCAGAGATGGGAGTATTTATCAGATAATATACTCCTCTCACAGCTTTACCAACTGCGTGCAAGTACCTCCTCATTGTCACATCTCTGAATGATGCAGAACTTGGGTTGAAACATTACTTTAATTTGCAGTTCTCATCCTTTGTCAACCTATGAACAAACACTAGGTTGTGTGTGAATTTGGGAGCATGCATCACCTTTTGAAGTGTAATTCATGCCTTCAATTTCACAGATCCACTGTGGGTTACAACAGACTTGTCTCCATTTGGCAAACGAATATTTGTCTTGCTGTCACTTTTTATTACATCCTTCAGATGTGCTACACATCCAGACATATGATGTGTAGCACCAGAATCAATGATCCACTCCCTTGTTGTTGTTTCAGCCATGTTACACTCTGCTACTTCAACAAAGTTAGCCTCTGCATCATGCCCTGAATCATCTTCACCTGATTTTGATGGTAGTGGCAGCATTTTCAGCAATTGCTCAAGTTGATGAGCTGAAATTCAAGTATGTTCACTTTGGCTAAACAAGTTAGCTGACAGTTTCTCTTTTCCTTTCTGCCATTTACCTCCTCCTTTGCTTTGTTCCTTGCCATATTGTGGTCTTATCACAGTTCCCTTTCCTTTATCTTTCATCTGACTGCCCCTTGCTATTTTTTGCTTGGAAACCCTTTAATGTACCAGCATTGCTCTGTAGTATGTCCTGACTTGCCACATACATGACAAGCCCATCATTTATCAATTGTATGCCCTTTTTTGTTGCAATTACTACAGACAATGTTAGCCTTCTTTCACATCATAGCAAATCCCTTCTCACCTTCTTCTTTTGATTGATTGAATATTTCATTCTGTGATTCTTCCTGTTGCAACAAACCACAAGCTGTATTGACTGAAGGCAATGGTGACATCATTAAGATTTGGCTTCTCAGTGTTGCAAATTGATCATTCAACCCATTTAAGAATTGAAAAAACTTTTGCTCCTCTTCTTCCTTTTTCACTGCATTAACATAAGCAGTCATCTCATTGTTCAATCTTGTAATGGGGGGGTAATCCTTTAAAGCTTCAAATTCTTCCCAAAGACACTTCAGATCTGTATAGTAGTCTGAAATCTTTTTGTTGTACTATTTTATCTCATACATTGCTTTGCATAGTTGATATTTCCTTGATCCATTTGCCACTGAGAACCTACTTTCAAGTTGCTTCCAAATGTCTTCTGCACTTTCAATGAACATAACTGATTTTTTAATGGGTTCTGAAACAGAAGCCAAACCATGGAGTTGCATGTATCCCATGCCTTAGCCTTGACAGCATCACTATTGTCTCTCTTTTCAGCTCCTGTTATGAAGCCAAACTTCCTCTTTGATGCAAGACCAATTTCCATTGATCTTTTCCAAGATCTGTAATTGCTTGAACCTTCAAGCTTTTCTATATGAATAGTTGTTGTTCCTTCTGATGGATGAAGGTATAGTGGACTTGTAACTTCGAATTTTGAACTCATTTTTGTAGATTTAAGACTCAAAGTGTAATCTTAACTTAAAGAAACAATTTTGCTCAAATATAAACAGGATTTAACAATGAAAGACTCAAACTTTAATGACTAGACATGTAGAAATGCCACACAAAGATCAGATTTTTACTGCACTATAACAAAGATTGAACTTACAGCAATGGAGAGTAAGAATGGAGGCCAGGAACCTGGCTCTGATACCATGAAGACAAGGATAATCAATGTGTGAATACACTCATGCACTCATTATCAATACTGCTTTCAATGGTTGTGCCACCTTTTGCTTCATTCATTCATTCAATGTTTTTTTCTCTTAGTCACAAAGACAGTACAAGCTTTCCTATATATATGACAGCAGCCAAAAACAGAAAAAACCTAGACCAATGCATCACATGACCTTTTTGAGTTTCACATGATCCAAGAAAGATTATAGTAAGACTCATTACACAATGAAACATGACCAATACAGGACCAAAACACACAGTAACAAATGACAATCCATTTTCTAT
Source organism: Beta corolliflora (assembly GCA_947648045.1). Lineage (NCBI taxonomy): Eukaryota > Viridiplantae > Streptophyta > Magnoliopsida > Caryophyllales > Amaranthaceae > Beta > Beta corolliflora. The sequence continues at coordinate 4,079,275 of CANSZD010002913.1, forward strand.
TACAACTTCCATCCTTTACAATTACTGATTGGTTAGCATGGATTTGCTATTCTTTAGATAATGATGTTTTTGCTTTAATTTTATCAGTTTGCTGGGCTGTTTGGAATTACATAATTAAGTCTAACTTTGCAAAATGTGATGTTGATTGGATGATGCTAGAAATCGAGCATTAAGCTTTATGGCGGAGTATAGAAGTGCTCAAAAACTTGGGGACAATCAACCTGCAGTTGTCTTTAATGCAACATGGAGCCCTCCCCCAGCTGGCCCATACAAACTGAATGTAGATGCGGCAGGAAAGGCTCGGATGATACATCCCATGGCTTCATTGTTAGGGATTCCGAGGGCAATATCATTCAAATGGGGTGCAATTGGCATACATGTTAGGGCGATCCCGAAGTGGAAGAAGCTCGTGCTTTACTATATGATATTAAGACTACTTGATAGTGCTGTTATTGAAGAATTATTGTCGAGTGTGATTGTTTGAGCCTAATTGCTAACTAAAAATAAGTCCTTTAGTAATTCCGTTGTAGGCTTTATTGTTCATGACATTGTTGAGTCTTTGCCGCCTTTTAATTTTATTTCATTTAAGCATATAAGGATTGTTGAACTGATTTTTACTAATTGGAATTGATTAGAATTTATTAAAATTAATTTGAATTGAACATTATTTTTTTTAAAGTGAGCTAAACAGGGCCTAATATAAATATTTATAAGCTAGTGAATATGTTTCATTTAAACGTTTCTTGTTGTTTCAATTAAGTGTTTCAATTGGGTACTTTTATATACTCCCTCTAAAAATATTATTTTGTGCATTTTCTCAATATAATGTTTTTTTATTAGTTTGTTGACTTTATTAAATTTTTTTTATTAGCTTTGGTTTCATCATACTGGGGTCCACAATACAATATAGAACGAAAGTAGTGCATTGTAAAATAATAAATGATATTATTTTTAAAGGAAAAGATAAATCTCGTTAATTAAAAGCCATACGACATCTACAATGAGGATGAATGAAAAACAAAATACAATCTAACCAAATCAGACAAAAGTTTTCTTCAATAATACTATGATAACGATGAACCAGATCTGACAATATAGCACAACTCCCGTGTGTTCACTGAAACATGCAGCCTTCGATGAGAGCGTCTATCATCTTGACATAGTTTTGAGAAGAAATAACCTCACCCGACAATGTAGATTGCATCCAAAATTCCATTATTGATTGCAAAATAAAAAATGATATTGTCTTTGGTTGAAATGTACAAAAGATCCAAATGAAAGAAGGTTTTAGAATTTTATGTTCATTAAACTAATCTAACCCTATAACTTTAATAAAGGCTTTCTCTTTGAGTAATTTTGAGTTATTAAAGCTAATAATTATGTGTAGAATTATATTTTAATCCTTTGTCAACAAATTCTTAGTCCATAAATGTCAAAATTTAATAATAATGCACACCTAAGAGAATAAGAGATAATTTATCTTGTGAAGAATATTTTAATGAAAGTTTAATTATTCATTAATCAAAGTAATATGTATGGACTTATAATACAAATGACATTTTAATTTATATAAGATTTAATTCATAGAAAGTTACACCAAATGTATTTAAGAGTAATAGGATTGAGCTCATAAGGCAAAAATAGATGGGAGAAGAATCTGGAAATAAGGGGATAAAAATAAGGGCAAATGGTAGGCCAAATCTTATTAAAAAAATAATGATAATAAAGCATGTTCCAAAATGTAATAAAATACAATACATAAAACAATAGGAAACGTGAAAAACGCACAGAACAATAGAGTACGGACGGAGTATAATATTACAAAATATTAACATTTATTCCACATTATATTATCATAGTTTTCAACATTAAAATTTATTTAACATTATATATATTTATCATAGGTTTCTTTATATCCATGATAGTTACGTCATAAACTATAAAGAGGTAACATATTGTATCTGCAATTTTTATTAGGAATCAAATGCAAGTTTTCCTTTAATTTGTCATGTAAATTAGAAGCATGAAGAAGTAAATTATATTATTTTGCTTTTTTTTATTTAATGTTTTTTGAAAAACATCTTGCTGGGGATTCAGAATGGAAACTTTTCTAATTAATCTCACTGATAATTTAAAATTTTAAATGATGTTTTAACTTTGAAATTTGAATTTGAAAATGAATAATTTTGGTGGGAGAGAATTTGCAGAGGGGTGTTTTTGTGGGATTAAATGAGAGAGCTCGATTTGGAGTTTGAATTGGAGAGCTCTAAACAAAAGTGACTCGTAAATAATATAATAGATTACAGAAATTCAGTAAAAAAATATGTAGAATTTTATAACTTATTGAAATTAATAAATTATAAATCCAATTAAGTAAAAAAGCTGCTTAAATCCAAATAATCCAAATAAAACTTGTTGTAATTTATAATTTATAAACCAAATTAAGAAAAAGACTGAACTCATGCAGCCAAAAACTTGCTCAAAGTTGTTGTTCACGGACGACTGCTTGATTGCTTCGAGTCTTTGGCTGCTCAGACCAATCTGAGTGAGTGAGTTGTCGTCGAACATATATCCTAGGGTTTTAGTTTGTTGAAAATTTTTGGGGGAAAAAGAAGTGTGGAAGGGAGAAATGAGAGGAGAGAAGTTTATTTGATTAAAAATCAAGAGAGGACTGCAATTTACGTTGTGGCATGCAATAATAAGCTGCAACTAAGGTGCGGACTAGGCTGTCATGTCGCATCAAATAGCTTAAAAACCAAGTGGTCACAACCTTGTTGTAGCAAACTAATGGAATCCCATAACCATTTGCGGTTGGTCGACTAGCATCCAACTAGCTCCATTTGCATCTCAAATAATCCTAGCAAAAACCTCGAAAACCTACAAAAAAAACAAAACACACCCGAGAAGAGCAATATCGAAATAGAAACAATTATAGTCAAAAAAAACTAAAAATATGGAGAAGGTATGATGAAAACACAAAAATATAACACATAAAAATGAGTATAAGAATGTGTTATCATTGGAGGTGTTTGGACATTTGGTCGAACCTTTGGTCGGAGGTGTCTGGGCATCGGAGATTAGCGTGGTTGCTAACTTGCTTGCTACTGATATTTTATACTCCCTCCGATTTTTAATGTTATGTGCAATTTTCTTATTTGGACGATTTTTAATGTTTTGTGCATTGTGCTTTATTATTCTATTTTGGGACACTATCTCTTCAATCTATTTTTGCCTTTTAATCCCACTTTTCCTTACTTTTCCCATGTTCCCTTACTTTTCCCCCTTTTACACACACTCTCTCCAATCTATTCTTACTTTTTGACCTCACTCACATTATAATACATTTTTACTAGTTTTTCCCCCAAATAGTAAATGCACAGAACATTAAAAATCGGAGGGAGTATTGTTTCTACATATTAGTTTAATCGGATTTTAAACTATTAAATATTTGGGAGTGATGGATACTTTCTCTGGAGGACGTGATTACTGCATAGTGTAAAATAATTTTTCCAACCATTGAGGTGATAATTACTTTTTGCTCCATGGGTTAAAAAAAAGTGGTCCATTATTTTGATTAGAAATGCGAGAGCTTTTCAGTCAAAATGGGGCATTTAATTTGCTTTGGGATGAAGGAAGTATATTTATTTCTTTATAACACTTTTCAATGTACATTTTACATGTTAAATATCAAATTATATATGAGAAAGAATTATGCAAAATAGATATTAATAATCTACACATTGAGACAAATCTTACGGTGTCTCAAATGAATAAATTTTTTTTTTTACAATTGTGATTCAAAGGAGCACATATTAATAGTGTGCGACCTCAAAATTACGTAAATAAAAAAACGAAATAAGTATATATGATAATGATGGGATGAGCGTGGATTTGATCATATCATCAAGGTAAAGTGGCAGTGGGCCGGGCCGGCTTGAAGTACGGCATGAGGTGGTATATGTGTGTCCGAATGTGTGCCAGAATAGAGCCACGATTTTTTTTTGTGCAAATGAGCCATACAGGGTACAAACGGGGAGGTCCATAAAATTTTAAATAAGCAATTATGAAGATTTCAAGTGGTACTCTAGAAGTTGAAAAGGTAGGCATCTGGCAATCTACCTACCCTAGTAAATGAAGGATTGAACAGGATAGTGGGGAGGATGAATCGAGAGCAAATTGCAAAATTTCCTTCTTCATTTTGGAAATTATTCCTAGCATAAATACAAATTGTGGGACCAAGGCCCATGTGCGCGAAATTACTCGTGCAATAAATGAGATACGGAAGATCTTATATACTCCGTGACCGTAAAATCGTAAATAGTTTCTATGAACTTCAACCCTTGTTTTTTTGAAATTACTCAAACAAATCCTCATCTTTCTTTTCTTACCTTCCGCCGTTGAAACCTCCTCATCCCTTTTTTTTCTTTTGTTTGTTTGTTTGTTTGTTTGTTTGTTTGTTTTTCCTCCCTCCAGGCTCCAAGTATCAGGTTATTAGCTATGGTAGATTTCAGTGAATTGCCAGAAGAAGTTGCTAGAAAAATCGCAGTAGAGCATCTTGATAACCTAGAAGATGTAGAAGCTTTCAAGGAGGTGTGCTCTGTATGGAGATCACAAACAAAGGATGTTAATTACACCAATTTCTGCCCTTCCAAAAACACCCAACTCCCATGGTTGATGTTGGCCGATTCTCCTACCACGCCATACCGCCGATTTTACAACCTGTCAAAGCGCATGTTTCTTAAGGTTGATCTACCTCATTTCGATGACAATGACCACCGGAGATATTTTTCCTCCAAAGGATGGCTTGTTTGCATGTCTAGGAAACAAGCCCTTATCACCTTTTTTGATCCTTTTTCTGGCACCGTGGTCGAACCACCCAGTATTCCAACATCTGAGTTTCGAGGCACTCTATTTCCTGATGAGGAAGAACCTTATGAATGGGACAACGAATCGTATTTAGCCCACTTGTGCAAGCTTGTGTTCTCTACTAGGTCGCCAGCATTTTTGCAGGTTGCCATGCTCTTCGACTGCCCTAGACTAATTGCGTTTTGGAAACCAGGCTTGCAGCATTGGATCCGACCTCGACCTCAACCTACTACTACTACTACTGATACGGATTTTGCTGATTTCGGGATTTATAACAGTTACGACATGTGTTTTTTCAGGGAAGAATTCTATTCCGTTGATCATTATACTCGAGTCATAGCTTATGGAACTAATGATGATTATGATGCCGAACCTGCTGCACGACTTGTTGCAGATCTGAGATCCCAAGGTCTTGCTCTCAGCTATTTCTTTTACTAGTCCAACATAGTAGTGTTTAATGAAAAGGAAAACACATTGTTGATCGTATACAGAAAGGTGTCTAGGTCTGATGATGATGTCCCAGAAGAAGAAGAAGAAGAAGTCAATAATAATGTTGAGTATTCGACTGATGCGTTTGAGTTATTCGAACCGAATGTTGTCACTGGACAAGCCCGACTGGTCGACAACATAGGAAAACGGGCTTTATTCATAGGCTACAACTCTACTTTCTTTGTAGACGCAGTAGACACAGACCACGACGATGATCATCATCATCATCCACGTGGTTGTCGGCCAAATTGTATTTATTTTACGGATGATTACTATGAGGCTTATTTCAACAACAATCCACAACATGAAGGGGGAAGTGATATGGGCATTTTTAGCTTGAAAGAAGGCAGAGTCATTGATCCACTCTATCAAGGTCCTTCCCGGTTCAACCATGCCACTCCACCTACTTGGCTCGAGCTTCCCCATTTTTAGCTCTTTTGTTTTTTTTTTCCTTCGGTTGTTGCAAGGGTGGAATGAACTAGCTACTAGCTAGTAGTGGAAACTGGAATGGAATAATAATTGCATTTTCTTAATTTCCTGCGTTGATTATTATTCTAGTGTTTGAGGGTTCTTTTGCGGCCAATCCACAACATCAAGGGGAAAGTGATATGGGCATATATATTTAGCTTGAAACAAGGCAGAGTCATTGACCCACTTTATCAAGGTACTTCCCAGTTCAACATTGCTACTCCACCTTCTTGGCTTGAGCTTCCTTGGGGTGTAAGTGTAATGAATTGAACTAGCTAGTACTGGAGTAGAATAATAATTGCAATTTCTTAATTTTGTGGATTATTATTCTAGTGTTATCATCAATCACTCAATCTTGAACACTTTGAACTACATATGAATATTGTTTTTAATATTTTATATCGATTTCATAACAAATAACCATTTACTGCATTTAAAACAAAACGAACAGGGGATATAGAATATGATTGTGTAAGAGCAAATGAAAATCCTACACAAAATAACATAGCAATGAATCTCAAAATAAACTCGAGATGATCATATATTAATCCATATATATCCACAATTTAATTAATTAATTTCGTGCATTTGTCATTGCCTTTACAAGATCATATATGCAGTATACAACTAGTGCAATCAAGGGGTACGTATAATCTTTGACTATCCTAATATAAAAATATTACGATCACTGGTAAATGGTAATATATTTACAAGATATATATTTTGCATATTCTTTCTAATATGAATTTGCATGATCATCATAAATCTTGAAAATTGTTGTTGTGTGTAGCCTTGGTTTGCAGTGGTTGTGTTTGGTGGTTTTACCATTTGATGGGTGGTGATTGCAATTGGTTTTGTCTGCTCCCTGTGTAATATTGCATACTTAACACTTCAGAGATTAGGGGCAAGCATATTTTTAATCAAGTGCACTTGAATTTGAACCAGAATGCACAAGTAAATGAAGCATAATTAATCTGCAGACCAGAGTAATAATTAGATATACTTGATTAGATTATTGGGATAAAGACTCTGCATTGGAAATGGAACAACAGTGTCTTCCATAGCAACTAATAAGATACAAAACATTTAATGGTACTCGAGCCTATCTGTAAAACGGAATATATAACACAAGTCATACAAAGATGAGAACTACAGTGAACAACCAAAGCTACATGATCTCAAATAAGCTAAGCAGTGCGGTGTGGTAGACAGAGCAAAATGAGCATCGTTTAATTGTTAAATTCATCATGCAAAAGGGTGGTCACAAAATTATTTTATCTCACATTAGCTCCATCAAGCATAGCACATAATTGTCATAAAAGTGAAGGATAGACAATATGAGATGCACCAAGGCCAAACTAACTGACCTCAAACAATAACTGGAAATTTCAGTGTGGATGCCAACATCAAGGCAATAAAAGGCATATGCTAGCCTAAGTGATGCACCAATCCATATATCTAGAAGCTGCAAAACAGCAAAAATAATATATGAAAGCTGCATAATAACAAGAATAATACAAGTTATAAAAAATCAATATGCTAGCCTAAGTGATTCAATAATGTGTGGAAGCTGTAAAACAGTAAAAATAATACAAGTAAAAAAATTTAAGGCAAATAATAATGTCACACAACCATGAAAACTTCATAAGCAATGAAAGTAAGTTGCTTCCTGAAATACACACCTAAGAGACCTCACATGAATTGCCCTTTAATGCCCTTCTTGAACTATCCTACACAAAAATACAACGTTACTAATCTGTAGCAGCACCCAGCCTCTCGTAGAACTACAAGAAAGCAGCAAGAATTCTAACAAGTTCAACTTAGAATCCGATGCAATCATCAAGCAGAGCATACCTGTCTGTAAACCGGTAATATAAAAACACTTCCTATCACATAAATTAAAAAAGCTGCAAAAGCTGCTTGACAAACACTGTAAATCCATAATCTTTGGCTTTTGTTATCAGAAAATACTGCAATCGGGCATGAAAAACTTATCATTGGATCGTTGTTTTCAAGAAGTCTTAAAGAAAAGATAATCTCAAAGTACTGTAAGCAATCAGGAAAAAATTTCTAGTTTTCCCTTAGCATACCATCTCCAATAATAAAACAACATAACAAATATATCCTCTACTACATTCATTATTAAACAATTGAATAGAAGGCAGTAAGATACAATGACAAATGAGGACCTTTCACAAGTATTGAAAAACAAAAATTACATATTAACTCTAATACTTTTTTTTTAATATATGATAGCTAAATTTCACTGCATAGCTGGACAACGTTTAGCAAATTTTTGCAATATTTGATCCATAATAACAAACAAAGGTATTCTTGAATTGTCAGCGATACCAATTCCAGATAACTTTTCTCACAAGCCCAGAGTTCATATGCGCTTAGACAATCTTGTCAGAATGCCACTAAGGTTTGATCACAAACCAGGCTAAGCAAGTCACTGCTTGGCATCATATTTCATCTAAATGAGAACATCCAAATCACACTGTCCATCAACAAGGAAGTTTCTGAGATAGGCATTGTACCGAGTGGATGAGCCTAAGAGGCTAAAATTATGTGCCCCCGATTGATATCTAAGAACAGAAAAAGGAAATTCCTATCAAAGTTTGCAACAACCTAAGAACAAAAAAAGAGTATCATGCTGCTATTCTTTCAAGAGTTGCTGATACAATGAGCTCTCTACTGCTACAGCTTCTCCCAAGTTGCAATTTGAAGCAAAAACCAAAAAAGTACAAGCTATTAGCAAAACATTTCAATTCAAATCAGAGGAAGATGGAACCAATATGCCGGAAAAAAGGCAAACAAAAAAAAATTAAGTGTTGAGCTTCAGTCATTTCTACATATTCCATGCATCTCCACCAGTCAAACCAAACAGATAACTATAAAATATATCAACTAAAGCACCACTGGAAAACCGAAGCAAAAGTGTACTATTTTGTTTTCTACATTAATATTGGGCCAAAGCTCTTTCCAATATCTTTGGAATTTTCCAGGTTTTGAAGCGAAACCCATGTTCAAGACCCTATATTATGGGTTTCAAGATCAAGTCGGTTATTGACAAGTCAAACGCATAAAGGTATATGTAACACTCTAGAAATGCTGCCTCCCCTGGATCAATATGACCTAACAGAGATTACACAATAAATAACATTAACATGCTAACTCATCACAAGTAGCATTTGATAAAAATTAACTCAGTCTCACAGAATTCAAAATCAAAACAATTCAGGAAATTACAACAATAAGATTTGGAAACAAAATTATATGAGCTTTGTGCATAGTTACTTGCAATAAGAGATCTCCTCAAAAGAAAAAGAATATAAGCACAGATGTGAAAAATTAACGAAACTGAGTTTGCTGCATGACATTTTCGAATTGGCCATGAGCCAATTGAACGTAACCAATAGGTCGCCCAGCGAATCTACCTGCTGCTCTTGCTGCAATTGGAAGATCCTTAGGTCCTATTGTAGTTTCCAATTAATAACAACCTTTAATAACCAAATTCAATTTCAGGAAAATAAATGAATAAATAAAGAGCTAATTCCATAACAAACTCAAAATCTTGTACTATTGTTCTGTGCACTTTCCTTATTGGGCCGTTCTGTATTGTTTTGTGCATTGTGCTTTATTCCGTTTTGGGACACCCTCTCTCCTACTTTTTAACCCCACATTCCCTTACTTACCCCACTTTCCCTTACTTACCCCACTTTTACACACTCTCTCTCCTACTTTTTGACCCCACTCACATTATAATATATTATTCCTAGTTTCCTCCCCAAATAGTAAATGCACAGAACAATACAGAACGGAGGGAGTATTTCATATTGGAAAAAACTAAACAGCAGATAGAAACACATTTACCTCAGAAGATTAGAGATAGTTATAAATATTGGATGAACTCATTGTATAGTTTACTCTGTGTTGTTTAAGCCTTTGGTTTAGTTGTGTTGTTTTAGTTTTCAGTGTGTAGGAAGGGTCCAACCTAGATGGTTCATTTTTCCCATGGAAACTTTAGGTTGTAATGGTGAAGCTTTTATCTTGCGTATCAAAATTTTACATTAAAATATCAAGAAAACAAACTAATTAGTGCAGCAGTTGCTCCATAAGACAATCCCAGCATAATTGTGTAGTATAAGTTGTGTAAATTGTTTGCTTAACTCTCCAAAGCCAGCAAAGAAAATCCCATTGCATACTTTAACAAATGAGAATAATTTAGGACAAGAAACTCTGAAACAAAATATCTCATTGCATACTAGGACAAATGAAACATATATATAGATTAAATATTGAGAACATAATTAAGAAAATGATACACAGAACACCAAAAGGGTATTGACAGAGCACTTGGAAAGACTTGTTGAACCCACTTTGGAACCCATCGCATCTCCATATGTCCTCATTTCTCCTTCAACAGCTTGAAAATATGAATGAAGTTGTGACTTCAACGCTGGGAAAGTTGCTCTTGTATGGTGCTCAAGAATCTGAAATGCAAACAATAATTTTGTAGGGTCATAAAGCCAAAGTGCTAAAAGTAATAATCTAAGGGGAAGAATGACCTCATTCAATTTCGTCGCTAGCTGGGGAGTGCCATCATGATCTTGAATACAATGATACACCTTCGAGATTAATATTAAAAGGTATCCAATGAGATTAATATTAAAAGGGTATCAAATGAGATTAATATTAAAAGGTATCCAATGAGCTGAAAACAACTACTTATATTAGACTAGTAAGGAGACGTAAAATACAGGATGATCTTGAAAGAATTGTTCTTCATAGATAAGCACTTCACCAACAATTTTATTCTTCTTAATGACCTCATCGTTGATCGTCACAGCTTCAAATAACTACTCATATTCTATTGTTTACAGCTAAATATGCGAGTCAACAATAGTCACCAAAATTAGAGAACCATATGAGAGAGAAAGACCAAGAGAGAGAACCCGCCCTCACGGCAACAAAAACCCCTTCCCCAGTCGTGGACTCCAGCAGCACCGTCGGGCCTCAACAAGGTACTAAGAATCACCTCCTTCCACCGCCTCCCGACCCACCTCCGCCCACCACTACCATTATCCTTCCCACCCACGCCCTCATTGAAAAATCCTTCAGCCATGTGCTTGCTAGTTCAAGTAAATCCCCGGGTCTCCAAAACCCGGATAAATCCTTCCTGTCGCCAGTGTCGTTCCCAGCCGCCATCTCCCCTCCGGCGGATGACCCAGATGGGAACTTGTTTATCCCAATCTCATCGAAAAAATATAAGGAATTGAGTAAGCCCTGGGCTTTAGCAGTGATAATCAAGGTTGTAGGGAAGTCACTATCGAAATACCTTCTTACGGGAGAACTGAAGAAGACATGGTCCCTTCAGCGCCCTCCTAACCTCATTGCTTTGGGAAGGGGTTCTACACCCTCAAATGTGAGACTTTGGAGGGAAAATCGAACCTCCTCTCAAATGGGCCATGGATGGTACATAATTATCACCTATGGATACAAAACTGGGAGCCAGGGTTTAGACCATCCAAGAGTATTCCAAGACTTGGGGCGGCATGGGCTAGCCTCCATGAGTTACCGGTGGAATTCTTTAAAGAAAGCATATTGGAACAAATTGGGAATGCTATGGGAAACCTCCTCCGGGTTGATAGCGCAACATTGCAAGGCGAAGGAAGACGCTATGCTCATATCTGTATCTTGACAGTGGAGGGGAAGAAACCTCCAAGAGGAATATGGTTGGGGGGTTTTTTCCAGCCAATAATATTCACAGATGGCCCATGGTATTGCTCCAAATGTGGGATATTCAGACATAGTGCAAGAAACCAAGCTATCCACCCATTACCGGCACCGGAAGTCTCGAAAAGTTCAGAGGAAGGGTGGACGCAGAAAAGTGGTAAACCCAAGGAAAAGGACAGCTCAATGGGTAAAAGTCAAATGCCCAAGGCCCCACCAAATCCAATAGTGCGTTGGACACCCAAAAAGGGAAATTTTGTCCCACTCCTTTCCCAAAATCCTGAAAAGGCTACAAAAGAAACTTCCTTAGCCTCCCCCTATAAACCTAAGTTGTCCAATCCTACTGAGAAAAGCATTGTGCTTCACCAAAACACATTTGCAGTCCTGCAAAATGGGGAGGATAAACCCCCTGTCACTCCACCTTTTTCGGTCAATGAGATGTCGAAACCTATGGACCCAGTTCCCACCCTCCATAGCCCAAACCCTCCCATTATTCACCCTTCCACCCACTGCCTTCATTCTCCACACTCTCGACTCACAGAAAAAAATATCCCTCCCCACAATGTTTCCCATGTACCCCCACCAAATGATCCATCAGCAAGTCCTACGCAACTACCTAACCCCTCCCCCCCTATCACCCACCTCAACCGAAAACTCTCCCACCGCTTCGCCCACTCGGTCTGCCCCTCACTAGCTCGAGAGGAGTGGAGGTTCCCATGGGTTCTGAACAAACCAATGCTTCCACTTCTGCCGGAAGTAAGTCAAAGCGAGGTTTTTTATCTCAGACAAGAGGGAGAGATGCTGGACGAAGTGACCTTTGCGGAGGCAAGGAAATGATTTTGAAACCGAACGAGATTCCCGAAGACAACCGGGACCTCCTTATGTACCACAACGGTATGATAGTACCGGCTCACCTCCCTCAAATCCACGACGCAGCTCATCTGCCCTCAGTCCCGTGGATAGTTCTCATGTGGGTACTAAGGAGCGTGGGAGGAGCCGAGGACGAAGAGCGGGAAGTACTTCGCAGACTCGGCCCTTGGCTCGATCCCCAGCCATTCATAACACAAAGAAGGACAAGATTTCGACTCAAGTTCGAAACGATCGAGTGGACATCTCTCAATAACATCAATGCCATCATAGAGATGGAGCTCATGCCAATGCTGAAACAGATGCTTCTCATGCTCCACTGGGAAGAGGTAAGAGGAAGAAAACCCCAAAGAACCTCGACTATAAGGGTTCAACCAATGCGCACGAAGTGGATGTGTCCCATGACCGGAGAGCTAGTAAATCCGTGGAAAGGGAAAGAAACCGGGGTCATCACGGCCCTCAAAAGGAAGCCCCACCTTCCCTATAATATGACTGTGTTATATTGGAATGCAAGGGGATTGGCGCGCAGCACCTTCAAACCCAACCTCCTCCACTTGATAGCCCATAATAAACCGGATATTTTAGTACTTGTAGAAACCAAAATATCGCGCGCCCACACGGCAGAAATCGTTGGTCCCCTTCCTTATGATTCTTGGTTCCTTGTTGAGCCGGTTGGTTTTGCGGGCGGCATATTGATTCTATGGGATCCCTCCCGGGTGAGCCTCCATGTTATCAATAGCAATGCCCAAGGAGTACATGCTTTGGTGGAGGTAAACACAAAAACTTTTTTTCTTTCTGCAATTTACGCAAATCCAAAGTTCAAAATTAGAAAAAATTTATGGAATGATTTATTTGATGTTCCGCAAAATATTGATCTGCCTTGGTTAGTTATTGGGGATTTTAACGAAGTCATGTCTCAAAACGAAAAATGGGGGGAAATGCAATAAAACCACACAGAACCGCCATGTTTAATAATGCCATGAATACTTGTAACTTGCTTGATCTCGGTTTCAATGGACCGAAATTTACATGGACTAATAAGAGGAAAAGAAACCCTATTTTTGAACGACTTGACCAGGCCTTTGGTAATGGGGATTGGTTTCTAGCTTACCCAAATTCTTGTATATGGCATTTACCGCGCATTTCATCCAACCATGCTCCCATCTTATGCACCGTTGATACCCCTCCTCCTAATAAGGGTCCAAAACCCTTTCGTTTTGAACCCATGTGGATCCATGACCCTACCTTTGAAGATGTAGTTCAGAAAGCTTGGGGGGAGAGAGTAGACCCGGTTAGTGTTAAACTAGAGCGCGTAGGGAAGGAGCTCAGTTCATGGAACAAGGAAGTATTTGGGAACATTTATGCAAAAAAGAAAAGGCTTGAGGCTCGCCTGAAAGGCATTCAAAATTACCTTCAATACAACCCTAGCTCATATTTCCACCTTGGCCTGGAAGAAAGCCTACAAAAGGAGTTAATGGACACCTTATTACGCGAGGAGTGGTTATGGTTGGCCAAGAATAGAGTGGACTGGTTAACCCAGGGGGATAGAAATACAACCTTCTACCACCGCAGTGTAATGATAAAACGTCATAAGAGTGCAATTCGATGTCTAAAGGATGATAGTTGTAACCAAGTGTCGGAACCTCAGGACCTCCACAATCTCATACAAGGGTTTTACATTAAACTATATAGAACAGAAAAAATCCTCTCCTTTAAATCAAACACGGGTAGTGGGTCCATAAGCCTAGCCTAGCCCCCTTCTGACTTAGAGATCAAAAATGCCCTCTTTGCTATGAAACCTTTGAAAGCCCCAGGCCCAGATGGGTTTCATCCAATATTTTTTGCAAAAAGAATGGCATATCATCGGAAAAGACATTTGCGAGAACATTAAGAAGTGGTTCCAGACTGCAGACATCCCGCCTGATTTAGGCCATGCTCACATTTGCCTTATTCCAAAACAAGCGAACCCTGAAAACATCAAACATCTTCGCCCTATCAGCCTCTGTAATACCATATACAAGGTTGTGACAAAAATTATAGTCAATAGGATGAGACCTTTGATCCCCTCTTGGGTTTCTCGTAATCAAAATGGATTTATTCAGGGTCGAGGTACTGATATAAACCTGGTTGTAGCATCGGAGATTTTACATGCTATGCATAAGAAGAAGGGTAAACAAGGGTGGTTTGCATTGAAAGTGGACCTTGAAAAAGCCTATGATAGACTTGAGTGGGATTTCATTAGATCTTGCCTGGATATGCAAAATATAGACAACCACTCTATTGAGCTTATCATGAATTGTATTAATAAAGCCTCGTCTTCTATATTAATCAATGGTAAGAAAACTGCGGGGTTTCAACACTCGAGGGGTCTAAGGTAAGGGGATCCAATGTCTCCAATTATATTCAACATATGTCTAGAATACCTTATAGTGTTAATCAATAAGGCTTGTTTAGATAAAACATGGACTCTCTTTTGGGTGGGAAAGCAAAAGGTTCCTATATCGCATCTTATGTTCGCGGACGATCTCCTCTTTTTTTGAAGAGTTGATGAGACTACCTCCTTCACTCTCCGAAATATTCTGAAAGAATTTTGTATCCTTTCCGGTCAAAAAATCAACGAGGGGAAAGGCCGTCTCATGTTCTCCCCCAAATACTCCTGATGACCACAAACACCTCTTCCAAGACACATTGAATATCCAATAGAGTGGGAGTTTAGGACTCTATTTAGGTCTCCCCCTTTCTAACAAAAGACCGAAGAGGATTGATGTTCAATTTGTGGTAGAAAAAGTTAGGAACAAACTTGCCTTGTGGAAGGTGAACTTGCTGTCGAGAGCAGGTAGAGTGGAATTAATCAAATCGTCCATGAGCTCAATTGCTTCCTATTATATGCAGGTTACCCAGTTTCCCAAAAAAACCCTCCTTGAACTTGATAGTATCTGTAATGATTTCCTTTGGGGGGGAAGGGATGGACATAAGAAGATGCACCTTGTAGGAAAGGCTCACACTTTCTTACCTAAGTGTAAAGGGGGGCTAGGCATTAGGAGCCATGTAGATCTCAATCTAGCCTTACAAGCAAAGCTAGAGTGGAAAATGACGCAAGGGGAAGAGAGCTTGGCTAAAGATTGTATAACTTCTAAGTACATGCGCGCAAATTATATTTTGGCTTTTCATAAGGGGTCCCAAATCTGGAGGAATATTAGCAAAGGAGCCCATATCATAGAGGAGAGCCTACAATGGAAACTTGGGTATGGAAGGCTTATAAATGCTCTCCATGATAATTGGTTGGACATAGGCCCAATTAGAAGTTAGGTGGAGGGGCCTTTACAACCACATGAGATTGAACTCGATGTTGCCAGCCTTATTTCGCAAAACACGTGGAACCTGAGTAGTCTATCAACCCCCCTCCCAGCTTTCATCAGGGAGCGCATTTTATCAACCCAAATCCCTCATAACCAACACCTGGACCGTTGTTTCTCTAGCTTAGTAGAAAATGGAAATTTTTTGTTAACAAGGGCGTATAGGCAGGTAAGGAGGGAAGCGATTGGGTATGGAAGTTAAAACTCACACCGAAACTTAAACTCTTCATGTGGCTTGTATGGTGGGATCGTATCCCGACAAAAATTGTCTTGTATACCCGGTGAATCACCAACAGTAGTGACTGCCCTTGTTGTAATGCCACGATGGAAGACACCCTTCACGTGTTACGGAACTGTGAGTTACCTTCACAAATATGGGATCTGATGAACTCACCCGCTACCTTTTGGCAACAAAATCAGATTGACTTGTGGGTTAAAGAGAGCATGAGTCTAGACTAGGAGACCAGTGGAGTTAGTTGGACCATCTTAGTCCCCTTTGTGTGCTATGAAATTTGGATAGGGAGAAATAAATTTTTTTTTGAAGGGACAAAACCTGCATCACCCCAGGCCTCGCTGAACAGGGCCATAACACTCGCAAAAAACTTCATAAAAGCCTCCCTGACATCCCAAGAAAATGCACCTTCCCCCGCCCAACAACCGAGAGAGGTGTTTCAAAAATGGGCAAACTTTCCTATAAACTGGGTCCATGTAAATGTTGATGCGTCCTTTGTTGACATTGAAACTGAATTAAGTATTGCAGGTATCATATGAAACAGGCATGGTCTGTGGAAATTCGGGTTTTATTGTTTGTTGATACGCTCAAGTTATACGATGTTTTTGTGATATTTGATGTGCACTTTGCTAAGGGATTTGTTCGTAATTGTTAACGTTCGTGTTTTATTTAACCCTTAGCGGAAGTTCGGGGTTTTGTGAGTTAATTAGTGTTAATGCTCTAGATTCCGAGCTTTTAAGGAGAAACGGAATTAAACGATGTTTAATTGAAGTTATCCTTGAGTGTTCAAGAAAGTTCAACACCATGGCTTGGTGGCACGGAAGCAAGTTATGAGTTGACGACAATGTGCTATCCTAGCATCATCGCATAACCAAGCTCCACCAACTACCGCATGCTTGCCTCGCGAACCATGCCCGGCCCGGCGAGGCCCAAGAAGCATCGCCCATCACAGCATCATCGCCAAGCCAGCACAAGCATCGCCCATGCGCGCGCCAAGCAGCACCGCAAGCCCAGCGCTCGCCCAGCATGCTCGCCCAGCGCTCGAAGCAAGCCTGCCCAGCTCGCAGCTCGCAGCTCGCACCTCGCGAGCTAGGTCGCACCTCGCGACCTGCTTGCTCGCACCTCACGACCTGCTTCGCACGGTGCGACCTGCCTTGCCCAGCCAAATGTGCGGTAGGCAGAACACTCTTCGCACGGTGCGACCAGACTCGCACCTCGCGACCCCTAGGTCGGTCTAATTGTCGGCTGATTTTTGAGCTTTAGTATAAATACTAAACTTGTTTTTGGACCTAGGGGGGCAGCAACCACAAGGAGAGGGAGTCTCCAAAACTCCACTCCTCTCTTGTTGTCTTCTCTTTTTAGTTTTTATTTTCTAGTTTAGTTTTTGTAGATTTCAATTATGGGATTGGCTTATGCTATGCCCCGATTGTAGCTTGAACCGTTCTTGAATGAGATTAATATGGAGCTTCAAGCATTATTGTGAGATATTTCCTCTCTATTTAGTTTCTTTGATTATGGTTTAATTTCTATGCTTGCTTTCTATGATTTTTGCATGATTATGCTAGGAACATTACTAGTTTGATTGTGTTATTAATCTAATGCTAGATTTAAGAATAGAATAGGATTGTTTTATTCTTTTATCAATTGGTAGCAAACTAGGGAGTAACTCAGATGCTGATCATCTTGGTTATTTCTTGGGGAAATTGAATTAACTGTTGAATGTTTATCGCTTGTATGACGTTAGCAGGTCTATTGATTCTCTGTGTTTATTGCTGCTATTGGATTGAACTTAGACGCGATCGGACTAGGTTATCCTTTAGTTAGGGTTTGATAGTCACGCTGATCGTGCTATTCAACTAAGAATAAGGAGAATGCGAGATTAATTCTCAGCAATAGATAATCATGGAAATAATTAGAGTTGAGGTTCAAGGATCGATAATGAATTGAAGTGGATGTTAATCGGATTCAAGATCTTCCCATATTGATTTCTCAACAGTTAATTCAATTTCCCCAAGAAATAACCAAGATGATCAGCATCTGAGTTACTCCCTAGTTTGCTACCAATTGACAAAAGAATAAAACAATCCGATTCTATTCTTAAATCTAGCATTAGATTAATTACACAATCAAACTAGTAACGCTCCTAGCATAATCATGCAAAAATCATAGAAAGCAAGCATAGAAATTAAACCATAATCAAAGAAACTAAATAGAGAGGAAATATCTCACAATAATGCTTGAAGCTCCATATTAATCTCGTTCAAGAACGGTTCAAGCTACAATCGGGGCATAGCATAAGCCAATCCCATAATTGAAATCTACAAAAACTAAACTAGAAAATAAAAACTAAAAAGAGAAGACAACAAGAGAGGAGTGGAGTTTTGGAGACTCCCTCTCCTTGTGGTTGCTGCCCCCCTAGGTCCAAAAACAAGTTTAGTATTTATACTAAAGCTCAAAAATCAGCCGACAATTAGACCGACCTAGGGGTCGCGAGGTGCGAGTCTGGTCGCACCGTGCGAAGAGTGTTCTGCCTACCGCACATTTGGCTGGGCAAGGCAGGTCGCACCGTGCGAAGCAGGTCGCGAGGTGCGAGCAAGCAGGTCGCGAGGTGCGACCTAGCTCGCGAGGTGCGAGCTGCGAGCTGGGCAGGCTTGCTTCGAGCGCTGGGCGAGCATGCTGGGCGAGCGCTGGGCTTGCGGTGCTGCTTGGCGCGTGCATGGGCGATGCTTGTGCTGGCTTGGCGATGATGCTGTGATGGGCGATGCTGCTGGGCCTCGCTAGGCTGGCATGGTTCGCGAGGCAAGCATGCGGTAGTTGGTGGAGCTTGGTTATGCGATGATGCTAGGATAGCACATTGTCGTCAACTCATAACTTGCTTCCGTGCCACCAAGCCATGGTGTTGAACTTTCTTGAACACTCAAGGATAACTTCAATTAAACATCGTTTAATTCCGTTTCTCCTTAAAAGCTCGGAATCTAGAGCATTAACACTAATTAACTCACAAAACCCCGAACTTCCGCTAAGGGTTAAATAAAACACGAACGTTAACAATTACGAACAAATCCCTTAGCAAAGTGCACCTCAAATATCACAAAAACATCGTATAACTTGAGCGTATCAAATAGCCCCACACTTGAACTTTACTCGACCTCGAGTAAACTCAAAAGTGAGAATCACCCAATAAATCATCACCCAAGTTATCAACACCAACCTCTCTCTCCACCAACTACATCATCATCATCACATCCAAACGAAATACGCTCAAAACCTAAACGTAAGGGACGATGATTCCCCCACACTTAGATTCAAGCTACTATCAGAAATACAGACGCGACAACAATAATCACCAAACGACAACCAAAATGTGAGCTCAAATCCTGAAGGATCTCAAAGGAGTTGAACCCACTCCAACGCCACAATCAAAATGACAACTCGCCTAAAACCTCAAAAGATAAACTACTACTAGAACAACTAACTTAAAATAGCAAGCCATGGAACAAAGACAAAAAGGGATAAATTCCATGCTTACTCCCAAAAACAAACAATTAACCAAAAGAATGTGAAAGCCAAAATAAATCTTCACAAAATCAAGGATGAAATAACCAAACCAACCCGAAAACGCTTTCAACCTTATGACACCATCTCCGGCAAATGAGTTTTCAAAGTGTATAATTCTCTCTTAATCTCTCATTTTGCCTAGGAGCCCTTTCGGGTTTTCATCCTAGCTTCACACATTTTTTTCCATCTCTCTTCTTTTTCCGGCTCACAAAACTCACCCGCTCAACTAGCTCTTTTTTGCATAAGCCGCCCTTTCGGGTTTTCGACCTATCCGAGCCCCCAATTTTGCCCGAGTCGCCCGCCCTTGCGGGTTTTCAACTTAGCGGGATTCTTTTCATCACTTTTTTTTTATATTCTTTTTTTTTTCTTTTCAATTTTTTTTTCATTTTCATTTTTTTCAAATTGAAAGTAATATATACAACATAGATACATGAGAATGAGAATACCCTCCCCCCTACTTAAACTACACATTGTCCTCAATGTGTCGACAATTAAAAGAAAAAGTAAACTGAAAAAGGGGGAAAATTTGAAAATCGGGTAAATCGAAGATCGAATGCTCAAAACTCATGGCAAACAATCCGTCAAACTCAAACTTCTTAACAACACCAACTCAAATCTCATAAATCAACTCACAACCCTCTCCCTCGAATCACTCAAACAAATGACAAATTCAAATTTTGTTTAGATTTTTGAGATTTGCTCCTAACTTAAGAGATCGAAAAGATACATTAACAATCTCAATCCTCTAGTGTTACCAACTCCTAGCTATTGAAGTCCTCCCAACGGATTTTCTTTTGTGGATTTTGGTTCCAAGCGAATTAAGATTGGTTGTGGATCTTTTGTAGTGTGTGGGCGGTGGGTGAAAGAAAATTTGTTGTGGTGCTGGAAATTTGATGAAAAATAAAGGAAAAGAAAGAAAATAAAGGGGTCTCGGGTTGCCTCCCGAGAAGCGCTGTTGTTTAAAGTCGTTAGCTCAACTTAGTACCTTAAGCTCAATCATTGGGTTGTGCTCCATGTGTGACAATGGTGGTTCCATGTCAATCTCCACTTCAAGTACCTGCAAAACTGATTGAGAAGAACCCTTGCAATGCATTGTTAGCGCTATGAGTGCCAACCAAAAACAAAGAGCACAAGCAATACCATCCAAAAATCACGCTAAATACAAACAAGTAACACCATTTCCCCGGCAACGGCGCCAAAATTTGGCGCGGGCGGGGATGTGTCGTTGTGCACCGCACCCGGCCAAAGATAAAATTTCTCCTACTCTCTTTTACACTAAGGAAGTATAATGGAAGTAGGGGTCGTATCCACAGGGAAACAGGGACGAGTTTAATATTCAGCGTGATTCAAAACCTAGATTAAGCTAAGGGCCGAGAAACCTAATAACAAAGGGGGGTTTCAAGTAGATTTACTAACAAACTAAAACTAACTAGCATATAAACAAAATGAGAAATCAATATGGGAAGATCTTGAATCCGATTAACATCCACTTCAATTCATTATCGATCCTTGAACCTCAACTCTAATTATTTCCATGATTATCTATTGCTGAGAATGAATCTCGCATTCTCCTTATTCTTAGTTGAATAGCACGATCAGCGTGACAATAAAACCCTAACTAAAGGATAACCTAGTCCGATCGCGTCTAAGTTCAATCCAATAGCAGCAATAAACACAGAGAATCAATAGACCTGCTAACGTCATACAAGCGATAAACATTCAACAGTTAATTCAATTTCCCCAAGAAATAACCAAGATGATCAGTATCTGAGTTACTCCCTAGTTTGCTACCAATTGACAAAAGAATAAAACAATCCGATTCTATTCTTAAATCTAGCATTAGATTAATTACACAATCAAACTAGTAACGTTCCTAGCATAATCATGCAAAAATCATAGAAAGCAAGCATAGAAATTAAACCATAATCAAAGAAACTAAATAGAGAGGAAAGATCTCACAATAATGCTTGAAGCTCCATATTAATCTCGTTCAAGAACGGTTCAAGCTACAATCGGGGCATAGCATAAGCCAATCCCATAATTGAAATCTACAAAAACTAAACTAGAAAATAAAAACTAAAAAGAGAAGACAACAAGAGAGGAGTGGAGTTTTGGAGACTCCCTCTCCTTGTGGTTGCTGCCCCCCTAGGTCCAAAAATAAGTTTAGTATTTATACTAAAGCTCAAAAATCAGCCGACAATTAGACCGACCTAGGGGTCGCGAGGTACGAGTCTGGTCGCACCGTGCGAAGAGTGTTCTGCCTACCGCACATTTGGCTGGGCAAGGCAGGTCGCACCGTGCGAAGCAGGTCACGAGGTGCGAGCAAGCAGGTCGCGAGGTGCGACCTAGCTCGCGAGGTGCGAGCTGCGAGCTGGGCAGGCTTGCTTCGAGCGCTGGGCGAGCATGCTGGGCGAGCGCTGGGTTTGCGGTGCTGCTTGGCGCGCGCATGGACGATGCTTGTGCTGGCTTGGCGATGATGCTGTGATGGGCGATGCTGCTAGGCCTCGCTGGGCTGGCATGGTTCGCGAGGCAAGCATGCGGTAGTTGGTGGAGCTTGGTTATGCGATGATGCTAGGATAGCACATTGTCGTCAACTCATAACTTGCTTCCGTGCCACCAAGCCATGGTGTTGAACTTTCTTGAACACTCAAGGATAACTTCAATTAAACATCGTTTAATTCCGTTTCTCCTTAAAAGCTCGGAATCTAGAGCATTAACACTAATTAACTCACAAAACCCCGAACTTCCGCTAAGGGTTAAATAAAACACGAACGTTAACAATTACGAACAAATCCCTTAGCAAAGTGCAACTCAAATATCACAAAAACATCGTATAACTTGAGCGTATCATTTGTCCTATACTTCTAACCCCCTTCATGCAGAGTTAATTAGTAGTTATCCGGCAGGGTCTTCATATGGCCAGCGAAGAGGGGTACACACATATTGCACTCCACTCGGATTGCCAGCAGGCGATCAATATGGTCAACAACCGAGATCACCTCGAAGTGGATTTTTATAATGATTTAATTTTACAATGCAGGGAGCTGTTACTGTATTTCCATGAGACGAACCTCACATTCGTTAGAAGAACGGACAACAAGTTAGCGGACGCGATGGCCCACGCCGGTAGAAGGGAGACAACCCCTCTTAACTTAATTAGGACCTTTCCCTCTCTTCCTAATTATTGCCAAACTTTGTTATTGGAAGATTGTAAAAGACTATTTGCCGTAACTTCGTAAACTTTAATGATATCGTTGTTCACCAAAAAAAAAAAATTGTTACTCATTGAAGCACTAAGATTTAGAAATATCTTGAGAAGTGTACTGACAAGTAAATAAAACTTAGTTACCTAATAATTTATTTATGTTTCTCATTGTGATGGGTTATGCACAGAATTCAGCTACATTATAGGTTTTGGTTGCAGAAGGCTATATAATTTAAGAACAGCATATGCACTACCTTATGTGAGAAATTCAAATCATACAATGGCTTGAAAGATAGGTCCAACCAAGTATACTTTATAATACAAGCGGATTATTGAACATACAATAATGACTAAACGAAACTACGAAAGAAATATCATTTTTCCTAATAAAATTCAGAATGTGCAGGAATTGGGAATCATTGGCTTGTTGATTTTATGAAGACAATAAGGTAGCTTGGATAACCTTTCCACCTCATTTTTTCTAATAGGATAAAATTCCAAATCTGTATCATAATCAATATAAACGGTGTTTGTGTTGGTAAAAGCTGTTATATCATGAGTTAAGAAAGCGCTGTCAGTAGACGAATCATCACTACCATCATCTTCTTTGGGTAGCATTTGGTGAATCATTGTTGTTTCGGACATATGTTGTTGATCATCTACATGTCCCTCGTCTCCCAACTGTAAGGGAACACTTTCATCTGACGGATGGTCCATAGTTGGTGATTGGCGTACAGATCTTGCTATAGAGACTAAACTCTCTATATAAGCAAGATTGTCATCTGCAGGAATTCGGAGACACTTCATCTGTTGCGTAGCTTGTTTATCATCTACAGGTCCCTCATCTCCCAACTGTAAGGGTACGCTTTCATCGGATGAATGCATAGTTGGTGGGCATACAGAAACTGAAATCCCTTTATAAGGGAAGAACTTTATTTGTTGCGTAGCTTGTTGATCATCTACAGGTCCCTTGTCTCCCAACAATAAGGGTACACTTACACTGTCATCTAATGAATGATCCATACTTGGTGGTGGTTGGAGTACAGATCTTGTTATAGAAACTAAACTCTCTGTATAAGCAAGAATACAGTCATCTGTAGGAATTCTGAGGGATTTCAATTGTTGCGCAGTCAAATTGAACGACGACACGGTACCAAGATTGATGAACACAATTTCCTTATTCTTCCGCAAGACCATATACGAAGGTCCACTGACTTTAGGAAACTTGATATTTAGTACTTTGTTCCAAACACCGGTAGGACCATACTGCTGCAGATCCCAAACATGGAGCTCAAAATCGCCTCCAATCCAAAATATATTGGGGTGCACATTGTTGGAGCCTTGATACAAAAAGCCATGAACAGAAGGTGCATCAAAAGGCAAAGGGGTCTCGACAAAGACTTCATCAACCATGTGGAACGAAAGAAGACGGTCTCTTCTTTGACAGGCAATATCGTCATGCAAGATCCAATTATGCATGCGGCCATTACATGAAGCACCCGCTTCATTGACCCTTGTGTAAAAACAATGGTGAGTCAAATACATACAAGCATTAAAGACGTGCCTCCAAGAATTAGCAGCTAGTGAATACAACCATATAATACTATTATCGTGAACACCATCATCTGAGTAACCATACAAGCCAACAACCTTGTAGTCATGGGTTACAGCATCGAAACCAAACCCGAAATCATAACAACCACCATTGGGGATTTCGGGGAGTTTGAGAAGCTCTCTAGTAGCCGGGTTCCAGAGCATGCGAACTTTATAAGGCCATTCAAATCCCTTAGAAAGTTGGATAAGAAATAGGCCATTACAGGGTCCAACAATGGAGAAATCAGTAATGATATCGCGATGATAGATTTCGAAGTGAAGGGGATCGAACGCAACAGCAGGCCTAAACTTGAAGGCGGTTTCAAAGGTAAGGTCTTGGTAGTTAAATATGGAAATGGAGCAACCCGGTTTAAAAAACGGACAGAATAGAATCATATTCGGATAGCTTTGAACGGGTCGAATAATGCTTTGTAACAAAATTGGGAGATCGAATTAGAGACTGCCAATACTTACAGACGCATGTAAATCGAATCAATGATTTTACTGGCAATCGAACTAGAATCTCCATCAACAGTTCTTCATCTTCTTGCAATTGCAATTGCAATTACGATTCCAATTCCAATTCCGCCATTGATGATTGATGATTGATGATCGACATAACTACTACTACTCTCTCTCTCCTGTTATCAGAAAAGAGAACAGAATTCAATCAATCACTGCTACTGCTACTGCTACTAAAAAAAGAAACGAACAACAGATGACATGAGATGAGGTGAGTGGATTGATTACCTGCGATTTCTGATGATTAATTCTCCTTTTCAGAGTAAATAATTATTAATTAAGAGTGTATTTCTACAAATTAATTAAACTTAGGAGTTTGAAATTGATCGAGAGCAGTTTCTTCCTTCAACAGCTTCTTAAAATTAGGGCTTATAGGGCTTATGCTGTGAGGCGTGAGCAATGCAAATATGATATTGGATCATTTATGAAACGCGGATTCTACTCAACAAAAATAAAATTCACGTCCAATATACTGTAGAGTAGGATTGAAAATGAGCTTTAAGGGTCTGTTTACTTCAGCTTATATTCAATTCAGTTCAGATCAGATCAGTTCAGTTCAGTTCAGTTCAGTTCTCAATTTCCTTCTCTCATAAAATATTACTTTCAGTTGTTTTCAGTTGTATTCAGTTCAGTTCAGTTCAGTTCAATTCAGTTCAGGTTTTTCCAGCAAACGTAAACAGGCCCTAAGTACTCCCTCCTTTTCCGTATCTTATTTTACTCCCTCCATTCTATAATGTTATGTGCATTTATTATTTGAAAAGGAAACTAAGAATAATGTATTATAATAGGAGTGGGGTCAAAAAGTAAAAATTGATTGGAGAGAGAGAAATTATTTAAAAGGGTGAAAAGTAATGGAAAGTGGGGTAACCGAAAAGTAAGGGAAGGTGGGGTTAAAAAGCAAAAATAAATTGGACAGAGAGAGTCCCAAAATAGAATAAAGCACAATGCACAAAACATTACAGAACGTTCAAATGGGGAAAGTGCACAAAACATTGCAGCACTGAGGGAGTACAATATTCCCATATATGTTATTTTGTGCATTGTGCTTTATTCTATTTTGGGACATTCTCTCTCGAATCTATTTTTGCTTTTTAACCCCACTTTTCCTTACTTTTTTCTTTTTTACACGCTCTTTCCCCAATCAATTTTTATTTTTGGACCCTACTTTCATTATAATACATTATTACTTATTAGAACGGATGGAATATTACTCATTATTTTAAATAGAAAAATACCTAATTTTTAGAGCTTATTTTCAGTAAATTTTAGTTCAGTTCAATTTGGTTTTGTTCAGTTCAGTTCAACTACGATAGTAGTTATAGTATTAATATTTAGTAATCAAAATGAATAATTAAAAATTAGTATTTATAAGAATTTTTAATTAGTACTCCGTAATTAATGATTAATAATTAATAATTTACAATTTACAATTAACAATCAACAATTAATAATCAAAAATTAGTATTTAACAATTAACAATAAACAATTATTAATCAATTATTAATTATAATTTATTAATTAATTTTGAAATTTAAATATTTAATATTAAATTATTAATTATTAACTTGTATTAATTATTGATTTTTTTATTAATTATTTAATTATTTATATTTTATTATCAATTTTTTAATTATCAATATTTAATTATTAATTATTTAATTCTAAACTACTCCCTCTGTTTCCTGTTGATCTGTGCACTTTCTTCATTTGGACGTTTCTTAATGTTTTGTGCATTGTGCTTTATTCCATTTTTGGATACTCTCCAATCTATTTTTGTTTTTTTAACCCCACTTTCTCTGACCTTTTCCACTTTTTCTCACCTTTTCCCCCTTTCACACACACTCTCTTCAATCTATTTTTTCCTTTTGACATTACTCATATTATTAAACATTATTCTTAATTTTTCTCCTAAAGAATAAATGCACCGATCATTAAAATACAGAGCGGTAATTATTAATTATTAAGATTTGATGAGTATTTATTTATTAATTATTATCCAGTAATTATTAAGTATTTCAGCTTATTTCAATTCAGTTTAGTTCAGCGTAGTACAACTCTAAAGAACAGGGCCTAATAAGGTCATTAGTTAGGTATGGCAATAAGTCGGACTCGGAGCGGATTATGCATAATCCGACTCCGACCCTACAGGAAGTTGGATTTTAAACCAGCATCCGACTCAGACATGCATCTGAATCCCGAGAATCCGATTCTGATTTGACTTTTCAAATCCGAGATCTGAGTTTGACTCCGATCCGTCCTAATTAGTCCAAGATTTTTCTTAATTTTTTTATATAAAAAAATCCCTTTTTTTAAAGCTTTTTTTTGCTTATATTTGTTTTTAATCATATATTACATTAATTTATTATACTAAACCAAATACATACTTATGCTCCAAATACTAATAAGGTTCGTAAAATTCATTTGAAGTATAAAACTATATATGATGTGCATATATAAATATTAAAATATACATTTAACATATAATATTTAAAGTAATGATTAAATAAAATATTAAGTCCATTTTTTAAAATAAATAAAGTATTTAATTTTACACTATACATAAATAACCTCATAAAAGTAAAAATAAAAAGATAGTAATTGTGTGAAAGTCGGGTTTGGATCGAATTAATCGAATTTTTTGTGGGATTGACTCCGACCCTCCTCCAACTCGGAGTCGGATTATTTTAACGGAGCCGGAGTCGGATTTTATTTTTCTCGAGATTAGAGTGAATTTTTCCCTCAGATCGGAACAGACCAGGATCGAATCTGGACTAGATTGCTGTCCCAATCAATAGTATTAATCATTTCTAATAAGTTAAGATAAGTACAAATAACCAAAAATAATTTGAAGAGAACAGGCCCGTACTCCTTCCATATTCTATTGATCCATGCAATTCCATTTTATTATTACTTCCTTCCGTAACAGAATTGATATTACACTTTGACAAAAAAACATGAGATTTTTTTTTGTTAAAGTGTAACAACTATTTTATTACGGAGGAAGTGTATGTGGGCCTCGTTTGATTTAATTTGATCTATGCTTTTTATAAACAAACAATGCTATAAATTAATAATAAAGGGATGTACATAAAGGGAAGGGATGGATTCCGAGGATGCGAGTTTACCTTTGAAGCTTTAGGGTCTGTTTACTTCAGCTTATATTCAGTTCAATTCAGTTCAGTTCAATTCAGTTCAGTTCAGTTCTCAATTTCCTTCTCTAATAAAATTTTAATTTCAGTTGTTTTCAATTGTATTCAGTTCAGTTTAATTCAGTTCAGGTTTTTTCAGCAAACGTAAACAGGTCCTTAATGTCACTGCACCAAAAGTCGACCATCATGTGCAACTCTTCATTGACTTGTGTAACCACTGGTAAATGCAGAAGTCAATAAATTATCTTGCCATGTCATTCCGTTATTTAAAAATTATATAATATCATAAATTGAACATTTTAGTATCATATGATATCTTACTATATTTGGAAATAATAATCTGGAAAAACATAATAATGGAAAGTGAACATCATGTCCAAATAAGAGAAACTAAATATTAAATTTGCTATCTTAATAATATAATAAAGATACATATGCCCAAATAAAATTACCAAAGATATATACACCCTTTGTATTTAAATGTTCTGTGCATTTACTGTTTGTGGAAAATTAGGAATAATATATTATTATAAAAGTGGGCTTATAAGGCAAAAATAAATGGAATAATTGTATCTAATAATCCAACCTTTTGGCGTTTGACAAATAATAATCCAATCTTTTGATTATTTTTTAATTCTATCCGTTTCTCTTTTCCACACTTCGCTCTTTGCAAATCTATTACACCTTTTGAACATGTACCTATGTGGTATTGTTGTGATTGAACAATAAGATGCGTTATAATCTGGTTTTTATGATATAACTAATATACTTTAGCGCTTAACTAACATATTTCACCGCTTAACTAATATACTTCAGCACTTAACTAATTCATCCAGAAGCAATTTAAGGCTAGCTAGCATAACTAATAGGTCAAAGCACTTAACTAATTCCGGTATTGGTTTGATGCATGCGCGTAATTCAGCATGAGATCAGTTGGTCTCACGTTAACACTGACGTGAGACCGTCTCTTAAAAATAGACTCTATATATTGGCTTTTGAGATGAATGAGAACCGAGAGACAAATCATTAAACTTAATAGAAATGGACTATATTATAATATATTCTTTCAAATAAGGTCAAGTCTCTATAAATCGGAGCTAAAACTGCAGGTGCTAAAGCAATTTTGGTACCCAAAACAGGACTAATAGCAATGTTAAAAACATTTGGAGCAATGTACAAGTTTGTAGATAACAAATACCTTGTCAACCACAGAACAAGTAATGCAACATGCTCCATTTCACCATCTTTTCCCTTGTGATAATCCATCCATCCACAATGAGTCAAATTTTTGTTGTAGTTCTTTTTCCTAATTATAGAGCAAGATTTTACCAGTTTTTCCTTAATTTTTGCAGATTTATTGTTGTTAAAAGTGTTGACAATTCCCAAAACAGAAAACCCACCTAAAACCATAACATCCTCCAAACTAATGGTGGGTTCACCTCATGGGAAGATAAATGTGTTACTTTCAGGGCACCATTTCTCAGCTAAACACATGATTAACTCATTATCTCTCTTAATCTTGTAAATTAAAACCCTAATTGCATCAAAAATCCCAACTTTCTTCCAAAGAATTTCATGGGTTTGTTGTAAATCTTCAACCCATGTCTCCCATGCTCTAAGTGGCTTAGGCCTTCCCTTAAATTAACTCTTTTTAATAGCTTGTTAATGTTGTTGGGGTTTGAAGAGAGAAAAAGATGAGAGATTTTGGGCAAAGATTGATTTATGGGGTTTATGAGAGGTTTAAGAAAATGGGATTTTCTTAAAGTTGGTTTTGTATCAGAAGAAGGTGGAATCATGAGCTCTTCTCTCTCCTCAGTAATGGTGTATCCTTCTTCATTCTCTTCTTCCATTAGCTTCAAAGACATTAACTTTGGATGACGTAAGGCTTGAAATTCTGAAAAGTTGTTTTCTGCTAAAAGGGTTGTTTGGCAATCGGTTGTTGGCTGTTGGCTTTTGACTGGTTTAGTTGGCTTGTTTGACTGGCTGGAAGCATTTGATGTATGTATTGGCTTTTCAAGTTGGCTGTTTAAGTTAGTTGTTTGCAAAACTGTTTGGCAAAATTATTTGTGGTTGTTGGCTGTTTATTAGAGAGTTTGTGGGCCGATATGCCAAAAGCCAATCCAAAAAGCTGCTCCAGGCAGCTTTTTCATTTTGGCTTAAAAGTCAGCTTTTCAGCCAACTAAAAAGCCAATAACCAAACACTTTTTTTGGCTGTTTGACCAAATTGAAAAGCCAAAAGCCAAAAGCCAAGGAAAAAGCCATTTACCAAACATGGCCTTAAGAATTGCCCGGCTCTTGAAAGGAAGAACGAAAATGCTAATAACCGTGGGACAGTACAAAAAGTGTTTTGGATGGTTTTGTTTGTAGAGTTTGAGTGCACTTATGGAAATTGAATACATAAATTTCGAGCGAAAATATATAAGACAAGTCTCAAAGTAACAAAGAAATCATTATTTCAATAAATGTATTGAGTACAATCTCTGTAAACATTTTATAATGAAAATAAACTAAGTCCTTTGATTATGTTCCATTGCATGAGAGTGACAGGTGTTGATGTCGATGTGGAGCTGAGTGTAGATTGATGTTTTGTCAACGTCAACCTGATTTTGAGTATCGACTGACGTTTTGTCAACGTCAACCTGAATTTGAACGTGGACTGACGTTTTGTCAACGTCAACTTGAGTTTGAATGTGGACTAACGTTTTGTTAACGTCAACCTGAGTTTGAGTTTGGATTGACGTTTTGTCAACGTCAACCTAAGTTTGAATGTGGGATGATGTTTTGTCAACGTCAACCTGAGTTTGAGTTTTGTTTGAGTGTATTCGAATGTGGGCTGACAAAAAGCTTGAATCTCAGTCGAATGTGTTTGAGTGTATCTGAACAGTCGGCACGGATTTGATGTGCTTGCTGACTATTTGTAGAAAGAATTCCAAGAGAAATTTATGAGCTCTTGATAATAATGATTTTTTTCGTCCCCTCAATTGAAAGAGGTGAAGTCTATTTATAGGGAATGAAGATCCCTTCATGGCCTTGGTAGTTTATGGGCTTGGGCCTGTTTATGACTTGAAAGTCTTTTTTTACCTTTGTCATTTGACCACCTTATTTGGACTATAATATTAACTAGCCCAAATATTTAACAACCCAAATTATATTTGTTTGTTTTAATTTGGATATTTTATTGAGGTGGGCTAAATTAATTAAACCGGACAAATTATATTTATTTTAGCTCATTAATAATCAATTTATTTTAATGTAAAACACTAATAAATTTTTAGTGTCTACAGAAATATATGGGTGTTTTTTTTTCACTCATCGCTCCACTATTCTTTTCTTTCCATAAATGGCTAATTTTTGCCTTTTTTTTTATCTTCGTTTGATATTTTAGCTATACCCATATTTTTGTCGTAAGTCCTCGAAGCAATAAATTCAATTTCGCATGTATCAAAAAATATTTCCTCCAATCTTTATTGATTACAATTACTAAGTGGTTGTTTTTTATATACATGGGAATTTAATTCACATAGGAAGTTTCATTTCTTAGGAAGTTATTTCTCTTATGTAATTCCTATAAAATGGACTTAATGGGTTTGGTTGATATCAAGGAATTTGTACTTCCCATGAATTTACCTCCCATGAATTGATGTGGAAATTTTGAATGACCAAGGGGGTAGGTAAATAAATTTCAACGTTTTGTGGGACTTTCAATTTTTTTCCACTTCATGTCAACCAAACAACTACTCAAATCATGAAAATTTATATTACCTTCATAATATCCTGTATACCAAACAACCACTAAGTTTTCAATTTACCTTTTAGTAAAATTATAAAAAAATTGATATAAAAATTAAAGTGGATATTGAGACGAATCTAACAAGACCTCATATAACTATATTTTTTTCGTACAAAAAATCGCAATTGATGGTGATAGTGTTTTGTCACTAAATGTGAATAGTGTAAAAATTCAATTATTGCAATTAATTAAGAGCCGATAAATTATAAAAATTTGATATTTCTAAAAACATAGTACAATGTAATTGATGCGTAGGTTCTTTCTAAAACCAAATTCTTTAGACTGATTCTTAATAAAATTTAGTTGATGATCATGGAATAGTTACATATTTTGACTTTTATGAACTTAATAAATTAAGTTTCTATACCTTCATGACTTCATCTGCCTTCAAGAAACTTGATCTTGTAGGAAGTTAATTTCCTTATAGAATACTTCATCAAGAAGAGAGTTTTTATGAGTTACCTTTCAATCTTTTCAGAATGCACGCGGTGGATTGAGAATATTCATGCAGATGAATATTCAAGGCTATTTTTACTCACTTGAGAGAAAAAGGACAAGCAATTGGATAAAAATGGTAAATTAATTTAAATTGTATCTTAGTTCGATTCGATCTGAAGAAAATAAAAACTAACTTAAATTCAATAATGTGAAAATCTTATTTGAATTTTAGAAGTGTTGTGGAGTTTATGTTATATTCGACAAATCTAACGAGATTTCAATTACTATTCTCACCTCATCAACTTATATTTTAAAACAACATTATACTTATAATAGGATAATTATGTTTGAATCATTTAAAATCAAGTAAATCTCAACTTATCAAGGGTGAAAATTAATCCCAACACTTATTAAAACCAAGAGAAATGTGAGAATTCGAGATTGAAGATATCACAATTTTTATTTTGACAAGTGCCTCGTAAAAAATCATGCTTATAACGACTATTTTCTTAGCCCCTGCCTCCATGGCATCTTACGATGGGCGAGCAAGTGTTTATGTTAAATTATATCATATCACAATAGTATATATATGACGTGACATCTATTATAATGAAATACACATCCAATATAATCGCAATTCCAAGGCCAACAACATGAGCTCTAATTCGACTTGCTGACATAATAACTGTTCCGAAACCAAGTAGATTGTTCTTGAGAAGAAAGTCAGAATCGGTTTTTGTCACTTCAAGGCAACAATGACCCCTCAATGACGGCCTAAGAACGACAAAATTAGTAGCATTTCGAACTTCCTGCATAGTCGCGACCGCGACATTGACTATTGCATCATTGGCGAAGGGAATCCACTTCAAAAAATTGTCGTCAAATGCTACTTCATTCTTGAGAAGTGCTAGTGCATCATTCTGTCTAGTCCATTGACCGAAGAGCGCTATCAATCCTACTTCCTCCACCTATTCCACAACCATAGAAACTGCTTGAAAATAGCAAAATACATTACCATTTCATGGTTACAAGACAGATGCGAAAGTCTGTTTTGGTATGTTTTTATTAAAATATTGCATAATATCTAAACTACAATATAATTATGATTAATAACATACGTAATACACCACCCCTCACACTTCCCCTCGCCCCACAAACATTTATATATACGAATTGAACAACCTCATTTTTGAGATTTTGGAGGCCTCATGGCGAACCTACATATTAGAACCCTAATTAGGTCCAAGTTTTTTGAATATTTGATTTTTTTGTTCTGGACCAAAAAAATAGATAGTTGTTCTGTCCAAGTTTTTTGAAGTTTCGATTTTCGGTCGCTGATTTATAATCTTTAAATAACAAAGCATATAATTACCAGTTTTTCTTTGATTTCTTTGTTTCGCCTTCTTCGTTCTTCTCCTTTTCCTCTAATAGTTATGGTTAAGCTTAATATGGTTATCTAAATCAGTTAAAGAGGTTGAGCGTTTGTCGCAACTTCCACGTTTGAAATTATCAGTATGTGGTTTCAATTTCAACCCGGGTGATTTTGTTTTTTCAACCCAATCTTCATATCAGCTCCAGATTTTGTCTTTCTTCCCATCTGAAATTAGAACAAATTAGTTAAGACTAATTGATTATTTCCACTAACAATAAAAGTTAGTAGATTATGGAACCAGATTGCGAAGACATTAACCCGGATTCTTTAAGTCTCGAATTTTTCTTCCCACTAATTGCCATTTCACTACCGATTTGCAATATAAAATTGTAAATTATGAAACCTCAATTCTTCTTCCCACTAATTGCAATAAGAAAAATGTAAATCTATCACGCTGATTTCTTGAGAAGTTAGAGTAAGAATAATCAATGAAATTCTGCAAAACTTTAATTGAAATAATGTTTGGATTAACAAAAAAAATCTAGATATACTTACATTGATGTCTTGACAAACTTGAGTGTGAGAAAAATATACGAATTAATTGATTTTCTCTTAAATTTTTTTTGAATATTTGATTTTTCGGTCTAGATCGAAAAAATAAGTAGTTGTTTGGTCCACATTTTTTGAAGTTTCAATTTTCGATCACTGATTTATAATCTTGAAATAACAAACCATATAATTACCAGTTTTTCTTTGATTTCTCTATAACTTTCTTCGCCTTTTTCGACTTCTTCATTTTTCTACTTTTCCTCAGAGTTGTTCTACGTATAGCCGTGATTAAGCTTAATATGGTCATCCAAATCAGTTAAGGAGGTTAAGCATTTGTCGCAACTTCTACATTTGAAATTATCAGTATTTGGTTTCAATTCAACCCGGGTGATTTTGTTTTTATCTCAATCTTCATATCAGCTCCAAATTTTGTCTTTCTTCGATCTGAAATTAGAACAAATTAGTTAAGACTAATTGATTCTTTCCACTAACAATAAAAAATAGTAGATAATGAAACCCGATTGCGAAGACTTTAACTCGGCTTCTTTAAGTCTCGGATTTTTCTTCCCACTAATTGCAATTCCACTAATATATATATATATATATATATATATATATATATATATATATATATATATATATATATATATATATATATATATATATATATATAGTTTATAATACAGACCTAAGACTATTAAAAGTCTTTTTTATCTTTTTATATACAATAGTTGTCTAATACACCCCCTCAATCTTTACGGGGTGAAACAACGGATAGATTGGAACGATGTTGAGTAAACAAATCAGTACATAGGCCTTTAGTAAAAAAATATCAGCAACCTGCAACTTAGGACATGTTCTCTTCATCATAAAACAACTGAATTGAACTAAATTGAACTTATTGCAACTGAACTGACCTGAACTAAACTGAACTGAATTGAATTGAACTGAATTGAACTGAACTGATTTGAATTAAATTAATCCCTCCGTCCCGGAATAGTCTGAACACTTTCCTTTTATGTTTGTCCCAAATTAGTTTGAACACTTACATTTTTGGCATGGTCCCACTATTAATATATTATTTCTTTTACACATCTTTGGTCCACACTCTACCTTTTATTTACCCAATTTTCTCTCTCCTCTAATAAAAAATACCCCACCAACTCCTATCACATCTACTTTCTAAATAAAATAACATTTGATAACCACAATACAACTTATCACCTTAAACTACGTCTCCCACTAAGTGTTCAGATCTTTCTGGGACGGAGGGAGTATAACAAATAGTATGTAATAATTTAGAAACTGAACAGAATCGAACTAAACTGATTGCGACTGAACTAAACCGAAAATAAGCTGGGGAGAACAGGCCCTTAGTAGGACCATGACGAACCATAAGACCTCCCTTGGCAACCATTTCACGAACAAAATGGTAATCAACATCAATATGTTTGCTTCGATCATGATGAACTGGATTAGCAATGAGATAAGTAGCAGAAACATTATCACAATACAATATCACAGATCGTCGAAGAAAAATAAAGAGGATCGGCAAGAAGCTGCCTGAGCCAAATAATTCTGCAGCAGTGTATGCAACTGCACGATATTCAGCTTCAGTGGAGGATTTAGAAACAGTAGGTTGTTTTTTCGAACGCCACGAAATCAAGTTCTTCCCAAGAAAAACAGCATAACCACTAGTAGAATGGCGGGTATCAGGACAACCCGTCCAATAGAGTAGGCAATAACAACAGTGGAGAACTACTGCTATGCAAGAAAAGACCAAACTCCATAGTGCCTTATAGATATCCGAAAATTCTTGGAAAAATTCCTCAGGTACCCCTGAGGTTTGGCGTAATTCCCAAATTACCCATCACATTTGGGGAATTCCTCAGATACCCCTGAGGTTCGTGTTTGTACTCAAAATACCCTTACTCTTGACGGAACCGTAACGCCGTTAACTATTTCTCTCTCTCTTCAATTTTCTCTCTTTCCTCCCACCATCCTCCATTGATGAATCTCCAAACCTTCAAGTGTTCTCTCTCCTCCCACCTCCATGCCTTTCTCCCTCCTCCCAATCTTCATCTTCCTTCGTCCATCGATTTGTTGATGATTCGATGTACTTTGCGAACCACCAACACACGACCACCACTAGAGGTGGTAGCACCAGCAACAAATCAACTGGGGAAAGGGAGAACATAATGCAGCAGTAGCACCGATGGTAGACACAGCGGCACCGGTGGCAGACACATGCGAACAGAGGAGGAAGAATCCGAGTAGCACGCGCAGCTCCGGCGATGGTTGCAGCAGCGGCAAGAGATGAGAAGAGAGCAATGACACCAAGGGAGCAACGGCGCGGAAAAGGAAGAATCTTCGGCGAGCTCAGTGGTTAGCGATAATGGAAGCAGATGGAGGATAAAAGAGAGCTACGAGGGAAGATAATTTTTGAATTAATTTAACAAACTAAATCTGATTTATTTTGTTAATTTAACAAACTACTCGAAAATTCAAGAAAAATAATGATGGGGGATGGTGGGAGGAGAGAGAGAAAATTCTGAGGTTTAGAATGTTACAAATGGAGGATGGTGGGAGGAAATGGAGAAAACTGAAGAGAAAGAGAGAAAAAGTTAACGGCGTTAGGCTTGCGTCAAGAGTAAGAGTATTTTGAGCACAAATACGAACCTCAGGGGTATCTGAGGAATTCCCCAAATGTGAGGGGTAATTGGAGAATTACGCCAAACCTCAGGGGTACCTGAGGAATTTTCCCAAAATTCTTTTCACAACATGAAGATGAGTAGTACGAGGAGCATGCATACACTGAGACACCATATTAACAGCATAAGCAATATTTGGATGAGTCATAGTAAAGTATTGCAAAGCACCAACCATACTACGATAATATGTGGGATCAACAAGAAGTTCTCCGTTAAGAAGAGGCAATGTAACTCTAGAGATGACAGGCGTGCGAGTTTGTTTAACAGTATGGAGATGAAATTTACGAAGTCAATCAGAAACATACTTATTTTGAGACAAAAATAAACCATATGGAGTACGCACAACCTGAACACCTAAGAAATAATGAAGATCTCCTAAATCCTTCATAGCAAACTGAGAAGAAAGAACATAGATGAATTTGTGGACAAAAACAGAGCTACTACCAGTAAGAACAATGTCATCAACATATAAGAAAAGTATAAGAAGATGACCACGGAATTTGAGAGTGCACATGGAAGTGTACACAACTGCTGCACTTGAAACCAATAGATAAAAGTTGCTGAACCGAGAGAACCAAGCTCAAGGAGCTTGTTTCATATCATAAATGGACTTACGCAGACGACAAATATGAGTGGGTTTAGATGGGTGAACAAAACCTAGGGGTTGACACATATAAACCTCTTCATGAAGAAAAACATTTTTGACATCTAATTGACGAATAGACCATTTAAGAGAAACAACAATAGTAAGAACTAAGCGAACAGTAGTAGGCTTAACAACAGGACTAAAAGGTTTCAAAGTAATCAATACCTGCCTGCTGGTGATTTCCAAAAACAACAAGTCTGGCTTTGAACCGCTCCACAGAACCATCAGAATTGTATTTAATCCGATAAACCCACTTACAACCAAGTAAATTCTAATCATAGTTACGAGGTACCAACTCCCATGTGTCATTTTTAATCAAAGCCATATATTCGTCAAGCATTGCATGACGCCAACGTGAGTCTTTAGATGCTTGTTTAAAATTAGGTGGTTTTGATTCAATAACATCCGTTTTTAAGTTCATTAAAATACGAAGTTTAGAGACACCATCTTGTAAACGAGTGACCATTGGATGATTATTTAAAACAACGGGAGGAGATCGGGGAAAAACTGGAGGAGAATACACAACTAGAGAAGTGGAGGGAGAATCACTAGGAGGTATATGAGGAATATGGGCAGCAAAACTCTTGAAAGAGGGAGGAGAGATAGGCCCAGCAGTGGAAAGCCCAACATGCTGGGCACCAGGCCGAAACGAGGAGGGGGCGTGGTACGGGACTGGACAACAGACGCGTATGGGGAGAGGGGCGTGTGATTGGTCTGGACAGCAGGGGTCGCTAGAGGCCCAACATGAT
Source organism: Beta corolliflora (assembly GCA_947648045.1). Taxonomy (NCBI): domain Eukaryota; kingdom Viridiplantae; phylum Streptophyta; class Magnoliopsida; order Caryophyllales; family Amaranthaceae; genus Beta; species Beta corolliflora. The sequence goes on from CANSZD010002913.1 coordinate 4,117,571, forward strand.
GGGCAGCATGCTCACGAGTAGCGTGGGCCGTGCCATTGGGTGCTGGGAGCCCAGCGCTTGACACAGCAAACTCAAGGGGGGGAGTCAATCAAGCGGGAGTTCTGATACCATGTACAAGTATTGAGAATGAATTGTGTTAACCTAATTAGGTTAACCCTGACATTCAATATATGTAGAGTTATAATACAGACCTAAGACTATTAAAAGTCCTTTATATTTTTTTATATACAATAGTACTCTAATAGTTAGGAATTTCGACTTAAAGGTTTTAGGCCGGTAGGGTTGTCAATAATCTTTGAACACAACCCGCTTGTATACTATCAAGTACAACCGTCGGGTTATCATGTTGTTGTGTTAGCTTTTGCTTTTGCCATCACTAGTCGGGTGTTATTTCATAGAACTGATTATGTACGGGAAAACCCACTACACCCGTTAGTAAAGTAGGCTTCGACAACGTTTTTCAAAATAAATTAATTGATAGGAGGGCCAAGTTCACCTGCTAAAATCTAATGGACGACTACAACCAGCCAAAGTTATATAATCGAACTGAGCCACCCAGCCAGTTGAATAAATTTTATTTATATTCTTTTATATATTTTTCTTGAGAAAGTTAAACAAATAAGGCATAAGATTATTAGAAATTTAGAATATTAGAACAATCTAGAGCCGACTAGTGTTCTATCTAGATCCGGAATAAAAAAAATTACAAACATATACTAAACATAAAAAAGAAAAGTCAAGTTACTAATGTTAGAAAACCCTAGAATATAATCTTTTCCTCACAAGGTCTTTACTCCCACGCAACCACAACTCTAGCTTTTTCTATCTTCCTCTCTACTCTTAAATTATGATGCACGAGAATGAAAACGAAAAACGGATACGGACACGACAAGAAAACGGGAAACGTCATTTTCTAATTTTACAAAAAGGGAAACGCTAAGGAAACATCGTTTTTCCTTTATTTCACGTTTTCCATAAACTTTCAACTCAAGAAATGGTTCCTCATTATTCCCAAACGTGTCTGACGTGTGTTTGACGCTTGTCGTGTCGTTTCTGGTGTGGAAAACGTAAAACGCTAAGTTGGAGGCGTGTTTGTGCTTCATAGTCACTTAACTCTATCAGTTTGGCATAATTGCATTTGAATAAAAGTCCACAACATCATTTTCATGTTGACTAAACCGGCACAAAGGCTTGTATTATCTGTATTCTTTTTTTCAAGTTGTTAATTTATGCTTTTTCCGCCATTGATTGATTTTTTAAATTGAACCATCTTTAATATGCATTTTGTTTAAAAGAAATAGCTGATGTTTTCGTATTCTTAGAATTTCTAGAATGGTATTATTAGGGAAAAATCGTTCCTTTTCTTTATCTATTGTGCTTTGTTTTTATATCATCAAATTAATTTGGGATATTTCCTCAGGTACCCCTGAGGTTTGGCGTAATTCCCAAGATACCCCCCACATTTGGGGAATTCCTCAGATACCCCTGAGGTTTGTGTTTGTGCTCAAAACACCCTTACTATGGACGGTAGGCTAACGCCGTTAATTTTTTTTCTCTCCCTCTTCAGCTTTCTCTCTTTCCTCCCACCATCCTCCATTGATGAACCTCCAAGCTTTCTCTCTCCTCCCACCGTCCTCCAAGCTTTCTCCAATTTTCTCAGAATTTTCTCTCTCCTCCCACCATCCTACCTCTCTGTTTTTCGGTACCCAAAACAACCCCATTCACCACCTGCACCGCCACCTGACTGCCGCCCCACCGGCGAACACCACCTGCACTGCCATCTTTCTCTCTCCTGCATTTCATTCTTTGAATCCTCAAACTCCGACTTTCTTCTCTCCACCACGTCGGTCGAATCCAGCTCTAAGGAATCCACCACGTCGGTCAAACTCCGACTTTCTTCTCTCCAAAATCCACGAATCTCATTTTCCGGATCTTCCATCAATTTCAAATTTCCAGATCTAGCATATCAAAAAAAACTTTAATTCGATTTTCGACACAAAATTTTCTGATTATTTTTCTTAGATCTAGATGAATTTTTTTCCATAAATTAATTACTTTAAATCATGAAATTATTCATCATCATCATATCAACAAACATTAGATCAATCAAACCCATCTCTGAATTGGGCCCCACCCGTAAAAATGGCGGGTGCTGCGGGTGGGTTTGTCACTCGGGCATTCGAGTCGATGCTTAAGGAATGTTCTGTCAAAAAGCTTACTTCACTTCAATCTGCAATTCAATCTTATCTAGGTTGGTAAAAACTATAGTTTGATTACAGTTTGATGGTGAAGAAGATGAGTGGTGAAGAAGATGGGAGGAGAGATGAAGAAGATGAAGATGGAGAGGGGAGAGGAGAGGAAAAAAATTAACGGCGTTAACCTGCCGTCATTAGTAAGGGTATTTTAGACCCAAACACAAACCTCAGGGGTATCTGAGGAATTCCCCAAATGTGGGGGTATCTTGGGAATTACGCCAAATCTCAGGGGTACCTGAGGAAATTTCCCAATTAATTTTAGGAAAAATGGATCAGAATACCCCCAACTTTGACCCGTCCGTTTTTAATACCCCCAACTTTGAGTTATTTTTAAATACCCCCAGCTATTGGGGAGATCCGCCGAAAATGCACCCAGATGACCAGATACCTGTTAGCAAGGTAATTTTTTTTTTTATTATTTCTCTTTTATTTTCTCTATTAGCTTTTGTAAATCAAAATTCCCAACCCCCCACCCCCCCTCCTCTCGCTCATCCCACCACCCCCAACCACCAACTGCCACCTTCCCTCACCCCACTACCACCCTTCCCTTACACCCCCCCCCCTAACCTCCTTAGAAACCGGCTTCAAGATCATCAACATCGCCGCCATTACTATCATCAGCTTCACCTTTCACTATCTCCGTCAAAATGGTGCAATTTTAATTTTGATTTTGGGATTTATTAGGGTGAGGCGTGTCTGAATGCGCAAGGAATCAAGAAATTTGTGGAGGAGAATTAGAAATTGGCTGCTGAATGTGCGGCTTTAGTGGACCAGTGTTCGAAGTTGAAGAGAGAATGTTCTTTATATGATCACGATCGCGAGGCGTTGATGGAGTTTGGGAATGAAGCAGATGAGAGAGCCAAGGATGCTGAGATTAAGGTTACTCTGTTGGAAAATGATTTGAAGCAGCTATCTGAAGAAGTTAAATATTACAAGTATCAATGTGAGATGCTTTCAGTGAGTATGCAGTTTTCTTCTAAGTTTTATTCTTTTGGATTTTGTGCAAATAATTTTCTGTTTCTTTAACTTGAAAATTTGATTGTATTAATTTTGTTGGTAATGTCTGAAAAGGGTTTTTGATCTGATTATGTAGTATGAAAGAAGCAATCTTGGTTTGGGTTCATTTTGTTGGTAATGTTTGAAAAGGGTTTTTGATCTGATTATGTAGTATGAAAGAAGCAACCTTGAAAATTTGATTGTATTAATTTTGTTGGTAATGTTTGAAAAGGGTTTTTGATCTGATTATGTAGTATGAAAGAAGCCACCTTGGTTTGGGTTTAGTGTAGAATTTGCTGGATGTTATTTGTGTGTTTGTATAATGGAGTTTATAGAGCAAAAATGATGTCATATAATTGCAGAGAAAATGGAGAAAAAGAGAGGAGAGAGAAGAGGAAGGGGAGGGGACTGGTGGTTGAGGAGGGGGAGGAAGGGGAGGGGTGGCAGTGGGGTGGGAGTAGAAAATGGTAAGTGTGGGGTGATAAAAAAGAAAAACAAAAAAAATTAAGTAAAACCAATAAGAGCATGACACGTGACATTTTAACCTGCTAAACCGGTTATTTTAGGTCAGGGGTGCATTTTTAGCGAACCTCCCCAATAGTTGGGGGTATTTAAAAATAACTCAAAGTTGGGGGTTTTAAAAGTGGACGGGCCAAAGTTGGGGGTATTCTGATCCATTTTTTCTTAATTTTACTAGGATATGCACTTTATTAGAAAAAAGGTTTCAAACCTATTAGCCTACGAGCTGGCGACTGGCGCGCCCTATTTGAAAGGACGGGTGAGAACAACACATATTACTATATTAGCCAGTTTCTTAACTCCAATTGTCAGTTTCTTCAACAACTGCCCTTTTTTCGTTACTTCTAAATCGGCAATCTAAATCCCTATACGATACATAATTTATTAGCAAACAGGAGAAATTCCCAAAGTTAGAGAGAGATGAACCCCAATTTTGATTCAAAGTTCATAAGAACAATTCATCGGTTAAATCCTGAAAACAATTTACGAGATGAAAATAACAACCGGTTCCTTCATCTTTTTCAGTTACGCAGGTACCTTCTTCTTAATTGATCTTCATCTTTTTTGCTCTCTTTATGATTAAACCCTTGATTGTACCAAATTCTGCTTTCGTTTCTGTGCCAAATTTAGAATCTTTTGTGTTAGGTTAATTTTTCTTTGCACCAATGATCATTGATCAGTGATTACTTTACTGGGTTTTACAATTTAATGTTGGATTTCACTTGGGAAACCTTAATTTAAACCTTATCCAAATTGCTTTAGTAGAAATGTGGTAATGTAGACTACATATACAGTATGAAACGATGATAATACATTGTTCTGGATTCTGAAATTTGAAGTTGCTAAATTGAGCCCTAAACTTTCTCACAATAGTAGAGGTTAGACAACCTTATTGAAAGAAAACACGGGTCGAATCTCGGCAGCTCGGAGATGTCACCTTGAAGAGGATTATCTGATGGAACTAGATATTCCTGAGAGTAGCAGCTCATAAATTCTAATCAGAATGATGAACATTATAGTTTTGAATTTGGGGAAAATTTTGTTTTGAGTAAGATATAGAATTATATGCACTCTTGCATTTGTGATATTTTACTTTTCTTGATGGTGCTATTGGATCTTGTTTGTGATGAGTTTCAAATTGTTTAGCTAGTGTGATTTCTAGACTTTGTGCTGAATTTATGATCCTTTATGGAAGTGGTTGTTTTGTTAGACTTTTAAATTGTCATGTACTCATTGAATTGGATTTGCTTTTGACCATGATTTATTTACAAACTACAATGCTTTAATATATCAGTTACTATATTTTTCTGTTGAAAAAAGTTTGCATCTAAACCTTTTTCTTCATTTTTTCAATTCTATCTAAAATCTATTTGTTTTTGTTTGTTTTTTTCAAAAATGTTTACTGCACTTTGGCAGTTGGAGAAAAGTAAGGAAAGTTGGGAACAAATGTACTTGTATCATATACCACTCATGTATATCTTGTTTATGTACAGTTCCACAATTTTTCCGCTTTGATTTTCGGACTGAGGTTCCAAGACTTAACATCTAGTGTTAAAATGTAAATCATAAATTTTATCATTTTCTTGGACAAAGGTAGTGGCGAATGTTTTTAAATAACTTGATGTCATCACACAATCTAAAGGTTGTAGTCATAGTTTTGTTTTGAAGCTCAGTTTGGTGTAACAGAATTTACTATATTTGAACTTTCATGTCAAGCCTTGTAGTTTATCTTGTACATTCATTAATGAGAAGAAAACTACGAGTCAGAAAAACAGTTGATTTATTGTTCTGAGTTTTTGTTATTTATCATTTATCATTGTGTAATTTTCTTGTTCGATCGGGGGCTTGAAGAAGCATGCTCATATGACTCCAAATCGGTAGGGACCCAATCTTTAATCAAGTATATGCATGAATATTTCCACAGATTCTTGTGTGATTGACTGCCTAACGACTTGGCGTTCAGTGCTTGATGGTGGCAATACTATAGATTTCAGCATGAGCAAGTGTTTGACAGCAATCCACATGCGTACTGATAACGTTGCTAAACTCTTCGTGGGAAAAGTATTTGATGTATAGCAGTTGATGGTAGACTGTAGTTATCAGCAAGAGAAGTTGTTTAGTGGAATTCCAGATGCACATTAATCAAAGTTGGCAACCTCTTTACGAAAGTCACCCGACGTATGACCTTTGACATGGAATTGTTCAAGATTTAAGGGATGCGAGAATGTTGGAAGCAAGGAACCATTCACTCTATATATGGATATCACCCTTGGCTGCTCCCTTGTGGATTCTACTACGGCTAACTCTTCAAGAACATGACAACCCGAAAGCAAGTAATTAGTTCACTTCTCTTCTAGGTACATTATCCTGCTAAAGCTGAAGAATCTTAAGCCTTAAGAACCAAGGGAAAGAAGGGTTAGAAAGAGGAACATGTGATACTTGGAATGCAATGAGGGTCTTGACTATGAAAAGATCCTAGATGAGTTTATAAATTTCTTTGGAACAAATAGATGGAAGTCAAGTTTGAGCTTCTGGATTGTATGGGAAATGGCCACATGTTACCATTTATTGAATAGAAGTAGCACTATAGTAACACTCGGAAATGAGACGGAATTCTTGAACATGAGGCATGACAATAAGGAGGGTCACTTTGTCCACAAAATTCTGGAAGGTGATCTCTGATTCTCAATTTGCATATATGTTTGATGATATGATGTAATTCTTGAGCCTAGCATGAAAGTTGAGAATGAGAGTAGAAGTTGGAGGATTATTCCATTTGGATAAAGAAAAGGTGGGATGCTATAACAATATAACATACAATTAGCTGGGAGAAATAATTAGAGATGAGAAACGATTGGTTAAGCTAGGTGAAGATCTATTTCTTTCTATTAAAAGTATACCCAAGTCATCTTCTACTAACTGTTTTTAACAATAGAAAAGGGTTAAGGGAGAGATGGTTTACATTCTTAAGTTGATTTCAGTAAGAGAGGTTCCATGATATATGTGAAGCACCTAGGGAAGATATGGTAATGGAAAAACAGAAATGCTAGTAATAAAGTAAGATAGTGTATGCAGCTTACTTCTGCTTTTATATAATGATAAAAAAATATAGCTTATGGTTTTGCATTTTGTTGTATATTAATTAGTCTCTGCTTTCTCCCTTTGAAGGTGGTTACGGTGAACTCAAGGAAAGGAACCCAAGGACACGAGAGCTTGGTACTAAGGGCAGTTATGCCTACTGCTAAAAGTAGTTTTCAGTCTGTTACATCCAATATCTGCTGTGCTGAATATGCTTATGCAACTAGTCGGTGTGTCTATTTTGAAGTCAGTGGAGGAAGCAATGTATTGTTTGAAATCAGCTTTTTTCTCTTAAAATTGTGTTGCAGTTTATTAAATATTTATGCAAATATTTTTCCAGCTCAAAAATAGTATTAAATAAAGTTGATTAGAATTCCATATATATATGTAGGGTCTTCCTTTTCAATATTTTTACATGTTTAAAAACTTATGATTTTGTTGTCTGCGCGTGATTGATTTTGGTCAATGTCCATGCATGAACTTTGCTTAATCTTTTAGTAATTATATGTCCAAATCAATCTGTATTACAGCACTTGGGGTAGGGCTTTCTCAGTGAGTTATTTTTAGATATCAGAAGTGCATGGCTTTTACACTCTGGCAACTTCCAATGATTCATATTTAGATATGAAGGTGCTTCATCTTCACAAGGATATAAATTTCGTCTTACAGGTGACCAACTTATTGAGTTACAACTATTGCGTGTTACACTTGTGAGTTTTGTAGCATGTATAAAATTATGGATTTTTATTCTTAAAGAGGTTAAACCATATGATGGACATTTTATGCATTTTGAACAATATTTGGTGGAAGCTCTCCTGGAAGCCTTTTTAATTTCTTGGTGTCTTTCATTTGAGCAGTTGTATTGATAGCTAATTGAATCAATTTTCCCAGGGCCAGACTTGAGCTTTTCTGAAATTAACAAAAGAAGTTATGGATTAAATCTTCTCAAATGTAAGGTAAGCTTGCCTTTTATTCTCTGTATATGGCGGAGTTCTAGTGACACTTTAATTAGTTTCCTATCTAAATGCCTTTTCTGGTATGCTGCCCGTCACCTTTACTTTTACCAATGTATGTTTATTTTCTAAATTAATGATGTTTTCTGTTTGTGTGGAGGTTTGAGTGTTGATCATAATACATATGTACACATTGCATGCTTGCTCTTTTTCCTTGTCATAGCTAGTGATGGCCCTACTTCTCCTCTAGATATATTTAATATGTCTCTCATGGTTGGTCAAAGGAATCCTCGACATTGTGACTTTAAGTGACTTGCCAACATCTGTTCTGTTACGTCTTTTCCTTATTTCCAATATGTCTTGCTAATCGATTCATCAGAAGGAATTATGGTCGCTTTGTTATCAAGAGGTTCAATATTTAGTCCTTAAATGTAAGGAACAGGCAAATAAAATTTTATTTATGTAAAACTACCAATGCTGCCTAGTTATTAGCTGATCTTCATCATATGATTTTTTGGTCTCATTTTAGGCTACTCCATTAAAAGTCGGTAACTATTCTTATTAGATTAGTGAAACTTTTCTTATTGAATTAGTGATCTGTTAAGTCTAATGCGATGATTTGCAAGTACTAGATATTGCTTCTTGAACTGTTGTGAGTGGACCAAAAGACTGTCAGAATTATCTTTGCTGATTAGATCATTAATTCCAATTGTATCAGATTGTCCTCATCTGCTTGTATATTATGCAGAGTGGACATACCTACTTTACTGGGAACCTTTCTGAGCATCTGCTTGTATATGTCCTCATATGCTTGACTTTACTGCTTGCTTTCTCCATAATTTCTGCGTAAGATGGAAAGACGGTACGTACCAAAATAGATGGCCATTTATGTCTCTGTTCTGCATTGCTTAGTTTTTCAGGTTGTATAAGTTTTGCACTGACAATATTGTAACATGGACTTATCTATGTCTAGTCTTTTGAGCCTTTTGTTCAGTTTAATATGTAGTTTCCTGACTTGTCATACCCGTCTTCGATGAGGCTATGCTCGATATTCTGTTTCTTAGTGGTTAGCTTGTTATGTCCAGTTCACACATTGATCTATAAGGTTATTGATATTGTGCATTCAGTTTGAAAAATATGCCAAATTCTAAAGAGGAACTGGCTGTTTTAAATAATGGCTCCCCCCTTCATCTGTAAATCTGTAATGCCTTGAGATGCAGCTGTAGCTTTACTTTTGTAGAACTTTGTATATAAATTATACGCCGACCATTATGCTTTTAACTGTGTCAAAGATCAAATTCTTGCTTCCTAAGTATAACTTACATTGTGATTTCTAGTTCTCTTCTAGAAGTATATATTTGGTTACTCTGGAGAGTGATGAAGCTGGATCCTGTTACATGATTGTATTAACATGAGATGTCGAAAGTCTATATACTATAAGTTGCATTTTTCTATGATCAAAGTTGGGAGTCCGACCACTTATATTCTATTTGTGTTCTCGTAAACTGGATTTGCTTTTTGATGTTCATTGTTACTGTTTTATCTGCAATACTGCAGGTAACCTTGCATAACAGCTGATCTCCATGTGTAAAACGTTGCTCTCTGCTAAATGCTAAAAGAGGTCGTAATATATTGTTCCTCCAGTGGTGTGATAGTGAGATTGGGGCGGTGGGCTTCTCTTCATGATCTAATCCAAGGAAAGGAGGCAACATTCATGGGTAACTCTCAAAGATATCCTATGCGCCGAAGTTTTTCTCTTGTTGTGATGTCTTCAACCTCTGGAGAACTATCAAGATTTTGCAAATGGCTATGCGTCTGGTTGATAAACTCGAATGGTGGTATACTAGAGACTAACATTTCTGGAGGAAAAAATTCAGTAAGTCATGTTCTTGTTCGGGTCCAACTTATCATCTTAGGACTTTGTAAATTTGCCTGTTGAATTTTTCTTATTTCTTTTTTCATGTTCTTTCAATATAGTGGCATTACATTTAATAAAAGTATTTCGTTCTTTTATTTTTTTATTTTTAAAAAATATTCTAGAAGCTGTACTGGGAAGTCAAGAAATCTGAGCTTTAATGGAAACTTTTTGCAACTTATTTGGATAAAAATACTAGGAGATAATTTATTTTTTGGGCCACTACCTAAATTGCCCCGCAAAAGTGTAAATTATAGATCCAGTCAAAATGTATGACCAGAGATACAAGGAGAAACATATACAAATGAAAAATGGAAGGAGCTAGTGTTGCTTAAAACTTGTAGTTCCTGCCATGCTGAAGGTACATATAGGTATTTCTATGCTCTCATACCAATCTTCAGAGACTAAAAGCTAATGGACTTCCTCGGGGCAAAGCATGGATTATGCACTAGGGTGCACAATAAGTGCATGGATTATGCACTAGGGAGCACAATGCTTATTGTGCACCTAAAAAGAACATACCATTTATATAAAAGAACACGAACTTTTTTCAACAACAACTTTTCTACTTTAGAAAGAATACACGACTTAAAATTAAAGAACATGTAAATCTATATTTATAAAAGAACATAGGCTATAACGAAAAGAACATATAGTCAATGAACATCTACGCTTAAGGAAAAAAAACATATACCTTTTAAATTTAAATTTGAAAAAAGAATCTTTAATTGCAAAATTTAAGGAAACAAATAACAACAATTTTTTAAAGTTATAGACTCTAAAAATGATAAAACGACGTAGTTTAAAAGATGGTGCACCATGCTCTACATGCACTTGGGTGCATGTACTTATTTGCGTCCCCGGGCGCTGGATAAGAAATATATTGTTCTACTTAATTACTCATATTTATATAAATAATATGATAATGTATAGTTCCAAAGCAATGCATTGAAAAACATTAAAGGCTTTGCATTGAAATTATATACTTCCTCCGTTCAGTTTTAAATGAAACATTAGGTGAAATGACACTATTCATTGATCAATTTTGACTCCAATTTATCGCCATTATATAAAGAAAAACATAGTCAAGTGGGATCTTGTTAGATTCGTCTCGATGCATACTATTAAATTATAACTTTTTTATATTTTTTACGTGTACAAAACTAAAGATATTAACGATTAAAGAAGCGCGTTGGGTTGCGTGAAAAAGCAAACGTTTCATTTAAAACAGAACGGAGTAAGTATTATTTTGTATAAATATGAGTAATTAAGTAGAACAATATATTTCTTATCTAGCGTCCCTGGACGTCTGTTAGCGGGATCGTTTTTACAAATAGATTATTGGAAATATAAATGATCAAAATTATTTATTAGAAGGCTAAAAGTCAAATATGTTGCAAGTGAAAAAAAAAAAAATTGGGTGTTGTTCAGAAATCTATTCATGTCCTAGCAATTACTAGTAGTCAACCCACCATAAAGTCTTCTTTCTTCAAAACAAAAACATAACAGTACTATTTGAATGCACGTCTTACCATTATATATATATATATATATATATATATATATATATATATATATATATATATATATATATTATACATGAATGATGAATTATGGGGCAACATTAAACGATAAAATCTCCAATCTTTTTTTCATTTTGTTTCAAATGTTTGAGGTACGTAGAAAGATTACAAGAAGTAAAATCAAATATTAGTTTCTCGGAATCTAATGTGAAGAAATAAAAAACTACAATTACATGGTTAACAAGACATTTACTTACCATGTCTTAAAAGGTCAAACAAGCATTTAGATCAAATATAATTAATCAAAATAACAATTATCTATCAAAACAATGATCCCATATCTCCATAATCAGTAGATTTCCCTTTCCTTTTACCCTCATACATACACATTTCATACTGAGGTGATCAATAATATCAATAATATCAATAATATCAATATCAAATGTTGTGTTGATCAAACTTGTGAGCTACGGTCAGACCTCAATGATTCCGATGTGGAATCATCCATTACTTGCTGCTGCTGCATCATTCCCATTCCCATTCCCATTCCCATTCCCATTCCCATTCCGATTCCCATAGGATAAACTCCCTCTTGATCTGCAATGTTCCATACCTTAACAGACTTATCAAGGCTTCCACTGTATATTATATACCGTTGGCCCTTGGCCTCCTTGTCATCCTCCACAGCTAAGCACTTAACCGGCCCGTTGTGGCCGGTTAAGACGGACAGGCATGTATGGACGGTGCCTTCCCTACGCCACACGCAGATGGTCTTATCAGCGGAGCCACTAAACACGAGTCGAGCACGAGCCGAGAGGCACAAAACTGCCAACTTATGACCCCTTAGAACCCCACCGTGGGCTAGATTTTTCTCTCGTTCCCAGAAATTCACCATCCCATCGCTCGAACCACAGTAGACTATGGACCCTGTAGGGTCCACAGCTAGCGCGGTAACAGCACATTCCTGCTTCAGAAGTGTCTGAACAAAGAAATGTTTTGTCACCTTACCTTGCATTTCTCTTCTCCATACTTTCACCGTACCTTCAGCGGATCCCGTGAAAACCATTCCTTCCGAACTCGCTACCACCGAGTTCACAGCATCCTCGTGTGCTGCCACTGATTCCAGACATTTCGAATCGGATATCCGCCACACCTTAAATGTCCGATCCCATGACGATGAGTATAATATCCCTTGTTCCGCGCTCATGCTAAGGCATGAAATTGCGTCTGAATGCTTAATCCATAATGAGCTACGGTGTCGTTTAACCTCCACGTAATTGCTTGGTTTTATTGATGCTTTAAATAAGTCCTTCAACGTTGGTAACGACCCTGATCGTTTATGTATACTAGGGTTCTTAGGTGAGACTTTCCAAACCCGGATCTTACCGTCTTGATGACCCGTGAATATCTTTCCACCCGCTATAACAATAGCTTTAACCAACCCAGACGCGGATTTAAACCCGGAAAATTCCTTAAGGTTCTTCCAAACCCGAATATTTTTACTATCGGACCCGGTGTACAATAAGTCCCCCTTGGTAGCTAACGAATAAATGTGACCTTCTTCTCGTACAAGAGAGCCTACTAGTGCACTTTGTTGACCCGAATCGAAAGACGGGTTATTATCAGATTGTTGAGACCAATTAGATTTAGTAAATGGAGATACCTGATTCCAAGGTGACATCATCATCGGAGACATCTCGGCGCTCATTCTTGGATTATCGTCGATAAACGAGTTACCTCCGAACGCCGAAAAACTACTCTGTCGAGCCGAATAGTCGATGCTTTCATCGCCCGTCCTCGGAAGATTGGGATCAGAATGTAACATGTTTGCATATTGAGATCTATCTATGCTCCCGGAATTATACATACTCAATCCTTTTTTGTTTTTGTTTCTTAAGGTATGTATGAGTATGTTTTCCCTTTTTTTTCTCTAAGAAAAAGAATGAATTAATTTAGTGTGTCATCAAAAAAAATTAATTTGGAGAGTTTGCTATTTTTTGTGTAAGAGAAATGAGAATGTGCGGAAGAAATGGTTGTGAGAAAGAAAAGGTGGTTAAGAAGTTAAGATGATGAAGGGAGAAAAGGCGGGAGAAAGAGAGAGAAATGTATAAATATAGGAAAATAATATAGAAAGGGCGGCTGGTAGTTAAAGAGTTGATTAGTTGGTGACATGTAGGGAATAAAAATAGGTTAATTTATGGATTGAACTTAATTTGGAGAAAGATACAGAGATTCTTGCGCCCGTATTCTTAGGGGGGAACGCGTTTTATTTCTATATTTTTTTCCACACTGATAGTTTATGACTTTATGTATGTTAATGCGATCGGGCAAATTTTGTTGAAGGAATTAATTGAATGGACGTGCTTCTTTGCACACGATGTTTGTGGGAAAAATCTCAACTTTTTAAGGCTATATCTATGTCAATTTTTATCGTAGATCTTACCACATTGAGGGGAATTCATTCATCGTACGCTCACGTGTATTATGTGCATGCTACACTCAAGACTAATATTTACTCATTAAATGAGCAATGAGAAAAAAATAGCCTTGGATGTACCATGCTCACGATACACCCGGGTGTATGATAATTTTTTTGCATTAAGGGGAGGTTTATTTCGATTTCTAACTGTTAAAGAATAAATGTTGTTTATAACATGGAATATTTGGATACCAGCAAAAAAAATTAGAGTTTTTGGGGAGAGTATAATATATATGTAGGGCAGTTTGAGTTATTTGGGAAACGCTTTATTAAGGAGTTTTATTGCTAATAATTTATAAATGTTAAAAAAAGTCGAGTTTGTCTATTGGTAGATTATAAATCTTGGATATAAATGTATTTTGAGGGTGTGATTGAGGAGCTAGAGTCAAATCGTGTTTGGGGATCTGAATGTCGTGAGTTTAAATCCTCATCCTACTTTAGAAATAAGTTGAGGGTGAGAAAAAATTCTATGGGGGCCTTGAGTTAAATATTTGAAAGATCGTAGCTAGGCCAATGAAGTATTTTTTTTAAAAAAAAAACAAAATATTGCCAAAGCTACCTATTTGACAAGTTTTTACCCATAAAAAATATTTTGTTGGCGATGTTACTTCTGCTATCAAGATAATTGTTTTGTAGTAAGTTATTAGACCATACTCCATATCACTAAAAGTAAAATTGTAAAAGGAGATCAGAGGGGAAAAAAAGAATGTTTCATGAGTCCAACTTTAGAGTAAAAATTGGCAGAGGATTGTTACCAATTTACAATCGAGAAAATAGTTGACCATGAAAAGAAATAATTGCTACCACTAGACCAAACCATGACCATTGTGCTCTAACATAGATGTACATATAATAAGATGTAATTGTTCATAATATTCTGACGGTTAGAAATTCTGCCCTATGAGCTACAACACCTTGTAGCTTGACTAGCCACATCAGCTTTTTAAGCAACCTTGCTTGCTAGCTACAATGTCTCCCAATGGTAAGCTACATCATTTTTTAGCTTGTCATTTTAAAAAAAAATTATAAATAAATTAAAGTTTCCACATGGCATATCATAATTGGATGTGTTACCCTCTTATTTTTTCAAGCTACCCTGCTTGTTTGGGCTACACCTGCTTGCAAGCAGGTTTGTTTTTTCTCTCTCCAGTGGTTAAGCTACAGCTACATATTTAGCAAAAATTACAAGCATACCCTTATATGAAACCATTGGAGAATAGGTTTACAATAGGTTTTGATGCAACACGTTAAAAAGGACACTAATTTGTGGACGAAGCCACCACGAATATAATGTGATGTACTTTTGTTTACTTGCTTCTCCACTTTACGCTAAGATTTTGTGTCATCAATTACACCGATTCCTTAGCTATAGTTTTTTTTTTTTGACATCGAGAAAATTTGCATAAATTAAAACACGACATACAAACTAGGCTAAACAACAAAACATAAGAACACTAAATTGAGCTTTACTTGCTCTTACAAACCAAACTAAGTTAATACAAATAACACTATTAAGGTTCTGCTTGAAATAGAGGCTTGCGTTGTTTGATACTTGAAACATAACTCTACTGGAAGTGGTTGACAATAGATGGACCTGAGCTTCGAAAACTGATGAGCCATTGTAGTTTCTTGGATAAAGGCAATCTGCAATAAAGGGGTATATCTTACCTGCTGGAAGAGGTGGGAGGAACGAATTTCGATCATGATTTGGATAACAACCAACCAAGGAAGCTAAGAGATTTGAATCTCGCCACATGAGCAATTCCAACGACCTTCTGTCACTTGGAATTCATGGCTCATGAATCTTCGAAGAGTCACGTTCGTTGGTGACTCATTACTCTCCCGAGAGAGCATTTCAGGGTTCTCCTGTTGATATGAGAACCACATTTGAGTGGACATACTGAAAACCACCGGGATCAACTGGGGTGTCGTCTTCATATTTGATTTTTCAAAGACAGAGATCATCCAGACCAATGCCAGTCTAAAAAGAGAACTAAGTACTACTAGCTCTCCAACACACCTCCGATTTAAGAAATCGGAGAACAAATAGCCAAACCATGAAAACTCCCCTCCTTGGCCATACTCACATTCTTGAGAAAACCCGACCGGGGGATCTATAAACTTTGGATCCCCACATTCTACTTCCATTTTTTTGAGTCCTAATCTAGGATTATTGTGTTCACATTAGAACCCATTTCCCGATTCACCCTCAATCATGATAATTCATGAAACTCAAAATCAAGGATATCTACCCTAGTATCTTTGAAAGATCTACTCCTAGAGATTGAGGCGAGAAATCTACTATACCCAGGAGAAAAAATTTTAATCTTTGGATATAACTTAACCTTCATCAAAGACTCTAAGAAACCTACAAATTCTACATTTGCAGAATTGAACCACCATCCTTTGCCCAAGTGACAATGAACATTCGATTGCCATAACCAACCACAAATCTCAACTTCACCAACGCGAAATGAACAACGTCCTCTAATTATTTGCCAAATAACCACACATATTAAGAAGGAAACCAAGCTACTCATATCGAAAACAACGCTAACTAAGAAACTGTAAACAAATAAGTGAATTACAAGTGTATAACCTTAATACCCTGCTACACCTCCGCGAAGAAGATGCCTGACGTGACCACCCGACCTATGCCCACAGGGCCTACTTGACGGTGCTGCTCGATCTGACCGACCAGCACCAACTACCGACAAGGAACTCAACAGAATTTATGCCGACGAACTCGAACGACAAGGAGCTACACCTAGGACCGACGCACGGGAAATACAATCAAACATTAGACTCGCAAGGGAGGGGAAGGGGAGACACGGGGGACCAACACACTAACACCCCTGCGACGACGAACTGACAGGGGAGGGGGAGCGAGGAAGGGGAAAACGCAACAGGGGGAGGGGGAAGCTGACGAACTGACAGGGGAGGGGGAGGGGGAGGGGGTGGGGGAGCCCGACGTTAAAACAAGCAGAGGAAGCAAGCTCGCCGGAGACCCTGTGGTCACCAGCGAGCCTGCGGCGGGTGAGTTTGGAGTGTGCTAGGGTTTCCTTTTTTAGGGGGAAGAGAGAGAACAAGCAAAGAGTATTCCTTAGCTATAGTAAGGGCCTTCAATATCAAGCACTGACTTACTATATTAAAAGTTTAATTTCACTTGAACTCCACATCAAGATTTATTTTACATTATTATATTTTAGCTTGAATTAGAGTCTTTCTAAATTTTTAGAACTTAATTGAAGAACTTATCAATTAAAATGTGTTGGAAGTTATTTAATTTCAATAAAGAAACACTTGAGGACTTGGTGTTCAACATATGAACTTATCATTATACTCCCTCCATTTCTTTTTAATTGTTACATTTACACTTTTCATGCATGCCAATGCAAAACTTTGAGGATATATATCTCTAGTTTTGTATTTATAGAAATTATAAAAAGTACATATTAATAAAATACATACTAAGACGAATATAACAAGATCACACATGAATATGTTTTTATTCACGTATAAATAACAAACGAGGGTCAAAGTGCAATTTGTGAATAGTGTAAAATGTCAAAGTGTAACAATTAAAAAGAAACGGAGGTAGTATGTTCTTTTCATTAGTAATAATATGTTTTAAAATAAGTTCAGATCAGATCAGATAAGTTCAAATCAAATGAGATCATATCAGAAAAAATAAGTTCAAATAAGATCAGTAAAAATAAGGTGAACTAAACATAACCTTATTCCCGCCTTTGTTTTCCAAAGAAAGGAAAATACTCTTTCTCTAATAGGATAATATTCCATCAACTCTTCTGAATGAACTTAACAATTGCTAAAAAGTATCACATTTGCCATAAGGTAAATTTCAACAGTACTAATATTTCATCATCTTCTTAATAAGCTTAATAAGCTTAATAATTGCTAAAAAGTTTCATAATCAACTCAACACTAGCATTAATCTTTACTTATTCTTATTTCTTTTTCTCTTGGATTATGTAGGTGTAGGCGTGTTTTTATTTCGCCTACGCGGTGTGAGCGCCTATTAGATTTAACTACCCCACTGTTAAGGTTTTATTGAAAATTGTTTTGTATTGAAAGAAGTCGCCAACAATTCTTTTTAGGAAGAATCATAAACCTAATTGGATATAGGAAAATCATAGGGACAAATTATTCAATGTAGATTTCCCCGTCATGACTCCATAGATGGTCAAAGTGAACCAAAGATTGAGTTCGGGGGTGAGGGTACGAATATAGTCATAATGAACCACATTCGCCCAAAGTTGGCCTCTACTAAATATCGATTCATTACAAAATATATGCCAAAGAATAATCAAATAATATTTTTATACACCCTAAAAATATTTAGTCTAAATTGGTTCAGGTCACACATAAAAAGACTAATTTTTAGTGACATGTTATTAGGCAATTAATATTACAGGGAACCTAGCAAGTTGTCCAAATTAATCTGATTAATATTAGAACAGTTCTTTAGGTCTTTGATTAGCAATTATAACATGTGGGTGATAAAAGCAATAATGCAGGGACAATCATATAATATGAACAGAATAATCAGGCAGGCATAATAATATATGAAAAGAAAATAATAAAAAAAAAGAAAGAAGGAGGTTTAGAATATACAGTAGATCGATTTTATATTAAAGATCTACATCAGGAAAGAAAACTATTAGTAACTTCAATATAAAAATAATTTATTTAAGGACCCTCAGGATTATACCGTGGCTTGGGTCTGCGAGATTGACAACCTTCGGGACAAGCAATCGTGAAGCCTGAAAATCTGAATGTATGAAAGTATGTAGATTGAATGTATTTGTGTTTGAAAGGTGTGAATTTTGTAAAGAAGTTTCGTGGTTCGTAGAAAGAATTCGTAAGTATTCGTCGAGTGTTATGTGTAAAATTCGTCCTTTTATAATCTGTACAGAAATCAGGCCTATTTATTGGAAAAACGGCACTGCGCCTCACGCGCTAACTGCGTCTAACGCAGCTGACGTGGCAAGCGTATGACGCGACATGCCCAGTAAAAAGTGTACACGTGGTACGCGCTTTGAAAAAGATAAGAAAGAAAATTCGCGTCTCAAGCAGAGAGCCGCGCTTGACGCAAGACTCTGAATGAGTCAAAATCCACGTGTCAAGTGCAGATTAGTGCACCTGACACAGTGGACAGAGCTGCGCCTGACGCACAGACGTGCGCCAGGCGCAGGTTGGTTCGCTAGGCGCACCAGCCTGGCTCCTGTCGTGCCTTTGCCAGCTCTATTTAGAACGCGTTTAAAAAGATTTCTTTTATTCTTTAATTACAGATATCTGATTTTACGGGATAAAATCTGATTTTAACTTATAAAAATTATCTTTTGAAAATATTTATTTATTAAAATAAATCAATTAATTATCAATTAATTGGGCTTTTCAAAGTATTGGGCTCAAATACAATTAATTATCATGAATAATTAATTGGGCTTTAAAATAGGACTTTAACACTTTTCGAAATGGCTTAGAATGGCTCTTCGGACTGCTCTACCCTTGGATCGGACCAATTAAGACCATGGTATGTTTCATCATCGAATCCTTAAATGGGGAGATACGATTATGTGTCTACAGAAGCCCCCACTTTGACTGAGGTTCAGGAAACTGATAGTCAAAGTATACGGTGTCGGGACGGAGAACGATTCTAAACGCTCTGCAGTTTAGAACTGATCTATAACCGCCGATCTCTGTAAAATAAAGTTAGTATGCAGGACAATAACTACAAGCAATCTGATTACCTACAGGGAAAGATGTTAGCAGATAGGTGCAAACAACTCACATAAGCACATAGTGATGCAAATAATGCAAACTTAGACTCTCTAAGGATGCATGAGACGCAATGCAATGATTTAGTTTATGCAAAGCTAAAGGATGAAACGTCATGCAAAGTCAGGATTATGCAAGACTAGAATGTATGCAATGCAAGGTCAGGGTTTTGCAAAGCTGCAATGCAAGGTCAGGATTTTGCAAGGCTAGGATGATGGGTAGAATGATAGAATGATAAACTGATTAGAAATGCATAGAATGACTTTCGAAAATCGTTTTTAGAAAATGATCGGGGTCCGTAAACGAGATCCGCTGATTACAACTTTTCGGGAGTTTGATTTGAATTGGAGGAACCACCGCACATAGGAAGCCCCCACTTTGGGTGAGCTTGCCTTGAATTAGGTATTATGAGCCTTGATTGAAATGTACTTGATCTGATATTGAAATGTACTTGATCTGATATTGAAATGTACTTGATCTGATATTGAAATGTAGTTGCTATGTTTTGAACATTGAAAGTTTTCACTGGGGATTGCACTGGGGATTTTTCTTTGGGAAACTGATATAGGCAAAGTCAGATACCACCGGAAATCATGGAATTATCGGAGAGTCCTTCAGGGACAAGGAGAGCTTGGATCGAAAAATAAAAAGGTTCAAATTTGTGACTTAAATGAATGTAGGTGGAAAAAGGCTTTAACGAGGCTAGGTGCAGACTCGAGTCTATGTCGGGATCTAGAAAGAGTATGCTCCTAACTTCTAGAAAGTCAAATCATTAGACCATGACTAATTTTATTTTATTAAAGCGGTCGGACCTCGAGATGAGGATTCCTACGTATCCTTGCGGAATCAGACCATTCGTAGTTCTCGATCTGATTTCTTTTATTTTATTTTAAATTTGTTTTTTGTGCCCTAACTTTTGCCTAGGCCGCCCTTTCGAGTTTTCAACCTAGCGGGTTTGGACATACCTTGAGAAAGGAGTTATAGAAGGGTTGATGGATGGTTGAAAGGTTTAAGGATTGAAGCTTTGATGACTGTTTAATTGGTTTGGCAAATGAAGAGTCATGGATTTGGATTAAAGGTCAAGGGTTTTGATGGATTAAAGGATTGGAATGAGGGGTAGAACTTGTGTGCAAGCCCCCTAGCTTGATCTTTTATTTTGCCTTTGGCTCTTTCTTTTTTTGCATTCTTTATTTTTTATCATGTGCGTTTTCTCTTGCTTTTTTTTTTTTTTGCACTTTGATTTTTTTTCACTATTTTTTATTTTGCCTGTCATTGATTTTTTTTGTGTAGTAGGGCTTGCACACAAGCTATTGGTTTAAGATATTGAAAGGCTAGAAGGATATTTGTGGAGCTTTGATGTTGAAGGAATTTTGTTTTTCTTTGGTTGTATGAGGATGGCTTATGAAAGGTAATGGAAGGGAAGGGGGAATAACTCTTGATCCAAAGTATGTCCTCTTTTTATTTCTCTTTTTTTTTTCAGATCTTCTTTATTATTATTGTTAGTCAAGCTCATTATGTGATTTGAGTTTCATCATTGAATTAAAAGCATAAATAAAATGATGGAAGGCCAATGAAAATGAAAATGAAATTCTTTTATTAATCATAAATAAATAGAACAAGGCTTATTGGAAATAAAAAACCTAAATGACATGGACTCGACCAGAAGGGAAATGAAGGAGCTAGGGGGAGGGACTCTCCGACTCAACCTAAAAAACCACTAGTGGAAAAAAGCCTAAGGGCTGCGGTCAAAATAGGCCTAAGGGCTGCGTTTTTTGACCGCAGCAATTAGAGTAGCAGCCCTTAATATATAGGAAGGGCTACGGTTATGAACCGCAGCCCTTGCAGAATTAAGGGCTGCGGTCGTAAGAAAACCGCAGCCCTTGGCCATTAAGGGCTGCGGTTAATTGGGAAAACCGCAGCCCTTGATTAATTAAGGGCTGCGGTTTTCCCAATTAACCGCGACCCTTAATTAATCAAGGGCTGCGGTTTTCCCAATTAACATGACCCTTTTGTAATTTTTTTTTTTTTTTTAAAAAATTCAGCTATATAATATTATATATGCGTTCGTTCCTGTGTGTGTTTGGTTCCTTTCTTGCTTTGCTTTGTACCATATTACAAACCTCATAATGCATATATATATAGAGTTCCCAATTATATATGTAATAATTCTATATATATAATAATAATAATGTTAAAGAGTACATATTAAGGCAAATATTAATTCTAATACAAAAAGCTACATTAACGCAACAACCGAATAGCTTGCCAACTTGTTTCGAACTTCTAGCTAGTTCTTGCAAAATCCTAACCAATGTATCATAGACAATCTTCACAAATGTAGGTTGCCAACTTGTTTCGAACTTCATCCAATTCTTCAATTGTGAATTCATCCAACCTTGGTGCGTCGTTATCCATGTAAACCTTGCAATAATATGAATATAATAAATTAATAAGATCAAGTCAAACATTTACAATATATAATAACAACTAACTCTTGCAATTAGCTAATTAAACAACCAATTTTCGAGTTGATTTTGTCGATTTTTGTGAATTTGAGCTATTTCACTTCCCAAAACTACCTACATGTTACATATAGGAGCAAAACTAACACACACCACTTACTTTATGCATAGTTGAAGTGTTAATGTCATATTTAGGTGCAAAAGATTAGAAGTTCAATTTTTAGGTTCGTTTCGGGGTCGTTTTTTGTGAATTTGAGCTATTTCACTTCACAAAACTAGCTACATGTTACATATAGGAGTAAAACTAACACACACCACTTACTTTATGCATACTTGAAGTGTTAATGTCAAATTTAGGAGCAAAAGATTAGAAGTTCAATTTTTAGGTTCATTTCGGGGACGATTTTTGTGAATTGGAGCTATTTCACTTCCCAAAACTACCTACATGTTACATATAGGAGCAAAACTAACACACACCACTTACTTTATGCATAGTTGAAGTGTTAATGTCATATTTAGGTGCAAAAGATTAGAAGTTCAATTTTTAGGTTCATTTCGGGGTCGTTTTTTGTGAATTTGAGCTATTTGACTTCCCAAAACTACCTACAAGTTACAGATAGGAGCAAAACTAACACACACCACTTACTTTATGCATAGTTGAAGTGTTAATGTCATATTTAGGTGCAAAAGATTAGAAGTTCAATTTTTAGGTTCGTTTCGGGGTCGTTTTATGTGAATTTGAGCTATTTCACTTCCCAAAACTAGCTACATGTTACATATAGGAGCAAAACTAACACACACCACTTACTTTATGCATAGTTGAAGTGTTAATGTCATATTTAGGTGCAAAAGATTAGAAGTTCAATTTTTAGGTTCGTTTCGGGGTCGTTTTTTGTGAATTTGAGCTATTTCACTTCCCAAAACTACCTACATGTTACATATAGGAGCAAAACTAACACACACCACTTACTTTATGCATAGTTGAAGTGTTAATGTCATATTTAGGTGCAAAAGATTAGAAGTTCAATTTTTAGGTTCGTTTCGGGGTCGTTTTTTGTGAATTTGAGCTATTTCACTTCCCAAAACTACCTACATGTTACATATAGGAGCAAAACTAACACACACCACTTACTTTATGCATATTTGAAGTGTTAATGTCATATTTAGGTGCAAAAGATTAGAAGTTCAATTTTTAGGTTCGTTTCGGGGTCGTTTTTTGTGAATTTGAGCTATTTCACTTCCCAAAACTACCTACATGTTACATATAGGAGCAAAACTAACACACACCACTTACTTTATGCATAGTTGAAGTATATAAGTCATATTTAGGTGCAAAAGATTAGAATTTCAATTTTTAGGTTCGTTTCGGGGTCGATTTTTGTGAATTTGAGCTATTTCACTTCCCAAAACTACCTACATGTTACACATAGGAGCAAAACTAACACACACAACTTACTTTATGCATACTTGAAGTGTTAATGTGAAATTTAGGAGCAAAATATTAGAGTTCAAGTTTTGGGTTAGTTTCGGGGTCGATATGATTATAGTTAATTTATGCTACAATTTCCAAAATAAACTAATTCTTACCTATCAATTTAATCTAAATTAAATAAACTAATTAGTTACATACCTTTTGAAGATAATCGATGTCAGTACAACGGTTGACTATATCAAACATGTACCGCAGTACGTAATAGCCACAATCAACACCATTCTTTTGTTGCGGACACTGAAATTCACCAAATTTAAACATCCAAAAACATTCATGTTAAATTTAAAGTATATGAAAATAAATGGTTCGACATAAGATTCACCAAAGTAGTTACCTCAACTGATATCCAAAGAGGAGCTTTTCCTAATCGAAGTCCAAGTCCATAATGGTGCTTCATCACACTACATCAATACATTATAAGATGTTTATTTTATATATATATATATATATGTATATATATATATATATATGTATATATATATATATATGTATATATATATATATATATGTATATATATATATATATATATATATATATATATATATATATATATGTGTGTGTGTGTGTGTAATATTAGGTACACATATTGTTCTAGTTAAGTTACCTATTCAATAGTGACTTGACTAGTAAGCTCCGTGGTGGTTGTCGACGAAGAGAATCAAAGTGGTAAACGTGATTATTAGTTTCCACATTTGTTGTAATAGATTAAATTCCATCATTAGTACTACATACACATACATTTATTAAAATAAGAAACTAAATGGTAGTATGAAACTTACCATAGTGTCATTCCATAGTAATTTCTTCATCCCCTCGGGCACCTCTTGCCATGAATGCAAAATGGAGAGCCTCCGGACACAAAGGCCAATATGTTTGGCATACTTAGAACGCCACACACCACAAGGTTGACCCAAGTTATCGTACTCTAAAGTCATATGCAAGTGAGTAGCACTTATTGACTTTGTAGGTCCTCTTCCCTTTCTTTTTTTCATCACTTTCGATTTTCTTTGTTGTTGATTTGTTTGTAACTCCCGTTGTTGACCTTCTTTCCTACAAACTTGTTGTGCTTTCACAATTGTACCACTTTTTGGATGAAGTTCTTGAAGATCTCGATCTTCGAGATCACCTTTATCTGGGTCCTTCCTCACATCATAAGACTCATCCTCGGTTGTGTGTTCACTAGTCGTCATCTCATCCATATGTAGTAATTATCCCTGCAATTATAAACACATAGAAATTAATATATATGTACAAGTTAAAAAAAATAACAAATTGATTAAGGACCAACAATAATGGAACATCGGAAATCATGGGCCACTAGCGGCGGCTTCTTTGCTTGCTTGCTGCAGCGACTTTCTCTTGCCATTCTTTGGCGGCGACTCTTTGCTTGCTTGCTGGCGACTTCTTTGCCGCTTGGCGACTTCTTTTGCTGTTGCCATGGGGGATGTGCAAGGGGGGGGAAGTAGCTAGGGGTTGGACGGGGGGGGGGGGGTCGGGGAGGGGGGGAGCCGGGGTCGTGAAGGAGGGGGACCGGGGGCTGTGCAAGGGGGGGGAAGTAGCTAGGGGCTGGACGGGGGGGGGGCGTGCGGGGGGGGGACCGGGGGGCTGTGCAAGGGGGGGAAGCGGGAGGCTCGAAATATATAAAAAGACATAAATCGGCCGAAATATATAGGTCTAAAATGATATTTATTTTCCCGAAATCCAACCATCAACAAAGTAGCTCGTATAAATCTACTTAATAGCAACATTTTAGGTTATAAGATCATATTTCACAACAAATTGGATTACCATGACTCGAAATACACGAAAATGACATGAAACGACCGAAATAGGCTTAAAATGACGTTTACTTTCCCGAAATCCAACCATGAACAAAGTAGCACCTATAAACCTACTTCGTAATCGTATTTTATGCAATATTATTACATTCAACAAGAAATTGGAGTCACATGACTCGAAATACACGAAAATTACATGAAACGGACGAAATAGGCTTAAAATGACCCTTACTTTCCCGAAATCCAACCAACAACAAAGGAGCACCTATAAACCTACTTAGTAGTCGTATTTTATGCAATATTATCACATTCAAAAAGAAATTGGAGTCACATGACTCGAAATACACGAAAATGACATGAAACGGCCGAAATAGGCCTAAAATGACGTTTACTTTCCCGAAATCCAACCATGAACAAAGTAGCATCTATAAATCTACTTAGTAGTCATATTTTATGCAATATTATCACATTCAACAAGAAATTGGAGTCACATGACTCGAAATACACGAAAATGACATGAAACGGACGAAATAGGCCTAAAATGACCCTTACTTTCCCGAAATCCAACCAACAACAAAGGAGCACCTATAAACCTACTTAGTAGTCGTATTTCATGCAATATTATTACATTCAACAAGAAATTGGAGTCACATGACTCGAAATACACGAAAATGACATGAAACGACCGAAATAACCTTAAAATGATGTTTACATTCCCGAAATCCAACCAACAACAAAGGAGCACCTATAAATCTACGTAATAGTCGTATTTTTGGCTATATTATCATATTCAACAAGAAAATTGAGTCACATGACTCGAAATATATGAAAATGACATGAAATGGACGAAATAGAGATAAACCTGAGTATATGTCTCATGATTTGTTGACCTTCCGCCGTTTCTTAGGAGTTTCAACATGTATCCCTTCCGTGTGATCAACACGCATATAGTTCTCAGACATATTTACATCATCTTCCACGCTATTTTCAGGATAGGTAAAAGTTGGGATGTCCTCAAATGCATCATACTCTTCCTCATCCTCAACATCACCAATGCCCAGAATACTCCTTTTACCAGGTACAACAATTGACCACTTATTATCAGCAGGATGAGTTACATAGAATACTTGTTTAGCTTGTGATGCAAGTACAAATGGCTCTTTAGTTTCACGTAGACGACCCATGTCCACAAGAGTGAATCCGCAAGGATCATCTTTTTTTACGCAACGTCGATTATCATCAACCCAATTGCAACAAAAGAGACAAATATGAAAAGCTGAGTAGTCAAGCTCCCATATTTCTTGAATTCGCCCATAATAGTTGGTGGCAGCAAGAACGGGAGACTTATCTTTCGAGCTTGCGTATTGTGTAGATGACGCCACAAGTGAAACACCACTATTCTGTCGCGATGTTGACTTAAGATCTTGACGTTCGACCCAAAACGTATACCCGTTAATATCATAACCCTCATAAGAGTGTACAGATTCACGGGGACCAAATGCTAACCACTTGATTTGTTTTGAAACATTTTCATCTAAATCATCCACTACTCGATGATGAAACCAATCAATGAACGTCTTATTATGCATTTGCGTCAATGCCCTTATTCCTTTTCCGGGGGTTGCTAACACGTAATTCCTCCATATGCTCATTTAAATAAGGATGGACCAGTGCCACGTGATGCAACACAAATAAGTGAGCTTGTGTACGCTTGTCGACAGAAGGTGAGATCAATTTTGAGCCAATCGTACCCTTGCCCTCGAGTCTGCCCTCGTGTCGAGATATCGGAACGCCAATAGGATCAACACCAGTAACATACTCTGCCACAAAATTACTGACCTCTTCGACCACAATCCCTTGAATAATGCTACCTTACGGTTGTGCAAGATTTCGAACTTTATCCTTCAAAGTACCCATATATCTCTCAAAAGGATAGCACCACCTCAAAAACCTTGGACCACACAACTTAATTTCTCGAACTAGGTGGACAATGAGATGCACCATAATGTCGAAAGAATGCGGGGGGGAAAATCATCTCAAATTTGCATAGAGTTTCAACTATTCTAGCTCGCAAGTCATCGAGTGTCGACGGCTGTGTAGCACTTTTTGCATATTGTATGAAAAAATGAACAAAGTTACGTAATGGTGTGCCTCACATGCTTTGGAAGTATCCCACGAATTGCAATCGGTAAGAATACTTGCATCATGACATGACAATCGTGAGATTTCATACTCGATAACTTCAACTCACCATTTAAGGTAACAAATCGCTTCATATTCGATGAGTACCCAGTTGGAACCTTAATACCATACAATGACTCGCAAAAAATCCGTTTCTCAGCTTTCGACAGCGTGTAGCAAGCTGGTGGCAAATAATTCTTGTCCGAATCATCCACCTTTTTTCTTTTCCCAATTTCCTCATCAACCCCTTCCTCCACTACTTTCTTTTTCCTTCCCGCCCTTTTTTGAGCCCACAACTCCGGTCGAAGCTTATTTTTTTCCAAGTGAAGACGTGACGCTTTAACATCCTTTGTCTTACCCGGAATATTCATAAGTGTCGCAAGAATAGCATCACAAACATTCTTCTCAATGTGCATGACATCCAAACAATGTCTGACTTTTAAATCTTTCCAATATGGGAGTTTCCAAAAAATAGACTCCTTTTTCCATAATCCTGTAGTTCCATCAACATCATTCGCGGGTTTACCATAGATCGTTTCAATGCCCTTAACCTCGATTATAAACTTCGGCATACCGGTTAATGGTCTACGAGCAACTTCCTCTTCAACCGTCCCATCGAAGGCCTTTTTCTTAAATCGATAGGGATGGTCGCGTCTAAGGAGCCTTCGTGTGCGCATATAGACATGTTTGCAGCCCTTAATGTGTGTAGACTTCATGTCATCTATACAAATCGGGCACGATTTTTTTTCCTTTGGTCTTATACCCAGATAAGTTCCCATAAGCTGGAAAGTCGTTCATTGTACAGAAAAGCATGGCACGCAGAGTGAACATCTCATTAGCATACGCATCAAATACCGACACTCCTTCGTTCCACATCTTCTGTAAATCTTCAATAAGTGGTTGAAGGTATACATCTATGTCATTTACAGGTTGTTTCGGCCCCGATATGAGAAGCGACAACATGATGTACTTGCGTTTCATGCACAACCAAGGAGGCAAGTTATAAATCACTAAAACTACTGGTCATGTACTATGCTGAGAACTAAGATTGCCAAAGGGATTCATGCCATCCGTACATAATCCAAGCCTTAAATTCCTATCCTCGTTACCAAACGGCTTATGCACCCTATTGATACTTTTCCACTCAGGGGAATCAGCCGGATGCTTCAACAAACCGTCTTTCTTCCTACGATCTGCATGCCACCGCATATTCTTCGCATCTTTTTTTACTGAGAACATGCGCTTAAATCTAGGTATTATGGGAAGATACCACAACACCTTAGCTGGTGGTCCTTCACTACCCCCAGCCCCTTCACGCCTGTACCTTGATAATCCACAACGTGGACACTCATCTAAATGCTCATACTCATTACGATAAAGCACACAATCGTTTGGACAAGCATGTATCCTCTGGTACTCTAAACCGAAAGGACACATGAGTTTCTTAGCATAATAGTTCGACTTTGTCAGATCATTTCCATCAGGGAGCATATCAGCTAAAACTTCCAACAACGACGTGAAACTGCAATCCGTCCAACCTGCTTTCGACTTAATATTGAAGAGTGTTATCACAGCGAAAAGTTTGGTGTACTTCGTACAACCTGGATACAATGGCCTTTCAGCAGCCTCAGACATAGACTCAAACATACGAGGTCGTTTGCAAGACTGATCTTCAACCTCTTGTATCATCTCGTCTACCCGATCTCTATCATCATCCCCATATTCATCATCCCCATACTCACCATCCTCGAAATCATCACCTAATTTATCCTTCTCCTCTTCACATACATCATTCATTATCCTACAGCTTCTTGCATATCTCCCCTCCTCACCATGCCAAACCCATACGTGGTATTGAGGCCTAAACCCACGACGAAAGACATGCTCCCTAAGCAAATGAATACTACTAACCTTGCTCACATTTCCACAATCTAAACAAGGACAATAAAAGTCGATCGCTCCGGAAGATGCTTGGTATTCTAATGCAGATTTACAAAATTCTGAGACCCCATTCACAAACTCAATCGATTCACAGCTACCATACATCCAAGTACGATCCATCTCATTCATGAAAACCTCTAATTAAACACAACCAATTATAAGTATCAATCATTTAAGCACATTCACATGCAAGACAATCACATATTGAAAACACGCACATACAAATGGAGGCTAAGAGAGTCACATGTGCAAATGTATGCATGCATCCGAAGGTCCTTATCACTCCAACCTAACCCATCCTTGGACGTTTAATCTCACTAGTGAATATATGCCAACTCTTCAATTCTAAGGAAAATCCGGCAGCATTTCCCTACAGTTCTCCAAGTACACAATGTAGATAATTGATTATCTACATATGTACCACGAGAGAACAATGTAGAGAAACGACAAGCCAAGACTTTCCTTAGAATTGAAAAGAAGACATACATTCACCACCTAAGTGAGATCAAACGTCCAAGGACAATCCCAAACAGGGGGACTATTCAAGACTTACTCCTAATGAGTAAGTCTTGAACGGGTATCCAGGCATATGATTGATGATATGATGATTCATATAACTTATACATTTCATAGCTTAATTAAATTGCTTTCATCCAATCTCATATCAAGAAATATACATACACATATATAGATTGAATCTACATATACACAATAAATGAAGATATATAATGAATTGTCTTTATCATAAATACATACCAATAACAACTAATATGGAGATCGATCTCTATATATACTCTGCACTATCTCCTAGTTGATTTGCCGCTTCCAATATGCTAATATCTAAGACACATAAAACCGAAAAAATTGTTAGCATATAGTAAATGCAAAAATTATAAGAAATACATTCATATATATAAATTATCATATCTTACCCACATTGAAACACATTACAACTAACTTTTCTCATTTAAACTATTAACAAATTATAAATGAAATTTGTTTGCATTAAACTAAGTTAATAGCTAATGTAGCTAATCAAATAATTCAATTAACATATTTTCGGGTTCCGAAGCACGACCCTTTTGTATAACTTTTCTGCAATTTCAGTCCCACTCAAATGCAACCTTTAATTTCTCTCCCAAACGAATATATAAACATATTAGAAAATAAAAATAAAAATAATTAAAAAGGCAACCTTGAATTTCTTGAACAAATACGTGAGAGAGGGTGGGTGGCGCGCAGGTGGGTGGCGCGCACCGGTTGCAGGCGCTCAGGTGGTTGGTGCGTAACGGTGGCAGTCGCTCCGGTGGCGTGGATATGCGTGGTGCGCTGGGGATGGCGCGTAGAAGGCTGCGTGGCGCGCACAGGACGGTGGACCGGAGCTCAGGGGGTGGTTGAATTCGAAAGCTAGGGCTCAGGAGTGGTTCAATTCGCAAGGGTTGGGCTCAGGGGTGGTTCGCTGCTGCGTGGTGAGAGAATTTTTCGCGAGTGAAAAATTGGGTGGAGCGAGGGAATTAATGAGAGCGCGAAATTTGGGGGAAAAAATAAAACAAAGGGCTGCGGTTTTCTACACAACCGCAACCCTTTTACAACAGCAAATGGCTTTTTTTCCTCTAGTGAACTAGCGTTAAATGACTAAGCCCCGGCGTTGTTCAGGTGCTGCCCAAGGGGTTGCTGCTATTACTGACTTTTGCTGTAGGTGGAATTGGCAATCTACCGTCTTCAACCATATCATGCTGATGATGCTTCAAGGTCCAGCATTGCGATGTCAGATGCCCATTCCCTTGGTGATACTTGCAGTAGGAATTGGGGTTCCACCTACTCGATCTCTTCTCCAGAGGAGGGTCCGGAGTAGGGCCAAGAGGTTGAAGTGCTCCTTTTGCATGAAGCCTAGTGAAGGCTTCTTCTAGAGACATGCCCAAAGGAGTGAATGTCCTTTGAGGTCCTTGATAACCTTTCTTGTCAGTAGCTATGACATTGACCTCATTGCTTTTGGAGCTAGAAGGGCCATTGTTACTATTCTTGAAAGAGTTGTTGTTATTGGAACCCTTATTCTTATTGGCATGTACCTCCTCTTCAATCAGCAGGCCTACCTTATAGAGCTTCGTGAAAGACTCTATAGGTTGGAACTTGATATGATCCCCATATTTGGGCTGCAGGTTACGGATCACCAACCGGACTTGATCCTCTTGGGACGGCCTGTTAGTCATTTGTGCAACCTTTTCCCTCCACCTGTTAAGGAAGGTGACAAAGTCTTCGTTGGAATTCTGCTTAGTTAATTCCAACTCACGAAGGCCAATGGGAAGCTGAGTATTATAAATGTATTGCTTGTGGAACTCTTCTCTGATGTAGTCCCAGTCATTCAGCTTGGCTTTATTTAGTGATCTGAACCACTTGGATGGATGTGCATCCAAGGTTAAGGGAAAGACATAAGCTAACAGGTCCTTGCTCATGCCCTTGAGAGCCATGGAGATGGAGAAAGCTCTCAAGTGGTCATCTGGGTCTTCGACCCCCTTGAATTTTGGGAGGTCACCCAATGTTACCTTTTTAGGGAGTTTTTCCCTCAGTTCAGGATCAATAATGTCATGGCCATGAGCCTAACCCTCGAGCGCAGGAATTGACTGGATCAATTGCTCAAGTTTTTCAAACCTCAAATCTGTGTTGGTTTTGAATGGTGGTGGAGTGTCGTCTTGCTCGTCTTCTTCAGTTAGCTTCTCCCTTAGTGCCTTAATCTCTTTGTCTTGTTCCTCAAGACGTGAGTTCATCAGTTGAAGTTGGGCCATAATGGCACTGAGCTGTTCATTAGTGTCCCCCAATTCAGATGATGCTTCAGAAGAGTCAGAGGATTCGTCTGAAAATGTGAGGATGTGTTTGACAAGTCTAGGAGTAGGTCGACCTTATTGCCTCTCTGTCGGACGTTCCCAAGTTATAATCTCACGACCTGTCCTGAACAGAAATCGAATGGACCTCGTAAATTTTTAGAAATGATGCTTTCGAAATGAGAAATGGAAATGAGGGATGGAGAAATGAAAATGAAGATGAAAGTCGAAATGGGGATGAAAAATGGAAGGTGAAATGGAAATGAGAATGATCAGAGATGGGTATGATTATGATTATGATGGTGACATGGGCCTAACTATATGCATATGCAGATGTGAATTGGACTGGACTGGACTATGCAAGCAGACTGGACTAGACTTTGCAAATAGACTAGACTCAAAAGAATTGTCTACGCTAGCTTCGCTAGGCTTAGGAAGGAATTGGCTTCGTCAGACTTGATGATTTTGGAGTTGATATAGATGTAAGATAGGAGTAGCTTCGCTAAACTCGGAGGGTGCCTTTATGGTCTTGGGGATGACTAGCTTCGCTAGGTCAAGGTGTCGTTATGGACTTATAGGGTACTGCTATGGACTTAAAGGGATGACTAGCTTTGCTAGGTCAAGGTGCTGTTGTGGTCTTAGAGGGATGGCTAGCTTAGCTAGGTCAAAGGGGTGTCGTTATGGTCTTACAGGGATAACTAGCTTAGCTAGGTCAAAGGGATGCCGTTATGGTCTTACAGAGATGACTAGCCTAGCTAGGTCAAAGGGGTGTCGTTATGCCGTTATGGTCTTACAGGGATGACTAGCTTAGCTAGGTCAAAGGGGTGTCGTTATGGCCTGGGTAATCCCATGTCAGGTTTCGGTCAGGTCTGAGGACTGACCCTCACAGGTCGAACCAGGTTCAAGTGAGGTCCGTATCAGGTTGATCCATCGTATTAAACATCGTATGAAGGTGATGTAACATGTCTAGCGATAGTGTGGGGGAACACTTTACTAAAGCTAGCAAACGACAAACACTAACACAATACTTGAAATCTTCTTCCGTGATTCACTGGCTAGAGTTTTACCTTTTATAGAATTGGCTAGTTTTAAGGTGAAAAGTTATTCTTTATTTAAAAGTAAATCAGTTTGATTTGAAATGTGACACACTTTAATTTAAAATGTGATCTATTTTGGCTAAAAGTTAGGTAGTCTCTGTAGGAATATATAGATGCATATAGCGGAATTTCATGAAACAATTTCCTAACATCTATCATAGGATCGCAAACATAATCAAACACATGAATCATTCAATAGGGAATAAATATCAAACCTTTGTAGCGTGATTTCCCTGTTGTATGCAAGCTTTTGAAGATCCGAGAGCCCCAAGTGTTGCTCCTCTAATCAGTCCACGAGCACCAGTTGAACACCAACGTTTGCTAGAACGGAAGAGTGAAAATCCTCTTGCTTTTGATGGTATAGGCGCCGGTTTAGGGAATAGGTCTAGGGTTTCTCTTTCTCTCTCTAGTGAAAAGAAACTGACTAATGAATTGATCACCTAAACTCTAATATTATATCATATATATAATAGAAGAGTCATAGGTTAGTTAGGAGAACTAATTCTCCTCCTATTCCCCTTTAGACCGGCCCAACCCTAATCCTAAATGGATTTGGATTGCTTTGTCCAACTTGTGCTACAATGTGTGACCTCATAGGATTAATATATTTTAGTTATAGGCCCAATCAATATTGTCCTATTAATCATATTTATTCTCTAGCAAGTAAATATGATTACTAAAATAATTAACTTTATTATCTTCATAATAACATTCCTATTTATATTTAGTAATTGCCGGAATGTCAAAGGACATATTCCTTCAATCTCCCACTTGTCCGAAGACAAGAGCGCAATGTTAAATTCCTTAAGTCACTTAATGTCAAATTTGATAACACAATGTTATTCTCAAATTTTTGTTCCTTGATCGCTGAGTTCGAACTGATCAAATAAGGATTAACTCTTTAATCCTATTTCGCATGGCCATGCAATTTTCCAGTTCTCGCTCATCAAGAGGCCCAGACACCATTCCTATTTCCTAGGAGGACTTATCCACTCTTGTATGACCATAACTCCCACTCAATTCTTAGCCCACCTGATCACTGCCTTTATAACCTCCTTTTACGGCACGGCGTTTAACAGTGTCAAAGTTAAACTAATTATATTGTGGTTATTAAGACATACTCATGTCTAAGGAATCCACTAAATATAGTAGTTTGATTCTACTTTTAGAATCTAATTAGGTCAAGTCTCAATGTATCAACTATACATCCATATAATCAATTAGACATCTCTATGTCTCCATAGCCCATGGAACTGCGCTATCAATTAATTATATACTAGTCTTTTAAATAAATCACTTATGTCCAATTAGTGATTTAGACTAGGGACTTTAAATAAATTGTGATTTTCAGTTCACTTTATAGGGTTCCAATATCAAAACGTTTTCGATAATCCTATTTGAAAATACAACTTATTTGGACATTTTATTTAATACTAAACCAAGCGATTAAATAAGAAACGAATTTTTATTGATAAACATTCAAAGCATAATAAATGTCTTTACAATTGTAAACATGAAGTAAACAACCTAAAGCCATTCTCCCATATGCTTAAGCCCCATAGACCTAGTATGACATTCATGCTTAGGTTGAGCAAGCGGTTTAGTCAAAGGATTTGCTATATTATCCTCAGTTCGAACATTGCTTACTTTCACATCCTCTCTTGTAGTTTTCTATCTCGAACCTTGCAAGAACCTTATCTTTATAAGTCTCTTGACTAAGTTCAATCAGCCTTTTCGACCTATCTCTATAGATCTTTATTCCCAATATGTACTCTGCCTTTCCTACGTCTTTCACAAAGAAACAATCTTTTAAGCCATTCCTTGACTGACTCAAGCATGGTCTTATCATTTCCTATGAGAAGTATGTCTACCACATACAAGACCAGAAAAGCAATACTACTCCCACTTAACTTCTTGTATACACAAGATTCCTCTTCATTTCTGAGAAAGCCAAATTTCTTGACTGCCTCATCAAATCTGAGGTTCCAACTCCTTGATGCTTGCTTTAGTCCATAAATGGACTTCTTAAGCTTGCATACCCTCCCTGGATTTTCTAGATCTTCAAAACCTTGAGGTTGTGTCATGTACACATCCTCTTTCAAGAACCCATTCAAGAAAGCGGTTTTGACATCCATCTGCCATATTTCATAGTCATGAAAGGCAGCAATCGCAAGGATTATCCTCATGGACTTCAGCATGGCTACTGGTGAGAAGGTTTCATCATAGTCAATACCATGAATTTGTTTGAAACCTTTCGCCACCAACCTTGCTTTGAAAACACTAATGTTTCCATCCTTATCTGTTTTCAACTTGAAAATCCATTTGCATCCAATGGGTTTTACCCCATCAGGTAAATCAACCAAGTCCCATACTTGATTTTCAGACATGGAATCCATTTCAGATTTCATGGCCTCAAGCCATCTTTCGGAGTCTTGACTATCCAAAGCATCTTTGTAGCTAGTAGGTTCTTCTGATTCTAAAATCGTTATTTCAGAACTTTCAGTCAAAAGGAAATCAATATATCTCTTTGACGGAATGATGGTCCTACTAGTTCTACGTTGGGGAACAACAGAAGAAGTTTCTACCTCACTAGGTTGAGTGACTTCGCATGGAGTATCTCCAAGTGGGACGGTCGGAGGTACGTGAATTGAATGCACCACCTCCTGAGCATTTTCATGCCGAGCCGCCTCTGATGAGGTGTTAATCTCATCCATTTGTTGCTCATCTCGAACTTCTTCGAGATATACATTTCTCCCACTTGTTTTTCTGGAAATAAACTCCTTTTCTAGAAAGACACCATTACGAGCAACAAACACTTTGTTTTCGCTTTGGTTGTAGAAGTAGTATCCCTTAGTCTCTTTTGGGTAACCCACAAAAAGACATTTATCGGATTTGGGTGAAAGCTTATCAGAAAGTAAACGTTTTACATAAGCTTCACAACCCCATATCCTTAGAAAAGACAATTTTTGGAACGTTTCCTGTCCACATTTCATATGGTGTCTTTTCCACTACTTTGGATGGTGCTCTGTTAAGTGTGAATGCCGCTGTTTCAAGCGCAAATCCCCAGAATGAAATAGGAAGATCAGCAAGACTCATCATGGATCGAACCATATCAAGTAGAGTTCGATTCCTTCTTTCACAAAAGGCGTTTAACTGCGGTGTTCCTGGTGGAGTCCATTGTGAAAGTATTCCACAATCCTTCAAATGATCACCAAATTCTTGAGATAAATATTCACCACCACGATCGGATCGTAATGCCTTAATTTTCTTCCCAAGTTGGTTTTGTACTTCATTCTGGAATTCCTTAAATTTTTCAAAGGATTCCGACTTATGCCGCATGAGGTAAACAAATCCAAATCTGCTCACATCATCGGTAAAAGTAATGAAGTAATTGTACCCTCCCCTAGCCAATGTACTCATAGGTCCACACACATCCGTATGTATGAGGGCTAAAAAGTCATTGGCCCTTTCACTTGAACCTATGAAAGGAGACTTTGTCATTTTCCCCATCAAGCAAAACTCACAAGTATCAAATGATTCGAAATCAAATGATTTGAGAATTCCATCTTTATGAAGTTTCTCAATGCACTTTGAGCTTATGTGGCCTAATCGACAATGCCATAGGTATGTAGGGTTTGAATCATTTACTTTATGTTTCTTGCTGTCTACGTTATAGATGTGGGTTTCTAAGTCTAGCACATATAAACCATTTGATAACTTGGTTGAGACATAGAATAAATCATTTAAATAAGCAGAACAACAATTATTCTTTATTTGAAATGAAAAACTTTCCGAATCCGAAACCGGAATCGAAACAATATTCTTGGTAATAGTTGGAACATAATAACAATTATGGAGTTCTAAACTAAACAAGAAGGCAAAAGTAGACTACAATCCCCACCAGCCAAATCAGCAACTCGTGCTTAAATGCCCACGTGGAGGTCCACTTCTCCTTTTCTCAACATTCTACTTCTTTTTAGTGCCTGCACATTACAAATAATGTGAGATCCACATGCAGTATCAAATACCCATGATGTAGAAGTAGATAAGTTAATCTCTATAACATAAATACCTGAAGTCGAAGCGCCAGTCTTCTTATCTTCCAGATACTTGGGGCAGTTCCTTTTCCAGTGACCAATCTTGTGGCAGTGGTAGCACTCATGTAGTGCTGCTACTTTTGCCTTAGGAGTGGTTTGTGGCTTAGAAGTATCATCAGTGGCAACTACCTTGCCCTTGTTCTTCTTATTAGGAGCCCCTTTCTTCTTGAATTGCTTGCCCTTCCTAACCATAAGAACATCCTTATGTTCGGGTTCGAGAGCAAGCTCCTTTCGATCTGAGTTAGCATACCATGCAGCTCTTGCAAGGTAGCCTCCCCTCCTTGCATGTAAAAATTCAACTGAAAGTTTTGAAAATTTTCAGGCAAGGATTTGATCACAATATCAGTTGCCAGTTCTGGAGGGTAAGGGAAGCCCAATTTTTCCATGATCTGAAAATGTCCAATCATATTGAACACATGCGGACCAACGGGTTTTCCTTTTCCCAACTTGCACTCCAACAACTTACAGTGAGCTTCAAACCTCTCCAATCTAGCATTCTTCTGAAACATAGTTTTCAGCTGCTGGAGGATGGAGTAGGCATCCAGACCATCAAAACGCTTTTGAAAGTCTGGCTCCATGCAAGCAAGCATCAGACATGTTACTTGCACAGAATCAGCCTCTAGGGTTTGCCTTGTTCTCTGTTCAGCTATAGTAGCATTTTCTGGCAGGGGTTCAGGGAGAGAATTGTCAAGAACTTTTTCCCTTCCTTCAGCTCTGAGAACGATTCTCACAGTCATTTCCCATTCTAGAAAGTTATGTGCATTCAGTTTGTCCTTTTCGAGTAAATTGCGCAAATTAAAACCGGGAGTGTTGTTGTTGGTTGAACGAGACATGATAACTATAACAAAAGAATAATTAAGCAAGATTCAATCAATGTTTATCAAAAAAGTAATAATTAAACAAATTTTAATTACTACTACCCTTTATTCAAAGTGAAAGTCCCCTATTGAATAAAAAAATAACCAAGATCCCCTCCCACTACAATCAAACGGACTTTGGCCCTGCCTTCAATTTATAGTAGTTGAGGTAAGTAAACACTTTACTAATTATAACTAATTATAATTCTTGGTAGACAGGTTAACAACTCCTTGTTTACTCCTATCTCTTAGCTTCAAAATCCAAAACTTTGTCTTTTGATGATTTTGTTGAGTTAAACCAAACATTAACATGTAAGTTTCAAAAACCTACCCTACTATCCCCGGAACTATGAGCAACACCCTGCTTTGGCAGAACCTATTACTCATGATCTAAGGCTTTATAGGTGTTGTTTGGAAAAGCAATCAAAACTCAATATTACTTGTGGGGACCTAAGTTTACTAATATGGTCAATTAATAGTGAACACATGAATCAATTAACCACAAACAAACTTAGAAGCAAGCATTTAAACAAAATAAATGCAAGAAAATTATAAAAGCTATAATTAAAATGATCTAGTATGACCCCTATACTTAGGAAAATAACTAATCTTCATGAATCCTCCCTTGAATCTCCATGGATCACCATCCTTGAAACTCCTTGGATCCTCATGCTTGATTACATAGTTTGAATTAAATAAATAACGAAAATTTAAAATTACAAAAATACAAACGATTCGCAGATCGTATTTAATTTACATTCAAATATAACGATTCGCATATCGTAATTACTATCCTAATTTGGGCCATACTAGTCATAACATGCAAAATATAATATCAAACATATTACATTAAACATACATGCATTTATAATATCAAATAAAATAAACACAATCTATTTACTTATTAACAATTAATAAGCAAATACAACTTTCCATAATAATTATAAAACTTAACAAATTTAAGCTATAAATTATTTAGGAAACTTTATTATTTTAATTCAATTACTCATTTAAACATGGCAATAATCATTATTATTCACAAATTTGCAAAATAGGAAAGTTTTGGATTTATGCTTAACTTGGAAAAATCAGATTTTCTAAAAAAAAAAAAATTTTTTTAATTATTAGAGTTGACAGTTGACCAGCAGCACAAGGCTGCCAGTCAACAGCCAACTCCACGCTGGAAAACCACCAGCGTTAATTTCACGCTGCACAAACACCATCACCACACCAAGTCACCAAGCCAACAGCACGCCAGCCAGGACGCCAGCCAGCGCGCCGTTGGCAGTCGAACACCGTACCCGGCAGCAGACGCCGGCTGCAGACGCCAGCAGCTAGGCTGCCAACGACCGAAGTCAGTAGCACGCTAGAGGAGGGAGGCGTTGCACGTCGCACGCGGCCGTCCACCCTTCTCCACCTGTGCCGCCTTCTGCCCGCCACATTCCGGCACTCCTCCAGCCACCGTGGCTCCACCGACAATGGTGGTGCCACCCAGCCATGGCTTCCTCTTTAATTTTGTAACAATTACTTTTAAATTAAAGATATCTTTATTTAACAATTAATTAAAGATTTAGGAGATTAATTAGGTTATAAAATCCGAAAAATTATGGCAGAAATTTTGAATCAAACAACAAATCTTAAACATATTTTTAGAATTGTTGAGATTAGATTTGAATGAATAATCTCCATTAAACATTAAATCTTTCAAGAATTCAAAATTAGGGCAAAAATTCAAATTATTTCCAAAATTCAGAAAATTAACAATTAAATTCCGGAAAAATTTGAAATAATTTTTAGAGTGATCTACTGAATTATCTTAACAAATAAAATCAAATATTTTAATTGTTATCCTTAAATTATATGAATAATCAAATTAAACATAAAATTTAACCAAGATTCATAAATAATATGATAAAATTCGAAAATTAGTGGGAAAAATAATCAAATTATTTTCAGCCATCATATTATTCTAGATATATGTGGGTGATGAACATTAGATTTATTTAACAAATTAAAAATCAAATCTTTAATTGTTAACAAATTATTTCAATTATTAATCAAATTAAACATTAAATAATTTTAAATCTAACAAATATACTTATAAAAATCCGAAAATTTTGGAGTGAATAAACCAATTTATTTCGTCCATAATCTAAAAAAATCGGAACTTTATAAAATTATTTGAGCATAAATCACAAATAAATCAATTATTTACAATTTCCAATCAATTAATATCAAATATTAATTATGCAAATTCAAGCCATAAATAAATCCTCCCTTAATTGAATAAAAATAATAACTTTGCATACAATTACATGATCATATGAATATTATGAATTAGGCAAAACTGATACCATTGTAGGAATATATAGATGCATATAGCGGAATTTTAGGAAACAATTTCCTAACATCTATCATAGGATCGCAAACATAATCAAACACATGAATCATTCAATAGGGAATAAATATCAAACCTTTGTAGCGTGATTTCCCTGTTGTATGCAAGCTTTTGAAGATCCGAGAGCCCCAAGTGTTGCTCCTCTAATCAGTCCACGAGCACCAATTGAACACCAACGTTTGCTAGAACGGAAGAGTGAAAATCCTCTTGCTTTTGATGGTATAGGCGCCGGTTTAGGGAATAGGTCTAGGGTTTCTCTTTCTCTCTCTAGAGAAAAGAAACTGACTAATGAATTGATCACCTAAACTCTAATATTATATCATATATATAATAGAAGAGTCATAGGTTAGTTAGGAGAACTAATTCTCCTCCTATTCCCCTTTAGACCG
Source organism: Beta corolliflora (assembly GCA_947648045.1). Classification (NCBI taxonomy): domain Eukaryota; kingdom Viridiplantae; phylum Streptophyta; class Magnoliopsida; order Caryophyllales; family Amaranthaceae; genus Beta; species Beta corolliflora. The sequence continues at coordinate 4,158,603 of CANSZD010002913.1, forward strand.
GCCCAACCCTAATCCTAAATGGATTTGAATTGCTTTGTCCAACTTGTGCTACAATGTGTGACCTCATAGGATTAATATATTTTAGTTATAGGCCCAATCAATATTGTCCTATTAATCATATTTATTCTCTAGCAAGTAAATATGATTACTAAAATAATTAACTTTATTATCTTCATAATAACATTCCTATTTATATTTAGTAATTGCCGGAATGTCAAAGGACATATTCCTTCAGTCTCATAATTACTTCCTCTATTGTTTTTTTCACTTGCTTGAGTACATTATTATTTTCACTAGTTTTTAGGAGATGTCTCTTTCAACTTTTTTTTTGGTGTAATTTTTTTATCCTTTTAGCATTAAATGGGGCGGGGGAGCCTTACTTTTTGATGGGAAAAATAGTAAAAAAGAAAAATTAATTGCTAGGAAAAGTACAAACCATAATATTTCCTCTGTTCTGTTTTAAATGAAACATTGGGTGAAAAATGACACTATTCATTGATCAATTTTGACTCCAATGTATCGCTATTATATAAAGAAAAACATAGTCAAGTGGGATCTTGTTAGATTTGTCTCGATGCATACAATCAAATTATAACTTTTTTATATTTTTTACATGTACACAACTAAAGATATTAGTGATTAAAGAAGCGCGTTGGGTTGCGTGAAAAAACAAACGTTTCATTTAAAACAGAACGGATGAAGTAAAAAAAACTACTTCCTCCGTATTTATTACATGTTACACTTTGACATTTACACTATTCACAAAAGTTTACTTTGACCATCGTTTGTGATTTATACGTGAAAACAAATATATTCATGTGGGATCTTGTTAGATTCGTCTTAATATGTATTTTTTTAATATGTACTTTTTATAATTTTTATAAATACATAATTAGAGATATATACCCTCAAAGTTTTGAATTGGCATGTGTGAAAAGTGAAGTGTAACATGTAACAAAAAACGGAGGAAGTATTACTTTTTGGTGGGCCAAGTACTTCAAATAAGAAAAGTTTTAACGGTTTTTCCACCAAGTACCCTCGAGTTTTCAGAAAATTCACCAGATACCCCTGCACTTTTCAAAAAATTCACCAAGTTTCATGGTAATACATCAAAAATCCCTTAATGACTAACGACGATTAACTCCGTTAGTTATTAACCTTAATTTTTTATTTTAAATCATAATTAACCCTAATTAAACCATAACCCCTAACCCTAGCCCCTAACCCTCACCCTAACCCCTAACTCTCACCCTAACCCCTAACCCTCACCCTAACCCTAACCCCTAACCACCAACCTCCCCACCGCTCCCCCACCCGCTTAGATTTAAGCTACCATTTAAGGAAAATATAGCAAGTAAAAAAAGCGGAGGGAGTAATTCATTGAGCATGCGGTACACATAATGATAATTGTTAGTAAAATATCGGAAATTTTTTCGATCAAAATATGGCTAAAAAAAGGAATTCCCAATTAATTCTACTTTGAAAAAAAATCATGGGTATAGACCATGTTGGAGAGAGAAAGCTGTGTTTTTTTTTCTAAATCATCAGTACAAAATCGCTAAATAGTGATTAATGTACATATAAACCACTAAGTCGCTTTGGCTATGTACTGTTCAACTTATTTTAAATTATTTCAAAAATAATAAGTTCAGATTAGATACGATAAGATAATTTCAGATAATATAAGATAAGTTGAGATAAACGAAAATAAGTTGAATCGAACGGACTAACTATGTTAGGTAACACAATAAACTAGAATTTGAGTTCAAATAAAATAAGTTTAGATAAGATAAGTTCAGATAAGATAAGTCAAAATAAGTTGAATCAAACAGAGCTTTAATGATTCATATTTGACATAAAAAAATCAAATACATTAAGAGGATCAAAATATCCACATAAAAAAAATTTGAAGTCAAAACCGCTAAATGACGGCGTGTTCGTAATCGCTATCAGTTTGCAGTTTTTAGTTTTATGAATGTACAAGTCAAAATAAGTTGAATCGAACAAACTAACTATGTTAGGTAACACCACCATGATTAAGGCTATGTTCAGTTCACCTTATTTTTGCTTATTTCAGATCATATCAGATCAGATCAGACCAGACCAGATCAGATCAGATCAGATCAGAAAAAATAAGTTCAGATCAGATCATATCAGATCAGATAAGTTCAGATCAGATCAGATCAGATAAGTTCAGATTATGCTTATATTTTAAAACTTATTATTATTATTATCATCATCATGATTATTATGATTATTAGTATTACTAATGCTATTATTGTTATTGTAATAATAATTATTATTGTTGTTGTTGTTATTATTATTATTATTATTATTATTATTATTATTATTATTATTATTATTATTAATATTACTTTATACAATTACTATTACTATTAATATTACTACTTACTAGTACATTTGTTCAAAAAGATTATTATTATTGTCGTTGTTGTACTTATTAATTATTAGTATTGGTAATTATTATTAATGTCGTTGCTATTATTATAAATGTCATTGATATCACTATTTGAAGCTATTTGTGTTCAAGAAGAAGAATGTTCTTTTGGCATTTGTAAGTGTTCTTTTTTATATTTATTCTAATTAATAATTTTGATATGTGATGTTCTTTTTGATGTTGTACATGTAAAGAACATGACAATAGTATATGATGTTTATTTTTTAAAACAATTTTGGTAGAATAATATAAATTATATATTACTAGTTTATATAAAACATGAGTAGCATGGGATAACTTAATGGTGTTGTCATCACGTTCAAAATTTTCCCTACAAAGGATTTCAACTTATCTTTAAAAACAAAGTTTATATAGAACAAGACAACGATATAAGAAGAATATTTAACCATTTTGTTCAAGATCATATGATTATATATATTTATAGGTTTATTTATAATAAAAAAGAACAATTTATTGATATAACAAAGAACATGTTGTTAGTTAAATCCAAACATGTCATCAATATAAAATAACATCTATCTTTTATTTTAAAAATGTGTTCTTTTTTTAATATCATTATATGTTCTTTTAATTACTAGCTAAATTCTTATTATTAACGGACCTTGAACATGAGTTTTCTTTTATTTTTAATTTTTTTGGGCCCCTTTCGGAAATCCCGTGGTAAGATGAATTTTCTCTGGGCTGCCCTCGCACAGGGTCACTCACCTAAAGACCCAACAAGCCCCAACCCCCTTCCCCACCCACAACAATATTGAAATATATGCTTCCACCAAGATTTGAACCTTGGTCTCCCATGTGGGAGGTAAGTTCCATACTGTTGGACCCAAGAGTCCTTAGTCTTTTATTTTTAATTGTATGTTCATATACTAATGTGCTCTTTTTCAAAAAATAAAACTAACTATGCTATAATAATAATAATAATAATAATAATAATAATAATAATTATTATTATTATTATTATTATTATTATTGTTATTTTTGTTATTTTTGTTATTATTGTTATTATTATTATAATATTATTTATATTATTATTATTATAAAATTATTATTATTATTATTATTGAAAGTTGTGCATAGTAATAAAATGATAGTAATAGTAATACTAGTAATGAAATACAAAGTAATAATAATATTAGTAATAATATATTTTCTAAAAGATAAGTTCAGATCAGATCAGATCAGAAAAAATAAGTTCAGATCAGATCAGATCAGATCAGTTTAGATCAGAAAATTTCAGGTGAACTAAACATAGCCTAAGTAGGTCGGTTTTTTGTTTTTGGACAAGTAATCCTCGACGTATGCTTAAGCTCCAACAGGTTCAGTCGTTCAGATAGCCTCAAGGCCCTCAACTCAACTCTAGTCTCCAAAGTCTCCAAGATTTCAAAAAGTTTCCAACTTTTCATTCTTTTTAGTGGACCCATCTCTTCCAAGTTTCAACTTCCATGAAATGGGAAAAGAAAAAATCATCAACTCCATATACGACACAAGAACAGAAGAAATAATTAACCCTAAAGATGGAAACACCACCATCAGAAAGGCAAGGTTTCTCAGACCCAATGCAAGAAACATCAATAATATGTCCGAATTCCCCAAAACCCCTTTAATTTCTGACATTTTCACCCATCAAAACCTTAAAAAATGGCCTCTAAATGTGCACTTCACTGGTTGGAAAGAACCCCAGAAAAATTGGACAAAATGGTTCAATTCTTTAGTAACAAATCATGCTACAACTTGGATTCATTCTGGTATTATTGATGGAATTCATGCTTCTTCTCATAAAATCCCCTGTAACAAAGATTTAATTCTTGGTGTTTGTGAATTTTGGTGTCCAAAGACTAATTCTTTCATATTTCCATGGGGTGAAGCCACAATTACTCTTGAAGATGTCATGATTCTTGGTGGTTTACCTGTAATTGGTGAGTCTTTTAACAAACCCATTGAAGAAAATTCTGTGAAAATTGATGGTGAATTAATAAGGGCAATAAGGGAAATCTCTGAAAAGAGTGTTGAGAATGGAGGTGCGAGAGAGGCTACTCATTCAGCTTGGATTAAACATTTCATGGAAGAAGAAGAAGAAGGTGAAATTGAACATGAAGAAGGTGAGTTTGAACATGTTGCTTTTCTTTCTTTATGGCTTTCAAGGTTTGTTTTACCTGATCAATTTGAGGGTGTAATTGGTAATCATGTATTTTCTATTGCAATTCATTTATCTCAAGGCACTCCAATTGCTCTTGCTCCTGTTGTTCTTGCAAAATTATATCATGAATTGACATTATTGACCCATAAAGTTATTGATCTTCCTTTGGATTCAAAGTGTAATGTTGTTGGTTTGTTTAAGATTCTTCAACTTTGGGTAGTTGAGAGATTCCCTGAATTTGGAGCAAGTTTGGCAAAACCTTTAGGATCAGGGGATCCTAGGGTTGCTAGGTGGGACAATGTAGAATTTGAGGTTACTCTTGAACATGTAAGGGCAAGGCTTAAGGTGGGCGAGGGTTTTCGGTGGCGGCCATATGCTAGTGATTTGGAGAACTGGGATCATCTTCCATTTTATGAAGAATCAGAACAGTTGATCTCTAATTGTGCAGTTTTGGATGATTGTAAGTTGTCGTTTGCTCGGTTTTTGTATCCGTATAAGATAGATGGACTTGGAACCAGTTGTAAGGAGAAGTATCAGCCACATAGAGTAGCTATGCAATTTGGGTATGATCAAGACATTCCAGGGGAATTTAGAGTTTCTGCTGCTGAGTGGGATAAAATGGGTTTGTGTATACCATCTAGAACTTTTGATCCTGGGGTGTCTATAAGTTACTATAATTGGTGGAAAGACTTTATTTTCCGTCATGAAGAAGCATTTTGTGATTTCTTAAAGACGAAGAGGGATAAAGGCAGCAGTGAAAGATCGGTTGGGAGACAGGAAAGTGGGAAATGTGGACCTGGTATCATTATGGAAGTCAAGAGTTCATGTGCTTCTCCTCGGCTCATGCTTGACAGTTGTGAAAACAAGGGTGATAAAGATGATAATGATTCAAGGGATTTGGATAATCTTCCATTAGCTTTGAGATCATCCTCTAATGCAGTGATTAAGAAAGTCGCTCCTAGAAATGAAATAATAAGAGGACAGACATCAGCTGCTATAAAGTCTCCTCGAATTAAAATTAAAGGATCTTCTGACCCAAATGGTGGGAAAGGGGTTCCAGTGGCTAAAAAACATGTGGCTTCTGATTCTCTTGACATAGATCATGTACCGTTAGCTTTGAGACTTCAATCAATTGCTCGGAGTGGGGGAACCCTTAAGCAAAAACGTGTGGCTTCTGATTCTTTTAACATAGATCATGTGCCGTTAGCTTTGAGACTTCAGCCAATTGCTGGGAGTGGGGGAACCCTTGAGCAGATAGAAAGTTATGCTTCCACTGGAAATGAAGGAAACCCACTTCAGGAAAAGAAACAAACTGAAAAAGTTGCTTCCCCAAGATCAGATGCTGCTAGTCACATTACCAGGGAAGGAACTAGCCCGAGAAAGACTCTTGATGTAACGGATATAGAAGTCGAAGATAAGGCCAGTGGCATGTCAAGCGAACTGTTGGCTCGAGTGGCAAAGCTTGAGAAAGATGTTGCTGCTCTAACTGCTACCAAATTAGGCAGTGCAGAGTTTTCTAACAGTGATTAAAGATTGATATTGGCTCGATCTTAGGCTAACAGATTATTGTTTGTAGTTGTTGTACAACCAAAAATGTAACATGTATGGAAATTATCATTAGTTTAACACTCATATCAAGTGAAATAGATTCTTAAATCAATACTCCACTTTTGTAAATCTGCAGCTTCCTAAAGAAATCAACCAGAATACTTGCCAGTCCATAAAGATGGCAATTTTCGTGTTCTAATTTTCTTCTTCATTAGTTCTGTATATGTAATTCCATCATCTGCTTCCGAAATGCCTCTCAGATTGTGAGAAAATCTTTTTTTTTCTTAGCATTATGATACGAGAAGCGTATGATGTGTTGTGAATTGTGTTTGTGAATTGTGATCATGTCGTGAGTTCTCTTAAAAATGTCTGTTGGATAGAACATATAATAACAGCATGAACTTATCAAAGATTCAACAGTGTGGAATCCAGAAGCAATGGTCATAAATCTAATGGTTTTATTATGAATATGAGATTTTTCATCTTCAAAATCTGGTTCGTTGAATATTGAAATCAATGATATTTACAGCTAGGATTTTGACTGATAAACTCTCTTATATGAATCTACGGGCAAGCATTCCTTATTAGGAGAAGCTTTGCGTCCTATCGTTGTATTTAATATTTTATGACTTATGAGTATCATTTGCTGATGTTGATCCCAAACCAATTAGATTTATATTTAGTTTTTAAAAATAAAAAGTAAGAGGTCTAGTAAAATTTATCAAAGAGTGTAACCATATTAGGAGTATTTATGTAACTAGTCCAATGCTTATAATGAATTTTCATCAGATTTGGCTATAAATGAAGTCAGTTCTCATGCTTATTTTAATTGAAGAGTAGATATATGTAGGTCAAGTTATTAGTCTCTAAACAATAATATCAAGAGTATAACTAAGATCTTCGTTGGTTTGGACTTGCAATTAAATAAGGCCTAAAAGATACTTTTTTTGAAGAAGCCAGTTCGGACTCTAATACAAAGAATCTCATAATTCCTTTGCTGAGTTGTAATCCACTTATCATTAATGTTTATCTTTAGTGGGTTGATTACTCAACTGGGTAGACAAAAAAAATTCTATTTTCTAGAAAGTGCACATTTTGTTTGTGATCATGGAAAATTCAATTACCCAAAGGGACTTAGATAATTAAATAACGTCATCCAATTTATGAAAGTAGATTTTTTCTAAGAAGTACCATTTCCTATGTTTTTTTCAACTAAATAGTCTTCGATAGCTCTACTTTAAATGAATTTTTATTTCCCATATTTTATTCTCCCTCCGTCTAATAATATAGTGCTTGATACTATTTTTTCACGGGAATTAAGGTTAATATAATCTAGGAGGAATGTAAAGAGTGTTTGTGTATTGAAAATAAATGTTGTAGGAAAAAAAACTGATTTCAAGAGAGATAAGGCAATAAGTGGTAAAAGAGTACTCCCTCTTTTTTTTTTTAATCCTTCTCATCTTCCTGTGTGCGTCTGTCAATGCACGTCTTTAAACTTAAATATCTTTCATTATATATTAGTAAAAATTATAACGACTGAATATTAATAAAATACTAATTGAGACGAATAAAACAAGACCACATGACTATTTTTTTCTTATAAAGTGAGAAAAATTGAGAAGATTCTCTCTAAGTATGAATAGTGTTAAAATTCCAAGTGAGCAATATAAACAAACAGAGGGAGTCTTAAATACATGACTAATTCAACCCTTAGGTTGAATAAACAAAGCAAATAAATAATGTTGGCATAATTTTCAAGGAAAATCATGGGAAAATGTAAAATCATAAATGAAAACATGCACTATATTTTGGGATATCCAAAAAGGAAACAAACACTATATTATACTCCCTTCGTTTTTTTTATTGTTACGCTTTCCTCTTTAATCCATTTTTTTAATTGTTACACTTCTACTTTTTCTTATATGGGAACCTATCACATTAATTTTTCACACTTTTCCACTTTATATACCCCACCACCAATTTTAATAATCCACCAAAAACCTTCCCACCTACCTTTTTTTCCTCTCTCCTACATTATTTTACTGCTTCTTTTACATTTCTCAAAATCAAAAATTCTTTTATTGTACTTTTTCCTTGTTTTTTGCAAAATTTCCTTACTTTCCCCTCAAAGTAAAGTGTAATAATTAAAAAAAACGGAGGGAGTAGGACGAAGGAAATATATGTCAAACAAACAAGCTTATCAAATAATTTAATTTCAAAAACCTCATTAAGTGATACGGAGTAGTCAGTAGAGCTGCTAGAGCATATTGTTCTTCTCTCAAGTCCAAAAAGCTAAAATGAAGGAGCGGGCTTCCCATTTCCTCATAATTATTTGTTGGACATTGACTCATTGTTGTTTACTAAGAAGTTTGATGACTTATTAGTAATTGCCAAATATAGAAAATAACAAATATGATGCTTGAATATCTTTATTTTGATAGTCTTACTCATACATAATACATTAAAAACGTTCCTAAGAATGTCTATGTATCACGTATCAAACACTTACCCCATAATATGAAAAGTGAGAACTTAACCACAAATTCAATATAACAACTTTGTTTAGTTTATATCATTAAAATACTTATACAAGTATTTAGAATTCTGACACATTTATGGTAATAACAACGGACTATTGTTGACATATTCTCTTGCCCTAATGTCTTGTAAAAAGTTAAGTTACTGCTTTCACCCACAAACTTTTAAGGGTTTTGTTTTTAAATATCATGTAATTACTTGTCACGTCATGTTTTTCTCACTAGACAAAAAATTATGGAAAATGAAAACTCGGGGCTTTTTCTGGGACACTCACTAGTTACTGATTAGATTTTTTTATGTTATGAACCATTTTTTAACATTATTGTGGTTTTTTGAGGTTACAACCATAATTTTATGTAATATTTTTATATGGATTTAATATGTCATTGAGTTAAGTAAGGAAATTCACCCAAAATTCATATTTTTATTTTGTGGTTTATTAGTTTTTTATGAAAACTGATTGCTGATTCTTTTACAAAAAAAAATTGTGTAGATTGCATATGACAATTGAGTTATGAGGATAATAAAGAGGGAAATTTGTTAGAATCCACCTTTTAAATGTTAGTTTTTGTAAGAAACCACCTTATTAAAAAAAACTTAGCACAAAACCATCTTTTATTAACTTATATTTTTCAAGATGAATTTTTTTCATTACAAACGTTGACCGCACTCACACATCATGTGACCCACTAAACCCCGTAATTTCTTTCCTTTTGCTCTCATATTTCTCTCTAATATCATTCTCTCTCCTCTCTTTTGCATCTTTAAACCTCTTCATCGTGAATAATATCGGGAAAGTAAAAGAAATTGGAGGATTAAATGGGTCACAGAGGTACCCGTGCGAGTAAATGTTTAAAAATTGAATCAGTGGCCGGAATCCGAGGACAGGTTTTATCTCGCAATAAAAAGTTCATGAAAGGATATTTCGTGCCAAGTTTTTATTAATATAGTGGTTTCTCATAACAATCTATACAAATATATTAAAAGGTGTTCCTATCAGAGGAACAGTGTTACATGACACTCTCCAATGTATGTGTCACGTGGTACTCTTTTTAAGCTTCTAATAGTACACATGTTTATGATATCATTAAAAAAAATCATGTGTAGCTATTAAGAATTGAACACATAACCTTTGAAATGAAATGTGAAAGTTTAACTCCCCAGTCTACTACAATTTCAATGTTTAATGTTTCAAAGTAAAACATAATAAAGACTTATAATTATATGTAACTATAAAGACATAAATAAGCTTTTTGATCTCTAATATTTTTATTAAGGTAATACATTCTATTACCTTAATGCCATTGAAATTGTTATTTTTATCCCCAATTCTTAAAAGTTTTCTTTTTAAAAAAATAACTTATTATGCCATATCGTCCCTAATATGTTTCCCAATTTCACACACCAGACAGAAAATTTCAAAAAGCTAATAAAATCAATTATGAAATTTATGAATAATAATATATTTAATAATTGTAACTTACCGGGGTTATCGCTCGGGTCGAAATATTAATTCACAATTTCACATCTAAAAGGTGGGTTTCTAACAAAATTTTATGATAAAATATCAATGAGAAAAAAAAGTTAAAATTCAAATACATCTGGTACAGCGCCATTCTACCATTTCAATTTCGCGCCATTCATTCAACCTTCAACTTGTTTTCCCCTTTCTTAGGATATAGTACTCCATTTTCTGTCTTTCTCTCTCCTCATTTGTCTAGAAAACCACTAATTACAGTATCCCACACCCCCCATCAATGGCGGAAAAACAATCAACACCCAAAACCCTTGAAAAATGTCTAAAACACAATCCCACAAAAACCCTTCAATTATCGGACATATTCTTACAGAAAAACCTTCAAAAATGGCCAATTAAGGTGAATTTCCGTGGTTGGAGAAAACCCCGTCAGAATTGGGTTAATTGGGTCGAGAAACTATCCCTCAAATATGCCAAAATATGGGAATTAACAGGTATTTGTGATGGAATCCTCTCTTCTTTACATAAAATTAAACCTAATCCAGAAATTATTCTTGCTTTATCTGAATTTTGGTGCTCTAAAACCAATACTTTCATTTTTCCATGGGGTGAAGCCACCATAACTCTAGAAGATGTAAATGTTTTATATGGGTTGCCTGTTTTTGGAGAAACTGTAAACTTTTCGCTTTTCGAGGCTTCATCTAAGAATATGGAAGATAAATTGCAACAAGTGAAAGATGATCTGTCAACAAGAACTAATGAAAGTAAAGCTTGGATTACTTATTTTAATGAGGAGAAAGATGAGATTGAGCATGTTGGATTTTTGGCCTATTGGCTTTCGATGTTTGTGTTTTCTGATCTTAATGACAGAAGAGTTGGAAAACATGTTTTCTCGGTTGCTGTTCATCTTGCTCGAGAGGTGAAGATTGCTCTCGCTCCTGCTGTTCTTGCTTGTTTGTACCAGAATTTAACATTTATCACCCAGCATGCTGCTGATATCGGTTCTGCTATGAAGGAGGTTTCTGTTCCTGGTGCATTTCAGATTGTGCAACTTTGGGCCTTAGAGCGGTTTCCCTTCTTAGGATCGAAGTTAGCGGAGCCTTTGAGTTTAGGCCAGCCTAGGATTGCTAGGTGGGATAAGCTGAGGTTGAAGGCGAGTTTGGTTGACTTAAGAAATGCATTGAGATCATCAGGTGATAGTTTTAGTTGGCGGCCTTATTCCTCAGACTTGGAGAATTGGCAAAATAGGTCGTCTGCTGTGTTTTTGCAGCCTCAGAAGTTGATTGGGATTGCCTATACTGAAATTTATCGGCCTCAAAGGGTAAAGATGCAATTTGGATGTGATCGAATGGTTCTTGGAGAAACTGCAGTTTGCAGTTCTTTGGATTCAGGAAATGGTAGCTTGCTCAAAGTCGAAAAACCATCGAGAGCTCATAAAAATGCTACTAACAAAGGGCTTGAGCGCGAAGCTAATGGTGATGATCATAAGAAGTGGATGATAACAAGTCATGTTATGGAGATGGACTTGAATCATGTTGAAGACACCAATCTGCCTGAGTCAGCTGCAAATGTCAGTCCTAAAAGCGAAAGTTGGAAATGTGGACCTGGTAATAAAGTAAAGAGTTCTAATTCTTCTCCTTGGCTTATGATTGAAACTTGTGAAAACGGGGGTAATAAAGATCACAATGATTCTATTGATTTGGATCATCTTCCATTGGCGTTGCAACTATGTTCTAAGGCAGTAATTGGTGAAAATTTGATTAAGAGACAGGAAAGTGGGAAATGTAGATCTGGTATGAAAGTAAAGAGTCCATGTGCTGCTCCTCAGCTCATGCTTAAAACTAGTGCAAACGAGGATGCTAAAGATGATAATGATTCAATTGATTCAGATAATCTTCCACTGGCGTTGCGACTATGTTCTATTGCACGCGGTGCAAGATTGGTCGGAAGACAGGAAAGTGGAAAACGTCGATGTGGTATGAAAGTAAAGAGTCCATGTGCTCCTCCTCAGCTTATGCTAAAACCTTGTGAAAACAAGGATGCTAAAGATGATAATGATTCATGTGATTCGGATAATCTTCCATTAGCTTTGAGATTACGTTCTGATGCAGTGATTAAGAAAGTTGCTCCTAGAAATAAAATAATAAGAGCACATACATCAGGTGCTCTTAAGTCTCCTCTGATCAAGAATAAACGATCTTCTGGCCCAAATGGTCGGAAAGGGGTTTCCGCGGCAAAGAAACGTGTGGCTTCTGATTCTCTTGACATAGATCATGTACCATTAGCTTTGAGACTTCAATCAATTGCTCGGAGTGGGGGAACCCTTACGCGAAAACGTGTGGCTTCCGATTCTCTTGACATAGATCATGTACCATTAGCTTTGAGACTTCAATCAATTGCTCAGAGTGTGGGAACTTTTAAGCAGTTAAAAAGTTACGGTTCAACTAGAAATGAAGGCAGCTCACTTAAGGAAAAGTTGCATCCACAAGATCAAAGGCTGGTAGTAGCATTACCAGGAAAGGAAGTAGCCCGAGAAAGACAACCTGATAATGCTAGTGGCATGTCAATCAATCTGGTGGTTCGAGTGGCAAAACTTGAGAGAGATTTTGCTGATCTAGCAGCTGCCAGATTAGGCACAAGTTCCAATAAGTTCTTACAGAACTTATAAAGTCAGCTTCAATAAGTCCTGATCAGTCTAGAAGTAAGGTGATTTTAACCCGGCACTGTATTTTAAGCTTAATTTCAGCTCAGTTTTTTTTATAGAAGGAACATCAGTTCAGTAAACTTTAGTTTTTTCAATGAGGTGTAGTTTGATGGTTGTCTTATGACATTTAAAGTATGTAGTTAAGGGTATGAGACTTGTTATAACTTATAAGTTCTGGATCTTATTATGATTTTAATTTTTTCAGTGAGGTAGAAGGATGTACTACATGAGATTGATATTTTATTACAAATAAAAGTTTGGTAGTTGGACATTGACTTACAAAGTCAATAACCTCGGACTATTTTCGCTTGTTATATTTTTGTAGTAGGTTATTTGTTTCAGCTTAGGTCGTGACTTTTGTGTTTCCATTTAGGAGTGTTAATCGTATTGTTTTACATTTTTTTTCCAACCTTACAAATTAGTTTTTTTTTTTCCATTTACAATGTGAAACATAATAGAGCTAACATAAAAAAAAAAATCCTTACTTTTTGCAAGATTTGGACGTATTATCAATATTTAGTTCTTACAATAGTTTCCTATTTATAGAATTTACTTATGTTTTAAAAAATAATTTAGCATGGAGTCAAAATCATTCCTCTATTTTTTTAATTGCACCATTTGCTTTTTCTTATTTGCCGAGATGCTTCTTTAAATGGTAGCATCTCTAATTGCGTACAAGTAAAAATTGTAAAAGTTTGATATTTGGAATCCTCGTACTGAGACGAATCTAACAACACCCCAATTGACTATGTTTTTTCTTACATGACCCAAAGTAAAAACAGAATTGACCCAAAGTAAAAACAAAATTGACCCAAATCGAACGCGATTCGAACAACCCGATTGCCATGTTTAGTAGAACCACCATATTTAGATCAACTTAATGACAAATTTAAACACATTATCAAAGTAACATTGTCAATACTACCTTACTACCTATAGCATTACAAAGTGCATGCATTACACATGCGGATGTAATATGTGCTACTATTATTTCTTAGTAGCTCATTTGGAGCTTTCACTACACTACGAATTTTACCCACTTGAAAAATACTTTTTCAATATACTATGCTCACGATACACCCATTTATTTTTATGATAAACCACCATGGTCTCAAGTAAACTTTGGCAACTTACTTTTGAATCTTGATACATTATTTTAGTGGGGAGAAAGATAAGTTTGAAAGTAATTTTTAGGACAATAATAGAGCGAACCTAAGGTTGGCAGTCCCGATGAGAATGGTAGAAAGAAAATATAATAAATACAATAGTTGTAGGGATATTTTTTTGTGTCCAATAGGCAATATTGACGTTCAATGTTAATATCACTTTCTCTCTATCTTTCTCACAAGGGTTACCAATATTAACTCCTAAAGTAGGGATGCTCATTTTGGATAAACTGTTCCAATTTGAATTTTTTGGATTGGGGAAATGCGATCAGAATCCGACTCGAAAAAAAGGATCTCCCAATTTTTGGATCGGATATCCGATAACTAAAAAATCGATTTTTTCAAACGAAAAGTTAATAAAATAAGTTTCGGGTTATCAAAAATCCGGCCTTGAACGACACAGATATTATCAGATCGTATATCCGAAAAAACCCCATGTTTCGGATATTTGAAACTAACAATTTTCGATCCGTATCCGATCTGGATATCCGATTTACAAGATCGGATCGATCGGATCATGAATTGGATCAATCGGATCGGGTATTTATGCACATCCATACACTAAAGTCCCCACCCGTTTCCAAATATACGACACTCATAATATCCGAGGTCGAATTTTGACCGTCCATTAGGACCATTACTCTCAAATCATGCTGGTGAAGATTTTAAAAAGTAAAATAGTTTAAGTATTTTTCATGAAGAATCTAATACTTCATCCGTTCTATTCTAAATGAAACATTGGGTGAAATGACACTATTCATTGATCAAATTTGACTCCAATTTATAGCCATTATATAAAGAAAAAACATAGTCAAGTGGTATCTTGTTAGATTCGTCTCGATACATACTATCAAATTATAACGTTTTTATATTTTTTACGTGTGCGCAACTGAAGATATTTATACTAATATATTAAAAAGCGTTCCTAAGAACGTATATGTGCTACGTGTCACCATCCATCATTCAATAACATTCTATCCACGTCTTTCTCATATAGTAAAAAATTAAAGCATTGTTAACGTGAAGATTCGAACCCACAACCAAAAATATGAAAGAAAGAGATCCAACCATCACTCCACCATACTATTATTACTTATTTAATCAAAATTAATGATGATATATGAATGGAAAACTTTTGAAATCCATATAATGAATGAGATGCTTTTTTTAAATGAGTATGAGATGACTTATTTAACTACTACTAAATTGTAACACACAGTGAAACCCCGGGACATCGCCCGGGCCTACATACTAGTTAATAATTAAAGAAGGGCGTTGGGTTGCGTGAAAAAGCAAATGTTTCATTTGAACAGAACGGAGGAAGTAATACAATTTTTATAATTTTATTTGCCATATAATAATAAATTTTTATAGTCAAAACAAATTTTCGTAAGACGTGAGTAATTTATCTTGAACGAAGGGAGTAAACATTTTCCATGATGAAAATGTCAAATCAGGCAGATTTAATTTCAAAAACATCCAGTTGTAGTACAGTACCATTTCGATTTCGCGCCATTTACGCATTCTTCGTTTGTTTCCCCCCTTTACCCCACTCTCTTCATTTGTCTAGAAACAACCACTAATCCCACACCTCTTCACTTTCAATGGCGAAACAACAATCAATACCCAAAACCCTTGAAAAATGTCGAAAACACAATCCTACAAAAATCCTTCTATTATCTGACATTTTCTTAGAGAAAAACCTTCAAAAATGGCCAATTAAGGTGAATTTCTCTGGTTGGAGAAAACCCCATCAAAGTTGGGCAAATTGGGTCGAGAAATTATCCCTCAAATACGCGAAAAACTGGGAATTAACAGGTATTTGTGATGGAATACTCTCTTCTTTGCATGAAATTAAACCTAACCCAGAAATTATTCTTGCTTTATCTGAATTTTGGTGCTCCAAGACCAATACTTTCATTTTTCCATGGGGTGAAGCCACCATAACTTTAGAAGATGTAAATGTTTTATATGGGTTGCCTGTTTTAGGAGAAACTGTTAACTTTTCACTTTTCGATGCTTCATCTAAGAATATGAAAGATAAATTACAACAAGTGAAAAATGCTTTAACAAGTACTAGTGAAAGTAATGCTTGGTTTACTTATTTTAATGAGGAGAAAGATGAGATTCAGCATGTTGGATTTTTGGCCTATTGGCTTTCTATGTTTGTGTTTCCTGATCTCAATGACAGAACAATAGGAAAACATGGCTTTTCGGTTGCTGTTCACCTTGCTCGAGGGGCGAAGATCGCTCTCGCTCCTGCTGTTCTTGCTTGTTTGTACCAGAATTTAACATTTATTACTCAGCATGCTGCTGATTTTGATTCTGCTAAGAAGGAGGTTTCTGTTCCTGGTGCATTTCAGATTCTGCAACTTTGGGCCTTAGAGCGGTTTCCCTTCTTAGGATCGAATTTAGCGAAATCTTTGAGTTCAGGCCAGCCTAGGATTGCTAGGTGGGATAAAGTGAGTTTGAAAGTGAGTTTGGTTGATGTAAGAAAAGTATTGAGATCATCGGGTGATAGTTTTTGTTGGCGGCCCTATTGCTCCAACTTGGAGAATTGGCGACATAGGTGTTTCTACCTTGATTATGAGAAGGGTGACGTTGATGAGGAAGTAAAATCATTTGATGTGTTTTTGCAGCCTGTGGAGTTGATTGGGATTGATTGTACTGAAATTTATCAGCCCCAAAGGGTACTGATGCAGTTTGGGTGTAATCAAAAGGTTATTGGAGTAACTGCAGCTTGTAGCCCTTTGGAATCAGGAAATGATAGGTTGCTTAAAGTGGATAACTTATCTAAGACTGGCGACAACAAATTGTGGGAAAAGCCGATGAGTGCTCATAAAAATGCAAATAATGAAGGGGTTGAGCAGGAATGCAATGATGGTGATGGTGAGAAGCTGATGATAGCAAGTCATGTTATAGAAAAAGATGTGAATTGTGATGAAGACATATATCTGCCCGAGTCAGCAGCAGATATTAGTCCTAAAAGCGAAATTCTGAATGTTTCGGGTGATGAAAATGTCGCGAAACAAAACATTTGTCCAAGGGATGAAGAACAGAGCTTGGAAGGACTAGTAGTTGTGGATTCAGAGGAAGAAATGACTGAGAAATTGGGAAGCAAGGATGTTATCCAGTCAAGAAGTAGTACAAACAAGTTGAAAAGAAGGGTTGGGGATTCAGTTGATTATCCTTTATACATCACCGAATACTCTAGGAAGGCTAGGAAAAACGAGAAAAAACCAGGCAATTCTTTTGGAAATCCAATTGATGTTGAGATTTACTCGTTGTGAGTGATGATAGAGATATAAGGAGATAAAAACACTTCTAGGATTTTGTAAATTATAAGTTGTGTGACTTGTATCTGCCTTTATTGTTTTGAGTAGCATGAAATTGGATGTATACATGTACTCTAGGTATTTTGTTGGTGAATTAATGCATTAAGCTGTTATATTGCTATTCTGCCTCTTGTGGCTAATTGGCTATGTCTTCAAATATTGATTAGACTCGCTTAATTCTTCAACCATCTTTCGGAGCTAGCACTTCATCAAAATCATCATCCAAATTTCTGCATTTTCTGGAAGCAAGGAATTTTATCATAACAAACCTTATAGCCAAAAGAGCATTATAGATTCGTGGAATTTTATACTCTTCAAAAAAATCTTAAAAAGCGGAAAAAAGCAGCTACATTACATGCCTCCACTAGTATCTTCATTTGTACAAGGATTATCATCGTTAGTCTGCTATAAGGTACAAATAATGTGCTTATCAGATACTGGATTGCAATGTATAGCTCTGCATATATATATGGTCCAGAAAGCGTGCTTAACAGACTGACAACTAGGCTCAATACAGAAGTTAGGATCCAAAGCAAGGTAAAACTTGTAATCACTAAGGCTAAATAAGATAATACACATGACTGTCTGAAAGCATGAGTCGTGGAAGAGCATAAAAAATATTTCGTCCTTTAGACCTAAGCATTTTACACAGAGAAATAGGTAGCTACTACCAAAATGTGGACACTGCAACCTTATGGTGAGTGTGGTGACAGGGGCTGGCCATAAGGTTGGGGAATACCAGAACAATCTTGGTGAAAAGCCCATTGAAGAGAAGTCGACCAGATAGCTTCTTAGCCATAATTTTTCACACTTTTATCACTGTAGTAGCTTCATAATCATAGCCTCCTGGTAATTTTTCTTAATTTTTGTTTTTCAAATTATAGTTTTAGTGCTACAAATTTCTCAATTTCCTTTAGCTTGGAATGAGAAAAATTTATGTTCAACTGTTTCTACAGATTAGTTTGTTGATTCAACTTGATAAGTATCTGATTTATATTCATGCAACCACGGTACTTTCTCTCATTCTCTCCCTTGCTACTTAGTTTTTTGTTCTCAGAAGATTTGACTTGAGACATTCTATTCAAGACAATTCTAATTGTCCTTGTCATCATAATCATGTAGTTATTAATGTCTTTTAGGTTGAACTAAATGATCTTTTAAACTCTAAAAGTGACAATTTTTTTTTAAAAAAATTTGAACTAATGACTACTTTCTCATGCCTTGAGGGCCCAATTTAATGTCACTTGAACAGGGCCCCCATCATGTTGGAATCTCCCCTGTTATTGGGTATGGGTTATCTTACAATGCAAAGTCGTGAATAACTTTGTGTATTGGATTAATAGAGTCGATTAGTTAGTGTTAAGCTGCTTTTATATTAGTTATATGTGTGTTTTGTTTTATTAGGAATCATGGTTTTGCCTACGTTCTTAAAACGATGGATTTTACATGATTCAAATCTTTTAGAAGTTAATTTAGTAGTTTGCTAATTGTAATAGTAGTTGGAGTTTTCCTAGTTCCATTAGGAATAGAACTCCTAGTTCTCCTCTTAGTCCTATTTGGATTAGTAGTTGTAATTGTGTTAGGATTATAGTTGAGATAAAATCCTAGTTTTAATAGGATTCCTAAACCTAATAGAGGTAGGAATTCGTTTTTGTAAGCCTATATATATGGCTAGTTTTCATTAATAAAAATAGATAGAGAGTTTATGTTTAAAGATTGTTAAAAGAGCTTATACTTTTTATGTTCATGTTAGGCCCGTTCTTTGGACTTATTTTCGATTCGGTTCGAATTGTTTCCCCCTTTATCCCACTCTCTTCATTTGTCTAGAAAACAACCACTAATCCCACACCTCTTCAATTTCAATGGCGAAACAACAATCAATACCCAAAACTGTTGAAAATTGTCAAGAACACATTCCTACAAACACCCTTCTCTTTGACATTTTCTTACAGAAAAACATTCAAGAATGGCCAATTAAGCTGAATTTCTATGGTTGGAGGAAACCCCATAAAAGTTGGGCTAATTGGGTCGAGAAATTATCCCTCAAATACGCCAAAATTTGGGAATTAACAGGCATTTGTGATGGAATCCTCTCTTCTTTACATGAAATTAAACCTAACCCAGAAATTATTCTTGTTTTATCTGAATTTTGGTGCTCCAAGACCAATACTTTCATTTTTCCATGGGGTGAAGCCACCATAACTTTAGAAGATGTAAATGTTTTATATGGGTTGCCTGTTTTAGGAGAAACTGTTAACTTTTGCTTTCCGAGGCTTCATCTAAGAATATGGAACAGAAATTGCAACAAGTTAAAGATGCTATGTCAATAAGTAGTAGTGAAAGTGATGCTTGGATTAATTATTTCAATGAGGAGAAAGATGAAATTATTTCAATAAGTAGTAGTTAAAGATGTTTGTGTTTCCTGATCTCAATGACAGAACAGTAGGAAAACATGTTTTTCCTATTGCTGTTCATCTTACCCGAGGGGTGAAGATCACGCTTGCTCCTGCTGTTCTTGCTTGTTTGTACCAGAATTTAACATTTGTTACTCAGCATGCTGCTGATTTTGATTCTGCTAAGGAGGTTTCTGTTCCTGGAGCATTTCAGATTCTGCAACTTTGGGCCTTAGAGCGGTTTCCCTTCTTAGGATTGAAGTTTGCGAAACCTTTGAGTTTAGGCCAGCCTAGGATTGCTAGGTGGGATAAGGTGAATTTGACGGTGAGTTTGGGTGATGTAAGGAATGCATTGAGATCATCGGGTGACAGTTTTTGTTGGCGGCCTTATTGTTCAAACTTGGAGAATTGGCGACATAGGTGTTTCTACCTTGATATTGAGAAGAGTGATGTTGATGATGTGGAAGTAAGATCATTTGGTATTTTTTTGCAGCCTGGTGAATTGATTGGGATTGATTGTACCGAAATTTATCAGCCTCAAAGGGTACCGAAGCAATTTGGGTGTAATTGAAAGGTTATTAGAGGAACTGCAGTTTGCAGCCCTTTGAAATCAGGGACTGATAGCTTGCTCAAAGTGGATAAACCATGTAAGACCAGTGATAATAAATTGTGGGAAAAACCGATGAGAGCTCATAAAAATGCTATTGATGAAGGGCTTGAGCAGGAAGGCAATAATTATGATGATTATAAGAAGCCGATGACAGGAAGTCATGATATAAAAAAGGACTTGAATTGTGATGAAGACATATCTGCCTGACTCAGCAGCAAGCAGTAGTCCCAAAAGCAAAATTCTGAATGTTTTGGGTGATGAAGATGTTGCGAAACAAAACTTTTCCCCAAGGGATGAAGAACAATGCTTGGAAGGACCAGTGCTTGTGGATTCAGTGGAGGAAATGACTGAGAAATCAGCGCACAAGGATGTGATCCAGTTAAAGAGTAGTAGAAATAAGTTGAAGAGTTGGGGATTCAGCTGATTATCCTTTGTACATCAATGAATACTCTAGGAAGGCTGGGAAAAAGGAGAAAAAATCAGGTATATCTATTGAAAATCCAATTGATGTTGAGACTTACTGATGATCGAAATACAAGGTGATAAACACTACTAGGATTTTGTAAATTAGAAGTTGTGTCTGCCTTTCTAATTTTGAGTAGCATGAAATTCTATGTATACATGTTCTCTGGTCGTTTTGTTGTCAATGTATTGAGCCTAGATGGCAGTGTGCTAAGCACACTTTCTGGACACCATATATATTATGCAGAGCTATACATTACATCCCCGTATTTGATAAGCACACTATGGCTCCGTTTGGTTGGGCGTAGAACATTTTCAGTGGAAAACAATTTTCATGGAAAACAATTTACAATGGAAAACACAATTCCAAAACTAGTTTTCCGTTGTTTGGTTCCATGTAAGAAAAATGCTGAAATGAAAGGAAAATGAAAGGGAAAGTAGAGAGATAAGGAAAAGGAAGGAAAATAGTTTTCCCTTCATTTTGATTTTGAAGAGAAATGGTTTTCCATCATTGTGAGATTAATTTTACTCCAAGGGAAAATGATTTTACACTCCTTTGCAAACCAAACAATGTAAAATTGAACATAGAGGAAAACAGTTTTACAGGAAAAAATTTTACGCCCTACCAAACAGAGCCTATATGTAGTTGTGTACCTTATATATATATATGCAGAGCTATCCATTGTAATGTAATAAGTCTAATAACACAACGCACATCACTTTGTCAGTAAGCTGAAAGCATGAATAAGTCGAGGATGTGTAAACAATATTAATAGTCTAATATTTGTCTTGGAAACTATAGGAAAAAAAATATTACAGCTAAATTAGGACGAAGGTTGGAGGGAGTAGTCATATAAAATTAGGTGGTCTTGTTAACCAAATAAAACATGAAAAGTAAAATAGTGGTGTTATTTGGTGGGCAAAAATATGGGAATTAAATTTTTTTAGGAACTTTCACTACTCATAAATTGGAGGAATTTACTTACCCAAATCCTTTTTAAATAAGTGGAGATTTTCATCATCAACCAAGTAAAATTATACATTTTCTAGAAAATACAATTTTGTGTGAAAATTAACTTTTTAGGAAATACTCCCTCCGTCCCATATTATAGTGCTTCTTTCCTTTTAAAGTGTCCCAAAATATAATTCTTGTTTCCATTTTTATTTCACACCTTTTCATTATTTTCCTAGAAAAATTGTGCCACCATTATTTATTTGCGCATTTTGCTTTGTTTATTCAGCCCAAGGGTTGAATTAGTCATGTATTTAATGCTCTTTCACCACTTATTATCATTCTCTCTCCTAAAATCAGCTTTTTCCCCATAACATTTATTTTCAATACACAAATACTCTTTACATTTGTCTTAGATTCTATTTACCTTAATACCCGTGAAAAAACAAAATCAAGCACTATTATTTATTTACTTATTGGAAATAGATTTTTACTTTGTTTATTCAATCCAAGGGTTAAATTAGTCATGCATTTAATGCTCTTTCACCACCTATTGTCTTTCTCTCTCTTAAAATCAGCTTTTTCCCCATCAAATTTATTTTCAATACACAAACTCTCTTTATTTTCCTCTTAGATTCTATTGACCTTAATATCCGTGCAAAAACAGAATCATGCACTATAATATGGGACGGAGGGAGTACTATTCATCAACTAATATGGTTTGATTTATTATTCGTTATGTACTTCCTCCGTTCTAAAATAAATGAAACACTTATTATTTTAGGTCGTCTCAAAATAAATTTTTTTGTTACTTTATTTGGTATTTACTTGTCTCTACATCTCTCCCATCACATGAGTCCTTATTTTTCAGTCTCTCTATCTATCTCCTTTCTTAAATCCCCTTGCCAATCCCATATGTTTCATTCAAGACATAATGGAGGAGGTATAAGAAATAAGTCAATAACATACTTCCTCCGTAGCAGAAAAAATGCAACAATTGAGGTATAAAATATTCAATTGTTGCATTCTTTCTGTTACGGAGGAAGTAGTCAAGTAGGTCATTGTTTGATTCATCTTAATGCGTATTTTCATAATATTAATTTTTTTAATAATTTTTCGCTATACCTAATCCAAGATATAATTGATCAAAAAGTAATACATTGGATGGTGTGAAAACAAGAAGTGTAGCAACTAAAAAACACAGGACGTACTACGAAAGATGAGTAGAAAGTTTTCATGAATTTAAACTAAAACTAGTATATAATGTTGGACTAATTTCCACAAAGCTTGTGTATTTTGGCGGATCTTGATTTAATATAATTTTCTTTGTTCTCTTTTACCTAAAAATAAACGAAAAGTCTTGTATGAGACCGTCTCATTTCAAAACATGCAGACGAATATCACTTTAAGCATCACACATTCACATCTATTAGTTTTACCCAGATAACTATCCATCTAACCCATAACATATCAGTTTAACTCAAACATCTATCATTTGAACCCAAATATCTATGATCAGTTTAACCTGAAAATCTATCAGTTTATGCCCTTAAATTGATAATCTTATGCCCGTAAACTGATAACAAGACCTTGTCTTAGACATTCTAAATAACTGAGACGCATTTCAGTCAAGACGCTTTAAAAAAAAACTAAAACTAGTAAAAAGTATGAAACTAAAATCATTAGTTCTTGTAGAACATTTTCTAATTTCTATACAACTCTTAACCTTTGGAAATTTTATGGACTCAATTAATTACTAATCAAACAATGAATTAAATTTAAATTTAATTTTTATCTAATATAATTTCCAAACATCCCCTTATTTTTTTTGAGGGGACACGTAATCTATTTTTGGCATTCCCTTCCTTAAGAAATGTAATGAAGAGTTGTTAATTTTAGAAAACGAGCCCGCTAACGAACGCCCCTGAGTGCTAGATAAGAATATATTATTCTATTTATTTACTCATATTTTATATAAAATAATAGAACTATGTATAATTCCAATGCAAAACATTTAATGTTTTTGAATAGGAAAGGGAAAACATTAAATGCTTTGTATTGCAATTATATATTATTATAATTTTTTATTTAATTACGAGTAGTTAAATAGAACCGTATATGTCTTATCTGGTGCCCGGGCACGTCCGTTAGATTTTGCCTTAGAAAAAAGGTAGATGAAAAATAAAGTCCACTTGTAAAGAAGACAGAAATTACACTAGTTATTTCCTAATGTATTGTGCTAATTACTAAATCACCTCAAAAAAAAAAGAAAAAAAATCACCAACACGCACTACTTTACTCCCTACACAAACCTGCAAACTCTTCAACAATGGCAGAAACAATCTTGGAGGAGAGAGAAACCCTACTGATTTCTTCCAAAGGAGGAAAACCCACTAAAAAAATCGCACATTTCATAAAACCCACTTTGAGTTTAACTGATAAAATTCCAGGAATGCCCTCAACTTCTCTCTCATTTCGACCCATTTCCCTAAAATGCACCTTCAATGGTTGGAGAAATCCGACCCATATTTGGATTTCATGGGTTGAACGCTTACATTCATCATACCAATTTATTTGGAAAAGAGCAGGAATTTATGAATCCATTCTTTCTTCAAAGTATAAAATTGTTAAAAATGAAGACTTGTTTTTTGGGTTGTCAGAAAGATGGTGTTGTGATACTAACACCTTTGTTTTTCCATGGGGTGAAGCTACTATAACTTTGGAAGATGTTATGGTTTTAGGTGGGTACTCTGTTTTAGGTGACTCTGTTTCTGGGTATGTTGACAACAAAGAATTTGCTGAAATTGAGAAGAAACTATGTCAAGTTCATCAAGAGATTTCTAGGGGACAATCACAGAAGGCTAACCAAGGTGTATGGATCAACCATTTTATGAAACTCGGAGGCGAAAGCGGAATCGAGCATGAAGCATTCATTTCTGTTTGGCTTTCGAGGTTTGTTTTACCTACATTTCCATATGATACTGTTTTGAAAAAGTATTTTAAGATTGCAATATGTTTAGCTAGGGGAGTTCATATTGCTTTAGGTCCTGTTGTTTTAGCTAGTATATACAGGGATTTGAGTTTGTTGAAATCTGGGATGATTAATTGTAGTAGTATGCAAGTGAAGGATGGTGGTACAGGTGATGGGTTTGATGATCTTATAATGGTGACTCTTTGGGCACCTTTGCAATTGGTTCAGGTTTGGGGTTGGGAAAGGTTTCAGGAATTTAGGCCGAAACCGAATTTGATTGAGTATGGGGTGCCAAGATTGGCAAGGTGGCATGGTGTTAATGAGGTAGAGATTGGGAATGTGAGGCCTATGTTGCAATCTGCAGGACATACTTTCGAGTGGCGCCCTTATTGTAAAAATGTCGAAAACTTAGCTTTGCCTTCCTTTTATAGAGAGAATGAGGAGTGGGTGATTGTTGGTGATGGTTTGGATGATGATACTAAATCCTTTGTTAGGTTTTTGAGGGTTTGTGAATTGGTGGGGATGGATACAATCGAGCAGTATAACCCGAATAGAGTAGCTATGCAGTTTGGGTTTGATCAAGATGTACCTAAACAGGTCAAGAGGGATTTGGTAGGTTCTGATATTCCAAAAAGAGAACTTGTGCAACTGGCTTGGTTGAGTTATATCAACCCCATTAGGGATGAAATCTTGTTTGTTCCATCGAAGTTGTATGAACCACAGGTTACCATGAGGTACTTGAAGTGGCTTAGGCAAGGTCTCTTAACTAGGCAAGTCGCTTTGGATGGCGTTATTAGGAAGAAGAGGGGTCACAAGAGGTCAAGAAGATCACAAGATTGTAGGAATGTGAAGAATGTTATTGATAACAGCATTGCTGTTTTTGACATTGATGTGAAGCCGAAATGTCTGAGAAGTACTATTGATAATGATCTTGATGTGCCTCCAGGATTTTTACCCAAGTATAATGTTACTCCTAAGAAGGCAGATGTGCCTGTTGGATTTATACAGAAGAAGAACAATGTTGGTCTTGATGTCGATGTGCCTCCTGGTTTTGTACCAAAGACTACGGGTAATAAAATTGATGTTCCTCCAGGTTTCGCACCCAAATTTAATGGGAAAACTACCCTGCAGTGTGTTGTGGAAAAGTATAGATGTGTATCGGAGTCCCAAGCCAAGGTAAAGAAAGAATGTCTTGAGTCCGTTGAAAATAGCAGAGCATTGATTAAATGTGGCGATCAGAGCAGACTTACCTCACCAGCAGAAGTTGAGGCTAAAGGAGAGGGGTCACTGAAGACAAAAGGTGGAGAAAATTCAAGGAAGAGTGAGCGGGTGATGCCTGGTGTTGAGCAGAAAAGTGAGCATGTAGATGCAAAGATTGCACAAACTTTGGTTCATGATAGAGATGGAGAAATTGACAGATGTTCTGACAAGAACACAAGGATAGACCTGGAAGCTCGCATTAGACAGCTCGAGATGAAAGTTGCTGAACTAACCGAAGCAAGATCAGATCATCACAGCTGATACATCAGGGTAATTATAGTTATTATACTTCATTATTGTTTTGTATATATGGCTTATAGTAGTGACCTGAGATCTTATTCACCCTTTTGAGCTGATATAGACTGAACATATGACACATACTTTTTGTTACTGATATATAATCTTGAATTAGTGCATATGTTGTTTCGCAATATATATTGCCCTCCCCACCCCCAATGAAGCCTTTGTATTTTCTGATGATGCTTTGTTATTGTTCTGCTACGCTTCTACCCCAAATGAACACAGGTGTCGATAACTATAGCTACTTGTTAGTCATCACAGAACATCAGTCCAGATGTAAAGGATTCATCTATGCGCTTATTTCAATTTTTATTAGCTTTGAATATGCTATTTGTGGATTGAATATATCCATGATTATCAGAAAGCAAAGTATGAAAAATGAAATGTGAAACACTTCACTGAAAACTGCCTTCTTGAAAGCATTAGACTAAAATAACAACTATATCAGTCGAAGCCACCTGCCTGTTCCCTTAGAGTCCATGGACTGTGATATCTACGTCTTCAGCTTTGAACAAATTGCCTAATTACTTCCCCTATGACATACTGCCCAAATTTGATAAAATTGCTTATTATTGATGCTTTCGGGAAAATGGGATAGCTATAACCAAAAATGTAAAGATTATAGATTATATATAATTATGGTGGTATAAGTTGCTCTGAACTCATGTTTTTTTGGCAACAGATTATGTATAATTATGGTGTATAAGTTGAATTTTCTAGCAAAACAATGTTTTCTTTTGTATGATACATATGAGGATGAAGTTATATAGAGTAGTAGATTATCTAGCTCCTTTATAATTTGTTGAGATCTCCTAAAAATCTAACCCATGATCCTATCCCAAAGACAATAATCTTTATTGTTAAAAGATTCACTGATTTCTTGCTCTTCGAGTCATTGATGAGGATTGAGGGGCACATTTAGTAAAGCAGGGGATTTTGACTTGAATTACAGAAATTGTTTTTACATATTCAGTGTGGCTTAATTGAATAGATTCAAGTTCCTAGGCATGATATATTTTTTTTTTTTGGTATCAAGTTTCCATCTATCATGTTAAAACAAGTGTAAAGTCAAGATTCAACTGAATTTTTTTTCTCCCGTTGCCTATGTCAAATATAAGTTCCAAGAAAAAATAAGCTCAAATTGTGGCCAATGGTTCGTTAAAATATGTCCTAACTATTTTCAGATAAGCTCAGTTTTGTAAGATTCAAGTAAAGGGAACAAACCTTTATTCAACTAACAAACCATGGAATTGCATGAGAAAATTACCATAATAGACTTCATACATGTGTACATACTTAATGTGATAGCCTCTAAAAGCCATGACTTAAGGGTATGATGTTGAGTACTCGAACCAAGCATGAAAATGGAAATGCAGTATTATAACTGGGAACTGTCAACTGACTTCTTCTTGCTCACAATATATTATTGGAATACTATAGCTGTTGAGTTTTACATTGTTACCACAGCTATGTTTGAAGATTGAAGAAATGGAAAATTAAGCAATTAATGCTTGAAGATTCTGTTACCATATTTAGTTTGGCCTATAGTACAAAAGATGATAAGCCTGCATGCTCTAGATTTAGATTTCTGTGGGATTGATGTTTTTAGAGCGGAAAATAGTAGCTAGGAATAGGATTCTGTGAGAAATTGTGTGTTTTGGTTTCTCCCTGTCTTTATCGAATTGATCTCGCACTACAGCGTTTTTAGGCAAGGCGGACTACATTGTCACCAATGCACACAGCTGACAGCACGCACACTCCCTTGACTCCCATAGTTCCATGAGAAATTGACTTAAGTTTCCTCATTTACTAAGTTCTTACTATATTGAGTGCAACACTATTACTTTTGCACTATTCACACACCTCACTTTGACCATATTTTTTTTACTAATAGAAAAAAAATGATAATATAAAATGTTGTTGGATTTATTTCAATGGATATTACAACTTTTACAGATACATAATCACTAGTAGAGTGAAAGATTTGCGTCGCATGCCAGACCTTCATTTGCGTCGGACATGTGTCCGACGCTAGAGGCCTCGACGAAAATTTGGAGAGATAATCTGTGTCGGATTAGGACACGACGCAAATTTTAAGCTATTTGCGTCGGACTATCAGCTATATGCGACGCACATGACACCTTAAGCCCAACAACAACATCACACACATGACACCATTTGCGTCGGACAGTATACATCATCCGACGCAAATGCATGTTCCTGCCCCTCATGTTTACGTCGGATAATATACATCATCCGACGCAAAAGGCAATTATTTTATTAAAAAAATATAAAGTCAGAAATTTGTAAAGAATTTATTCGTGGAGGCAATGTAAATAACACGTATTTCTGTCTTAATAATGTCAAATATGTATTACAAACCACTATAATCGATTTAGAATGAGAGAAAAAAAATACGTAAAATAGATACAAACAAATTACATTGCAAATATGTAAAAAAAAATGTAAAACTAAAACTGAATCTAGAACAATCGAGGAAGAAAGTGAGCTGAGCATCAGCCGACGTATTCCGATGAGCTCGAGGAAGAACCAAATCCAGATCTGAAAATGAAAATAAGAATTTCAGAACTGAAAATTAAAAAGAAAATCCTAGATCTGAAAATAAACCCTAGACTAGGATAAATGCCAAAAAAGTAAACAAAAAATCAGATATAAAAAAAAAACAAAAAAACAAAAGGCCATTATAAAAAAATCAGATGCATGAACTAAGTCAGTAGAAAGTTTTTATTTTTCAGATCTGAAAAAGAAAAAACGAATTTTCAGATCTGAAAATAAAAACAGAAAATCAGATCTAGAAAATGAAAAAACGAAATTCTAGACTAGGATAAATGCCAACAAATCAGATTTAAAAATTGAAAAAAAATCGAACTTGTCAAAGCGAGAGAGAAAAGGTTCGACGGAGAGTGGTGCGCCGCTGAAGGTTCGTCGGAGTGTGTGAGAACAAACGAAATGTGAGTGATGCGCCGCTGAAGGTTTGCGGGAGTGTGAGAACGAACGAAATGTGAGTGATGCACCGCTAAAAGTTCGCCGGAGTGTGTGAGAGTGAGAGAGAAAAGGGAAGACTGAGAGTGAGGGAGAAGAGAATGGAGAATGGAAGACTGAAAGTGAGAAAAAACGGCTGGAGGAATGTGAGAAGGAGTTTGAGAGGCGAGATGTATTCAAGTTAAATGCGTTTGATTGGGCTTTAGAAGGTGGGCTGAGGATCTGCGTCGGATGGGCCATGCTGTCCGACGCAAATCACCTAATTCCTTTACTCATATGCGTCGGATGATTTTTGGCGTCTGACGCACATCGTTTGATACAAGTTTTTGCATCGCACCAAAGGCACGTTCGACGCAAATCTTTGAATCTCATACATCATATGCTTTAGTTATGTGCGTCGGACTTCTTGAACTGTGCGACGCAAATCTTCTTGCCATTCATTTACTTTGAGTATTTGCGTCGGACTTTGATTTAAGTCCGACGCAAATCGTTTGCTCCTGACCATTTGCGTCGGTTCCTTTGGCATGCGACGTAAATAAGCAGACGCAAATTGTTAATTTTGTACTAGTGAATTAGAGATAGTAATGGTCAAAGTTGTGCGTTGGCAAGTGTGAAAGTCAAACTGTTGCACTTCTTTTAGAAACGAAGGTTAATATTATATATTAATCCTTCTGAACCAATCAAAAATATTTTAAATGTTATTATCATTTTTCAAGAATCTGCAAAAATCTTTCTATTTTTTTCGGTGTTGTGAGAGAGTTGTATAGTCACATGGCACAATGATTGTATGAGGAATATTCTAAGTGTTAATATGATCAATTTTGCTAGACATAAGTTCCTTTAATTAACTAAACATATATATTTTTTTAATTCAAATTGATCTGAGCAAGTGGATTATCTTATCACCCCATTTAGCCGAAGTGAGATTGATGAAGCCGTGGACTCTTGTAACTCCAAAAAAGCCCCGGGCCCCGGCGGTTTTAATTTTCGCTTCATCAAAGAGTCGTGGGAAGTTATAAAGGCTGATGTGTATAGGATCTTCGATGAATTTTAGCCTACTAGTAGCCTCCCAAAAGGATCAAATGTCGCCTTTATAGCTTTGATTGCCATGGTTGATAATCCCGAGGGATTAAAAGATTTCAGGCCAATTAGCATAGTTGGATGTATTTATAAGATGATCTGAAAGCTACTGGCAAGAAGACTGCAGAATGTGATGAACTCCCTCATTGGTCCTTTCCAATCATCCTTCATCGCGGGTCGTCAAATATTGGATGGTGCATTAGTTTACCGGTGAATTGATTGATACGTGCAAAAGGAAAAGAATTTAATCCACTATTCTTAAGCTTGATTTCCATAAAGCTTTTGATAGTGTGGCTTGGAATTTTCTTGAATGGTCTCCTTGGCATCCATTCTCATTAACGGGTCTCCAACAATGCCCTTCAAGCTTCACCGTTCGCCAAGGAGACCCACTATTCCCTTTTCTTTTTGACTTGATTGTTGAGACTCTCAGTTTAATCATCCAAAAAGCTACTGGTTTAGGATTATGGGAAGGAGTTGAAGTTTCCAAGGGTGGCTTTAAAATTTCTCACCTTCAGTATGCGGACGACACAATAATTTTTTGCCCCCAAAGCTTGAATACCTCCTCAATATAAAGAAGACACTTATCCTATTTCATGCAGCCTCGGGTCTTCAAGTTAATTTCCATAAAAGCTCCCTAATGGGTATTCATACGGATGAACAATGGTTACAAGAGGCGGCAAATTCTCTTGTGCAAAGTGGGTAAGCTTCCATTTACTTACCTAGGTCTCTCTATAGGGGGGAATGTATCAAGAATCGAATCGTGGGCACCCATAATCAACCGAATTGAAGGAAAGTTGGCAACTTGGAAGGGGACGATACTCTCAATAGCCGGAAGAATAACTCTCATTAAAGCTTCCATCTCTAGCTTACACCTTTATTATATGTCTCTCTTTCCTGCTCCGTTGGGGGTAATTGAGAAAATCAACAAATTACAACGCCAATTTTTATGGAGTGGTGGCTCCGAAAAACCGTCTTTGGCCCTTGTCTCATGTGACCTTATGGAACTTACGAAAATGCTTGAAGGTATGATTTGTGGGAGCCTTCTTCATAGAAATCTATCCCTTCTTTTCAAATGGGCATGGAGGTACTTGAATGAACCAAGCGCTCTTTGGTGTAATGTGATATGTGAAAAGTATGGGTATGATGCGTATTTTAAGCCTCATGATTTAATCATGATTGTGCATGGTGGACCATGTATGGAGGGCAATATGTGCAAAAATCCTGAACCACCCATCTCTAAATGATTTGCTCAAATCCAAAATAATGAGGAGGGTGGGCAATGGTGATAAGGTTCTCTTGGCATGATCACTGGATTGGGCCTCGGCCTTTGAAATTAATGTTTCATAGGCTCTTTTCTATTGCGTTAAATCCTAACGCTTCTATCTCTTCACTTGGATATTGGGACGGCTCTTCTTGGATGTGGAACATGGTATGGACTTGGATATTTCTGTATTGCTTTAAATCATATGATGCTTCTAGTATTCTCTGCAATTCATGTTTGGAGAGCCCCGATCATCTATTCTTTTACACTGTCCCTTCTCTTGGGGTGTCTGGAATTGGTGGATGAACATATATGGGGGTTGAAATGGTCCTTTCCCTGCTGTTTTAGCTAGTGAAGCTTATGTCCAATGGAGGGCCCATGGAAAAATTCCTTTCTTGAAAAAGGTATGGTGTGCAATGTTCTCAATCATAATATTGCTCAATCTGGAAGGAGGGAAATTCGATGATTTTTAATAACATCTTTTGCTCCCCGGTGGGATTGCAAGATCTCATACTCACTCACATGTGCTGGTGGATTAAGGGTTGGGGTATTCCCTTCCCCCACTCGGTGAATGAGGTCATTAGAAATCCCCGATGCCTCGCTTGGTCTGATTGCAATAGGGCTTCCTTGATTCTCTCTAAACTAAACCTGGCATATTATTGGTATCCTCCATGCCCCGACAACAGAACGTCTGTCAATCCTTTTCATTCACTAGCAGTTATTGGTGGGGTGCTTCGTAACAATCATGGTGTTTTCATGTGTGTGTTCTTAAGTCCAATACCGCACATTGAAATAAACTCTGCTGAAATCTTTGCTATTTCCATAGCTACTCAAATCACAATGAATTTTGAGCGTTTACAGAATTTTTTTTTTGGTAAAATGTAAGTAGTATATTACCAAAAGCAATGAAAGAGCCATTCTCAACATTACAGACTACACTCACAAGTACAACACACAAGTGAGCAAGCTACAAAAACATCAAAATCAACCTGATAGACTATCTAACCATTCTCTTTCTCTAACAGACCATTTGTCAGTTACATAAGTTCTAGCTCTAATACATACATCCATCTTAATACTCTTAATCACATTGCTTGGAAGCAATACTGCTGCATTCCACAAGGAGTGATTCCTTGCTCTCCAAATATGGTAAACAGTAGCAGTCAGTGCAGTGTAACAAACTTTCTGTTGTCGTTTACTTCTGTACTTTCTTCCCCACTTCTTCCAAGTGGTATGCACACATTCATCCCCAGCAACTGTGATACCCAACCACTGCATTATCTGAGTTCAAATAGTTCTACTAAATAGGCAGCATCTGAAAAATAGATGAAGACAGCTATCTTGCCATTGATCACAGAGAAGACATTGAGTATTTGTGCATAAACCAGCTGATGCCCATCTGTCTCCGGTACTAACTCTTGCCAAAGCTACCAACCATGTTATGAATGCATATTTTGGAACATTCATATTGTTCCAAACCCAGTAGTGCCAATCCACAATCTCAAAAAGGCCTTTAAGCCATCTATAACCTTCCTATGCTGTGTAAATATGAGACCCATTGATACGCTCAAGTTATACGATGTTTTTGTGATATTTGAGGTGCACTTTGCTAAGGGATTTGTTCGTAATTGTTAACGTTTGCATATAAATCAACCTTAGCGGAAGTTCGGGGTTTTGTGAGTTAATTAGTGTTAATGCTCTAGATTCCGAGCTTTTAAGGAGAAACGGAAGTAAACGATGTTTAATTGAAGTTATCCTTGAGTGTTCAAGAAAGTTCAACACCATGGCTTGGTGGCACGGAAGCAAGTTATGAGTTGACGACAATGTGCTATCCTAGCATCAATGCTCCATTCCTACACCGCACACCCCAGCATCATCGCATAACCAAGCTCCACCAACTACCGCATGCTTGCCTCGCGAACCATGCCAGCCCAGCGAGGCCCAGCAGCATCGCCCATCACAGCAGCATCGCCAAGCCAGCACCAAGCATCGCAAGCTCGCACAGCCAGCACAGCAGCGAAGCACTACCGCAAGCATTGCACGCCTGCCAGCAGCAGCTCGCGACTCGCGAAGGAGGTCGCGACTCGCGAGCCCTGCCCTCGCGACTCGCGAGCATTGTCGTGGCTCGCGACCAGCTTTGCCCAGCCATGTGTGTGCGGATTGGCAGTGAGCTCTTCGCGACTCGCGACCAGTGTCGCGACTCGCGACGCTTAAGACGGCTTGGGGCCACGTTTTGTGCGGGGTTTAA
The DNA here is from genome assembly GCA_947648045.1 of Beta corolliflora. Lineage (NCBI taxonomy): Eukaryota > Viridiplantae > Streptophyta > Magnoliopsida > Caryophyllales > Amaranthaceae > Beta > Beta corolliflora. The sequence continues at coordinate 4,192,527 of CANSZD010002913.1, forward strand.
AAGCCTCCTAAAACCTAATGTTAAGGGGGGAAGGAAAGGAGGAGCAGAGCTGAAAATGGAAGAGGGAGTCTCCAACACTCCTCTCTTAATTCTCCTTCCTCACTTTTGTTATTTTTCTTTGTTTTCTTAGAGATTTCTATGTTGGATTTGGTTTATGCTATCGGATTGTAGCTTGAACTGTTCTTGGAGAAATTAACATGAAGCTTCAACCGTTATTGTGAGATCTTTCCTCTCTTTCTATTTTCCTTGATTATGGTTCAATTTCTATGCTTGTGATCTATGATTATTGCATAATTATGCTAGGAACGTTACTAGTTTGATTGTGTAATTAATCTAATGCTAGATTTAAGAATAGAATCGGATTGTTTTATTCTTTTATCAATTTGTAGCAAACTAGGGAGTAACTTAGATGCAGATCGTCTTGGTTATTTCTTAGGGAAATTGAATCAACTGTTGAATGTTTATCGCGTGTATGACATTAGCAGGTCTATTTGTTCTCTGTGTTTATTGCTGCTATTGGATTGAACTTAGAAGCAGATCGGACTAGGTTATCCTTTAGTTAGGGTTTTATAGTCACGCTGATCGTGCTATTCAACTAAGAATAAGGAGAATGCGAGATTAGTTCTCGACAATAAATAATTATGGAAATAATTAGAGTGGAGGTTCAAGGATCGATAATGAATTGAAGTGGATGTTAATCGAATTTAAGATCTTCCCATATTGATTTCTCATTTTGTTTATATGCTAGTTAGTTGTAGTTTATTCGTAAATCTATTTGAAACCCCCCTTGTTATTAGGTTTCTCGGCCCTTAGCTCAATCTAGGTTTTCAATCACGCTAAGTATTAAACTCGTCCCTGTTTCCCTGTGGATACGACCCCTACTTCCATTATACTAGCTTAGTGTAAAAGAGAGTAGGAGAAATTTTATCTTTGGCCGGGTGCGGTGCACAACGACACATCCGCGCCCGCCAAATTTTGGCGCCGTTGCCGGGGAAACGGTGTTACTAGTTTGTATATAGTGTGATTTTTGGATGGTATTACTTGTGCTCTTTGTTTTTGGTTGGCCACTCATATAAAGAATTCCCTTTTTGTTTTAGTTTCTAGTTTTCATCTTCCATTGAGCTCTATGTATTTCACTTTTGTATTTTGGACAAGAAGCATGGAACTTGTTGCTTAAACTCTCTTGGGAATGGTTGATTGAAGCTTTTGACGGTTTATTGTAAGATTTACTCTATATCTTGGTTATTGTCTAGCTTAAAATATTTATATTAATGGTCATGACTTGGATTAGCTAGGAGTACTACTAGTTGATGTTTGTTGTTGACTTAATGCTAGGTTTTGGATATAATCTGATGTTATATGCTCAACCATGTTGTAGTAAGCTAGGTATTAACGATGCATTGCAAGAGTTCTTCTCAATCAATTTTGCAGGTACTTGAAGTGGAGATTGACATGGAACCACCATTGTCACACATGGAGCACAACCCAATGATTAAGCGTAAGGTACTAAGTCGAGCTAACGACTTTAAACAACAGCGCTTCTCGGGAGGCAAACCGGGACCCCTCTTTATTTTCTTTCTTTTCCTTTATTTCTCATCAAATTTCCACCACCACAACAAATTTTCTTTCACCCACCGCCCACCCACTAAAAAGATCCACAACCAATCTTAATCCACTTGGAACCAAAATCCACAAAAGAAAACCCGTTGGGAAGAGTTCAATAGCTAGGAGTTGGTAAAACTAGAGGGTTGAGATTGTTAATGAATCTTTTCGATCTCTTAAGCTAGGTGCAAATCTCAAAAATTTAAAAATTTGAATTTGTCATTTGTTTGAGTGATTCGAGGGAGAGGGTTGTGAGTTGAGTTATGAGATTTGAGTTGGTGTTGTTACGAAATTTGAGTTTGACGGATTGTTTGGTCATGAGTCTTGAGCATTCGATCTTCGATGTGCCCGATTTTCCATTTTCCCCCCATTTTCAGTTTACTTTTTCTTCTAATTGTCGTCACATTGAGGACAATGTGTAGTTTAAGTAGGAGGGAGGGTATTCTCATTCTCATGTATCTATGTTGTATTTATTACTTTCAATTTGAAAAAATGAAAAAAAAATGAAAAAAAATATTAAAAAAAAAATGATGAAGTGAATCCCGCTGAGTTGAAAACCCGCAAGGGCGGGCGACTCTGGCAAAATTGGGGGCTCGGATAGGTCGAAAACCCGGAAGGGCGGCCTATGCAAAAAAAGGGCTTATATTGAGCGGGTAAGATGGTGAGATGAAAAAAGAAATGTGAGAAGCTAGGATGAAAACCCGAAAGGGCTCCTAGGCAAAATGAGAGATTAAGAGAGAATTATGTATTTTGAAAACTCATTTGCCGGAGATTTGTTTTGGCTTTCACATTCTTTTGGTTGATTGTTTTTGGGAGTAAGCATGGAATTTATCCCTTTTTGTCTTTGTTCCATGGCTTGCTTATCTAGGTTGGTCGTAGTAGTAGTAGTAGTTTATCTTTTTAGGTTTAAGGCGAGTTGTCATTTTGATTGTGGCGTTGGAGTGAGTTCAACTCCTTTGAGATCCTTCAGGATTTGAGCTCACATTTTGGTTGTCGTTTGGTGATTATTGTTGTCGCGTCTGTATTTCTGATAGTAGCTTGAAGCTAAGTGTGGGGGAGTCATTATCCCTTACGTTTAGGTTTTGAGCGTATTTCGTTAAGATGTGATGATGATGTTGTCGGTGGAGAGAGAGGTTGGTGTTGATAATTTGGGTGAAGATTTATTTGGTGATTCTCATTTTCGAGTTTACTCGAGGTCGAGTAAAGTTCAAGTGTGGGGGTATTTGATACGCTCAAGTTATACGATGTTTTTGTGATATTTGAGGTGCACTTTGCTAAGGGATTTGTTCGTAATTGTTAACGTTTGCATATAAATCAACCTTAGCGGAAGTTCGGGGTTTTGTGACTTAATTAGTGTTAATGCTCTAGATTCCGAGCTTTTAAGGAGAAACGGAATTAAACGATGTTTAATTGAAGTTATCCTTGAGTGTTCAAGAAAGTTCAACACCATGGCTTGGTGGCACGGAAGCAAGTTATGAGTTGACGACAATGTGCTATCCTAGCATCAATGCTCCATTCCTACACCGTACACCCCAGCATCATCGCATAACCAAGCTCCACCAACTACCGCATGCTTGCCTCGCGAACCATGCCGGCCAGGCGAGGCCCAAGCAAGATCGCCCATCACAAAGAAGCATCGCCAAGCCGGCACCTAAGCATCGCAAGCTCGCACGGCCAAGACAACGAATAAGCACTACCGCAAGCATTGCACGCCCGCGGCAGGCTCGCGACTCGCGAAGGAGGTCGCGACTCGCGAGCCCTGCCCTCGCGACTCGCGAGCATTGTCGTGGCTCGCGACCGCCTTTGCCCGACCATGTGTGTGCGGATTGGCAGTGAGCTCTTCGCGACTCGCGACCAGTGTCGCGACTCGCGACGCTTAAGACGGCTTGGGGCCACGTTTTGTGCGGGGTTTAAAAGCCTCCTAAAACCTAATGTTAAGGGGGGAAGGAAAGGAGGAGCAGAGCTGAAAATGGAAGAGGGAGTCTCCAACACTCCTCTCTTAATTCTCCTTCCTCACTTTTGTTATTTTTCTTTGTTTTCTTAGTTTTCTTAGAGATTTCTATGTTGGATTTGGTTTATGCTATCGGATTGTAGCTTGAACTGTTCTTGGAGAAATTAACATGAAGCTTCAACCGTTATTGTGAGATCTTTCCTCTCTTTCTATTTTCCTTGATTATGGTTCAATTTCTATGCTTGTGATCAATGATTATTGCATAATTATGCTAGGAACGTTACTAGTTTGATTGTGTAATTAATCTAATGCTAGATTTAAGAATAGAATCGGATTGTTTTATTCTTTTATCAATTTGTAGCAAACTAGGGAGTAACTTAGATGCAGATCGTCTTGGTTATTTCTTAGGGAAATTGAATCAACTGTTGAATGTTTATCGCGTGTATGACATTAGCAGGTCTATTTGTTCTCTGTGTTTATTGCTGCTATTGGATTGAACTTAGAAGCAGATCGGACTAGGTTATCCTTTAGTTAGGGTTTTATAGTCACGCTGATCGTGCTATTCAACTAAGAATAAGGAGAATGCGAGATTAGTTCTCGACAATAGATAATTATGGAAATAATTAGAGTGGAGGTTCAAGGATCGATAATGAATTGAAGTGGATGTTAATCGAATTTAAGATCTTCCCATATTGATTTCTCATTTTGTTTATATGCTAGTTAGTTGTAGTTTATTCGTAAATCTATTTGAAACCCCCCTTGTTATTAGGTTTCTCGGCCCTTAGCTCAATCTAGGTTTTCAATCACGCTAAGTATTAAACTCGTCCCTGTTTCCCTGTGGATACGACCCCTACTTCCATTATACTAGCTTAGTGTAAAAGAGAGTAGGAGAAATTTCATCTTTGGCCGGGTGCGGTGCACAACGACACATCCGCGCCCGCCAAATTTTGGCGCCGTTGCCGGGGAAACGGTGTTACTAGTTTGTATATAGTGTGATTTTTGGATGGTATTACTTGTGCTCTTTGTTTTTGGTTGGCCACTCATATAAAGAATTCCCTTTTTGTTTTAGTTTCTAGTTTTCATCTTCCATTGAGCTCTATGTATTTCACTTTTGTATTTTGGACAAGAAGCATGGAACTTGTTGCTTAAACTCTCTTGGGAATGGTTGATTGAAGCTTTTGACGGTTTATTGTAAGATTTACTCTATATCTTGGTTATTGTCTAGCTTAAAATATTTATATTAATGGTCATGACTTGGATTAGCTAGGAGTACTACTAGTTGATGTTTGTTGTTGACTTAATGCTAGGTTTTGGATATAATCTGATGTTATATGCTCAACCATGTTGTAGTAAGCTAGGTATTAACAATGCATTGCAAGAGTTCTTCTCAATCAATTTTGCAGGTACTTGAAGTGGAGATTGACATGGAACCACCATTGTCACACATGGAGCACAACCCAATGATTAAGCTTAAGGTACTAAGTCGAGCTAACGACTTTAAACAACAGCGCTTCTCGGGAGGCAAACCGGGACCCCTCTTTATTTTCTTTCTTTTCCTTTATTTCTCATCAAATTTCCACCACCACAACAAATTTTCTTTCACCCACCGCCCACCCACTAAAAAGATCCACAACCAATCTTAATCCACTTGGAACCAAAATCCACAAAAGAAAACCCGTTGGGAAGAGTTCAATAGCTAGGAGTTGGTAAAACTAGAGGGTTGAGATTGTTAATGAATCTTTTCGATCTCTTAAGCTAGGTGCAAATCTCAAAAATTTAAAAATTTGAATTTGTCATTTGTTTGAGTGATTCGAGGGAGAGGGTTGTGAGTTGAGTTATGAGATTTGAGTTGGTGTTGTTACGAAATTTGAGTTTGACGGATTGTTTGGTCATGAGTCTTGAGCATTCGATCTTCGATGTGCCCGATTTTCCATTTTCCCCCCCATTTTCAGTTTACTTTTTCTTCTAATTGTCGTCACATTGAGGACAATGTGTAGTTTAAGTAGGAGGGAGGGTATTCTCATTCTCATGTATCTATGTTGTATTTATTACTTTCAATTTGAAAAAATGAAAAAAAAATGAAAAAAAAAAATTAAAAAAAAAATGATGAAGTGAATCCCGCTGAGTTGAAAACCCGCAAGGGCGGGCGACTCTGGCAAAATTGGGGGCTCGGATAGGTCGAAAACCCGGAAGGGCGGCCTATGCAAAAAAAGGGCTTATATTGAGCGGGTAAGATGGTGAGATGAAAAAAGAAATGTGAGAAGCTAGGATGAAAACCCGAAAGGGCTCCTAGGCAAAATGAGAGATTAAGAGAGAATTATGTATTTTGAAAACTCATTTGCCGGAGATTTGTTTTGGCTTTCACATTCTTTTGGTTGATTGTTTTTGGGAGTAAGCATGGAATTTATCCCTTTTTGTCTTTGTTCCATGGCTTGCTTATCTAGGTTGGTCGTAGTAGTAGTAGTAGTTTATCTTTTTAGGTTTTAGGCGAGTTGTCATTTTGATTGTGGCGTTGGAGTGAGTTCAACTCCTTTGAGATCCTTCAGGATTTGAGCTCACATTTTGGTTGTCGTTTGGTGATTATTGTTGTCGCGTCTGTATTTCTGATAGTAGCTTGAAGCTAAGTGTGGGGGAGTCATTATCCCTTACGTTTAGGTTTTGAGCGTATTTCGTTAAGATGTGATGATGATGTTGTCGGTGGAGAGAGAGGTTGGTGTTGATAATTTGGGTGAAGATTTATTTGGTGATTCTCATTTTTGAGTTTACTCGAGGTCGAGTAAAGTTCAAGTGTGGGGGTATTTGATACGCTCAAGTTATACGATGTTTTTGTGATATTTGAGGTGCATTTTGCTAAGGGATTTGTTCGTAATTGTTAACGTTTGCATATAAATCAACCTTAGCGGAAGTTCGGGGTTTTGTGACTTAATTAGTGTTAATGCTCTAGATTCCGAGCTTTTAAGGAGAAACGGAATTAAACGATGTTTAATTGAAGTTATCCTTGAGTGTTCAAGAAAGTTCAACACCATGGCTTGGTGGCACGGAAGCAAGTTATGAGTTGACGACAATGTGCTATCCTAGCATCAATGCTCCATTCCTACACCGTACACCCCAGCATCATCGCATAACCAAGCTCCACCAACTACCGCATGCTTGCCTCGCGAACCATGCCAGCCCAGCGAGGCCCAGCAGCATCGCCCATCACAGCAGCATCGTCAAGCCAGCACCAAGCATCGCAAGCTCGCACAGCCAGCACAGCAGCGAAGCACTACCGCAAGCATTGCACGCCTGCCAGCAGCAGCTCGCGACTCGCGAAGGAGGTCGCGACTCGCGAGCCCTGCCCTCGCGACTCGCGAGCATTGTCGTGGCTCGCGACCAGCTTTGCCCAGCCATGTGTGTGCGGATTGGCAGTGAGCTCTTCGCGACTCGCGACCAGTGTCGCGACTCGCGACGCTTAAGACGGCTTGGGGCCACGTTTTGTGCGGGGTTTAAAAGCCTCCTAAAACCTAATGTTAAGGGGGGAAGGAAAGGAGGAGCAGAGCTGAAAATGGAAGAGGGAGTCTCCAACACTCCTCTCTTAATTCTCCTTCCTCACTTTTGTTATTTTTCTTTGTTTTCTTAGTTTTCTTAGAGATTTCTATGTTTGATTTGGTTTATGCTATCGGATTGTAGCTTGAACTGTTCTTGGAGAAATTAACATGAAGCTTCAACCGTTATTGTGAGATCTTTCCTCTCTTTCTATTTTCCTTGATTATGGTTCAATTTCTATGCTTGTGATCTATGATTATTGCATAATTATGCTAGGAACGTTACTAGTTTGATTGTGTAATTAATCTAATGCTAGATTTAAGAATAGAATCGGATTGTTTTATTCTTTTATCAATTTGTAGCAAACTAGGGAGTAACTTAGATGCAGATCGTCTTGGTTATTTCTTAGGGAAATTGAATCAACTGTTGAATGTTTATCGCGTGTATGACATTAGCAGGTCTATTGGTTCTCTGTGTTTATTGCTGCTATTGGATTGAACTTAGACGCAGATCGGACTAGGTTATCCTTTAGTTAGGGTTTTATAGTCACGCTGATCGTGCTATTCAACTAAGAATAAGGAGAATGCGAGATTAGTTCTCGACAATAGATAATTATGGAAATAATTAGAGTGGAGGTTCAAGGATCGATAATGAATTGAAGTGGATGTTAATCGAATTCAAGATCTTCCCATATTGATTTCTCATTTTGTTTATATGCTAGTTAGTTGTAGTTTATTCGTAAATCTATTTGAAAGCCCCCTTGTTATTAGGTTTCTCGGCCCTTAGCTTAATCTAGGTTTTGAATCACGCTAAGTATTAAACTCGTCCCTGTTTCCCTGTGGATACGACCCCTACTTCCATTATACTAGCTTAGTGTAAAAGAGAGTAGGAGAAATTTTATCTTTGGCCGGGTGCGGTGCACAACGACACATCCGCGCCCGCCACCCATCTCTCCAATTACTAGTATTGTTGTAATCAACTTTAAAGATTTCCTTAATTATACAAATATCCTTCCAAACCCAGCTAGCAGAACTTGGTGGTTTATAAGCACACCAGTTGCTACCTTTAATATAAATGGTATGAACCTATTTAATCCAAAGCACATCCTCTTTTTGAGCAATTTGCCACACAAATTTGCCCACAACAGCTGCATTCCAAGTGATACAATTACTAATACCCAGTCCACCATTTTTTTAGGCATACAAACTCATGACCAGGCTACAGGGGCGCTTATAGAGGTATATATTCCCTTCCCAAAGATAAGCTCTACAAATTTGTGTGATTTTGTTAAGCACACTTTTAGGAAGGAGAAAAATTTGTGCCCAATATGTGTGAAGGCTTAATAACACTGAATTAACTAGTGTAACCCTGGCAGCATAAGATAGGTGCCTAGAGCTCCAACAAGTTATTCTTCTCATCATTTTATCATACAGCAAATCACAATCACATTTAGTCAGTTTATTATCAATCACAATCACATTTGTTATCAATCACAATCACATTTAGCAAATCACAATCACATTTAGCAAATCACAATCACATTTATTATCAATCTAATATTCTAATCAATAATTTAATTAAGTTATCATATTTATTTTTCTAAATATTATCTTAACTATTATAGAATTTTATGAATGTGTAATATTATGGAGTCTAGTAAAAAAGAATTTAATTCCATAATCAAATTTATGGGAATATCACAAAGCTATTTGGTTAGTGATGGGGGAAATAACTTCCGAGAATTTTCACTTACCTAAGGGAGAATAACTAGGTAAGTAAATTTCTACATTTTGTTGGAAGTGAAAATTCATAGGAAGTTCTACATTCCCCATTTTAACCTCTTTTTATGAACCAAACAACTCGTTCACTTTACACTTTCGATGTCCTACATCCCATGTTTTATTATGTCAATCAAACAACCATTAATATTTTAGAATAGTTAATATAAAATAAGCAACTTATAAAATTATACTAGTTTTTGGGCTCGGACGTTGCCCCGGGTGGTATTGTTTTCCGAACTTGATATGCATTTTTTTCCATTCGCATTAAAATATATTAAAGAAAACTCATCATTTAAAAGGTACAAATATAATACTATGGACATTTAAAACATGATTAAAAGTTTGTTGAGATAGTAATTGTGCTTTGTATAATAGCAAGAGGTCACATGTTCAAATCTTGTTGCAAGCCAATTTTACTTTTGTTAATTGACATGACATATGAACACATTCGACAATTCTAGTACAGTAACAGAGGTGTCACGTGACGTGTATATGTTGTCACGTACGCCTTTTAATATAGTAGTATATATTATTCAAAGTAAAAGATCACGGCGTCACCTAAACTATACACTAATTATTACTATTATATTGTCAATGGTGGTATAACCATCTATAAGGAGTCAACCTTGAATAAAACAAAGAGTATAATTAGATTTAGGAGCAATAATACAATAAGACTTAATTAGGTTCATGCAAGTATGCAACCAACATCTAGAGTGCCTTTTCGCATCGTTAATTAATTCATGTCTTATCATAATACTACTTCCCCTTTCTCTTACTTCCACCATGCTTCTTGTTCATGTGATCATATCTTGGCTGACCAGATTGAGGTTTGATTTGAGACAATAAATAAATGCGACGATGTTACTTTTTTTACGTTTTTCGCGTTCAAATCCATCTACGTCATGGATTACGTTTACCCCGTAACTAAGGGGTTCAATTTTTTTCTTTTTATTTATTCATCTACTTCGTCAAAGCTTCACATGGTGACATCCCTAACATGGATTAAGGGAGTATAATTCAAAATATAATCTGCAAATGGCGAGGATTTCCACCACCTTCTTCATCATAACTGTTACGTTGGTGGTTTTTATTAGGCCCCGTTCTTTTGGATTGGGAGAATATGAATTGAATTGAAATGAACTTTCTGATTTTGGCCCGAAAAAGCTCGCTATGTTTGGCATATAATAGCGGGTTTTGGGCACAAAAAATCGGCTTAAATTTCGGCCCACTGTGGGATAATAGGCTGAATTCTTTTTGGATGTATGCCTGGCCTGAGTCCGGCCCGCTATTTGATTACCTCTACTGCTCTACCTAACAAGGTTAATTTTCAAATCTCATCCTAATTCTCCAACCTCGGTACTTTTTAAGGATTGCGACTTGTGAGACAGCTCTAATGGAATCATTGTACTATAAGAAATCTTCCTGAGTTCCCTTAAAAAAAAGAAATCTTCCTGAGTTCCTGCGGAATATCATTAGATTCATTACCTATATTACAAGTTCAGAATTGGGCGTAACGTACCTTTGTCCTATATAGTCCCAATTATAGATTAGTCGGTAGTCCACAATAGCTGGTTTGACAAATTAATTATACGGACTAATTAATAATAGTATAATACTATAAGATTACATCAGAACGACGAATCGGTCGTCTATATCAACAATATATAAAATAAAGTCCTGGTTAATTTCCTTCGCACGAAACTGTCTACCAATCGAATTATACGCAAATGGCGAGGATTTCTTCTGCCTTCTTCGTTACCATTATATTGGTGATTTTTTTAATTTTATCAGGTAAGTTTTTACACCTTGATCTGTTTTTAACTAGGTTTCTGTGTCAGAACTAAGAGCTCTTAATTAGCTTTGACATTTTTTTTTGTTTTTCTTTGAAGTGGATTAGCTTTTACATTTGATTTGCTATCTATGATTAATTCTGTGTGTCTTATAGCTACAACATTAGCAAGACCGATTGAGACAAGTACATCAACAACATGCGGACGCGGTAACGAAATTTACGGAGGTTGTGGTGCAATTTCCTGCTGTGAAGAATTCATTTGTGTTCTTGAAGGTGATTTCGATGGTGCCAATGGAGTTTGCATGCCAAGTCTTCGTTATTAAGCCCGTACTTATTATTCGTCAATTTGGTGTATATACATTATACATATATTGTATGAGTTAATTGCATCTATAATTGGCTTTCATTTGTGCTATCAATTTTCGATTATTTTATTTATAATAAAGGGTTTATTAGTGTTTTTTGGTTGTACCGAATCCGCTGTCTTAATTACATGTTTAATTGTCTGGTTAGTTTTGGAATATTGATTGATGAGTTTTTTATTTATTGGGACTTGGGAGAATTGCCGAATTGGAAAAATAAGAGCAGGCAAAATCTATAAATAGATTCAATTAACCTACATTATTAAGAGTTTAGGACAAATTGTAAAAAGAAAACTTCCTAAAAAAAGATCACTATAAAAAAAACTTGACACGTTGGCCAGCAAAGATGCAAGTCACACTATATCTTGGAGAGTTTTGTAGTCACGAGATTGAAAATAGGGGGTAAAGGTAAGAGGGATATCTATCCAAACACCCTCATTTAATAAGATTTGGACTAAAGACCTCTAGAATAATCTAAGATAAGAATCGTGTCAAGTGAGCCAAGCTTTGCTATTATAAACTAAATAAAAACTTAAATGGACCCGGTATACAATAACTTCAGGTATCATTTGATATTGTTATTTTTTATTTATTTGATATAGTAATTTATGAATCTAGATAATGTGATATTGTCGGTAAGCCAAATACAAATCACATCTATGGATTTTCGTGATCTGCCTATGCCTAATATATGACATTGAAAGTAATACATGCAAGTTGTGCAGCAAACGTTAAGCTAAGTCAATAGACGTGGGCGCAAAGAGAATCAGATTATGGGAACACGATAACTAAATTTTCATAACTTTTACGATGAAATTATTATATACTACCTCCGTTTCTTTTTAATCTACACACTATTTTTTTTGGTCTGTTTCTTTTTAATCTATACACTGTTACTTTTTCTATTTTTGGTAACATGTCACATTTTTTTTCCCTCTTTTTCCACCCATGTCATCCACTTTTTAATATTTTAACCCACTTTTTAGTTTCTCCCTCTCACTTTTCAGTTTCTCTATCCACCTTTTTAGTTTATCTCTCACACTTTTGCACTTTCTCCTTGATTCTCCCCCAAAGTGAAGTGTAAGAGTAATTTAAAATGGATGTACGTAGTATTAAAGATAAAACTGACTAGATTGGCTTTGTAAATACTTGAAAACCAATGAACAATTGAACACCATCATTTTTCCCAAGTGCAAACTAAATCTAATACTAGATTTGGTATAAAGAATACCTTAATCTACCCAATTTGACTTTCACCTTTGCGAACGTAGAACTTTGACAATTAATATTTTTAATTACAAACAACTAAAAATTAGATAAAATTGATATGTGGAAAATAAATGTTATAATGAATCTAACTAAATCCCCTATAACTCTATTTTTTTCCTAGATCACAAATGATGTTCAAAATATAGTATAGTAGTATGTGAACAGTCTCAAAGTACGTAGTATATAGATTGAAGAAAAACCGGAAGGGGTATAACTTAATAACATACCACTACGCCTATTGAAGGCACATTCATTGCTAAATTAGTAGGGTGCGTGGAAGTCATTTTGTGGATATAAACTTGAGACAGTGATATACCATGGTAAGTATGGGGAAGTCATAGGAATGATTTCATTCACTAAGAAAATAACGTTCAAATATATTAATACTTCATATACTACCTCTGTTTGGGGAAGCATTTTAGTTACCTTAAATGATAAGGTGCTAACATATTTTAGGTGCTAAAATGATTAGTAGTGTTTGGGAAGTACCTAAAATAAAATTTCAGGTGGTTAAAATGACTTAAATGATAAGTTAAAATTTTTACTTTTTCAAGATCAGGTGACTGAAATTTTGGAAAATCTTTCCAAATTTTGACAACAACTAATTTTGCAAAAATAATTTATCAACTTAATCAACTAATTTTGCCAAACAGTTAAACTAATCAGTTACCTTATCAGTTTCAGCTTTATCTTATCAGTTTCAGTTAACTTATCAGTTTCAGTTTATTTTCAACTAGTATTGCCAAACAGTAAGGAAGATAGAAGGGCCACTCCTATACATCTCAAAATCCACACCCCGGAAAATCGGAATAGGTTTCGTCTTGCAAAAAAAAATTTAAGTTTGTGGTTTGTTTTTGCAAAGAATGCTTCAAAAGATTTTGTTTTCCGTAAAATTGAACTTTTAAAAGGTTCTTTTGGCAAATTTTCCTATATTTTATAAATAGATCAGATAATTAGATATCATTATTTAGCATGATACATTGACAAACATGATTAGTCAAAGTGAAAAAAGTTAAAAAAATAAAATAAGAGTGAGTGCTATTCTCCGTTCTTTTTTTATTGTTACACTTTGATAATTTTCACTATTCACAAATTTTATTTTGACCATTGTTTGTGATTTGTACGTTAGGAAAAACATAGTTATGTAGGATCTTGTTAGATTCGTCTTCATATGTGTTTTATAATATCTACATTTTGTAGTTTTTACAAATACAAAAATCAGAGATATTTATGCTAAAAATTTTTCATTGACATGCGTGAAAAGTAATAATGTAACAATCTTATAAAAACAGAGGGATGATATGTCACAAAAATTTATAAACTCTTCCATCCTTCGAAATGCCTCTTAAAATGTATGCACATGTACACATTTATGATAATACTAAGATCTCGTTTGGACTGGGAGAAACTGAACCAAAACGAATTGAACTGAAATAATAATAATAATAATAATAATAATAATAATAATAATAATAATAATAAAATAATAATAATAATAATAATAATAAGATAATAATAATAAAATAATAATAAAATAAAAATAATATTGATAATAAATAAAATAAATAAAAACAATAATAATAATATTATTATTAATAATACGAAAATAATTATAATAGTAATATTAAAAACAAAAATAATAATTTAAACATTGAGCTGAACTGAACTGAAAATAAGTCCAAAAGAACAGGTCTAAGAGAGTATTATGATTCTATAATTTTATCTTAGTTGCTTTGAAAATATTATATCAACGTTGCGTACATAATTGCTTGTCAAAATATGTTTTCAAGGTCTATTATGTTCATCTTATTTTCAGACCTTATAAGAAAAAGTAAGTTCTGATAAGGCCTAATAATAAGGACTAATAAAATCTAATAAGTTAAGATAAATTAATATAAGCAATAATAAGTTGAAAAGAACAAACCCTTTCTCAACAAAATGTACAATACGAAAGTGTGTATTCTCATCGTGCCAACAACTCAGTAGTACCCATAAAACAAGGGCTTTGTTGATGGGGAACTATTGTTCTTTAGTTCCATAAGATTAGAGCTGATAAAGATTGACGCCGATTTTCATTTTTTTGGGACACATTTTGGGCAGCTCAAAACTGAACTACTACATTAAAATTTGACTCCGTCCGGTTTTGACCCGAAAAAGCTCGCTATGTTTGACATAGAATAGCGGGTTTCGGGCACATAAAATCTGCTCGAAGTTTGGCCTTGGCTCGACATAATAGGTTGAATTCTTTTTGGATGTGGGCCCGGCCTTATTCTAGAAAGTTTTACCTTATAAAAAGAAGTAGGATAATTAATTGTTAAAACTTAAAAGACGGGAGTATTATCAATCATCTTAGTCCAAGTATTAATTTATTAAAATAGATGACACGAATATGTATATGTAAATGTTTTTTTAGGGCCCCCACTGGGGACCCATTGGTAAGAAGAATGATCCTACTAAACCAACACCTCTCGCAGGTTGAATTCTTTTTGGATGTGGGCCCGACCTTATTCTAGAAAGTTTTACCTTATAAAAAGAAGTAGGATAATTAATTGTTAAAACTTAAAAGACGGGAGTATTATCAATCATCTTAGTCCAAGTATTAATTTATTAAAATAGATGACACGAATATGTATATGTAAATGTTTTTTTAGGGCCCCCACTGGGGACCCCTTGGTAAGAAGAATGATCCTACTAAACCAACACCTCTCGCAGGGCAGCCAGCCCAACTACACAGGTCAATGCTTGAGAGTAGGGGGATATAAGGGAATCCCTACTCCCAAGCACAAGTAGGTAGTGGGGTTCGAACTTGTGACTTTGAGGTGAGTTCCCCACCACCTCCACCAAGCAAGCTTGGTTATATGTATATGTAAATGTGTATTCTAAATTTTCATATTTCTCATGAAGGAACGTAGAGTTTCTTAGCCTCAAATAGCTTGTTGTACAAGTTTGTTTTCTAGACTGGGACATATAACGCTACCTTATTTATTTTCTTTTTAAACTTTACAATTTAATTTATATGTTTGACAATGTCAAACTTTGACCATTAATATGTTAAGTATTTATATGTAAAAATTAAAAAGATTGATATTTTGAAAGTATAAATGGAAAAAAAAATCTAATAACATGTGATCACTTAGCTCGACTATGTTTTTTACTTGAATATCATCAATGTTAGAATAATGTATATTTTAGGAATTATTCTTGTATTATCTTAGTATCTTCTGTTACATTATACAAAATCAACCTTTCTAAAAAGCATAACAGAAGATACTTATAATACAAGAATAATTCCTGAAAATACATTATTCTAATAATCAATAATGGTCAAAGTTAAATAATGTAATGGAATTACTCATTTGCTTGTTGCTTCATCTTTTCATCAATTGTAATTTAATAAAAACGAGGGAAGTAGTACTTATCGCTCCAGGTCACATTTTTCTTTTTCAAACATTAACAAAGAAATACCATAATGAATTGGATCAGTTGCTTCATCAATAATAATCAACTAGTATAAATAATACCCAACTCTTAGAGTTTCCATCATCAGAATTTTTACCTTATCCTGAAAAAGAAAAAAAAAACCATATATTCAAATGGCGAGAGCTACCATATCAACCTTCATCATGATGGCCTTTGTGTTAGCGGTTTTCCTCAACATTTCAGGTAAATTTCTGAATCTTCCACCTCCATCTATTGATCTATCTTAATTCTTAACCCCTGTCCCGTTGACTTTATTTTATAAAAAGAACTAAGTCATACAACATCTACAATAGAAATCAATATCCTTAAATATGTTTGACGAGCTGCTTTCTTACAACAGCCCTTGCGGTTGCTGTTGACGATACATGTAAGACAGCAGGCGAGTTTTGCGGAGGCATCGTCGGATTTCAATGTTGTGAAGGATTAGACTGCATTCTTGAAGGTGATTTTCCGGATGCAGGTGGAGAATGTAAGCCAACAAGCACATGTCCGACTGTTGGCCAATTTTGTGGCGGTATAATTGGAATTCAATGCTGTAAAGGACTAGCATGTGTGCTTGAAGATGATTCCGCGGATGCAGGTGGAACATGTACGTATACGAAGCCCGGCAAGCCCCTACAAACCAAGTGATTAAAACGCTAGTCGCTAGTTTCCACTGAATATGGAACGAAGTGCTTCTCATGTTTTTAAGTTGCATCTGTAGTTCTCTTTGTTATGAAATAAATTTACTCAATGTGGATCTGTCTAGTTTCGAATTTCAATCAGGTTGTGTTTGGGAATGGTGATTTCATTTCAATTGCTTGATTTAAAATCCAGGAATTCAAATCCTTGAATCCAAATCCAAATCAAGGAATTCGGAAAATATCGGTGCATTTTTTTTAAGTGGACAAAAGTCGCTCAAGTACTTCTTCCCCTATTTATTCTACAAGATATTCATGTGTTTAACACGACCCGATTCAAGCACAATTTGGGCCACCAATTCCAATAATAGTAGTGTGCAACCTGATTGATTGGGTCTCTTCGGGAATTGGACAAGCTATTGTAATCTTTTTATAGACTATTTCGATGTTGGGCCCAATTCGGCAGCCAAATTTCATAGGTTTGGTGCACAATTTTTAGTGTCGATTAGTTTAGCATGATTCTTCATTGCTTTGTACCAAAACAAGAGACACTTAGAATTTGTGAGAAGATTGCACCAACGATGTATTAATTTTTACGGCGCAACTTTTGTTGGAGATAATCTTAGAAAATCTAGATATTGGAAAAATTAAAATATTGGATGCTAAGGAAGATGTAGAAAAGAAAAAGGGACAAGGTTAAGCAAATGACAAGAAAATATTTAAGGAAAGCAACAACGTATGACAATTACGAATAGGTGCAGGGAGCAATTAGATTGTTATGTAGAAAACAAAAGGTGTTCTACCAAGGTGACAAGAAATAAGAGTTCTCACCATATAGGTTGAGACATGAGCTCAACTTAAACAGTTTCACATATAATTAGTAAGGGTGAGCCATGAGCGTATCTTAGATAAAAATATGAGAGCGAGAGTTGTGAGACTTAAGCTGACACAATAAGATATGAGAGTTATTTTTGTATAGATGTGGAACAAGAGTCCTACCAAAATATATTGTTGTACAGATTTTGATGTAATCAGTATTTTGCAATTTTGAAATTGTAAAATTATATTTTAGGGTGTACAATTCCGCGTGCACCTCAAAATTCTATAAGCTCTTAGCTATGAACTTTCGCGCCATGTCAATGGTGTTACTTCTCACGAACCCTTAAGTAGCAGATAATAATACTCCCTTTGTATTTTCTTAGTTTGCCTGTTTTGACTGTGCATGTTTGCCAATGCACATTTTTGACCTCAAATATCTTTAATTACATATTAGGAAAAATTATAACAATATTGCTAATACTCTTTTAAGATGAATCACACAATAATCCCCTACACTTGACTATAATTTTTCTTGTATATTGAGAAAAATTTAGAAGATTCTCTCTAATTGTGAATAGTGTCAAGATTCTAAGTAAGCAAACTAAAAGAATACAGAGGGAGTACAATAATGGAAAATATATTCTTTTCTAATCTCTTCATTTCACCAAAAACAAATGTATACTATTAACAAACTATATGTTTACAATCATTTCATCCTCTTTTCGTATCTTCTTTTCCTTATTAAAAAAAAATCCCATTTCTACTGTTTATTATTTTTGGGGTGAAAATTGATAAATTAGCAAAGACATGGATAATTTTGGCATTAGGTATGATACTGTCCCAATAATAAATGGTCAAACAACAACTAGGGTCTATGATGCTGTGTATGCTTTTGGAAAGTCGGATGTTCAAATTTGAAGACAGAAGATTGAGGAATAGCTAGATTTTTCTGTACAGCAGACTATGTAATAGTGATTAGCTTGGTTAAATGTTAGTATGCATGCTATGAGTAAAATATTATTTAAAATATGATTATCATAATTATTTATGACTATTAGAGTTAGTAGTATAACTGATTTAAATAATCAATTTTACATAAAAGGAAAAGATTTTCGAAAATATTATTTACGGGACATATCTCATTCAAATACAATATTCTCTTGACAAAATCTTATCTCTTTTAAAAGGAAATATTTAAAAAGATAATATTATATTTGTTGAAGATTGCTTTTATTGTTAAGAGATATGCTTTTATCTTAATTGATTTCATCATATCTCTAAATAAGGAAGATTGAGTAAGGAAAAATTATGTCTCTATATAATGTATTTTTTTTGCTTTGTTAATTAAAGATACGTTTTTCATATTTTAGATCGGAGCTTTACAAGAGAAAACTGAAAATCAGTGGCACAGAGCATAGCATAGTATTACATACATTGCTAAGTAAATTACTCAGGAAAAATTGTATCCTCTACCTACTTAATTAAGAAGCGTTTCTTGAGGAGAATATTTCTTATAGAGAGTGTTGGGTTGGGTACATGAGTTTGTATTTGGTTCAACTTAGCAACACTTATAATTAAGTGTTGGGGAGCACTACTAGAGTTAGGCTATATTCTTTTGGACTGAGGACCTGTTCTCCCCAGCTTATTTTCAGTTCAGTTCAGTTCAGTTCAATTCAGTTCAATTCAATTCAATTCAGTTCAGTTCAATTCAGTTCAGTTCAGTTCCTAAATTATTATCATTACTATTAATTAGTTATAATTTAATTCAGTTCAGTTCCTAAATTATTATCATTACTATTAATTAGTTATAATTTAATTCAGTTAAGTTCAGTTCACTTCAATTCAATTCAGTTCAGTTCAGTTCAATTCAGTTTAATTCAGTTAAGTTAAGTTAAGTTAAGTTCAGTTCAGTTGTTTTATACCGAAAAGAACAGGCACTGAATTGAACCGAATTTGTCTGAAGTGAACTTAATTTGTCTGAACTGAACTGAACTGAACTGAACTAAAGTAAATGAAAAATGTGAGAGGAAACTAATTGAATTGAACTGAACTGAATTGAATTTTCTTGAACTGAACTGAATTTGTCTAAACTGAACTGAACTAATTTTTCATTAATTGAGTCCAAAAGAACAAAGCCTTAGTAGTGGGGACTTGCATAGAAACATATAGATGCATATATAGCGGAATTTTTGGAAACAATTTCCTAACATCTATCATAGGATCACTCACATAATCAGACACATGAATCATTCAATAAGGTTTAGATATACAACCCTTGTAGTGTGATTTCCCTGTTGTATGCAAGCTTCGAAGATCTGAGAGCCCCAAGTGTTACTCCTCTAATCAGTCCACGATCACCAGTTGAGCACCATTTGAACGAAAGAGAAGAATTATCTTGCTTTTAGATGGTATATGCGCCGGTTAGGGGGTAAATATTAGGGTTTCACTAGCTCTCTCTTTTGTGAAAAGAAGCTGATTACTGAAGTGATGCCTAAACCCTAATATTATATCTTATATATAATAAAAGAATCATAGGCAAATTAGGAGAATTCTCCTCCCTTTCCCCCTTATGGCTGGCCAACCCTATCCTATATGGACTTGGGTTGCTTTGTCCAACTTGTGCTACAATATGTGACCTCATAGGATTAATGTATTTTAGTTGTGGGCCCAATCAATATTGTCCTACTAATTAGATTTATTCTCTAGCAAGCAAATATGATTACTAATTTAGGTAACTTTTATCAAAGGGTGTTTCAAGGGTGGTGCTTCACCTCAAATGCTTCTTATCATGATGGTGGGAGAGTGATCATTGCATGGAACCCAGGTAGTTTTGATGTCAACATCATTAAAGGTACTAGTCAATTGATACACTGCTATGTTCAACCTAGAAGTGGTTTAGTTGACTTTTTTTGCACGTTTGTGTATGCATTTAATGAGAGGAATATAAGGGTGGAGTTATGGAATGATTTAACACAGTTGAAAACTTTAGAACCATGGTTAATGTGTGGTGATTTTAACTGTGTTATGAATGCTAATGAAAGACTAGGCTCATTGGTTAGAATAATGAGATGAGTGAAATCAATGCATGAGTGAACGTGGAGTAGAAGATATTAAGAGCATTGGTAACTTTTTTACATGGAATAACAAGCAACATGGCTTGGCAAGAGTATTCTGTAAATTAGATAGAGTGATGGCAAATGCAAAATGGCAAGATGAATACAGTTCTACAGAAGCTTGTTTTCAGAGTGAAGGAGAATTTGATCATTCCCCTGCACTTATCACAGTACATAGAGGTGGGAAAGATGGCAGAAAACCTTTCATGTATTTCACTATGTGGAAAGGTGCTTCACAATATTATGATATTGTGAGAGAGGCATGGAGTATACCAGTGCAAGGGACAAAAATGTTTTAAGTAGTTCAGAAGTTGAAGATGGTGAAAAAGGTTTTGAAATAATTGAATAAGAGTGGTTTTTCAGATTTACAGGCAGCAGAGTTGCAAGCTTACAGGAAAATGTCTGATTTACAAGAGCAAATGCATCAGAGTGATGATGATGTTAGATTGGCTCAGATAACAGAAGAAGAACTAGAAGCTGTTCAGGATTACAGAGTGAAACATAGAGCATACATGGCTTTCTTGAGTAAAAAAGCCAAGATAGAATGGCTTAGGGATGGAGATGAAAATACTAGGCTGTTTCATCAAAGTATCAAAGCCAAAAGATTACATAATCAAGTGTATAACATTCATGATGAGCAAGGGCAATGACATGAGGATGATGATGTCACTGAAGTTTTTGTTGCTTACTACAAGAAGCTGCTAGGTAGTAATGTCCAGCAAAGAAGTCAGGTGTTGACAGAAGTGATTCAAGCTGGTTCCTTAGTTACTGATGAGCATAGACCAATATTGGAAGCACCATATACGGAAGCAGAGGTTAAAAGAGCTTTGTTTTCAATCCCTGGAAACAAAGCACCAGACCCTGATGGGTTTGGTACATTCTTCTACAGAGATAGCTGGAACATTATTGGAGATGACATCATTGCAGCTGTCTTGGACGTTCTTCAGACTGGTCAGGTATTGAAAGAATTAAATAATAAACTTATTACTTTGATACCTAAGACTAGTTGTACAAAAAATGTGACTGAGTATAGACCTATCTCATGTTGTAATACAATATATAAATGCATCACAAAAGTCTTGTGTGGGAGATTGAGACAAGTATTGACAGATATCATTATAGAAAATCAGGGGGGCTTTGTACATGGGAGACTTATTGTGCATAACATCATGGTCATACAAGATATGGTAAAGCATTATAATAGGAAGTCAGTGAGTCCTAGTTGCATGATAAAAATTGATATACAAAAGGCATATGATACTGTCAACTGGAGCTTCTTACAGGAGATGCTGGAGCAGTTGGGTTTTCCTAATAATTTTGTGGCATTGGTTATGACATGTGTGTCTAATCCTATGTTTTCCTTGATGATTAATGGAAATATGGAAGGATATTTCAAATCATCAAGAGGATTGAGACAGGGAGATCCACTGTCTCCTCTCTTATTTGTGGTGTGGATGGAGTAGTTGTCCAGAATACTTCATAAGATGGGAGAAATGAGTGAGTTT
The DNA here is from genome assembly GCA_947648045.1 of Beta corolliflora. NCBI lineage: Eukaryota > Viridiplantae > Streptophyta > Magnoliopsida > Caryophyllales > Amaranthaceae > Beta > Beta corolliflora. The sequence continues at coordinate 4,214,349 of CANSZD010002913.1, forward strand.
AAGTTTCATCTTAGGTGCAAGGAGATGAAATTAACTCACATGTGCTTTGCTGATGACTTAATACTGTGTAGCAAAGTAGAGTTTGGGTCCATTTACATGTTATTAAGGGCATTTAAGTTGTTCTCTACAACTTCTGGATTGCAAGCCAATGAACAAAAATCAGCCTTTTATACATGTGGAATGACAGAACAAGAAGTACAAAGGATAGTAGCAGTTTCTGGCTTTATGAAGCACATTACCTTTTAGATACCTTGGAGTGCCAATATGCTCTAAGAAATTATCTAAAGCTCAATGTGAAATAATTGTTGATAGAATGACTGCTAGAATAAGAGTATGGAGTACAAGAAATCTTTCATACACTGCCAGATCTCAGCTAGTGAACTCAGTACTAATGAGCCTGCATAGATATTGGGCACATGTGTTCTTGCTTCCTAAGAGTGTGTTGAAGGAAGTGGTACAGGTTTGCAGAGCCTTTTTGTGGAGTGGGAATGCTTTTAGTAATAAACCTGGGGTTGTTGCTTGGGACAACTTATGCTGGAGTAAAGCTTGTGGAGGATTGGGTTACATAGATGTATTTGTATGGAATGTAGCTTGCATGGGAAAATATGTCTGGGCTATCACCTCCAAACAAGATAATGCTTGGATCAAATGGGTAAATTCTGTGTATTTGAAAGGGGAAAATTGGTGGAGCTATGTTCCCAAATTGGGAGCTAGTTGTTACTGGAAACAGGTTTGTCAAGTTAAAGAAAAGCTGAAGCAATTCTATACTGAAGCTGAGCTTAGCAGAATGAGCAAATATTCCATACAGGAGGTGTATGAGAAGATTAAAGGTGATAAAGAGAGGATTAATTGGGATAAATTGGTTTGGAACAGATTGTGTGTTCCTAAATATAGATTTATCAATTGGTTAGCAGTACAATCAAAGCTACAGACAACAGCCAAAATGGCTCAGATTGGGGTCAGTGATTCTGATAGATGTTTAATATGCAAAGATGCTGCTGAGGATCATGCACATTTATTCTTCCAATGCAAGTATAGTGAACAATGTTGGCTGATGATCAAAGAATGGTTGGAGATTACAGTTGACAGAAACACATTGCAAGCTGTTACCAGATGGAGTGCAAATTGCACAAAGTGAAATTTTTTGAAGCAAGTGGTAAATGCTAGTATAGCTGCCTGGTGTACTTTATATGGCAAGCAAGGAACAGGAGTTATTGGAATAGTTGTGTACCAAGCATTGAGTATACTGTTAGACAAATTAAGAGCACTGTTAAGATGAGAATTAGTACTGTAATGCCACAAAAACTCAGTAGGCAGAATCAGAATTGGTTTAGCCAATTATAGATTGTATTGAGCAGCTTGAAGCCTTGTAATCTTGGTGGATTAGTGTTTACATTCCTTGGAGCTAAAGGGTCCAACCTAGTTGGTTCGTTTTCTCCTTGGTTTGTCTAGGTGTAACTTGATTTGATGCAATGAAACTTACTTAATTAGCAAAAAAAAAAATGATTACTAAAATAATTTACTTTTTTTGTTTTCCGCTTATACAGTATGTTTCAAGTCAATCTCGAAATCACAATTTCATTTAAAACACAGTGCAGTAACTTTAAAAGTTCGATTTTTACAAGATTATTTTTAATATCTATTTGTGATTAATATCTTGCCAACTAATCATTATTTTCTTGTTGTAGATACGTTTTAGTCTTCGAGTTTGTTGAACTACATTTGTATAAATACTCACCTTCCAACCTTTCAAGTAGTACTTATCGTTCCAGCTCACATTTTTCTTTTTCAAATATTGACAATGAAATACGTAATGAAAGATCAGTTGCTTCATCAATCTTAATCAACTAGTATAAATAATACCTAAGTTTTAGATTTTCCATCATCAGAATTTTACCTTATCTTAAAAAAGAAAAAAATATATATATTCAAATGGCGAGAGCTACCATATCCACCTTCATCATGATGGCCTTTGTGTTAGCTGTTTTCCTTAACATCTCAGGTAAATTTCTAAATGTTCCACCTCCATCTATCTTAACTTTACGTATCTAGCTATGATCTAGCATCCCATAAAACCACCCCTATCCCGTCAGTTTTTTTCATTTGACAAAAAGGTATATATTAATCAATATATAAAAGTCATACGATATCAATAATAGAAATTAACATTTGTATAAATGTGCTTGACGCGCTGCTTCCTTACAACAGCCCTTGCGGTCGCCGTTGATGCTACATGTATGACGGCAGGCCAAGGTTGTGGCGGTTTTGCTGGAGCTGAATGCTGCGAAGGACTTGAATGTGAACTTGAGGAATATTCGACTTATGGGGCATGTGTACAAAGTCCCGACAAACCAAGTTATTAACACGCTACTTTCCACTTAATATGGAACGAAGTGCTTCTCATGTTTTTTAAGTTACATCTGTAATTCTCTTTGTTAATTGTTGAGGAAATACATGATGAAATAAATTTGCTCAATAACATAATCGTAGATCTGTGTTGTTCAAATTTCAAGCAAGGAATTTTGGAAAATGTTGTTAAAAAAATATTGTTTTAAGTGGACAAAAGTCTGATCTCAACTATTTTATTTATGTTCCCTCTCCCCCTACTTATTATGCTACTCCCTCCGTTTCAAAATATAATTCCTATTTCTATTTTGGGAGTCAAATTTTAAAAACTTTGACCAAATACTCTCACTAATGTATATAAAAAAACATACTCATGGGGGGTCTTGTTAGATTCGGCTCAATGTGTACATTCATAATATCAACTTTTTATATTTTTTACTAATATGAAATAGAAGATATCATAGGTCAAAGGCATGTCTTGAAGACTGTACAAAAAGAAACAGAAACTATATTTTAGGATGGAGGGAGAACAAAAAATTCATCGTTTTAGTTTTATGCTTATTATCTGATTTATCTCACAAGTCACACCCACGAGTACATGTGTGACTTCAATTTGTTACTTATTAATTAGTGCCACCTCCTACTTATTATACTTAAATATGGAGAAAATTCTATTAATTTTATGCTTATATCTCACACCCACGAGTACATGTGTGACTTCAATTTCTTACCCACAAGTAGGAATGACAATGAGTTGGATCGAGTCAAAATTCACATATCCATCTTCGACCCACCTTTATGCGGATAAGATCAAATTCCGACTTAGGTTTTATTTATCGAATTTATGTCAGTTTATTTTACCTCAGATCGGGTAGGATTGAGTCGGATTTAAATTATTTTATTACTTAAGTTCACAAAAATCAGTGTTTTAAAATATAACAATACTATATATTACTTGTTTTATAATAATATCAACATAATTAATCTATGGAATTGTAGATTTAGTCTATAAGTTGATAAGGTGGCATTATTAATTGGATTAGGTTCGATTTGTCGGAGTATATCTAGGCTCCACATCTTACAGAAATCAGATTAGATTTTCACTTTTTCGGATAGGAATTTTGTGGTCGGATCAAGTCGGTCGCGGATCGGATCCGGAGTGAATTTTCATCCCTACCCATAAGTAGGGTTGTGCAAAGACCAGGATCTGACCGAAATCTAGACTTGACTAGAATCTCGATCGGACCGGATCGGACCGAAGATTACAGTCCGGCCCTCGGTCCACCGAAATCAACGATTTTGGGTTTCCAGTCCAGTCAGTCCAGACTCGGAAAATTCCCGTCCAGACCGGTGGACCGGAATTTCTGTTTTGTTAGTAAAAAAAATTTAAAGGTTAAAAAAATTTAAAAGTTAGAAAGTTAAAAGATAAAACCTACTCTTTATTATCTTTAAGATTATTGTTGTTAGAATTATTAAATTTTAATGTATCTCATTTATAAATATGTTTAAATATAAATAAAAGATTTTTTGTTAAAAAAATACAGATTCTGGTGCAACAGGTCCAAAACCGAACAGGATTGGAAAATCTCCTGTCCAGACTGGACTGAAATTCACACAAAATTAGCAGATTTTGATTTAGGCTCCGTTTGGTAGGGTGTAAAACATTTTCAGTGTAAAATGATTTTCATGGAAAATAATTTACAATGGAAAACACAATTCCAAAATTAGTTTTCCATTGTTTGGTTCCATGTAAGAAAAATGATGAAATGAAAGGAAAATGAAAGGGAAAGTAAGGAGGTTGTGAGAGGAGTGTACAAGAGAGATAAGGAAAACTGTTTTCCCTTCATTTTGAAAGGAAAATGGTTTTCCATCATTGGGAGAGCAATTTTACTCCAAGGGAAAATGGTTTTACACTCCTCTACCAACCAAACAATGTAAAACTGAAAATAGAGGAAAACAGTTTTCCAGGAAAATGTTTTACGCCCTACCAAACGGAGCCTTTACTGTACCGGTCCAACAAGTACATGCGTGTGGCGTTTTGAAGACAATGAATATCTCCATGCCTATGCAACATATCCAAATTGTACATACTTTGCTCAAATGAGAAAACCGTAAAATATGCAAAAAATGTGAGGAAGATTACCTAATTTTAAATATTTCTGGATGCACTATGAAGACTTTGAAATATTCCAATCATTTTGTGTTTAGAGTAGCCTTGAAACTCAATAGTTACAATAAAGTGGAGTTAGTAGGGTAAGTAGGAGAAGTAGGCAGTAAGAACAATAAGGGATATATCAATAACATTATTTTCATATACTCCCTCGTCCCAAAATATAATTCTCGTTTTATATTTATGTTTAAACTTTAAAATATTTGATCAAATATTCTCATTGATATATACAAGAAAACATATTCATGTGGGATTTTGTTAGATTCATTTCAATGTGTAGGTTTACAATATCAATAATTTATATATAATTTAATTAGTACGTAACTATAGATATTAAGTGGTCAAAGATACGCAGTGGCGGATCCAGTTGGGTACATGGGGGTACAGTTGTATCCCCAAATTAAAAAGAGAACAACTTTTTTTTAAAAAAAAAGAAGAAAAATGTCACACTGGTTGGAAAACACGGGAATTACCCCCTCCCTTTCCCTCACGCTTAGGGATGAGCATGAGTCAGGTTTGGGGCGGGTCCAGTCAGACCTAGACCCGTAAATTTTGATTTGGACCTAGGCCCGCCCCAGATCCACAGGGTCTAGAAAATCCGGAACCTTACCCAGATCCAATGGGTCTAGCGGGTCCTGGGTCCAAAACGGGTCCTAAATGGGTTTTTAGAACATTAGAAGTTTCGACTGTTTTTTTAACCGCGATATTTTTACACCCGTTTTTTTAGTTATTATAATGATAAAAAGACCTAAATAAGAGTCTAATACTAGTACAAAACATCTTAAATTAAAATATCCACTACAAGTTGACTTGAGTGTTAACAAAAAGTTTTGTTACTCTTTATATACTTTGTATATAAGACATATATATTTAATATATAAAAAATATGACTCTATGGGGCGGGTCTGGGGTGGGTCTGGGTAAGAATTTATAAGACCCGGATTCAGACCCATATTTTAACACCCAGACCTAGACCTCGACCCAGACCCAGACCCAGACCCAATGGGTCTCAAATTTCTAGACCCAGACCCTTGAAAATGGGTTGGGTCCAACCGGGTTTGGGTCGGGTCCTGGGTCCATGCTCATCCCAACTCACGCTCCCCTCTCTCTCCCTCTCAATTCTCAAACACACGACTGACGACACTTCATTACCGACCACCGACGAACAGACCGACAATCCGGCGATGAGGAGGCGCCCCCCAGTTCACTTCAGCCGAGTTGTCGACTGTCGAGTGTCGACTCACACTTTCTAAAGCCACAATACACGGTAAGTTTTGTGTTAGGATTTTTATTTTTGTTTTTCAATTTTCATATTTTCCTACTTTATAAGTTTAAATATATTAGATTCTTGGATTAATTGAATATGTAGATGTAAATTATTGAATGTTGATATTGTTCATTAATTAGTTTGGGCTTGATTAGTGAAATTTGGAATTGAAATCAAATATTGAAATTGAAATTGACAATCAATTAATTTTTATCAATTCAATTAGGAAATGAAAAATGATACACCCAAGTCGAGTAAATCTTATTATGTATATATATTGAACAATTTTGGATGTTTTTATCAATTCAAAATTTCCCCTGCTGGTAAAAATTCAAATATAGAACGAAGTTAAATTTTGACTACTTATCTGTGGGGTATTTGCTAGCCGGTATTAAAGACACCCACTTCAGTAAACCTTGAGGTCACTTTCAAGGTTTACATTAGACAGAAATACAGGATCTTGCATGACTAATTTGCAGTTAATTTGCAACTTTGTGTCCACAATTTTGGTAGTATTTTCACTTTTTTTTCTTATCTTATAAGTAGTTGTTACTTGTAAAGCAGTAAATGATAAGAAGTATATGCAGATTCCTTCTCTAAATCTACATACGATTCTTGAACACTTTACTAACTAAACTAGATATTACTCTCTCATGCTATCTGTTAGTATTTAGTAAGCTGTAGAAAAAACACAAAAAACAAAATCATGCTATGATAGATATCTTCACACAATCTACATATTGTAAGTTTGTAGCCTCCTGATGATAAAAACTTCAAACTATATGACTACATGTATACAAGTAATATTTGTGGTGTTTGATCATACTATCATAGTTTATCATGAAAGTAATTGGCTAACAAATACTAAACTTAGTTTAACATAAGTTACATAACCTTAGAATTATTTACTCTATCTACTCCTATTTGATTATTTGATGAATAAAACTACTTCAATAGTTATCTATATATCGTATAAATCTATATCTTTTCAAAACTCTTCTTATCACGAGATTTACACTAGGTGACTGATGTTGTATTGTTGAACAAAATCAATGTTTTCATAATTTGGATATTTTGGTTGTAAGACTTATGTGTTGAACAATTTTCGTGAACTTTTTTCCCACTACTTTTGTACTTGTTGTACGTCCGTATCCCCAGATTCAAATTCCTGGGTCCGCCACTGAAGATACGTGTTGAAAACCGTGAAAAAAAAAAACGGAAACTATATCTTATGACTTATGGTGTAGGGAATATCATACATCAATATACGAATATGCGGTGAAATTTATATGTGTGGACTGGACGATATATAAAAATAATTGCAACTTCTTATTAAAAGAATAAGGGGTAGTTTGTGAACGACCCACAGATCTACGGCTTAGATGTAATCCAAAGCTCGGAATAGCAAGTTGGAGTACAAAGGTGCATAAAGAAGTCGTGAAGCGGCAAAAATGTAAAGTCAATGAACGTGGGCGCAAGATGAGATGGGAGTACTAGGGGTGAAAGTTCGGTGTACGGTTTGGATTTAGGCCTAATCCAATCTGATCCGAACAAAATTTGGATTTCAATTTTCCAATCCGAATCCAATCCAATTAGAGTTTGAGTCCAAACCAATCCAATCCGAATTTTCACACGATAGATTGGATCCGATCCGAAATATTCAAAAATTTTGAAACTTCATTTTTCCGACGAGTAAATTAGGCACGGGCATCAAAATAAAGTTTTCGATAGTAGAACGAATTTGCACAAACCCATAATTAGACACGAACCACAAAATAAAGTTTTCGATAGTGATTAGGAAGTTAGCCAGTTAGAGTTTTAGAGGAAGGGAAAGACCGCCCGACCATTTGATTTTTTTGGAAAGAATCTGTTAAACCCAATTATAATTATACAATTCAAGACTTATCTACTATTCGTTGATTTTGGATTTTTGGATCCAATCACCCTCAATCTGATTGGATCCGAAAATCCAAATTTTCAAAAAAAAAAAACTCAATCCGAATACAATTTGAATATAGTTTGAGTCCAATCCGAATTACTAATTTGGTTTGGATTGGATTGGATTTCAGTTTTTATCCGAATAACTTTCACCCCTAGATGGGACTATGAGTAATGGACTAATGGGAGATTTTAACTTTAATATGAGGATTTATTTAACTTACGGTTTTTTCACCAAATACCTCCGACAAATCACGAAATTCACCATATATCCTTAATGTTTCAGATATTCACTATATACCCCTGAGTTTTCAAAATTGTGCACCATCTACCCTTTTTCTAACGGGCGTTAAGTCGCCGTTAGCTTTATTTACGATATTGTCACTATTAACCCCTAACCCTAAAATCTAAACCCTAATCCATAACCCTAATCTAAACCCTCATCCCTAAAATCTAATCTAAACCATAACCCACCCCCTCCCCCTCCCCTCCCTCCACCCCCCCCACCCCTCCCTCTCGCCCCCCCCCTCCACCGCCGCAGCCCCCACCCCCTCCCCCTGCCGGCCCGGACCCCCTCCCCTCCCCCCTCCCTCGACCGCCGCAGCCCCCACCTCCCCCATGCCGGCCCGGCCACCCAACTCACCCCACACCGGTTTACTTCCGGCCACCATAAGCACACACGAAGCACGACCTCCAGCCAGCAGCCCGGCAGGAGCGCCGGCCGAATTCGAGTCGCAGTCGCCACCACCGGCCAGCCAGGAAACCTTAAACCCACCTGAAACCAAAAAACCCAGTCACCTTCGAATCTCCTAAACCCATGACCACCTTAACCCAGCCACCTTCGAATCCACCTCCACAAACCCAGTCACCTTCAAAAACCCAGCAATCCACCTTCGAATTGACCCACAACCACCATCTCCATCTCCTTCAAAAACCGCCAACCACTTCGAAAACCACTATCTCCTTCGAAAACCACCATCTATTTGGGCAATTTCTGGGCTGGGTTGGGTCGATTCTGGCAAATGGTTAGGCTTGGGTGGCTCGATTTTGGGTTTGGTTGGCTAGATTCCGGTAAATGGTTATGCTTGGGTGGCTCGATTTTTGGGCCGAGGCGGAGGGGAGGGGCCGGGATGGTAGGGGGGAGGAGGTTGGGACTGCGGCGGTGGAGGGGAGGGGGATGGGGGTGGGGCTGGTGGAGGGGAGGGGGGAGGGTTATGGTTTAGATTTTAGGGGTAGGGTTTAGATTAGATTTTGGGATTAGGGTTTAGATTAGGGTTAGGGATCATGGTTTAGATTTTAGGGTTAGGGATTAATAAAGGGGAAATGGTAAATCAAGCTAAAGGCAAGTTAACGTCCGTTTGAAAAAGGGTATTTGGTTAACATTTTCGGAAACTCATGGGTATATGGTGAATATATGAAACATTGAGGGTATATTGTGAATTTTGTGATCTATCGGGGGTATTTGGTGAGAAAACCATTTAACTTATCACTAATACTACTACTCCCTTTTAACAGTAAAACGGGAAAAAGCTACGAGCTTCTCTCTCCTCCTTCAGTGTGCGATAAGACGATTGAGCTTTATCTTACGTCGTCGCCATGGCAAGGGGGCAAGGAGCTAAAAAGAGTGCTCAGAAAGGGAAGAATAAGAAAACTGGACCTTCTTCATCTTCAATTAAGAAGATGAGGTCAGTAGACGAAGTGACTGGAGTGACTGAATTAGAAATTCCGAGCCCGATTCATGAGAGGAATGGTGATGATGATGATTTGATTAATGAAGTGACAGAGGTGATTCCTCCGGCAAATCTAGAGGATTAGATTCAACAATCTATGGAGAAAGCAGTTATGTCTGAGTGGTTAGATGTGATTCGAAGTGGATCACAGGGGTTGAATGCGCCGGAAAGATTGTCATGGGCAAATCGAATGGAAGATGACGCAGCGAGGGTTGATAATGGTGGAATTCAGGTAAATCCTATAACCCCCTCTGTCATGATTAAGTCTGAAGATATTCAGGATGAGATTGAGTTATGGTCCTCTGCTGTGGTTTGTTATGTACTTGGTGCTAACCCACCATTATATGTAATGGAGGGTTTTTTTGACGTATTTGGGGAACACTTGGGACTGATAAGATAGCATTATTTGGGAATGGCATGTTTATTGTGCGATTTGTTAACATGGATGATTGTTTGAAAGTAACCTCGGGGGGGTTCCAATTTTTTTATCAGAAGCCTTTGATCACAAAGCTATGGGATCCTGATATGTCCTTAGATAAAGAAGAAGTAAAGAATGTGCCTATTTGGATCAAACTTCCAAACCTCCCTATTAAGTATTAGGGAGAGAGGAGTTTATTCAAAATTGCAGGGTTAGTGGGAAGGCTGTGAAAATCGATCAAGCAACTAAGGCTAAGGATAAGCTTAGTTTTACAAGAGTTATGGTTGAGGTGGGTCTTAAGCAAACTCTTCCTAAGGTGGTGAAATATGGCAATGAGCATGGGATAACCATAGAGCAAAAAATTGAGTATGAATGGAGGCATATTCTATGCTCTAAATGTGCAGGATATGGACATGAAAGTGGGGACTGTAGGAAGAATCTAGGGAGGAAGAAATGGGTTCAAAAGCAAGCTGCCCAACCAGACACTGAAGGTTTTATTCCTGTAAATGGGAAGAAGACAGTACCAGAGGCTTCTGCTCCAGTTGTGGCAACACACAACACCTTCTTTGCTCTACAGAATGAGCCTGAAGAAAGCTTAGGAGATGAGATTGGTGAAATAGCTAAACACTAGGGTGACAAGGAGATCAGGGTGGTAATGGTTGGTGACATGGAGGTTGGAGTGGTGAATGGGGCAACAGGGCAGGGGTTGGCTCCCCCTATCCTGAATGGATAATATCCTCTCATGGAATGTGAGAGGTTTGAACAACAAGCCTAAACAGAATGAGGTGAGATGTTATATTGCTTCTCATAACATTAAGCTGTTATGCCTCTTTGAAGCAAGGGTTAAATCCCCTAATATTGGTAGTGTGTACTTGAATTTGTGTCCTGGGTGGTGTTTTACCCACAATAATAGATGTCACAATAATGGTAGGATAATGCTTGGGTGGTGTCCTAAATCATTTACTGTGAACATTGTGCAAGTTAACAGTCAATTTATCCACTGCCATGTGAAACCTACGAGTGGGGAGGACTTTAATTGTACTTTTGTTTATGTGTATAATGATTTACATGGTAGAGAGGAGCTCTGGAGTAACTTGAAACAGATTGCCTCTGGTGTATGTAGTCCTTGGATTCTAATGGGTGATCTCAATGCCTTGAGTAATGTGGAGGACAGAGTGGGTGCTGCTGTGAGATACGGGGAAATTGCTCCTATGATGGATTGTATGAAACAATTTAGGCTCTTTGATGTGAAAACAACAGGGAGACATTTTACATGGAATAATAAGCAGGATGGAGATGAAAAGGTGTTTTCTAGAATTGATAGGACTCTAGCAAACACAGAGTGGATAGATAGGTATGATATGGCTGAAGTTGTCTGTTTGCCATAAGGAAATTTTAACCATACTCCATTGTTATTGTGTGTATACCCTGATATTGGTCAGAAAAAACCCTTTAAATTTCATAATATGTGGTGTTCTCATCCTTCTCTAATCAGTACTGTGAGGAATGAATGGAGCAAGGAAGTGAGGGGGTGTCCTATGTATGTAGTTTCTATGAAACTTAAACTGGTGAAACAAGCTCGAAAGGAGTTAAATAAGCATGGTTTTGGGGAGGTTGTACCTGCTGTAATTAAAGCAAAGGAAGATCTGCTCAGGATTCAGGAAGCTATGCATGGGAATGTGACTGATATTGAGTTGATTGCACAAGAAGGAGTAGCTCAGGAGACTCAGAAAATTGCTGTTCAGAATCAACTGTCTTTCCTTAGGCAAAAATCAAAGCTTATATGGCTTAGAGATGGTGATGAGAACACCAAAGTGTTCTACCAAGCACTCAAAGCAAGAAGAAATCACAATAGAATTCACTCTATTCACACGGAGGATGGAGTATGGTTGAATGAAAGACCATTGGTGGAGAAGGCGTTTTTGGATTTTTATCAACAGCTTTTTGCTTTTAAGAGACAAAAACAGGTTGCTCTTCCTAGTTTAATTAATAAAGGGAAGATTCTAACTACTGAGCATGTTCACTTACTGTCTAAGGAGTTTTCAAGGGAGGATGTTCGAAGGATCATTTTCAGTATCCCTGATGACAAGGCCCCAGGGGCAGATGGCATCAATAGTAAGTTTTATAAGCATTGCTGGGAAGTAGTAGGGAATGATGTCACAAATGCTATCCTTGATTTTTTTAGAACTGGAAAGCTTTTGAAAGTTATTAATGTGACAACCTTGACTCTAGTGCCAAAGGTGGATTGCCCTATATAAGAAGCTTAAAGATGATAGTAGGACTCAGGCACATTAGGTTAAACCTGTATGGAATAGATACTCTGTTCCTAAACACAGGTTCATTTTGTGGCTTACAGTCCAGAATAGATTGAAGACTAGGTGCAGACTACACCAGATTGGGCTGAGTAATGATGACAGATGTTATCTATGTATGCAAAGGCCTGAAGACATAAACCACCTATTTTTTGGGTGTGAGTTTAGTAGAAGATGTATGCAGGAGGTTATGAAATGGTTTGGTTTCAGGTGGGGCAACAAGAACCTGAGTCAATCTTGTCGTTGGATGAGAATTAGACAAACTGGTAACCAGTTTAGAAGGCATGTTGGTTTAGCTGCTATTGTTGTGTGTGTTTACAAGATATGGATGAATAGAAATCAAGCTGTTTGGGAGGATATTGTGGACACTATTAGTCATACTATAAAGGAGATTAAGTACATAGTAAAACATAGAGTTATAAAGATCTTGAAATCAAAGGTGAAAGATAGTGATAGGAGGTGGGTTGAGAATTTGTAATTGCTGGGGATTGTCCAGCTGTAGGGTGGGGCTTGCTCTCTGCTAGCTGCCATTAGGTGTTGTTTGTGTTTTTTGGGCTTAATACAATTACTTAATTACCCAAAAAAAAATACTACTACTCCCTCCGTCCCATAATATAGTGCTTGTTTGCTTTTTGCACGGCCTCCAAAGTATCCCTTTGACCCTCAATATCTTCAATTCTGTATTAATAAAAAATATAAAAAAAATTATATTATGAAAGTATACATTAAGGCGAACCTAACAAGATCCTACATGAGTATGTTTTCTTGTATATATTACTAACAATATTTGGTCAAAGATTTTAAAGTTTGACCTTAAGGACAGAGAAATAAGCACTATATTATGGGACGGAGGGAGTACTATTTATTACTCCATAATTCTCTCTCTTGAGGTCAAACTTTAAAAATTTTGACACTATATTCTCATTAATATGTACAAAAAAAAAACTCATGTAGCATCTTATTAGGTTCGCCTCAATGTGTACTTTCATAATATGAAATTTTATATTTTTTTATTAATATAGAATTGAAGATATTGAAGGTCAAATGTATATCTTGGAGACCGTGCAAAAAAGAAACAAACACTATATTATGGAACTTGTTTCGGTGTTGAAACGGTGGCGGACACGGAGATGTCCGTAAGTATTTGAGTGGGCGTCCGGGACTGGAAGTCTGCAAGGAAGACAAACGTAAACTACCCTCGGGGGGATGCGAGTAAACCCCCTCCGACGCTCAAGTCAGTAAGTGTCCGATAAGGATTTTAGAGAGAGAGAGAGAGATATATATATATATATAGAGAGAAAGTAGTGTTTAGAATATGAGAGAATGTACCTGCAGAATAGTACCATTTGGCTATTTATAGTAGTACTATTCATCTGACAGGATGCGTAATCCTTTGACACGTGTGTGACTGTGATGAGTCTGACTGGAAGGAAGATTCCTTTATTTGTTCCCTGCTGGGCCGCGATCATCATCTCGACCTTGACGTTAGAGATGACTTGGGTTCTCTCGGTGACATCGCGTCCTAGGTTGTTCATGTCGGCCACAAGAGATGTGTCCGACACCTAACTTGGGGAGTACCCATACAACTAGCCCCCCCAGCATCATTGGAGGTCGTGACCGGCATTGATGTTACAATGAGGACGCGAAGGAACTTGTACTTGCTGAAGAATTTTCTCGTGCTGCCACGTGTTGCTTTGGGGAGCAATGCAAATTTCAAAAAAGTGTAATCATTACTTCTTTTGGAATCCCGCTTATTTTCTTTATTTTATCTAGGGTTTGCTCAGTGAATGACATTTGGCATTTATCTGGGAGGGAAGTTGAAGAGGCGTTTTATCCTGGCCGTGGATTTCTTCATTTATAAAGAAAAATCCGTTTTCTTTTCTTTCTTTATTCTTCGTCTTCAACAATTATCTGGTTTGTGCGATTTTCTCCAGAACTTTGAACTTTCTCTTTTTTGCCAAGATCTTAACTTTTTGCCACCAAATTACTTTGAAAGTATTCTGGGTTACTGTTTGCTCTTTATTCCTGAAGAATTTTGGCATTTTCGCCCTTTTTCACCCGGGTTTAAATCGAGGGTTTTCCTCAAAGTTATCAACTTTTCTGGTGAGCTTACTTCCTCCGACGCTGTTGACCCCAGTCATTTTCCTGTTCGTGCTTTTGGGACATTTTGCTGCGCTTTTGGGGAATCTGCTTGATTTTCCGGTCATTTTCCGTCGACTTTTTCTCAGGTACCTTTTTCCAACTTCCCTTCAAGTGCTCTTTCTGTTTCTTTCTTTCTTTGGAACTATGTCGGACCATTCAGATAGTCAGAAAACTTTGAGTGATGACTTTATGTCTGAAAGCGAACCTTCGTCTCCTTCCTCCTTTCATGGCGGATATAGTTCGTCTACTTCCAGCCTTAGAGAAGGGAAAACTCGTTTATCAGCTGACTTGCCCCTTACTGTTGATGGAGATAAGGAACTCAGATCAAAGTTTCTTAACGACCGCTCCACCCCTGAGCAAGAAAATTTAACTTCTCAATATCTGTCCGCGAGAATGAGTGGTGACAGACAAACACTTCGAGAATTAAGGCACCAAATTTTAGCTCGACGGACCGTTAGAAATCCTCCTGCCGACGCTGTTCCCGGACTTGATGTCCCACCATTGAGGGAGCATGCTTGGCTGGATAATTTGGCCGACGCTGGGATTGTGGTGTCGGATGATTTTTACACTCGTCTTACCCGTGATGTCGACCCTTCTCATCCAGCTGTTGTTGATTTAGGTTATGACAACGATTCTATCGCCACCATGGACGAGAATGATGTTGGCCCCTCCACCTCTGGTCGGGAGCAAGCTTCTTGTCGGACGGAAATTACTTTAGGAGAGAGTTGCAGCATGGCTCCCGGGTCGCGGCCCAAGCCGATTCCTGACCGGGACGACGTGTTACACTCCGGGATTTGGCTGCCAGTGGACTATAGCAATGGCCCAAAGTCAGTACAAATTTGTTCATCATGGCGAGAGCATGCCATAACTAAGGACTATTGCCAGGTTGGGGAAGAATTGTACGCCTTCCCGGCAGAATACAAGCTGGTGATCTCGAAAGAGGGAGCTAAAGTTACTGAGTGTCCGGCAGGGCACATTGCTGTTTATGCCCATCATTTTGAATTTGGGCTGCGTTTTCCTTTAGATTTAACCTTAGTGAAGATACTAAACTCCTTTAACGTCCGCCTAGCCTAATTGACACCCCTAGCCATTACAAACATCATAGCTTATATTTGGGTGTGCTGTTACTTGGGGTTTCCTGAGACATTAAATCTTTTCCGCCGGCTCCATTGAATGCGAAGGAATGGGTCAACTAAGAAGGGATGGTGGTCTTTAATGTCGGCCAAGAACAAACTCACTGTTCATCCTAAACTGACCGGACTGAAGGGATGGCAGCCAGCCTTCTATTGGGTAAAGGTCCCAAATAATTTTCCTCTTCGTCGTCACTTCACCAAACCGGTCACTCGGATGGAGGATGTACCCTCTTACGGCTTGTCTACGGCCGAGAAGAAAGCCTTCGACTATTTTGATACCGAACTTGGCTTCGTGACTCTTGATGGCGAAAAGGTGGAGGAAAGGATTCCTCACACATGGCTTCCAAATGCCAAGTATATACTTGGGAATGAACCTTTATCGGCTTTGTTTCTCTGCCGGACCCATCCCGAAGGTGTGCATTTTGACTTCTGGTCCGACATAGGACTTTTCTGTAACTTATCTTTTTGTCGATTGATCATGATACTAATCCTTGTCGGTTTATCTTGCAGGTCCTGTCAGCCTAGATCTTGAAGAGTTGGGACTGGACGAAAATTGCAAACCCATGTCTAAAGCTCCTGAGGACCCCGTTTTTGACTACAACACTATTCACGGCCTCACTGGAGGTCTTCGAGGCGCTGATCGCGGTCGTGGTGGCCGTAATACAGGTCGCACCAGTGTTCGCCGTGTCGGCCGCACACCAGGGCGTGCTCCCGGTCGGAATGCCGGTCGTGGGGACCTGGAATCTCCTTGTGCTGTCGTTCACGTTCCCGTCCGCCGTGGCAGAGGTAGTGGGACTGTGGACCAGAGGCGGTCTCGCGAGTATTCTGATGCTGATAGCCCCCACAAGAGGTAAGCTTTAGATGCTGCTGCTGCTTCTGAAACCCACAATCTTGACTCTGCCATTAATATTCCGGACAATAGTCCTGTCCGAGAGTCTGCTGCTACCGTTAGGGTTTCTCCTCTTAGACATTCTAAATAACTGAGACACATTTCAGTCAAGACGCTTTAGAAGAAAACTAAAACTAGTAAAAAATATGAAACTAAAATCATTAGTTCTTTTAGAACATTTTCTAATTTCTATACAACTCTTAACCTTTGGAAATTTTATGGACTCAATTAATTACTAATCAACCAGTGAATTAAATTTAAAATTAATTTTTATCTAATTTAATTTCCAAACATCCCTCTTAAATTGATGGGAATAATCCCACCTTTTGCCGTTCTGCTCAAAATAGTCCCACCTTTTGAAAATCTGACAATAATCCCAACTATGACCCATATCTTCTCAAACTGGGCCATTTTAACCAGTTACCTGGTTGACCGGTAACAAAATAGTTGTTGACCTTTTATTTCCGTTTTAGAAGCAATTTAAAAAATAAAATAAAAAACCTTAATGCTAACTCTACCAGCCCCCATCTCCAAAACCACCCCCTCCCCCATCCACCAATCCCCACTCCCCTCAACAGCTCCCCCCACCCCCAGCAAATATCTTCAACACCGAGTTTGAAAGAATTATGCTCCGTGTCGAACCAGAGAAGAGGAGAGCGTGATCGGAAATCGAGAAGCGCTAACCTACCTTGTCGGTCACCGACGGCGAGGAGAAGGTGGGAGGAGCTTGAGGTGGAGAAGAGAGAGTCGGAGGAGAGGACGTCGAAGTGGCGGAGAGAGTGTGGGGCCCACCTGACGAAGGTGACGAAAGGGGAGAGAGAGAGGAGAAGGAGAAAGAGAGAGAGAGAGAGTGAAGGAGGAGGGAGAGGAAGGACGGAGAGTTGCATTGTTGGGGTTCGCCAGATATTTGGTGGTAACAGTGTGAGTGCTGCTTCGGCGACGTAGTTTCCGGCAACTCCCTTGTTTTGGGTTTTGCTTTTGGATGCGGGAATCTTTGGGGAGGAGAGAGAATTTGGGAGGGTGTTGTGTTGTTGCGTGATTGGAGAATTTGGACTTTGGAGGGAGACGAGACGGGTTGCTGGTGGCAGAGGTGAAGGAGGAAGGGGGTGGTAGTTTTGGAGGGTGGGGGCTAGTGGAAGGGGAGAGGACAGGGGTGGTGGTTTAGTTTTTTTTGAAGGATTTGAATGTGGTAAATCTTTAATATCATCTGCTTCTTGTCTGAATTGAAATGTGAGGAATGAATTCACTTGATTAATATCATGTTGGACTTAGTTAATTTGTTTTTGTTGCGATCAGAAAGGGAGGGGGTTCGGGGGAGGAAGAGGAATAGGAGCTGCCTTCGATGGGTAGAGGGGTGGTGGTGGAAGGGGAGGGGGAGGGAGTGGTGCTTTAGTTTTTTTAGTTAATTAAATAATTCAATTTACATATTTAATTACATAATTAAGTATTAAATAATTAAATTAATTACATAATTCGCTCATTTGGATATTAAACCTACATTTACAGGTTACCAATAGGTAATGACCTGTTTTAAGCAGATATATGCCAAAGTTGGGCTTATTCTCAGATTATGAAAAGTTGGGACCATTTTCAGAAGATCGGATAAAGGTGGGATTATTCTTATCAATTAATCCTATTTTTTTTGAGGGGATGCGTAATCTATTTTTGGCATTTCCTTCCTTAAGAAATGTAATGAAGAGTTGTTAATTTTAGAAAACGATCCCGCTAACGGACGCCTCGGGGTGCTAGATAATTATATATTGTTCTATTTATTTACTCATATTTTATATAAAATAATAGAACAATGTATAATTCCAATTCAAAGCATTTAATGTTTTTGAATAGGAAAGGGAAAAGATTAAATGCTTTGTATTGCAATTATATATTATTATAATTTTTTATTTAATTATGAGTCAAGCCCGGATAAAGGAGGAGAGTTGCGGTAGGTTTGGGGCGGCCAGCATAAAACATAGCCCCATATCATGACATGAATCGACAAATGAAAAACGTGGGGGCGTCCCCTACTCAGCGACGCGCTGCACTTCATAGACCCGGGTGTAGTGATAAGTATGCAAGGGTTGCTAGGTCGTCACCCGGAAGCGGCGCGCCATCCCGGCGCCCGGGGGTGGTGTCAAATATGCAAGGGTTCCCGCATCAGGGACGGGTGCGAGTAAAGAAGCTAGTCCAGGGTAGTGGTAGGGGTAGTAGGATGCGCTTTGGAACATGGAACATTGGCTCTTTGACGGGAAGATCGACGGAGGTGGTGGAGGTTATGAGGAGGCGAAAGATTCACATAATGTGCCTTCAAGAGACTAAGTGGGTTGGTGGAAAAGCAAGAGAACTAGCCCCATGGGGTTATAAGCTTTGGTACTCCGGAAAGGATAAGAGTAGGAATGGAGTAGACATCATTATTGATAAGGAATATATTGATGATGTGGTGGAAGTTTCGAGGAAGAGTGACCGCATTATGAGTATCAGGCTAGTATTAGGGAGTGAGGCGGTGACTATCATAAGCGCATATGCGCCGTAAGTAGGATTGGAAGCATTTATTAAACAATAATTTTGGGAGGATTTGGAGGAGGTTGTGCAACGAGTGCCTATTAACGAAAAATTGATCATTGGTGGGGATCTGAACGGACATGTGGGCACTAGTCGAGTTGGCTTTGAGAGCATTCATGGAGGTTTTGGGTATGGGGAGAGAAATGAAGCTGGAAGTGGTATCTTGGATTTCGCCTTAGCCTATGGTCTTAGTATTATGAACACTTGGTTTGAGAAAAGAGAATCTCACCTTGTGACGTATAGGAGTGGAAGTAACGCGAGTCAGATTGACCTCTTTTTAGTAAGGAATGATTGGCGGAAGAGTTATACAAACTGCAAGGTGATACCGGGTGAGAGCGCAACCACCCAACATAGACTAGTCGTGCTTGATTTCCGGGGTAGGGAGTCTTTAAGAAAGCGAAAACCCAATGTGGAGCCGCGAATCAAGTGGTGGAAGCTCCAAGGGGAGCACAAAGAGAACTTCTTAGCTAAGATGGCTAGTAAAGATATTTGGCCTTGTAACACGGAAATGGATGTAGATTCGACATGGACAAAGATAGAACTTAGTATAAAGGAAGTGGCGAAAGAGGTCCTTGGAGAATCTAAAGGAACTGTACCATCAAGTAAGGACACATCTTGGTGGAACGAGGAGGTGAGACAAGCGATAAAAAACAAACGAGAAAGTTATAAACTTTTGGGAAAAGATAGCAGCGATGTGAACTATGAGAAGTACAAAGAGGCTAGAAAAGAAGCCAAGAAGGCAGTACGGGAAGCTAAAGCACAGGTAAACAAAGAGCTTTATGCAAGATTGGATACGAAAGAAGGTGAAAAAGACATTTATAGAATTGCGCGTATGAGGGACAGGAAGACAAGAGACATAAGAAAGGTAAAATGCGTCAAGGGTTTGGACCAAAGAGTGCTTGTGGAGGATGAGGAGATAAAGGATAGATGGAGGTCGTACTTTGATACCTTGTTCAACGGTGATAAAGCACAAGACATCGGGGATGTACACATCCCGCCAAGTATGTTAAATCGAGAGTTTATGAGGAGGATTCAAAAGGGAGAAGTCGTTGCAGCATTAAAAAAGATGGGATTGAAGAAAGCTACGGGGCCAGATGGCATACCTATCGAAGTTTGGAGGTGTTTAGGGGGGAGAGGAATCGAATGGCTGACAACATTCTTCAACATGATTTGGAGACACAACAAAATGCCATTAGAGTGGAGGAAGAGTACTTTGATTCCTTTGTATAAGAACAAAGGTGATGTACAAGATTGTACCAACTACCGAGGAATCAAACTAATGAGTCATACGATGAAACTCTGGGAACGGGTGATTGAGCAAAGACTTAGGAAACATGTGAAGATATCGGAGAACCAATTTGGATTTATGCCTGGAAGATCGACTATAGAGGCCATCCACCTCATAAGACAAACAATGGAACATTACCGTGATAGGAAGAAGGATCTACATATGGTTTTCATTGATTTGGAGAAGGCATATGATAGAGTACCAAGAGAAATACTTTGGTGGGCGTTGGCAAGGAAAGGTGTTCCACAAAAATATATAGATATCATCAAGGATATGTATGAGGGGGTAACTACGAGTGTGCGGACTACGGTGGGGGGACAGAAGAGTTCCCTATTACGATCGGAGTGCATCAAGGGTCTGCACTTAGTCCCTTTCTCTTTGCTCTAGTCATGGACGAACTAACGAGGTCAATTCAAGATGATATACCATGGTGTATGATGTTTGCGGATGATATTGTGTTGATTGATGAGACAAAGGAAGGTATTGAGAGTAAGTTGAAATTGTGGAGGCATACATTAGAAGCCCGTGGTTTTAGATTGAGCAGAAGTAAGACAGAGTATATGGAGTGCAAGTTCAGTGGGGTTACAAGCAGCGAGGCGAGGGCGGTCACTTTGGATAGCAAAGTGGTTCAAGGATCGAACGTCTTCCGTTACCTAGGGTCCATTCTACAAAAGGATGGAGAACTGGATGGAGACGTGGCTCATAGAATTAACGCGGGTTGGTTAAAGTGGAAAAGCGCCACCGGATTCCTTTGTGATCCCGGCATTCCCCAAAGCTTGAAGGGAAAGTTCTACCGTACGGCAATTAGGCCTGCTTTATTATATGACACCGAATGTTGGGCGGTGAAACAATGCCACGTTCATAAGATGAACGTGACGGAGATGCGTATGTTGCGGTGGATGTGTGGCCACACGAGGAAGGACCGATTAAGAAATGAAGTGGTCCGGGAAAAAGTTGGAGTTGCATCCATTGAAGAAAAGATGAGGGAGAATCGGTTAAGATGGTTTGGTCATGTGAAAAGGAGATCAGGTGATGCACCGGTGAGAAGAATTGAAGAGTGGATGAGTAATCAAATTGTAAGGGGTAGGGGAAGACCTAAGATGACTTGGATGAAGGTAATTGAAAGTGATATGAGGTTACTTGGGATTGAGGAGAGCATGACGTTGGATAGATGTGGGTGGAGGGGCAGTATCCATGTGGAGGAAGGGGTGTGATTACTACATTTATTTGTTTTTCTCAATTGTGTTGGTATTAAAACCTTTTGTTGAAAACCTCTTTTAAAACTTGTTGGTGTAAACCTTGTTTTCAAAAAAAAAAAAAAAACCTTTTTATCACTCTTGTCGTTACCATCTCCTCTGGTAACGGTTTCAGTTGACGATTCATGTTAGCCGACCCCAAATCACTTTGGGAATAAGGCTTAGTTGTTGTTGTATGAGTAGTTAAATAGAACAGTATACTATGTCTTATCTGGTGCCCGGGGACGTCCTTTAGATTTTGCCTTAGAAAAAAGGTAGATGAAAAATAAGTCCACTTGTAAAGATGACAGAAATTACACTAGTTATTTCCTAATGTATTGTACTAATTACTAAATCACCCCTTTTCCTAAAAAAAAAAAGAAAAAAATCACCAACACGCACTACTTTACTCCCTACACAAACCTGCAAACACCACTTCTTCAACAATGGCAGAAACAATCTTGGAGGAAAGAGAAACCCTACTGATTTCTTCCAAAGGAGGAAAACCCACTAAAAAAATCGCACATTTCATAAAACCCACTTTGAGTTTAACTGATAAAATTCCAGGAATGCCCTCAACTTCTCTCTCATTTCGACCCATTTCCCTAAAATGCACCTTCAATGGTTGGAGAAATCCGACCCAAATTTGGATTTCATGGGTTGAACGCTTACATTCATCATACCAATTTATTTGGGAAAGAGCAGGAATTTATGATTCCATTCTTTCTTCAAAGTATAAAATTGTTAAAAATGAAGACTTGTTTTTTGGGTTGTCAGAAAAATGGTGTTGTGATACTAACACCTTTGTTTTTCCATGGGGTGAAGCTACTATAACTTTAGAAGATGTTATGGTTTTAGGTGGGTACTCTGTTTTAGGGGACTCTGTTTTTGGGTATGTTAACAACAAAGAATTTACTGAAATTGAGAAGAAATTATGTCAAGTTCATCAAGAGATTTCTAGGGGACAATCACAGAAGGCTAACCAAGGTGTATGGATCAACCATTTTATGAAACTCGGAGGCGAAAGCGGAATCGAGCATGAAGCATTCGTTTCTGTTTGGCTTTCGAGGTTTGTTTTACCTACATTTCCATATGATACTGTTTTGAAAAAGTATTTTAAGATTGCAATATGTTTAGCTAGGGGAGTTCATATTGCTTTAGGTCCTGTTGTTTTAGCTAGTATATACAGGGATTTGAGTTTGTTGAAATCTGGGATGATTAATTGTAGTAGTATGCAAGTGAAGGATGGTGGTACAGGTGATGGGTTTGATAATCTTATAATGGTGACTCTTTGGGCACCTTTGCAATTGGTTCAGGTTTGGGGTTGGGAAAGGTTTCAGGAATTTAGGCCGAAACCGAATTTGATTGAGTATGGGGTGCCAAGATTGGCAAGGTGGCATGGTGTTAATGAGGTAGAGATTGGGAATGTGAGGCCTATGTTGCAATCTGCAGGACATACTTTCGAGTGGTGCCCTTATTGTAAAAATGTCGAAAACTTAGCTTTGCCTTCCTTTTATAGAGAGAATGAGGAGTGGGTGATTGTTGGTGATGGTTTGGATGATGATACTAAATCCTTTGTTAGGTTTTTGAGGGTTTGTGAATTGGTGGGGATGGATACAATCGAGCAGTATAACCCGAATAGAGTAGCTATGCAGTTTGGGTTTGATCAAGATGTACCTAAACAGGTCAAGAGGGATTTGGTAGGTTCTGATATTCCAAAAAGAGAACTTGTGCAACTGGCTTGGTTGAGTTATATCAACCCCATTAGGGATGAAATCTTGTTTGTTCCATCGAAATTGTATGAACCACAGGTCACCATGAGGTACTTGAAGTGGCTTAGACAAGGTCTCTTAACTAGGCAAGTTGCTTTGGATGGCGTTATTAGGAAGAAGAGGGGTCACAAGAGGTCAAGAAGATCACAAGATTGTAGGAATGTGAAGAATGTTACTGATAACAGCATTGCTGTTTTTGACATTGATGTGAAGCCGAAATGTCTGACAAGTACTATTGATAATGATCTTGATGCGCCTCCAGGATTTTTACCCAAGTATAATGTTACTCCTAGGAAGGCAGATGTGCCCCTCGGATTTACACAGAAGAAGAACAATGTTGGTCTTGATGTCGATGTGCCTCCTGGTTTTGTGCCAAAGACTATGGGTAATAAACTTGATGTTCCTCCAGGGTTCGCACCCAAATCTAATGGGAAAACTACCCTGCAGTGTGTTGGGGAGAAGCATAGATGTGTATCGGAGTTCCAAGCCAAGGTAAAGAAAGAATGTCTTGAGTCCGTTGAAAATAGCAGAGCATTGTTTAAATGTGGCGATCAGAGCAGACTTACCTCACCAGCAGAAGTTGAGGCTAAAGGAGAGGGGTCACTGAAGACGAAAGGTGGAGAAAATTCAAGGAAGAGTGAGCGGGTGATGCCTGGTGTTGAGCAGAAAAGTGAGCATGTAGATGCAAAGATTGCACAAACTTTGGTTCATGATAGAGATGGAGAAATTGACAGATGTTCTGACAAGAACACAAGGATAGACCTGGAAGCCCGCATTAGACAGCTCGAGATGAAAGTTGCTGAACTAACCGAAGTAAGATCAGATCATCACAGCTGATACATCAGGGTAATTATAGTTATTATACTTCATTATTGTTTTGTATATATGGCTTATCTTAGTGACCTGAGATCTTATTCACCCTTTTGAGCTGTTATAGACTGAACATATGACACATACTTTTTGTTACTGATATATAATCTTGAATTAGTGCATATGTTGTTTCGCAATATATATTGCCCTCCCCACCCCCAATGAAGCCTTTGTATTTTCTGATGATGCTTTGTTATTGTTCTACTATGCTTCTACCCCAAATGAACACAGGTGTCGATAACTATAGCTACTTGTTAGTCATCACAGAACATCAGTCCAGATGTAAAGGATTCATCTATGTGCTTATTTCAATTTTAATTAGCTTTGAATATGCTATTTGTGGATTGAATATATCCATGATTATCAGAAAGCAAAGTATTAAAAATGAAATGTGAAACACTTCACTGAAAACTGCATTCTTGAAAGCATTAGACTACAATAACAACTATATCAGTCGAAGCTACCTGCCTGTTCCCTTAGAGTCCATGGACTGTGATATCTACATCTTCAGCTTTGAACACATTGCTTAACTACTTCCCCTATGACATACTGCCCAAATTTGAGAAAATTGCTTATTAGTGATGCTTTCAGGAAAATGGGATAGCTATAACAAAAATGTAAAGATTATAGATTAAATTATACTTCATATAACTATGGTGTATAAGTTGCTCTGAACTCATGTTTTTTTGGCAACAAATTATGTATAATTATGGTGTATAAGTTGAATTTCTAGCAAAACAATGTTTTCTTTTGTATGATACATATGAGGATGAAGTTATATAGAGTAGTAGATTATCTAGCTCCTTTATAATTTGTTGAAATCTCCTAAAAATCTAACCCATGATCCTATCCCAAAGACAATAACCTTTATTGTTAAAGGATCATTGATTTTGCTAGATTTGGGAAAACTCCTCAACTGGAGTGATTACCATTGATCCATAGTTATAGTGTTACATCCTAGGATAGTCCGATTATGATTAGGAAACCTATCCAAAGTATATCTCTAGGAACAAAATATATCCTAACTATATTTATATTCTATCACACCCCCACAGTCGGAGCGGGAGGAGGGCGAACGCTGAGACTGGACTTAAACTCCAAGAATAACTGCCGCGGAAGACCCTTAGTGAAAATGTCTGCAAACTGATATCTAGTAGGAACATGCAACACACGTACGTGACCCAATGCATCCTTTTCCCGAACAAAATGAATATCCATCTCAACATGTTTGGTGCGTTGGTGTTGTACTGGGTTACGAGATAAATAAATAACACTGACATTATCACAATAAACAATAGTAGTCTGTCGGAGAGGACAATGTAACTCCCAAAGAAGATTACGTAACCAACAAGCTTCCGCGACAACATTTGCGACACCTCGATATTCTGCCTCAGCACTTGATCTAGAAAGAGTAGGCTGACGCTTAGACTACCAAGAAATCAGGTTATCACCGAGAAAACAACAATAACCAGAAGTAGAACGACGAGTGTCTAATCACCCGCCCCAATCAGCATCAGTATAAGTGATCAAGCGCAACTGAGTAGTAGGATATAAATGTAATCCATGATCAATGGTTCTCTGAATATAACGCAGGATGCGCTTTAATGCATTATAATGAGTCTCCCGGGGATCATGCATAAAAAGGCATACCTGCTGAACTGCATAAGCAATATCAGGACGAGTGAAAGTGAGGTACTGCAAAGCACCTGCTAAACTACGATAATGAGTCGGATCTGCCACAGGTGGACCCGAAGCGGCACTAAGCTTAGAGTTAGTGCCAACAGGAGTCGCTGCAGGTTTACATGTGCCCATACCTGCACGCTCCAATATTTCCTGTGCATACTTTTTCTGAGAAAGAAGCATATAGGAAGGTGTACGAGTAACTGAAATACCCAAAAAATAACTGAGTGGCCCCAAATCAGACATAGGAAATTCAGATTTCAAGTGAGTAATGATACGGTCCCGCAAAGCATCAGAAGATGTGCATAAAATAATATCATCAACATAGAGAAGAAGATAAGCCATATCGTTACCCTGACGAAAAGTGAATAAAGAGTTGTCACTATGAGCAACAACAAATCCCATCTGAATAAGAAAATGCGCAAAACGCTGATACCAAGCCCGGGGAGCTTGTTTGAGGCCATAAAGAGCCTTGCGAAGGCGACAAACATAATGAGGAAATCTCTTATCAACAAAACCAGGTGGTTGATGCATATATACTGTTTCCTGTAAGTCACCATGTAAAAAAGCATTTTTCACATCAAGCTGATGAATAGACCAGTTTCGAGCCATAGCTACCCCAACACTGTACGAATAGTAGCAGGACGAACAACTGGACTAAAAGTTTCATCACAATCCACACCAACCTCCTGAGACCTACCATCACAAACAAGACGCGCTTTGTGCCTTTGAAGGTCACCTTTATCATTTTCTTTGTGAGTATAAATCCACATGCAATTTACAATATTCACCCCCATAGGCCTAGGTACTAATTCCCATGTCCCAGTATTAATTAAAGCACCATATTCATCATGCATCACCGCATTCCAATTAGGATCAGTCAAGACGTGTTTGTGATTTTTGGGAATTGGGGAACGATGTAGAGGAATGAGTGGAGAAATTGTATGAAGGGCGTATTTAGGATTGGGATTGGAAATGCCAACTTTGGACCGAATAGTCATAGGGTGTGGGGATGGCAGGGGCCGTGTGGGCCTAATGGCAGGGAGCCCACGTAGGGGAGGTGGGCTATAGCGGGGTTGAAGAACCTGCTGGGCCTGGGAGCGCACAACACGGGGAGGGGTGATAAATTCGGGGCTGGGTGCTGGGCCAACACGCGAGGGAGAGGAAGAAAGTGTTGGGCTTGGGCCATGAGTGAGGCGCGCGGTAGTGGGGGGGTTAGGACCAGGTGGAGCGCGCGCTAGAGGGGAAATTTGGGCCTGAGTGTTTTGTGGAGGGGGTGGGCGTGAATCTAGGCCAGTAGTGTGGGGAGGAGAGTTCCACAAGGGTAAAAGTGTGGGACTGGACCCAGAATCATCCAAGAAGTTATACTCGTCAGACCGAAATTTTCTCAAATTAGTAAAGGGAAAAGTATTCTCATCAAAGGTGACATGATGAGAAATTATGATTTTATTGGTGGCAATATCTAGACACCGATACCCCCGATGATTGGATGGGTAGCCTAGGAAAACACAAGGAGTAGAGCGGGGAGCTAATTTGTGTGGAGTGGTAGCTGTCAAATTGGGAAAGCAAAGACACCCAAAAACCCGAATATGGTCATAAGAGGGGGTTATGTGAAACAATATTGCAGCAGGAGGAATATTATTTTGTGTCTTAGTAGGCAAGAGATTGACAAGATAGGTGGCCGTTTCAAGAGACTCTACCCAATATTTAGGAGGAATAGATGCATGACATAAGAGAGTACGAGACATATTATTTAAGGTTTTAATCATGCGTTCAGCTTTCCCATTTTGTGATGAAGTATGAGGACAAGAGAAGCGAAAAATGATGCCATGTTGGACACAGAATAATTTAAATGGGCTATTATCAAATTCCCTGCCATGATCACATTGGAAAACTTTAATGGGACGTTCAAATTGTGTTTGGACATATAGGCGAAAATGAAGAAATTTTGGATAGACCTCAGATTTAAATTTGAGAGGAATAGTCCACACAAAATGAGTAAAATCATATAAGAGTACTAAATAATATTTATGACCTTGAGTGCTACGAATAGGAGATGTCCATAAATCAGCATGAATAATATCAAAAGCAGAATGGGTAGCACTAGTAGATTCATAAAAAGGCAAACGAAGATGTTTTCCTACTTGACAAGAATTGCAAAAATCGGAGTGAGGCTCCTTATTACAACGTATTAAATCTCTAGACCTAAGAAAGCTTAAAACTTGAGATCCTGGATGTCCAAGGCGACTATGCCAGGTTGGTGAGGATGTGACCGTGAGGGCGGTTGCAAGACATGTAGAAGGTGTAGGATTGGTCACTGGATAGAGCTCCCCCGAACTATTGCACCTCGCTATTATATTCCCCGTGCGAAGGTCCTTCACAGAAAAACCATAAGGATCAAATTCAATGGAGGCATTATTATCAGTGGTAAATTTGCGGACAGAAATAAGGTTTTTGATGATTTGTGGGGCAAATAATACATCACGGAGGGCTAAAGGTGGGTGGGGTGTCGGGAGGTAGGATTGACCATAACCATGAACCGGAATGCGATGACCATTACCAACTAAAATATGATTAGGAGTGCTTAAATTAAATAAGGGCATGAGAGTACCTGAGGAGTTCGTCATATGAGCCGTTGCACCCGAATCCATGTACCAGGAATTATCCTGAGGAAGAGTCATTGTTGCAAACGCATTACCCAATTCAGTAGGAGTCATAAGCGACCCATACTTAGGATAAGGAGCAAAAGAAGCCTGATGGGCTTGTGGAGGTGGGCGCTGGGCAGGAGCGGGCCCATAGAAGGGCGAGTAGTTGGGGCACTGACCTGCTGGATGCTGCGGGTAAGGTGATGGGCCAGCAGCCCAGCTGGGAGACCAATGCGCTGACTGATTCCATGAGGGCGTTGACGGAGTCCAGGAGGAGTTATGAGTTGGGCCAGCCCACTGAACTGGGAAAACAGGCGAGGCTTGCGAGCTTGGAGTAGATTGCGTCTGGGAGTTTGCACCTCTGCCACGTCCTCGGGATCTGTGCTGGCGACCACCCCTGCCGCGGCCACGACCACCGCCGCCGCGCTGACCGGACGACGGAGGCTGCGGTGGTGGTGCGGTGGTGGTTGATGGTGGTGCGGTGGTGTTTTGAGCCACAAAACTTGAATTTTGGGTACCCGAATCTTGAGCACGTCGAGATTCTTCAAGCAATAAACGAGATCGGGCAGATTCGAAGGAAGGCAAGGGCTCCGTTTGTTGAATCATCGTGGCAACCACATCAAAGTCGGTGTTAATGAGACCGGAAACTAAACGTAACACCAACTGTTGTTCAGAGATAGGATGATCAACATTGGCAAGTTGATCTTTTAAAATCTTCAATTTTTGACAATATGAAGAAACATTCGAAAAATTGGAGAGGTGTAGGGAAGTGAACTGATTTTCAAGGTATACGGCCCGAGTGGCTTTGTTATCTTGAAAAATTCCCTTAAGCTTGTCCCAGATTTGTTGTGCCGAATCACCACGGTGAAGAATTGTCTGAAGTAGATCAGATGATATAGTACCATAAATCCATTGTTTTACAATAGAATCGAGACGCTGCCACAGATCATCAGAAATGTGAGGCGGACGAGGTGTCTTGGGATCGATGTGATCTAAGACATTAAAAGCATGTGCGTGGCATTCAAACAACTCCACCCAATTGGAATATTGTACTTTTTCACGGTCAAGGATCAAAGGTATGCAATTTTTGATATTATTGACGGAGAGAGCGGGATGATATTCGATTTGGGTTGGAGTTGGGGTCGGGTGTGGAGTAGACGGTTCAGCAGCATCATTAGTCATTATGTACCGAAACAAACTACACTATTGTATAAAGGTGGATTTGGTTTGTTGTTATTTGTGTGTAGGTTGTGGGAGAATTACACAACACGTGGGTGCTGAATTATGATGACAGCAAGAAGTCAAAGCAATGAATCAATGTGGTGTAAACCAAAATCTGGGTGGCGCAACAAAGAATCGGCGGAAGAGCAGTGGGAGAAACACGTCCCAAAAAAAATATTTTTGTAGAAATTAATAAAACCTAGAGCTGTGATACCATGCTAGATTTGGGAAAACTCATCAACTGGAGTGATTACCATTGATCCATATTTATAGTGTTACATCCTAGGATAGTCCGATTATGATTAGGAAACCTATCCAAAGTATATCTCTAGGAACAAAATATATCCTAACTATATTTATATTCTATCGGATTTCTTGCTCTTTGAGTCATTGATGAGGATTGAGGGGCACATTTAGTAAAGCAGGGGATTTTAACTTGAATTACAGAAATTGTTTTTACATATTCAGTGTGGCTATTTTTTTTTTGTGCTATCAAGTTTCCATCTATCATGTTAAAACAAGTGTAAAGTCAAGATTCAACTGAATTTGTTTCTCCCGTTGCCTATGTCAAATATAAGTTCCAAGAAAAAATAAGCTCAAATTGTGGCCAATGGTTCGTTAAAATATGTCCTAACTATTTTCAAATAAGCTCAGATTTGTAAGATTCAAGTAAAGCGAACAAACCTTTAATCAACTAATAAACCATGGAATTTGATAAATTTGATATGACTGAAAATGGGCTTGGGCAACCCAGTACGGAGGAGGAGAGTTCGGTCCACATACAAGTCCAAAGGAGGTTCCATACTAAAACCAATTGGCAATAGTAGGAGTAGCTCCTATAGCTTATATTGTGGTACTTTCTTTCCTCTTTCTCCAATGTGGGACAACTCACATGTGCACAACATATATGAGGTTCAACACTCCCCCTCACATGTGAGAGTCCTTAGAATTATAGCATACTGGTAAGGCAATCCTCATTGGGAATGATCGTCCAATAGGGGGACTTATCCAGTTGCATGACAAATGCCCAATATGAAAGACCCAACAACCTGGGCTCTGATACCATGATAAATTTGATATGACTGAAAATCGGCTTGGGCAACCCAGTACGGAGGAGGAGAGTTCGGTCCACATACAAGTCCAAAAGAGGTTCCATACTAAAACCAATTGGCAATAGTAGGAGTAGCTCCTATAGCTTATATTGTGGTACTTTCTTTCCTCTTTCTCCAATGTAGGACAACTCACATGTGCACAACATATATGGGGTTCAACAGAATTGCATCTGAAAATTACCAGAATAGACTTCATACATGTGTACATAATGTGATAGCCTCTAAAAGCCATGATTTAAAACAAGCATGAAAATGGAAATGCAGTATTATAACTGGCAACTGTCAACTGACTTACTTGCTCACAATCTATTATTAGAATAGTATAGCTGTTGAGTTTTACATTGTTGCCACAACTGTGTTTGATGATTGAAGAAATGGAAAATTAAGCAATTAATGCTTGAAGATTCTGTTACCATATTTAGTTTGGCCTATAGTACAAAAGATGATAAATTTAGATTTATGTGGGATTGATGTTTTTAGAGCGGAAAATAGTAGCTAGCTAAGCTAGGAATAGGATTCTGTGAGAAATTGTGTGTGTTGGTTTCTCCCTGTCTTTATCGAATTGATCTCGCACTACACTCTACAACGTTTTTAGGCAACGCGGAGTACATTGTCACCAATGCACACAGCACACAGCACACAGCACACTCCCTGACTCCCATAGTCCCATGAGAAATTGACTTAAGTTTCCTCATTTACCAAGTTCTTATATTGAAAACATTTGCAATTTCCTCTACAACCTCGTAAATTTTCATTTTAACTACAACACTATTACTTTTGCACTATTTACACACCTCACTTTGACCATATTTTTTTTTTACTAATATAAAAAAAATGATAATATAAAATGTAATTGGATTTGTTTCAATGGTTATTTTCACAATATCAACTTTTTATAACTTTTGCAGATACATAATTAGAGATAGTAATGGTTAAAGATGTGCGTTGGCAAGCGTGAAAGTTAAACTGTTGCACTTATTTAGAAACGAATGTTAGTATCTGGGTCTATGTGAGGATTGAATAATAATTGTGACTCACCTAGAATAGGTGGCCCTGGCAGTATATATACATTACTGAATAACAGACCTAAATGAATACAAAGACCTAACTGTCCTTAAGTATATTATATTACTCTAATACACCCCCTCAATCTTTACGGGGAGGAAACACGGACAGATTGGTACGATGTCTAGAAAACAAGTCATTAGAAAGGCCTTTAGTAAAAATATCAGCAACTTGCAACTGAGTCGGAATATGCCGAACACGAAGACCACCTTTGGTCACCATCTCTCGTACAAAATGATAATCAACATCTATGTGTTTGCTACGATCATGCTGAACTGGATTAGCGGTAAGATAAGTAGCAGAGACATTATCACAATACAAAAGAACGGGACAACGAAGGAAGTAACCAACATCAGCAAGAAGTTGGCGAATGGAGATCGTTTCAGCCGCAGTGTAGGCAACTGCACGATACTCAGCCTCAGTGGAAGACTTGGAAACAGTAGGTTGCTTTTTGGAACGCCAGGATATTAAGTTTTTACCCAGGAAAACTGCATAACCAGTAGTGGAACGACGACTATCAGGGCAACCAGCCCAATCTGCATCTGAATAGGCAATGACGATTGTCGGAGAGCTATCACGATGAAGAAACAGGCCATAATCAGAAGTGCCCTGCAGATATCTGAAAATTCTTTTCACAGCAAGAAGGTGAGCAGTACGGGGAGCATGCATAAACTGTGACACCATATTAACAGCATAAGCAATGTCAGGACGAGTCATAGTTAAATATTGCAAAGCGCCAACCATACTACGATACTCTGTGGGATCAGCAAGCAACTCCCCATCCAAGAGGGACAAGGTAACTCGAGAGATAATGGGAGTGCGTACAGGTTTGACAGTATGCAAATGAAATTTTTTGAGCAAATCAAGAACATACTTATGTTGAGACAAGAATAAACCAGAAGAAGTACGCACAACCTGAACCCCCAGAAAATAATGCAAATCCCCCAAATCCTTCATGGCAAATTGAGAAGAAAGGACAGAAATCAACTTTTGCACAAGTGAAGGATCACTACCGGTAAGAACAATATCATCCACATATAAGAGAAGAATAATGAGATGACCCTGATATTTGAGAGTGAACATGGACGTGTCACAATTGCTGCATTTGAAACCAATAGAAAGCAGAAAATTACTGAAATGAGAGAACCAAGCTCGGGGAGCTTGTTTCAAACCATAAATGGACTTACGAAGGCGACACACATGATTGGATTTGTCAGGATGAACAAAACCAGGAGGTTGTCTCATGTAAACCTCCTCATTGAGGAAACCATGTAAGAAAGCATTTTTCACATCAAGTTGACGAATAGTCCATTTAAATGTAACAGCAAGAGTAAGGACCAGACGCACAGTAGTCGATCTGACCACAGGACTAAAAGTTTCAAAATAATCAATACCTGCCTGTTGGTGATTGCCAAAAACGACGAGTCGAGCTTTGAAACGTTCCACCGACCCATCAGAATGGTATTTAATCTTATAGACCCATTTACAACCAAGGACGTTACAGTCAAAGTTGCGAGGCACAAGCTCCCAAGTATCATTTTTAATCAGCGCATCATATTCATCAGCCATGGCTTGGCGCCATCGAGAATCCTTAGATGCATGGTTATAATTAGAGGGTTCCGACTCAATAACATCTGTTTTCAAGTTAAGTAACACACGAGGTTTAACAATGCCAGATCTAAGACGCGTAACCATAGGATGCACATTAGAAGAAACAGATGTAGGAGCACTAGAGGGAACCGACACAGGGGAGACGACAGGAGACACAGGTGACTCAACAATAGATGACTCGACCAGGGGCGACTCAACAATGGGTAGAGGAGGCGACGTGGGTAACGACTCGCTAGGGGTTAGAGGCTCACTAGACAACGACTCAACAGGTGGGGAGGAAGGCGGGACCCTAGGGGACACACGAGTAGGTGAGACTATGGACGACACAGGGGTAGGTACACGAGAGACACGCATCTCCGGAGGAGGAGTGGCATGCTGGGGGACCGAGGGGATGACCATAGGGAAACTCGAGGACGAGGGAGGCGCAACAAGAGTCGGAGACCAAGAGTGAACAAATAACGTGGGAGATGTGTCAGAAGACAAGAGAGACAAACTAGGCTTGGATGTGACTAGAGACCGATAGGAAAATTTGTGCTCAAGAAAAAGAACATGGCGACTCACGTAAACCTTGCCATAAATAGGATCTAAGCATCGATATCCCTTATAATTAGAGGCATAACCTATAAAAACACAATGTTTGGATTTAGGTTGCAGTTTATTTATTTTAGGATCCATGAGTAATGGAAAACAAGCACACCCAAAAGTCTTTAGAAAAGAGTAAGAGGGTGAACGTCGAAAAAGCTTTTGATAAGGGGATATATTTTGTAAAACGACACTGGGCAACCGATTAATAATATAAGTGACGGAGTACGCAGCATCAACCCAAAATTGAGCTGGCAAGTCAGATTGAATAAGAAAAGTACGAGCCATCTCAACAATGTGGCGATGTTTTCTCTCTGCGACTCCGTTTTGCTCTTGAGTGCCCGAGCAAGATTTACGAAACATAATCCCAGATTCTCGAAAATGATCGAGCAAGGGACCATTGTCAAATTCCCTGCCACCATCACTTTGAAAATTTTTTATTTTCGAGTTAAACAAGTTTTCCACCATTTTCTGGAAATAAATAAATTGAGAATAAAATTCTGATTTCTTACGCAATGGAAAAATCCATGAATACCGTGAAAAATCATCAACAAACACTGCATAATATTTATAGAATTGATTTGACAAAACAGGAGATTGCCATAAATCACTATGAATTAAATATAAGGGATACGGAGAACAATGTGCAACCTTTTCAAAAGGTAAACGATGTATTTTTCTACTTTGCAATGAACGCAGTCATCTTTAAATGTAGAAGTACATGAAATATGATGGTTTGAGCATAAATGTCCTAAAACTCTAGAAGAAGTATGACCAAGTCGGCAATGCCAGACATCTCCTGATTCCTTAAGAGCGACGTAAGCAGAAATGGGTGACTCAGAGCTAACAACCTGAGGGTGAATGGGGTAGACACCATTTTTACTGGAACCCTTGAGAAGAACCGCCCCCGTTATCTTGTCCTTAACACAAACAGAAGATTTATCAAAAATCACAACACAATCATTATCATGACACAACTTATTGACGGACAACAGATTATGTTGGAGTTTAGGGACATGACAGACTGAAGACAAAGTAAGGGAACGACCACTAGTGGGAATATTAAGATTACCAATGTTTTTAATTGGGAGCAAAGTACCATCACCAACTACAACTGAACGAGACCCAGTATAGGGAACAACATGAGAGAACTTACCATCCTGAGGAGTCATATGGGAAGCCGCTCCAGAGTCAGGATACCAGACAGAGTCAGTATCGGAAGTGGGGTTAGAGCTTAAATTTCCACTAGACGAGTTATTGCCTGCTGAGCACAAAGTATTAGTAGTAGTAGTAGTAACACTAGGTAAATTAACAACAGACATAGTAGAGAAATTGCGCATACCATTACCACGGGTACGAGTTTGTTGCACATTACCCGAACTGTTTTGAGGAGTGCCATTCCCGCGTCCTGAACCATTACCGCGACCACCATTGCCACGGTTTCCATTGTTACCTTTGTTTCTATTGTTGCGACCCTTATGCTTGCCACCCCCTTGATTCTTAGGAGGAGCAGGAGAGCCAGAAGTAGTGGCAACTAAGGCATGCTGAGAGGTGGCAGCATCATCATAACTATGTCGTAACTTAAGGCGTTGCTCATGCATCATCAATTTAGGCCGCAAGTCATCAAAGGTCAACGTAAAAGATTGCAACAACAAAGTCGTAACCAGAGTATCATAATTTGGATCATGACCCAGACCAAACAAAGTGTGCTGAACCAAATCATAATCAGAAATCGGACACTGAATAGCAGCCAATGAATCAGCAATGACCTTGATTTCACGCAAAAAAACATCTAAAGATTGATTTTCACCTTTACGAAGGAGATTAAGACGACCCTTAAGTTCCATGGATCGAGCCATACTAGCATGCAAAAAACGACTCTCTAACCGGTTCCAAATAGCACTAGCAGTACTTAAACCTTGAATATCAGTTAAAACATCTCGAGATAAAGTAGCATACAACCACCCTTTTATTTGTTGATCAATCCTCAGATACTCATAAAAAGAAGGGTTAGGTTGAGAAATACCTTGTGCATCAAGCACCTGCGGACTCGGAATAGGAGCCGAGCCATCCACAAAACCAAGTAACTGATTTGTAACTAAAAGACATGTAAATTGTGTCTTCCAAGGCAAGTAGTCCTCCGGGACATTGAGTTGAACGATCACAGCGTTGGAGACATTGGGGACGGACACCGGTGGCCACTGATAGGCGTGTGAGTGTTGGGTCGGGGCTGCCGAAGTGAACAAGGACATGGAAGGGCCTTGCGACGAAGAGGCAGCAGTAGATACCATC
Organism: Beta corolliflora; assembly: GCA_947648045.1. Lineage (NCBI taxonomy): Eukaryota > Viridiplantae > Streptophyta > Magnoliopsida > Caryophyllales > Amaranthaceae > Beta > Beta corolliflora. The sequence continues at coordinate 4,250,626 of CANSZD010002913.1, forward strand.
GAATGAACGATGGTGGGTTGCGAATACGGCAGCGAGAAGGGAACACTCGACCATGGCAGCGTGGGCTGCGTGGTAGAGATACTCGACCAGGGCAGCGTGGGCTGCGTGGGAGAGAGAAACCCAAGAGGAGCCTGCGCGGCTCGCGTAGGTTGCGCAGCAGGAGCCACGCGTGGCGTCGGATGATGCGACGCATCTGAGGGACTGGGCGAGTGAACCAGGGAGGTCCACGATCTAGAAGTCAGGGGAGCAGCGAGAAGATGTGGAGAGCGGAAGCGAGGGCGAAACAAGAGCGGAGGAGAAACTCCGACCCATGTGGGCAGCCATAGGAGAAGAGTGATCAGCCATGGTGAGAGAGGTTGATTGAGAACCAGAGGACATGATCAACAACCAGGAAAAAAAATCGAAGCTTTAAGGAAAAAAAATCGAGAGAGAAAAGAAAAACACTAGGGCTATGATACCATGTGTGAGGATTGAATAATAATTGTGACTCACCTAGAATAGGTGGCCCTGGCAGTATATATACATTACTGAATAACAGACCTAAATGAATACAAAGACCTAACTGTCCTTAAGTATATTATATTACTCTAATAGGGTCGTCTTAAACTATTTGGGGCCCTGTGCTATTATACAATCACACCTAAAAATTTTGTAGATATATTTCATCTTTTTCTCATAATCACATAAGACAACCAAAAAAGTTTAGATATTTTACATATTGCTCAAATAATGGAAAAAAAATCATATAAACAATTTAAGTTTTCTTTAGTCTTATACGATCAAAGTGATATACATTTAAGGTGTAGATGACGTATAATTTTATTTTAATGCAGATTTTGGTTTCATATCAACATGAAAAATTATCAAGGTGAATTGATTGAAAATGGGAAAGAACCCAGTTTTTAAAAAGTAAGTTATAAAAAGGGTGAAAAATATTAATAGCTAAGTTTCCAGAAAAATAATATCAAGATATAGCTAGAGGATAAAATAGAAATGAAGTTGCTATGAAAAAATTATTTAGAAAAAAAAAAGAAAAAGGAAAAGGGCATTTTCCTAACAAAATAGAAAGGAAACATAAAATTTGGATTCAAAGCGTAGACCTAGGGTCATGACAAAAAGTACTGCTCTCATAATTCCACCGAGTACCACTAAGCCAAGAATCCATATGTAATCATCATTGCAACTTTTTTTTCTAATTAGCTTGCTTTTAGTTTGGGACCCCCTCAAATATTTTGGGCCATGTGCTGAGGACCAGCTTGCACAAAGGTATTAACGGGCCTTGGTTAGTATTATATATCTATCCTTCTGAACCAATCAAAATATTTTAAAAGTTATTATCATATTTCAAGAATCTCCAAAAATCTTTTTTCGGTGTTGTAAGAGAGTTGTATAGTCACACGGCACAATGATTGTATGAGGAATCTTCCGAGTATTACTATAATCAATTTTGCTAGACATAAGTTCCTTTAACTAACTACACACACACACACACACACACACACACACACACACATATAGTTCAAACCGATCTTAGCAAGCGGATTATCTTATCACCCCATTTAGCCGACGTGAGATTGATGAAGTCGTGGACTCTTGTAACTCCCAAAAACCTCGAGCCTCGACAGCTTTAATTTCCGCTTCATCAAAGAGTCGTGGGAAGTTATAAAGACTGATGTGTATAGGATCTTCGATGAATTTTGGTCTAGCAGTAGCCTCCCAAAAGGATAAAATGTCGCCTTTATAGCTTTGATTGTCAAGGTTGATAATCCTGAGGGATTAAAAGATTTCAGGCCAAATAGCACGGTTGGATGTTTTTATAAGATGATCTCAAAGCTACTGGCAAGAAGACTGCATAATGTGATGAACTCCCTCATTGGTCCTTTCCAATCATCCTTCATCGCTGGGCGTCAAATATTGGATGGTGCATTAGTTGCCGGTGATTTGATTGATACGTGCAAAAGGAAAAGAATCCAATCCACTATTCTTAAGCTTGATTTCCATAAAGCTTTCGATAGTGTGGCTTATAATTTTCTTGAATGGACTCTGTCACAAATGGGTTTTCCTCTTTTGTGGCGTTCCTGGATCATGTCTTGTGTTAAAAGTGCGGCGGCATCCATTCTCATTAACAGGTCTCCAACAATGCCCTTCAAGCTTCACCATTCGCCAAGGGGACCCACTATCCCCTTTTCTTTTTGACTTGATTGTTGAGACTCTCAGTTTAGTCATCCAAAAAGCCACTGGTTTAGGATTATGGGAAGGAGTTGAAGTTTCCAAGGGTGGCTCTAAAATTTCTCACCTCCAGTATGCGGACGACACAATAATTTTTTACCCCCCTTTGAGTACCTCCTCAATATAAAGAAGACACTTATCCTATTTCATGTAGCCTCGGGTCTTCAAGTTAATTTCCATAAAAGCTCCCTAATAGGTATTCATACGGATGAACAATGGTTATAAGAAGCGACAAATTCTCTTTTGTGCAAAGTGGGTAAGCTTCCATTTACTTACCTAGGTCTCCCTATTAGGGGGAATGTGTCAAGAATCGAATTGTGGGTACCCATAATCAACCGAATTGAAGGAAAGTTGGCAACTTGGAAAGGGAGGATGCTCCCAATAGCCGGAAGAATAACTCTCATTAAAGCTTCCATCTCTAGCTTACCCCTTTATTATATGTCTCTCTTTCCGGCTCCGTTGGGGCCTGGGGGTAATTGAGAAAATCAACAAATTACAACGTCAATTTTTATGGAGTGGTGGCTTCGGGAAACCGTATTTGGCCCTTGTCTCATGGGACCTTATGGAACTTCCGAAAATGCTTGGAGGTATGAGTTGTGGGAGCCTTCTTCATTGAAATCTAGCCTTTCTTTTCAAATGGGCATGGAGGTACTTGAATAAACCAAGCGCTCTTTGGTGTAATGTGATATGTGAAAAGTATGGGTATGACGCGTATTTTCAGCCTCATGATTTAATCATAATTGCGCATGGTGGACCATGGAGGGCAATATGTGCAAAAATCCTGAACCACCCATCTCTAAATGATTTGCTCAAATCAAAAATAATGAGGAGCGTGGGCAATGGTAATAAGGCTATCATTTGGCATGATCACTAGATTGGGCCTCGGCCTTTGAAATTAATGTTTCATAGGCTCTTCTGTATTGCGTTAAATCTTAACACTTCTATCTCTTCACTTGGATATTGGGACGACTCTTCTTTGAAATGGAACATGGTATGGACTCGGTCTTTCAGGTCTAGGGTTAAAGGTTAATGGACCAATCTGATAGCCCTCCTCAGTACTGTGTGCCCCTCGATTGACATTGAGGACTCGCTTGAATATAATCTCCTCAGATGATGCTTCCTGTATTCTCTGCAGTTCATGTTTGGAGAGCCCCGATCATCTTCTTTTGCATTGTCCCTTCTCTTGGAGTGTCTGAAATTGGTGGATAAACATATAGGGATTGAAATGGTCCTTTCCCAGCTGTCTTAGTGAAGCTTATGTTCAATGGAGGGCCCATGGAAAAATTCCTTTCTTGAAAAAGGTATGGTGTGCAATGGTCTCAATCATAATATTGGTCAATCTGGAAGGAGCGAAATCGAGGATTTTTAATAACATCTTTTGCTCCCCGGTGGAATTATAAGATCTCATACTCACTCGCTTGTGCTAGTGGATTAAGGGTTAGGGTATTCCTTTCCTCCACTTGGTGAATGAGGTTATTAGATATCCCCGATGCCTCGCCTGGTCAGATTGCAATAGAGCTTCCTTGATTCTTTCTAAACCAAACCTGACATCTTATTGGTATCCTCCATTCCCCGATTCCATCAAATGGAATGTCGACACGTCTGTCAATCCTTTTTATTGACTAACAGCTATTGATGGGGTGCTTCGTAACAATCATGGTGTTTTCATATGTGTGTTCTGAAGTCCAATTATGGAGTCCAATACCGCAAATAGAAATAAACTCTACATAAATCTTTACTTTTTCATGGCTACTCAAATCACCATGAATTTTGTGCGTTTAAAAAATTTCAAGTAGTAATTATTGAATCCGACTCAGCAAATGCGGTGAGATGGTGTAATGATGATTCAGGAGGTCCATGTAACTTAAATTTCCAGTTGAATTTCACCCGTAATGCAAGGAAGAGGGGTTTAAAGCTCTCTATCATTCACAAAGGGAGAAACTCGAATGTTGTAGCTGACACTCTTGCCAAACAAGGCCTCGTGCGAGATGCAGAATACTTAGCTTGGCTCTGATTTTGTAATGGGAGGTTAAGAGTTTTGTTGTTGGTCTTGTACTTTGCTTTGCTCCTCAAATTAATGCAAAGCTCCCCAAAATATCAAAAAAAAAACTTACTAATCAAAGCTAATTTTAGATGGATTACAATTATTTTAATAAACTTATCTTTACTAATTGAAACTAATATTTCAAATTAAAGTTAATTGTAGGCCTTTTGTGTCTTTTTTTCTCCTTTTGTACTAGTAACAAAAACACAATAGCAACAATAACAACAATAATAGTATTATCATTAGCTATTTTTCATATGTTAATAAAACTAACATTTTCATGTTTATTATAACAATTGCGTTCTTATTTCATCATCCTACCCCCTCCTTCTGTCGTCGTCATCATCATTATTATCAATCTAATATTCTAATCAATAATGTAATTAAGTTATCATATTTATTTTTCTAAATAGTAACTTAACTATTATAGAATTTTATGAATGTGCAATATTATGGAGTCTAGTAAAAAGGAATTTAATTCCATAATTAAATTTATGGGAATATCACAAAGCTATTTGGTTAGTGATGGGGAAATAACTTTCCAGAATTTTCACTTACCTAAGGGAGAATAACTAGGTAAGTAAATTTCTACATTTTGTTGGAAGTGAAAATTCATAAGAAGTTCTACATTCCCCATTTTAACCTCTTTTTATGAACCAAACAATTCGTTCACTTTACACTTTCGATGTCCTACATCCCATGTTTTATTATGTCAATCAAACAACAATTAATATTTTAAGATAGTTATATAAAATAAGCCAAACTTATAAAATTATATTATTTAAAGTAAAAGATCACGGCGTCACCTAAACTATACACTAATTATTACTATCATATTGTCAATGGTGGTATAACCATCTATAAGGAGTCAACCTTGAATAAAACAAAGGGTATAATTAGATTTAGGAGCAATAACACAATAAGACTTAATTAGGTTCATGCAAGTATGCAACCACCATCTAGAGTGCCTTTTCGCATCGCTAATTAATTCATGTCTAATCATAATACTACTTCCCCTTTCTCTTATTTCCATTTTCCACCATGCTTCTTGTTCATATCTTGGCTGACCAGATTGAGGTTTGATTTGAGACAATAAATAAAGGGGCTTACTAAATACCGTCCGTATTTACTTGAAATCGTCCGTATTTTTTTTTAAATACTCCTAAACTACCCCTATAAATACTACCCCATACCCCCCATACTCTCACACTCTCTCACTCTAACACTCTCTCACTCTCACTCCTCACTCCTCACTCACTCCCACCATAGCCACCACCACCACCACTGCAACCACCACCGCACGGCAACCACCACCGCACGGCGAGCACAACCTTACCGGCGACCACCACAGCGGGGACGAAGAAGACACCGACGCCCACCACCACCACAACTCGCCGGAAAAAGAATGGGCCCAAGGAAGAAGGCAAAGGAAATCGGGGAATCTTCAAATCAGGTTAGTTTTGTAGTTATTTGTGGTGAAAACCAACCCATAACCCGGAAAATCCCCCACCCCTCGCCGAAAAACACGAGGATTTGTTGAAAGTTTTTTTTTTCGAAAATGCGGGGCAACGGATAGGAAATCCGTTAATCCGTTACCACCGCAGAGGAACGGATCAGATCCACGTTACCTCTGCGGTGGTACCGGAAAAGTGATCCCAATGAGCTCTAGAAAAGGCATTTTATATTTGTTGGTTTTATATGTTGCATCCATACCAACAACAAGCGGATAAGTTCGGAGGATATTTACCGAACGAGGGTGCACCATGAATGCCGCAGTCATTGCATTTGTCTCCTCGTCTTGCCTAATCCAATGAAGGTAGCTGCTCTCTCGAGCAAGGTGAAGGAAGTGTTGCATCACGTCTCTACCATCCATTGCTTCCCTTCTATCCTTTTCCTTCAGGTTGTACAAGTGTCTCATATTTGGATGATCATCGGGAAATTTTTCATTCACAGCTTTCATGATACTAGCAGGCCTAACGTGCGACTTTATCATATCACGAGCGAATACCTTTGCCGCCGGACTAAGGCCGCTGATGGGTCGATGGCCCTCAGGGTAATGAATGAACTCATGATTGTGCATGCCCCTAATCCCCCGTTCTGCTTTGATCACCCATCCAGTTCGATCTGGGTACTCCAAATACTCAACCTTAACTCCCGCTCTACAGCCACAGGCTTTTGTCTTTGTAGCTACCCGTTCTGCTACACTAAGATCTCTACCTTCACCCCTATATGGTGCGCCCCGGTTACATTTCATATATACATATGGTCGTCCACTAGGATCGTGTTTATGATTTGACATAATAACCATCACAAACCCGATTTCATGTGCCCTTTTCTTATCCCAATCTTGTAGTTCCTTTTTCTCAGCCCATAGTGTTTCATTATAAAATATGTGATTATAATCTATATAATCACCCCCAAAGTCCGGTAAATAAACCTATAATGTTTAGCATTTTTTCAATTAGACAACATATAATCAATAATATTATTCACTATTATTTACTTACTTATCGTAACTAATAATCATTATTATTTATTTACCAATCACAAAATTTATTAACTACATAGTGCACGTGTTCTCAACTTAATATAATCCATTCATTAACTTAATATTATTTAGTTACCAATCACAAAAATTACTACTTATTATGAAAATAATTATAATAATATGCATACATATTTGAAAACAATATCAACAAATATTAACTAAATATTCATTAACAAAATTAACAGAAACGAATGTACTATTATTCGCTAATTACAAAATCAATACTAGTTATCACGGAAAATCAAATATTAACTAAATGGAATTTTTTAAAATACTAATACTAATTATTTGAATAAAATATCAATAAATATTAATACTAATTTTTGTTTACATGCTAATATTAACTACAAATTTTCTTTTAAATGCAAATATTAACATGCTAATAAAAACAATTAATAATATTAACATGCTAATAAAAACAATTAATAATATTAACATACTTAGATCATTAAATCAAACAAATTAAATAATACTAACATGTTACTAACATGCATTAAAATAATAAAATCCTAATTACAACATAATCACACAAATTAACATAATAATTATTAATATTCAAATGCCTATAAATTAAAATAATAAAAAATTATAACTACCCAAATACACACAAATTTTATTTATTAAAACGTAAATTATTAAAACATAAATTATAAAAAACATAAATTATTTTAAATAAATAAGAAATATATTATTAAAACATAAATTATACAGAAATTATTAAAAAGAAACCAAAAAAAAAAAAAAATTGCGCAACGGAGCAGGGTAACGGATCTAAAATCCGTTACCCCAGTGGAAGCAACGGATCACTTTTCCGGTGCTTCCACAGAGGCACCGGATAAAAAATCCTTTGCCTCTGTGGAAACACCGGAAAAGTGATCCGTTACCAAGGTAACGGATCAAAAATCCGGTGCTTCCACAGAGGCAACGGATTTTTTATCCGTTTCCTCTGTGGAAGCACCGGATTTTACATCCGTTGCTTCCACTGGGGTAACGGATTTTCGATCCGTTACCCTTTTCCGGTGGCGTAAAAAAAAATTTCCGGCGACTTACAAAAAAAAAAAATTTCAACTTACCACATTTCGTTCCGGCGGCGTTGACGGTCCTTCATCGGACATTTTCGGTACTCCTCAGTTGCTCCGGTGGTGGTACTCCGGTGGTGGTCGTCCGGTGGTGGTGTTCGGAAGGTGGTGGTGGTGTTACTGCTTGATGGTAGAGAGAGAGCTTAAGTTTGGTGAGAGAGGAGAGGGTAAAGTGAGGTGAAAGGGGGAGGGGCATGGGGGGTATATAATGAAAAAAATACGGACGATTTCAAGTAAATACGGACGGTAAATAGCGATTCGGTAAATAAATGCGACGATGTTACTTTTTTACGTTTTTCGCGTTCAAATCCATCTACGTCATGGATTACGTTTACCACGTAACGTCCTTCATCTACTTCGTCAAAGCTTCACATGGTGACATCACTAACATGGATTAAGAGAGTATAATTCAAAATATAAACTGCAAATGGCGAGGATTTCCACCACCTTCTTCATCATAACCGTTGGCAGTTTTTATTAGGCTATGTTCTTTTGGACTGGGAGAATATGAACTGACCTGAACTTTTCGATTTTGGCCCGAAAAAGCTCGCTATGTTTGGCATAGAATTGCGGGTTTTGGGCACAAAAAATCGGCTCGAAGTTTGGCCCGCCCTGGGATAATAGGCTGAATTCTTTTTGGATGTAGGCCTGACCTGAGTCCGGCCCGCCATTTGATCACCTCTACCGCTCTACCTAACACAGTGACAACAGGTTAATTTTCAAATCTCATCCTAAGAGCATCACCAATGGGTTGGTTGGTCTTTGCTAGTCTTTAAGTTTTTGTCATTCTCTCTCCTTCCATCCTTCTTACACCTCACATCCCACTAAACTCCCACCAACTCATCTTTTTTTCCTCACAATGGGTGAGCTAGTCTTATTTGGTTTTTCTATTTCTCTCTCCTACTTTTACCATACCCCACCTACTCTCTCTCCTACCCAATGTTTATTTTTATATGAAATAGATTATTTAAATTAATAAAAGCTAATTAAATTACGTTAAATTAAATTACATTATTGGCTTAGTATAAGTAATTTTAGATAGGAGAGAGTAATTAAAAAAACAGGTTGGGAAAAAGTGTGGTAAAATATATGAAATTTGGGCTTATTTTATAGATAAAATTATTTTATCGCCGTTACTGTAATTATTTTTAAATAATTATTAGCTGATTTTTTTATATTAACATAACAATATTATAACGTTGAAATGCCGTTAACAAAATCAGCACAAGAAGCCATAAATCTGCACAAGTAATGTACGTGGCAGCCCCCTACTTGCTGTTCAGTGGGCCTCTGACGCGCGTCAGGGCCACTGACAGCAAGCTGGCAGCTTTGGCCCCATCATTTTCTTGAGTGCTGCGTTTCCATGGCTCGCTTCCGTCTTTCTTTCTCCCTTTTCTTCAAAGCTCTGCGTTTCAATTGGGCCCATCACAATTTTTTTGCCAGTTTCTTTGCCATGCGTCTGAGATTTATTGGTCTTGTGCACTCTATCCTAGGTGCATATGGTCTGGAATTCCAGACCAACCAACCCCAAGGGCCAAGTGCCCCAATAACAAAACTAAGTAAATAACAAAACTAAGTAAAGCTAGCTTTACTATTTGGTAGACCAACCAAAAACCATCCCATTGTACATGCTCTAATTCTCCAACCTCGATACTTTTTAAGGGTTGTGACTTGTGAGACAGCTCTAATGGAATCATTGTACTATAAGAAATCTTCCTGAGTTCCCTTAACAAAAAAAAGAAATCTTCCTGAGTTCCTGCGGAATATCATTAGATTCATTACCCATATTACAAGTTCAGAATTGGAGGTACCTTTGTTCTATAATATAGTCGCAATTATCGATAGTCGGTAGTCCACATTCCACAATAGGTGGTTTGACAAATCAATTATACGGACTAATTAATAATAGTATAATACTATAAGATTATATCAGAACGAGGAATCGGTCGTCTATATCAACAATATATAAAATAAAGTCCTGGTTAATTTCCTTCGCACGAAACTGTCTACCAATCGAATTATACGCAAATGGCGAGGATTTCTTCTGCCTTCTTCGTTACCATTATATTGGTGATTTTTTTAATTTTATCAGGTAAGTTTTACACCTTGATCTGTTTTTAACTAGGTTTCTGTGTCAGAACTAAGAGCTCTTAATTAGCTTTGACATTTTTTTTTGTTTTTCTTTGAAGTGAATTAGCTTTTACATTTGATTTGCTATCTATGATTAATTCTGTGTGTCTTATAGCTACAACATTAGCAAGACCGATTGAGACAAGTACATCAACAACATGCGGACGCGGTAACGAAATTTGCGGAGGTTTTGGTGCAATTTCCTGCTGTGAAGAATTCATTTGTGTTCTTGAAGGTGATTTCGATGGTGCCAACGGAGTTTGCATGCCAAGTCTTCGTTATTAAGCCCGTACTTATTATTCGTCAATATGGTGTATATACATTATACATATATTGTATGAGTTAATTGCATCTATAATTGGCTTTCATTTGTGCTATCAATTTTCGATTATTTTATTTATAATAAAGGGTTTATTAGTGTTTTTTGGTTGTACCGAATCCGCTGTCTTAATTACATGTTTAATTGTCTGGTTAGTTTTGGAATATTGATTGATGAGTTTTTTATTTATTGGGAGAATTGCCGAATTGGAAAAATAAGAGCAGGCAAAATCTATAAATAGATTCAATTAACCTACATTATTAAGAGTTTAGGACAAATTGTAAAAAGAAAACTTCCTAAAAAAAGATCACTATAAAAAAAACTTGACACGTTGGCCAGCAAAGATGCAAGTCACACTATATCTTGGAGAGTTTTGTAGTCACGAGATTGAAAATAGGGGTAAAGGTAAGAGGGATATCTATCCAAACACCCTCATTTAATAAGATTTGGATAAAAACCTCTAGAATAATTTAAGATAAGAATCGTGTCAAGTGAGTCAAGCCTTGCTATTATAAACTAAATAAAAACTTAAATGGACCCGTACACAATAACTTCAGGTATCATTTGATATTGTTATTTTTCATTTATTTGATATAGTAATTTATGAATCTAGATAATGTGATATTGTCGGTAAGTCAAACAAAAAATCACATCTATGGATTTTCGTGATCTGTCTATGCCTAATATATGACATTGAAAGTAATACATGCAAGTTGTGCAGCAAACGTTAAGCTAAGTCAATAGACGTGGGCAAAACCCTAGCCGTTTCCTCTCCTCTCTTCCTCTCCAATTCTCTTTCTAGGGTTTTTAATTTTCTTGGCCTCTTTGGCCGGAAATAGTCTAATTTCTTCGGAAATTAGACTATTTCCGACCCTTTTCCTTAGATTTTAGTGTTTTTTTAGTGTTATTATCTTCTTTATTGCTTTGTTCTGTTCATTTCTCTCCATCTGTGAGAGTTTTTGTCCCCCTTTTTGGTAGTTGTTTCTCATCTTTGTATGAGTTTTCTTATTTTCATGGTGTTAATAATTTGGAAGATGGTCTGGATCCATAAGGGTTTAGGTTTTTTCAGCAATTCGTCACTGGGAACAATTATATCACAGAATCAGATTGTGAAGGTCTCTACTTGGAAAGATGCAAAGACATCGAAGTACACTGCTCGCGTCAAGCTTGAAGCGGTGGAGTTGGAGCTGTGCTCGAGTATGCTTAAAATTAATTATTGGTTCCATTGTGAAAATTGTTGCAATTTGCTAAATCTGTATTTTTCATATCTTAATTATCATTGTATGTGCCGTTTGGCTTATTATTAATGATATATTTTCTTCCCGTAAAAAAAAAAGTCAATAGACGTGGGCGCAAAGAGAATCAGGTTATGGGAACACGATAACTAAATTTTCATAAGTTTTACGATGGAATTATTATTACTACCTTCGTTTCTTTTTAATCTACACACTTTCTTTTTTGGTCTGTTTTTTTTAATCTACACACTGTTGCTTTTTCGATTTTTGGTAACATGTCACATCTACTTTTTCCTCTTTTTCCACCCATGTCATCCACTTTTTAATATTTTAACTCCCTTTTTAGTTTATCCCTCTCACTTTTCAGTTTCTCTCTCCACCTTTTTAATTTATCTCTCACACTTTTGCATTTTCTCCTTGATTCTCCCCCAAAGTGAAGTATAAGATTAATTTGAAACGGATGTACGTAGTATTAAAGATAAAACTGACTAGATTGGCTTTGTAAATACTTAAAAACCAATGAACACTTGAACATCATCATTTTTCCCAAGTGCAAACTAAATCTAATACTAGATTTGGTATAAAGAATACCTTAATCTACCCAATTTGACTTTCATCCTTGCGAACGTAGAACTTTGACAATTAATATTTTTAATTACAAACAACTAAAAATTAGATAAAATTGATATGTGGAAAATAAATGTTATAATGAATCTAACTAGATCCCCTATAACTCTATTTTTTTCCTAGATCACAAATGATGTTCAAAATATAGTATAGTAGTATGTGAACAGTCTCAAAGTACGTAGTATATAGATTGAAGAAAAACCGGAAGGGGTATAACTTTATAACATACCACTACACCTATTGAAGGCACATTCATTACTAAATTAGTAGGGTGCGTGGAAGTCATTTTGTGGATATAAACTTGAGACAGTGATATACCATGGTAAGTATGGGGAAGTCATAGGAATGATTTCATTCACTAAGAAAATAACGTTCAAATATATATATATATATATATATATATATATATATATATATATATATATATATATATATATATATATATATATATATATATATATATATTTTTTTTTTTTTTTTTTTTTTTGAGGGGAAAAGAGAAGTGCATTAATCAAGGGACAAAGTGTCCATGAGTACATAAGGAGCTACATCGCTAGGAACATGATTCTCCCAACATTGCTCTACTCCAAATGGCACAACTCTAGCAAGATTATGGGCAACAGTATTCCCATCCCTCTTGACATGAGTAAAACTAATGGAATTAAAAACATTACATATCTCAAGAACATCACCAAGAATAGTATCTAGATCAGAAAAGTAAAGAGCAGTTGTTGTTAACCTTGTCGTCACCACCTGCGAATCCGACTCAATGATCACATTGGCTAACCCACTTCAGGAGGCCAAAATGCACGAACTCTTCGCACAGCTGAGAAAGCTACTTTACCCGCCGAGTCACGGGCCACAACACCAAGACCAATCCACCCCTCCTCACCCACACTTGCATCGGTGTTTAGCTTCATCACAGCCGTAGGGGGGGGCGCACCATCGAGAGGGGCTGCTCGCACTCTTCGCCCTTGTACCGCCGTATATGCGAGTAGTATATTGGTTGAATTCCTCAACCTGCCGCATGATGTGTTGGCCCAGCACAGCCACATGTTGACTTTGATGCTCGAAAATTCTCCTATTTCTCTCAGCCCATATATTCCAAATAATGTAGCAGCCTCTCTGAACAACTTTCGGGTCTAGATCCTTCCATCTCACTAAAGTTTCACACATGCCTTCCTCTTCAATATTTTCCAGCAAGTCTCGGCAATCTCCAGCATCCCATAGACTCGTAAAACTCGTGCAAGAGAACAATAAGTGATGCTGGGTTTCGGTCTCACACGAACAGCATGGACAAACAGTTTCATCAGTCAAGTGGCGCCTATTAAGAACATACCTCACAGGAAGGGAGTGTGTGCAAGCCCTCCAAAGAAAATGACGCACCTTTAGGGATACCTCCAAGCTCCATAATATGCCCCAAGCACGGTGAAAATCATCTAAATTCCCTCCTTTCCCTAGCACGTAAGCAGTTTTCACCGAGTAGAGCCCATCCTTAGCATATGCCCACGTTAAAACATCTTTTAAATCTCTTGAACTCAAAGGAATAGAAAGAATGCATCTTTGATCTCTCTCATTAAAATGTCGTTCAAGAATATCCATTCTCCACTCCTTTCTTTCATCATCAATCAAATCTCCCACCACATTCAAGCCATCCACACGGTCACTCTTGATGAATCGTCCCTCCTCATCCCCCACCCAAGGATCCGACCATAAGTCAATCTCCTTTCCATTTCCCACCCTCCAAATTAACCCTTCCATCACCAAACTCTTCGCACTCCAAATGCTACGCCAAGCATAGCTATTTGAATAGCCTAGTCTTGCTTGAAAAATGTCACCATGAGGGTAATATTTAGCACTCATCACACAACTCAAAAGAGAATTTTTGTAATGCAATAAACGTCAAACTTGTTTCCCCAACAAAGCATCATTAAAAACTGCAAGATTCTTAAAACCCATACCCCCCATGCACTTTGGCTTGCACATTTTCTCCCAACTCACCCAATGCATCTTCCTCTCCTTTCCCTTCCCTCCCCACCAAAATCGAGCCATAGCAGAGTGAATTTCTTGGATAACAGCCACTGGAATCTTGTAAACACCCATGAGATATGTTGGTAGAGCTTGAATCACAGCCTTGATTAGCACCTCTTTCCCTGCCCTTGACAGCAACTTTTCTTTCCATCCCCTCAACTTTTTCCACAATCTATCTAACAGTTCCCGAAACACCACTTTCCTAGATCTTCCACTGATGGTAGAAATACCAAGATACTTATGATACCTGTCAACTTGCCTCATCTGGAGAAGTTCAGTCAAATCTTCCTTTTTTCCACAGCTTACCCCTTTACTAAAAGATACCTCCGACTTTTCATAATTAATTTTCTGCCCGGATGCTGCTTCATATTTGTTGAGAATATCAACTATAGTTAAACATTCCTGTCGGGTAGCCCTTGTAAAGAGAAGACTGTCATCTGCAAAAAGAAGATGTCAAATTTCTGGACCATTACGGCTAGCTCTCGCACCATGAAGAGCTTTGGTTGTCACCTTCTGTTGAATCATCTGAGAAAAGGCATCAGCAACCAAAATAAATAGAAAGGGGGATAGAGGATCACCCTGTCGCAGTCCCCTAAACGGGGACACTGAACCACACACTCTTCCATTGACAATGAAAGAGTAAGAAACTGATGTTACACAGCTCATCACCAAATTAACCCATCTGCCATCAAACCCCATCGTCAAGAGAAGCTTTCGAAGGAAGCCCCACTCCACTCTATCATAGGCTTTGCTCATGTCAAGCTTCATTGCAATCAAGCCCTTTCTGCTGTTATTCCTCTTTTTCATAGAATGAAAAATCTCCAGAGCAATAAGAGAGTTATCAGATATCATCCTTCCCGGCACAAAAGCACTTTGATTTTCCGTTACAATATCGGGGAGAAAATTTTTATGCCTCAAAACAATAGCTTTAGAAGCTATTTTATACAATACATTACAGAGACTTATAGGCCTAAATTCAGAAACAGCAGTAGGAGATTTAACTTTAGGAATAAGAGCAATATTAGTACTATTAACCTTCTCTGGACAAGAAAAGTTATGTAAAATATTACTAACAAAATTAAATACCTCATCTCCAATGATGTGCCAGAATCTCTGATAAAAGATTGCATGCATCCCATCAGGCCCCGGGGCCTTGCAAGGATGCATGTCACTCAAAGCTGCGAAAATCTCGTCTTTGGAGTATGGTCGAAGAAGAGTGGCATTAAACTCCTGAGTCACAGTGGCTTTTACATGTTGCAGAACCTCCTGAAAATTATCTGCAGATGGCTCAGAAGATGTGAAAATAGTATCAAAATATATTTCCACCTCTGCTTCTATGTTTTCTTCATCAGTCTGCCATAAACCATCTCTGTCATATATGCCATGGATGTAGTTCCGTTTCTTTCGTTGAGATGCTTTATGATGAAAATATGATGTATTTCTATCACCATCCTTCACCTCCGCCACCCGAGACCTTAGATACCAGTAAGCCTCATTTTTTGCATGTAACTCATCCAATTTCAACTCAAGAGCGACACACCTCTCACAACTCTCCTCCGTTGTTGCTTCACTCTGCACCTCATGCAACTCTTTCTCCACCCTCTCAATTTGCCTCTTAAGGATCCCAAAATTCTTCTTACTACATCCCTGTAATTCTCTCGCCACCGCCCCAAGCCTCTCGCAAATCATCTCCCCCTCCGCCTCTCCCCAAGCATCCCTCACAACCTCCTCACATGACTCATCGAGGAGCCAAAAGGTCTCAAAACGAAACCCTCTCACTCGTCTCCTCTGTACCCCCTCACTAACGGAGCTTCGCAAGACAATCGCAGCATGGTCCGAGCAGTATCTCACCATATGATCAATATAAGCCTCGGGAAACAAACTCAATCAATAATACGACACAATAAAACGATCAAGGCGTTCTCTTATACGGGTCTCCGGACTTCTTCCCCTCTCCCAAGTATACCACTGCCCAACATACCTCAACTCACCGAGACTACAACTCGCCATCACCTCTCGAAACCCTTCCATAGCTCTTCTCTCTCTAGAGGCACCCCCCTCTTTCTCATCATAGCTCAGGATTTCATTAAAATCACCACCAAAAATAATAGGACCCTCATATTCATCACACAATTTTTTGATCAAAGTCCAAGTATTATGCTTATTCTCCTCCTCCGGCCATCCATAGACCCCCACAAATCTCCAATGAACATCCCCCCTGCTCACTACATCCCCACAAATATAATTTTGGGAATAAGAGATCAGAGTGAAAGAAATGGCATCATCCTTCCAAAACATACACAAACCACCTGCTCTTCCCACACAAGACACACCAAAAGCACTAGAAAACCCAAGACTCTCCTTTTTCTGTTCAACAATGTTTTTTGTAACCTTTGTTTCCGACACAAACAAAATGTCGGGGGTATTGGAAGTACTAAGTCTTCGCATTTGACGAACTGTCCAAGGGTTACCCATACCCTGACAGTTCCAACATAGTATTTTCATAACTCTCGGCGGGGTTGGTTAAGACCAACCTCCGCCTCGACAATGTCATTAATACTGCCAGGTTCAAAACAATAATTCTTCTTGAGTTTCTTAGACCCGAAATCATCAAGTTCAACCCCACCATCCACCACCATATTACCAACCATTTTACGCTTCACACCCGCCATCAAACCGTCAGCAATAATACAAGGGTTCTCAGTTAAAGATACATCAATATTTTTTAAGGCACGTGGTTTACTTTTTTGCTTCTTAAATTTTGTGGCAACCCCACCATTTCCAAAGCAATAAAAGTCGAGAAGAATTAACAAAATCACCGGATCATGAGTCTCATTATGGGCATAGGAATTCGTGCCATCCTCCATGGAATTTGGAGCATCACCACATGGATCTTGCTGCCTTGCACCACCGAGATTTGGTCCGCCACATTTTCGGTTAATCCAACCTCCACTACGAGGTGCTTTTTCCTTCTCCTTTACCTCATGAACCGCAACCCCAAAATCAATACTTCGAGCCCCTTTCAAGAAACTTCTTGCTTCCTCTTCAAGCTTTTGTCTCCCTCTTCTTGGAGATGCCCTCAACCAAGCACCCCATTGTTTATCATCTTCTTTAATCTCCTCTGAAACTTGAAGGCAATCACGCTCAATGTGTCCAATCACTCCACATGCAAAGCAAAAAGTCGGCAAGCGTTCATATTTAATCTCTATCATAGCAGTACCACCGTTCCTCGTAGAGATACGTTGAACTCTTCGAAGGGGCTTAGTTATATCGAGGAGTATCCTGATACGAGCCGATTTGTCCCACGAAATTTCGTCCGAATCCAGTTCTATCACATCACCAAGGCTGCCCCCTATCATTCGAATATGTGCATCCGATCGACTTCGCATAGGTAAGTTATATAATCGGACCCAGAAAGGACAAAGATTCATTACTATATTCGAAGGTTGAATATCCTCATCAATCTTCTGTAACATCACGAGGCTTTGATCGAAGGTCCAAGGCCGCCCAGCCATCACCTTATCTTTGTCGCGCTTGCACGCAAACTGGATCACAAATAGATCGTTTTCAATATTACGAAAAAGAGCACCTTTAGAAATTGCCCAAATCTGATTTAGGGTTCTTTTTAACGCCTCAAAATTGAAGGATCTTCTTGTCATCACTTTTCCCACCAAAGCTAGGGCAAAATCGTGTTTGTTTTCGGTGTCAGGGATGTCATCTAAAGAAATAGTTTGGTTCTCCTCTGCTGCAATCTTTAATGCGGAAACCTTTAGAGCAATTTCATCAGTCATTACGACTGACGAAAATCCCAGAAGGGATCACAAAGATCGAAATCTCGAGTAAAAAGAATGGAGTCCCAAGACTTTAACTCTAACCCTAGCAAATCGCCAGAGAGAGACTTTTTAATACGTTCAAATATATTAATACTTCATATACTGGCTCTGTTTGGAGAAGCATTTTAGTTACCTTAAATGATAAGGTGCTAACATATCTTAGGTGCTAAAATGATTAGTAGTGTTTGGGGAGTACCTAAAATAAAATTTCAGGTGGTTAAAATGACTTAAATGATAAGTTAAAATTTTTACCTTTCAAAATCAGGTGACTGAAATTTTGGAAAATCTTTCCAAATTTTGACAACAACTAATTTTGCAAAAATAATTTATCAACTTAATCAGCTGATTTTGCCAAACAGTTAAACTAACCAGTTACCTTATCAGTTTCAGCTTTATCTTATCAGTTTCAGTTAACTTATCAGTTTCAGTTTATTTTCAACTAGTATTGCCAAACAGTAAGGAAGATAGAAGGGCCACTCCTATACATCTCAAAAACCACACCTCGAAAAATCGGAATAGGTTTCATCTTGCAAAAATAAATTAAGTTTGTGGTTAATTTTTGAAAAGAATGCTGCAAAAGGTTTTTTTTCCCGTAAAATTGAACTTTTAAAAGGTTCTTTTGACAAATTTTCCTATATTTTATAAATAGATCAGATAATTAGATATCATTATTTAGCATGATACATTGACAAACACGATTAGTCAAAGTGAAAAAAGTTAAAAATAATAATAAGAGTGAGTGCTATTCTCCGTTCTTTTTTTATTGTTACACTTTGATAATTTTCGCTATTCACAAATTTCATTTTGACCACTGTTTGTGATTTGTACGTTAGGAAAAACATAGTTATGTAGGATCTTGTTAGAATCGTCTTCATATGTATTTTATAATATCTACTTTTTGTAGTTTTTACAAATACAAAAAATTAGAGATATTCATGCTCAAAATTTTCCATTGACATGCGTGAAAAGTAATAATGTAACAATCTTATAAAAACAGAGGGATGATATGTCACAAAAAGTTATAAACTCTTCCATCCTTCCAAATGCCTCGTAAAATGTATGCACATGTACACATTTATGATAATACTAAGACGTCGTTTGGAGTGGGAGAAACTGAACCAAAACGAATTGAACTGAAATAATAATAATAATAATAATAATAATAATAATAATAATAATAATAATAATAATAATAATAATAATAATAATAATAATAATAATAATAATAATAATAATAATAATAATAATAATAGTAATAAAATAATAATAATAATAATAATAATAATAATAATAATACTAATAATAATAACAAGATAATAATAAAAATAAAATAATAAAATAAAAATAATATTGATAATAAATAAAATAAATAAAAACAATAATAATATTATTATTATTATTAATACGAAAATAATTATAATAGTAATATTATAAACAAAAATAATAATTTAAACATTGAGCTGAACTAAACTGAAAATTAGTCCAAAAGAACAGGTCTAAGAGAGTATTATGATTCTATAATTTTATCTTCGTTGCTTTGAAAATATTATTTCAACGTTGCGTACATAATTGCTTGTCAAAATATGTTTTCAGGGTCTATTATGTTCATCTTATTTTCAGCCCTTATAAGAAAAAGTAAGTTATGATAAGGCCTAATAATAAGGACTAATAAAGTCTAATAAGTTAAGATAAATTAATATAAGCAATAATAAGTTGAAAAGAACAAACCCTTTCTCAACAAAATGTACAATACGAAAGTGTGTATTCTCATCGTGCCAACAACTCGGTAGTACCCATAAAACAAGGGTTTTGATGATAGGGAACTATTGTTCTTTAGTTCCATAAGATTAGAGCTGATAAAGATTGACGCCGATTTTAATTTTTTTGAGACGCATTTTCGGCAGCTCAAAACTGAACTACAACATTAAAATTTGGCTCCGTCCGGTTTTGACCCGAAAAAGCTCGCTATGTTTGACATAGAATAGCGGGTTTCGGGCACATAAAATCTGCTCGAAGTTTGGCCCTGGCTCGACATAATAGGTTGAATTCTTTTTGGATGTGGGCCCGACCTTATTCTAGAAAGTTTTACTTTATAAAAAGTAGGATAATTAATTGTTAAAACTTAAAAGACGGGAGTATTATCAATCATCTTAGTCCAAGTATTAATTTATCAAAATAGATGACACGAATATGTATATATGTAAATGTTTTTATAGGGCCCCCACTGGGGACCCTTTGGTAAGAAGAAGGACCCTACTAAACCAACACCTCTCGCAGGTAAGCCAGCCCAGCTGCACAGGTCAACGCTTGAGAGTAGGGGTGATATAAGGGAATCCCTACTCCCAAGCACTAGGTAGTGGGGTTCGAACTTGTGACCTCAAAGTCACAAGGTGAGTTCCCCACCACCTCCACCAAGCAAGCTTGGTTATATGTATATGTAAATGTGTATTATGAATTTTCATATTTCTCATGAAGGAACGTAGAATTTCTTAGCCTCAAATAGCTTGTTGTACAAGTTTGTTTTCTAGACTGGGACATGTAACGCTACCTTATTTATTTTCTTTTTAAACTTTACAATTTAATTTATATGTTTGACTATGTCAAACTTTGACCATTAATATTGTTAATTATTAATATGTAAAAATTAAAAAGATTGATATTTTGAAAGTATAAATGGAAAAAAAATCTAATAAGATGTGATCCCTTAGCTCGACTATGTTTGTTACTTGAATATCATCAATGTTAGAATAATGTATATTTTAGGAATTATTCTTGTATTATCTTAGTATCTTCTGTTACATTATACAAAATCAACTTTTCTAAAAAGCATAACAGAGGATACTTATAATACAAGAATAATTCCTGAAAATACATTATTCTAATTGTATGGGTATAACCCAAGTACGTTAGCGGATCCCCATGATGAATCCGCGAACACAATGATGGACGCGAACATTATAAGTGTCGTCTGTAGCTCTAACAAGTCAGTTCATTGACGTGGTCCGACATGGTTGGCGGTCGCCCAACAAGACAAAATAGAGGAATCTTCCCTAATGTCAGGCGCACCACAGCCGTACACGTGTAAAAGGATTACGCACCCTGTCAGAGGAATAATACTTCTATAAATACTCCATTAGTACTATTCTGCAGGTACATTCTCTCACACTCACAATCCTTATCTCTCTCTCTCTACTTTCTATCTCTAAATCCTAGATTGGACACGTACTGACTTGAGCGTCGGAGGGGGTTTCCTCGCATCCCCCCCGAGGGTAGTTCACGTTTGCTTCCTGTGCAGCTATTCACCAGCGGACGCTAACCCAAATCTTTGGCGGACTTCTCTCAAGACCGCCAACCGTTTCAACACCGAAACAACTTGGCGCTAGAAGGAGGGGTTACTTCCCGTCTCTGTGAAGCAGTCATGGACAAAACTGGAAACTCAAGTCGCGGTCCACCAGGGTTTGAAGTCGGCCAAGGGTCTTCTCAACCCGTTATCACCGGACCTATCGGTACACCACAGTTCCACCTTAACATCCCTGAGAACAATAACGACCAGCGTACTCCTGAGAATAACGTAACTCAGGTAAACAATGGTAGCGTTCCATTCAACTTGACTCAATTGACTCAATTCTCCCCTGAACAATTGCAAACTGTGGCATCATTCATCCAAATGTTGCAAGGCACTTCTCAGCCTAATAACACCCCTGTTCCGAATACTAGAGGTGTTCAACACCGTAAACGATCACTGGCTATGGCCGGTAGAAACGTTGACGGTACGCCGGTAAGGAGGATGCGTACGCTGACGTAAGAGGAACGCCAGATGGAAAGGCAAATTGATGATGCAGAGTATGAGGAAGCTATCCTGGAAACTGAAGATCTAAACAATTCAGAGGATGAGTATCAAAGTCAGTCTCGTCGAGAGTACAGCACCCAGGGTGCTAGTAACTATTCGACTGGCGGACACCTGTTAATTAAGCCCAGATTGTCTCCCTTTATTCCAGAAATCCTGAATCATCCAATGCCCAGAATCAAGATGCCGTCCTGCAAGTATGACGGCAGTTTTGATCCAGATGATCATGTTGCAGCATATGAGGGACACATGTACTTATACACCCAAGTAGACGCCATCTGGTGCAAGTTGTTTCCGTCTACCCTGACTGGGATTGCTCAGACTTGGTTCAAGAGTTTGAAATCGGGTAATATCTCTAGCTTTTCCCAGTTGGCTTCCACATTTAGCACTCATTTCGTAAGCAATAGGCGCCGTGAGCGCACAACTGGTGAGTTGCTCTCTGTTAAGCAAGGGGAAACCGAAAGTCTTCGTGATTTCATTGGCCGTTTTAACGTGGAAGCAGTCTCCATTCCGCGACTTCAGCAGGACGTGGCCGTCTTGGTCTTAATGACGGGGCTGAGGGAGGGGTCAGCATTCAGAAGTTATTTGGGTCGCAAGTCCTTCACGTCCCTAGGACCTGTCCTGGGAAAAGTAAATGATTTCATAAGGGGCGAAGAGTTTGACAAGTCCGCGAGCAATTAGCACCGCGAGCCTGAAAAGAAAAAGGAAGAGAAGCAGAAGAAAGACAAAGGTCGTGAAAGTGATCGCGGCCGAGATGAAAGAAGGCAAGAATCCAATGTGGTCAAAAGACGAAATGACCGTGAAAGAAATGACCGCGAGAGGTATGACCGGGAGAAGGGTGAACGCAAAGAAAAGTTTGATGCGTACACTCAACTCACCACCTCCAGGAGTCAGATATACTTGATGAATAAAGACAGTGATAAATGGCAGTGTCCAAAGTAAATGTTCCATAAAAACCGCGACAAGAGCAAGTGGTGTGATTTTCATGGTGATCACGGGCACTTGACTGAAGATTGTCGGCATCTGAAGGATAACTTGGAAGATTTGGTAAGAAGGGGCTATTTCAGCCAGTATAAAACTCAGACTAAGGATGGAGACCTAATAAAGCCAGCTAACCAGAATGTTCAGTCACGGATCAGTAAGATCCATGTTATTAGTGGCGGCCCGATTCATGGGGGCAGTGTGAACGGAGCAAAGGAAAGCCTGAAAGAGTTCAGGCACCAAGTCAATTTCAACGAGAGTATGCAATGGAGAAGACCACCAACGATGCCCGCCATGTCTTTCACGGTGGAGGACACGAAGCACGTTGTCTATCCCCATGATGACCATCTGGTGGTCACGTTGAAGATGTCAAACTGTTTGATCGACAGAATTCTAGTGGATGGAGGAAGTTCTGCGAACATATTGTATTTCTCAACTTTTGAGAAACTGATGAATGGCCGGGAGCATCTGAAGCCTGTTCGCTACCCAGTGATAGGTTTCACAGGGGCGTCAGTAATCCCTGAAGGATTGATAACCTTACCGGTCAGAGTGGGAGAAGATAAAGACGCAGAGATGTCATGGCAGAATTTTTGGTAGTTGACGTACCAGGAGCTTATAATGTAATTATCGGACGCCCATTCATCCATGACGTCCAGGGGGTTGTGTCAACTTACCATCTGACCATGCTGTACGTTTCCAACCTTGGGACGACAGCGAAGCTAAGAGGTAATCAGGAGATGGCAAAATCATGCTATTTAACGGCACTGAGGCAGCCGGCAAGGAGAATGCCGATAGAAGAATTGAATCCGTCAACTCGGAAACAAAGGCGAGCCCAGAGGAAAGCTCTGGCAGATGAAGCAGAATCCGAGAAAGGAGATAAAGAAATGATGGAAATTTCAATGGAAGAACTGGAGTCTAGGCCTGATGATACGCCAAGACCCAAGCCAGATGGAGAAATAAAGCAGGAGATGCTGGCAGAGGATCCGACAAGGACAGTTGCTATCGGAACAGACATGGACCCAAAGGTCTGGGTCAACCTGGTGACTCTCCTAAGAGAAAACGCAGATGTCTTCGCGTTCTCGGCGGATGAGATGCCGGGAATAGACCCGGCCGTGATGGTACATCGTCTAAATGTTGACAGCACTGTCTGCCCTATCAAGCAAAAGAAGAGAAATTTCTCTGCAGAAAAGAATAAGGCCATAAAAGAGGAGGTTGATAAGCTATTGGCAGCTGATTTCATTGAGCCATGTGATTACCCAGAGTGACTGGCCAATGTGGTCATGCATTGCTAAGCTTTATGGATGCATTCTCGGGCTATCATCAGATCAGCTTGCTCGAGGCCGATAGAAAGAAAGCAGCGTTTATCACAGATTGTGGTGTGTACAACTATAAAGCGGTGTCGTTTGAGCTTCGTAATGCAGGGGCAACCTATCAAAAGTTGGTCGATAAAGTATTCGCGGCTCAGAGGGGGAGAAATATCGAAGCATATGTTGACGACTCCATCGTCAAGAGTAAAACTGACCACGAACATTTGAATGACTTGGAAGAGACCTTCAGAACGTTGAGGAAGTATAAGATGAGGCTCAACCCAAAGAAATGTGTCTTTGGGGTGAGAGCAGGGAAGTTTTTAGGCTTTTTGGTAAGCAAGAGGGGGATTGATGCAAACCCAGACAAAGTCCAGGCCATTGTCGATCTGCCTGAGCCAAAAAGCGTCAAAGATATTCAGAGGCTGACAGGGAGAATGGCGGCCCTTACTCGATTCATTTCAAAATCAGCAGACAAGGCTTTGCCTTTCTTTGCACTGCTAAGGGGGAATAAGAAGTTCGAGCGGGGAGAGGAGCAAAGCAAAGCAAAGCAAAGCAAAGCATTCCTGGCGGTAAAAGAGCATTTGAAGAAGCTACCCACCATTACAAGGCCCTAGACCGGAGACGTATTACAACTATATATATCGGCCTCGCCGAAGACAGTCGCGGTCGTGTTGTTGGTGGAAAAGGAGAAGAGGCAGCAGCCAATTTATTTTATCAGTCACATCCTTAACTGTCCGGAGAGCCGTTACCAGCTGGTAGAAAAATGGCCTTGGCCGTGATAATAGCCGCCAGGAAGCTCAGACCATACATTGACTGTCATCCCATCCAAGTCTTAACCAATCAGCCGTTGGAAAAAGCACTACAGAGGATGGATAGCTCAGGCCGTTTACTGAAATGGGCCGTTGAACTATCGGAGTATGATATACAGTATAAGCCCAGGACCGCTATCAAAGCACAGGCCCTGGCAGATTTTATTGTGGAAGCCTCATATGAGGAAGAAGTAGAGCAAAAGGAAACCTGGCTGCTGGAAGTTGACGGATCTTCCGCTGTTAGCGGATCCGGGGCAGGTTTAGTGATGACCAGCCCTGAAGGAAATTCCTACCAGTACGCCATCAAGTTTGCTTTCCCGGCGTCAAACAATGAAGCAGAATATGAAGCAGCAATTGCTGGCTTGAGAATGTGTTTGGCGGCGAGCGCCAAGAATGCACTCTTGAAGACGGATTCGCAGTTGGTTAGCGGTCAACTAAGAGGAGAATTCGAAGTAAGGGAAGCCAACATGATAAAATATGTAGAAAAGGCCAAAGAGTTGATTGCTCAATTGAGCTACTTTGAGATTCTAGCAATACCCAGGGCCGAGAACACGAAAGCGGACGCTTTGTCCAAATTGGCAAGTTCTGACTCATTTAGCATCGAGAAAACCGTCACGATAGATATATTGAAGGAAAAGAGCATCGCGGAGCAAATTGTGACCGTCAACAGCATAAACCAACAAGGGGAGTGGTTTAGTAAGCTGGTGGCGTATAAGCTGACGGGGACGCTTCCCAACGATCCCTCGTCCGCTAAGAAATTGAAGCGACAAGCAAGCTGGTACATCATATATCAAGATGAGCTGTATAAGAAATCATTCAGTTTACCATTGCTTAAGTGCGCAACGGCGTGGGAATCCACAAAAATTCTTGAAGAGATACATGAAGGTATTTGCGGCAATCATATTGGCGGCAAAGCTTTAGCGCTGAAAGCATTGAGAGCCCGATTTTACTGGCCAAGTATGCTGGCGGATGCGCAGAATTATGTTAAAAAATGTGATAAATGCCAGAGGTATGCTCCCGTCATCAACATGCCCGCCAATGATCTTCAACCCATCCTATGCCCAATTCCTTTCGCTTAGTGGGGGATGGACATCCTTGGACCGTTCACCACAGCAACAGGGGGGAGGAAATTCCTGATAGTGGGAATTGACTATTTTACAAAATGGATAGAGGCAGAGCCGACAACAAAGATCAAGGCAAATCAGGTCAAGAAATTCATCTGGCAAAATATTATGACAAGATTTGGGATTCCCATGGCCATCGTCTTCGACCATGGCGTCCAATTTGATTGTCGTCCCATACAAGCTTTTTTAATGGAGTTCCGTGTGAAATTTGCATACTCAGCCGTTTGCCATCCTCAGAGCAACGGACAAGCAGAGGCCGCGAACAAAGAAATTTTGAATGCCTTGAAGAAAAAGCTAGATGAATTCAAAGGAGGATGGGCTGATATGGTGCCGGCAGTGCTATGGTCAAATAGAACAACCGAAAAGGAAGCAATGGGAGAAAGCCCTTTCAAGCTAGCCTTTGGTGCAGAAGCAGTGTTACCAGAAGAGGTGGGTTTGTCCCCTTATCGGATCAAGCATCAGGATCTTGGGAAGAATGATCAGGCACTCAGGGAGAATCTAGACTTCTTGCCAGAAATAAGGTTGATAGCAGAACTGAAAGCGGCTGCCTACAAAGACAGAATTAGCAAGGTTTACAATAAGAAAGTCTTGGAGAGGCCGTTGGATGTTGGCGACCTAGTCCTTCGCAGAACAGCAGCCACTGGTAAGGCGCATATTGAAGGAAAACTGACCGCTAATTGGGAAGGTCCTTACACCATTGCCAAGAAGCTTGCTCCTGGTTCTTTCATTCTTAAGGACATGGATGACAAGGAACTCAAGAACTGTTGGAATGCTAGTGTCCTAAAGAAGTACTATGTATAGAATGTAAAGGCCGAGAGTCACCTTTTATTACATGATTAATATAAACTTCTTGTAGCGTTCCATAAATTATCTTATTGTTTATATACTAATGAATTGCGTAACCGGTCAATGATTAATTATTAGCGGTCACATAAAAAAAAACGTCGAAGCCATATCACAGGCTAAAATCTGTTAACGGTCACGTGACAGACCAAAACGCCATATGACAGGCAAAGTGCATTAACGGTCATATGACAGACCAAGCACATAATAAAAGCCATATGACAGGCAAAGTGCATTAACGGTCATATGACAGACCAATCACATAATAAAAACCATATGACATGCAAAGTGCATTAACGATCATATGACAGACCAAGCACATAATAAAAGCCATATGACAGGCAAAGTGCATTAACGGTCATATGACAGACCAAGCACATAATAAAACGCCATATGACAGGCAAAGTGCGTTAACGGTCATATGACAGACCAAGCACATAGTGAAAGCCATATGACAGGCCAAGTGGGCTAGCGGTCATACGACAGACCAAACATAAATTAAAACTTAAGAGAAGTTTGCGGTTATATAACAGATCAGACGAAAATTAAAGCAATAGCAACACAAGATATAACCAAAGTACTATTCCCATACGATAAAAGCTACTGGCTTGGCGGCCAACTACAGATGAAAACGATGGCGGCCAAATAAAAGGCTTTCAGTTGGAATCGTACTTGTAAAATTAAGAAACATTAGTGTTTACAAATGCCAACATGGGCCGAATAAAGTGCTAGTCAAAATATTCAAAATGCTACAAACTATAAGCTATTGGAAGAACAGGAAGAGCTGAGAGAAGGCCGCCAAGAACTTCAAGAAAGGGGGGCATCCTGGTTTGTCTGCCCCGCCAGGTCCCGAGGATCCGCATCGGCTATGGCGTCCTTGTCAGCAAACTTTGGATCCCCATAGCAGGGCGTGAGGTGTTGGCCGGCAGTGTCAGCATCTTCAATCACATTCCAGTCAAATCCTAGAATGGCCTAGCACACGCACCTCATGGCGGCCGCCAACCCGCCATCATACCTCTTGTGGTGGGCCGTCACGTACTCATCAGATTACTGAAACTCAGCAATAGCCTTGGCTCCAGCTTCCACCTTGGCGTCCAGCACGGCAACCTCCTTCTCAGAGTTGGCGGCCTCCAGAGCTTTGGTCAATGCGTTAACATTTTCCTCAGTCTCTTCCAGCAAGGCAGCTCTCGACCTCAGAGTTAACAGCTCATCTTCCAGAGACTGCAATTCCGTCGTCTTAACCTTCAACTTATCCTCTGTCTCCCTCAGCAAATCTTGGCAGGTCTCCAGCGACTGCTTATAGCTGTCCGCCAGCTTCTGGTACTCAACGTCCTGCTCGATCAGCTCAAGAGCAGCGTTGTTGGCCTGCGAAGAAGAACGAAGAACGTCAACAGAGGCAAAAAACAAATGACAAAATAATAAAAACCAAGTACGAAAACGTACCACAAGTTGGTCGTGAGCCAGCCTTGCAGCAGGAGTTACCAAAGACCCTGCCGACCTGTCCAACGACAGCTGCATGCCCTTCAAAATACGGTACGCCAGAATGCCACCGTTCTCGGGGATGTCGGCATACAGCGATTCATCTTCCCTGACGTCCCAGTCAGTTTGATAAATCTTACCGGAAACGATAGGCCGGCGAGCAAATGAGGCCGACACTGCGTCACTCAGCGGCACCTCTTTTTTCTCGATCCACTCGTGCTACCGAGAAAAGACGCTGGGAGACAGGCTGGATAAAAAGCTGGGCATAGTGATAAACTCCCGGATCTTTTCACGGATGGAGGAGTAAGATCCCGACAACCAAGTTGCCCCGCTGTGGTGGCCAGGGCCAGTGGTCGCGACCTCGCCATGCTCCTGGCCTTCCGGAGGGGCATTCACGTCCACATCCTCGACGCGGACGACGTCCCGAGTAGGGACAGAAGCCGAAGGATCCGCTGTGGCTGGCCGCTAATTGGCAGAAGTATCCGCCGTTGTTGGCTCACACGGCCGCCTCCTGGTTCCGGTACCCCTAGCAACAGGTCGGGAAGTGGAAGACCTGAGTGGGCAGCAGAAGTTGGAAGGCCGCCAGATCCGGCGACAGTAGTAATGCCGCCGCGGCCGGGAGTGCGACCGATATGTGCGCCTCGTACGACGGACGCTCTGGGGACCATTGCGGTTTCCCCCCTACGGCCGTTTGTGGTGCCATGCATGGTCTCAGGACCTTCAGCGAGAGCAGGCTGCATGTTGATAGTCGGCTCTAACTCTTCAGTAACACAAAGGGCCGCGAGGTCCAGTTGGTCAAAACCTGTAAATGGCAAAACAAACGTTTTAAAAAAAAAAATATTTTCAGGCATCAGACAGACCAGTTTGATAACAATACTTACTATTCGCGTGAGTTGGACAAAGCAACATGACCGACAGCTGTTGATTTCCCAGAATATACTTAGAATGAGGGAGCCAATGTTTGGGTTCTTTAACCTTAGCAGTCTTCCAATCCTCAAAAGTAAGCACAAAATCCTCATTATCAAAATAGTCGTAGGCTGTCCGCTCAGCATCAGTTAGAGGAACTAAAGGCAAATGCTCCATATGTGGGCACGGTTCTGTGAAATGACGGTGCACCGGGTAATTCTCAGGTACCTGAAGCCAGAAGAATGCATCTTGCCAACCCTTCAAACCAGTAGCCTTTGGTTGAACCGTCATCTTCTTGTCGGCCGTCATTAGCGACCACCACCCCGCTTGACGGGCAGAACCATTCCTCTTTAACCAGTGTAGATGACGGAACAAGTTCAGAGTTTCAGGGAAGTCCAAAAAACGGACCGTCCAGATGTACGCAATCAAATTACGAACCGCTAGAGGAGTCAGCTGGGCTAAGCAGACGTTGAAAGAATTTAAAATCCTCACTAGAAAGGAATCCAAAGGAAAACGCAACCCAAACTCAAAATGATGAGTGTAAACGGCCACATGACCGGGAGGGCATTCTGTTACAATAGAACCCTCAAAAGGAACCACCAGCCTATAACCTTTCGGGAACTAGAATAAATGTTCAGCGACCCTGGGATAATTAAGGACGAGAGCATCCTCCCGCCAGGGTAAATCGATTTCCACCGTCAACGGCCCAACACCATCCGACGCATTGAGGTTACCGTCAACCCTCTCGCCCGCGCGAGAACTCTCCCCAACCACGCGCTCTAACAAAGGCACACTGGTGCCAATGTTCGCGGCTGTAGCATCAGTCGCGTCCTCAGTAGCGTTAACAATGGGGGTGGTGGTAGTAGATCGACGTCGGTAAACGGACTCCTGATTGGCCATGACAATCGCAATAGAGTCACTGTCGTCACCAAAATTAATGATAGGTGGATTAGCGGCCACAGTTTCATGTAAGCGGTCATAAAAGTCAGCGGTCACTTCAACCCTTGCGTCCGCCATACTATCCAACCAAGCATGCTCTCTTAGAGGGGCAACATCAAGGCCAGGAACGGCATCAGTTGACGGACTCCTAAGGGACCGTCTAGCAATAACTTGATGTCTAAGTTCCCTAAGCGTCTGCTTGTCATCGCTTTCCCTAGCGGACATATATCTCCTAGTCAAATTATGTTCCTCAGGAGTAGCGGGGTCGTTAAGAAACTTGGATCTCATTTCTTTTTCTCTCTCAGCAGTTAAGGGTATGTCCGACAACAACCTAGTTCTCCCCGCAGGGCTAGAACCTGAGGAAGGATTACTATTGGTCAGGGGGGAAGAAGGTTCACTCTCAGTCATAAATGCGTCGCTAAAGGCGTTCTGGCTATCAGACTGGTCCGACATGATGAAAATATAAAAGAAACTTTAAGCTTGGAGTAGAAATGAGGAAATACCTGGAAAAGTAAAGTCGCCGGAGAAAAGTAAAGGCAAGGAGCAAAAGCTGCTGGAAAAAGACGAGCGAAGTTCCCAAAGAGCAAAACGCTGTAGAAAAGCCCGAGCTTGAACAAAAAGACCACCGGAAATGCAGAACGAACACCGGCGAAACTCAAACTTAAAATCCCAGAAAAAACCCAGAAAAACTTCGTTGAGAAATGACGAAATTCTTAGCACAATGAAACCGGAAAGTAAAAACTAGGAAGTTTGGTAACTTTTCGGAGCAATTTGAGCAAGAAAAAGTCAGTTTTTGAGCAAACGAAGCTCTGGGTATGGAGGTTCGTCAGAGAGAAAATGAAGAAGGAAGAAGGAAAGCGGGAGCATAAGGTAAAGAAATCTGAAAAGGACAACTGCCCATATAAGTACACGCGAAGCGAACGGCTGAGACTGAAAGACCTCTCAACTCCCTCTCCAGTTTCATGCCATGTGTCGAAACAAAGCAAAACCCTAATAAAGTAATGGGCGGGATTTTCGAAAAAGTAATCATTAACTTTTCGAAATTTTTTCAACTCCCTACGACGACACGTGGCATCCAACGAATCAACTTCTCTGAAAAATTGAACACGGCAACAATGACTCGCGTCCACCGACAACATCCTTAGCGGTCAAGACCCCAAAAGATGCTGGGGGGCTAGTTGTATGGGTATAACCCAAGTACGTTAGCGGATCCCCATGATGAATCCGCGAGCACAATGATGGACGCGAACATTATAAGTGTCGCCTGTAGCTCTAACAAGTCAGTTCATTGACGTGGTCCGACATGGTTGGCGGTCGCCCAACAAGACAAATTAGAGGAATCTTCCCTTCTGTCAGGCGCACCACAGCCGTACACGTGTAAAAGGATTACGCACCCTGTCAGAGGAATAGTACTTCTATAAATACCCAATTAGTACTATTCTGCAGGCACATTCTCTCACACTCACAATCCTTATCTCTCTCTCTCTACTTTCTCTCTCTAAATCCTAGATTGGACACGTACTGACTTGAGCGTCGGAGGGGGTTTCCTCGCATCCCCCCCGAGGTGCAGCTTTTAGTGAGTGGAGGTGTGCTAAAATAAGATGAATACAAATTCATACAATACCTAATTTAATAATATAAACAACACCAAATTCATTATGAAAAAAACTCAGATTTCAGTGAAGATAACAATCCTAAACGGATTTGGTTGGAACTTGAATAACATAAGAAAAGTCATATGATATAAAATGAAGAAGAGCAAAATTAGATATGAAGAAAAGGGAAAACAGATCAGGGAAAATGCGAAGGAGGAGAGCCCATCACTTTCGTGTTTTGGCATGCTCCGGAACAGCAGCAGCGGAACAACAGTGGCTCGCGTGGTGGCTGGAATGGGGAATCGAGGTGAGGGAGAGTTTTTGAATCAAGTAAAAACCTAAAAAATAAAAAATAAAACCCTAAAAAAAACCCCCAAATCTAGAAAATCAAAAAAATAACCTAAAATACAGCAATAAAATTCGAGCGACATTACCTGGGAATGCATTAGTGGATCGAGAGTGAAGAGGGGAAGAGAGAGAAAGTGAAACAGTTTATGCAGAAGGAAAGAAAAACACCACCATCTACGACCTTTCAGTTCTCATCCATGGTGGTGGGGTGAGTCACGAACAAGAGCTAGGGTTAGGGTTTCAATTTTTTGATGACATTCGTGAGAGAAGGGAGAGGAAGGAATGAAGAGCTAGAGAGAGGGGGGGGGGTGAACAGTGTACGCGGGTAGAAAATAAAAGGTAATTTTGGGAATCTATGAATCCCAAACTTTTAAGGGCTTCGGTTAATTATAATCCACCGGAGCACTTGTAATATAGTATTTTTTTAAAAAAAACTGAACCAAGTGCTCCGTTTTTAAATTAACCGAAGCACTTGCTAAGTAGCAAAAGCATTTTTTTTCCACTAGTGTATATTTATGTATTTTAGCTCTTTATTTCTTCAAAGGTTGATTATTTGAAAGTCAAAGGATTTATTTTAATGATTTATGCAAGTCAAATATTTTATTAAAGTCATGCTTTGAAAGTATTTGAAATATTTGAAACACTTATTAGATTTAGAAAAGAGTTTGTAAATGGGTGTGAGGAACCCAAACCTTTTCGCTTAACCTATAGTCATTCTCATTGAATTAACCCATCAAAGCCCAACTCTTTATTGGACCCCTAATGGGGAAAACTATAAATACTCTCATTTACACAAATCCCCACACATTAAACACATTATTTTTCTCTCTCCTCCTCCCCCTCACTTTCGGCCCTCCTCTTCTTCCTTCCTCTCTCTTCCTCTTCGGCTTTCTTCCTCCTCTTTTTGGCCGAGCACCGCCGACGACCACCAGCCGCACGGCAGCCGCCAGTCGCCGACCCGTGTCGCCGCCCTTGGCTGCCGGTCCTTCCTCCCTCCTCTTTGTTTGGTTGTTATTTCTTCCTCCTCAAGTTTTATTTAATGCAAAGTTTGTATCTTTAGGGTTTGTTTTAATAAGTTTATGTTTAAAAGTTATGATTTGATGATTTGTTTATGAATCTAAGATTTTATAAATTATGTATTGAAGAAATAAAATTTCAGATTTACTTGTTATGTTAAAATAGGGTTTAAAAATATCAAAGCATGGATTTTTAGGGTTTTACATGTTGGGAAATCATAGTATCATGTTATAGTTTATGATTTTGGGTTTTCTTATGATTATAAGCATGTTTAAATATGTTTAAAAAGAGTTTTAGTGCTTATCACTAGTGGATAAAAACACAACGGCTGCGGTGCAAGGGCTGTGTTTTTTGAAAAACGCAGCCCTTAATAGTGAAGGGTTGCGGTTTGCCTAAAAACCGCAGCCCTTCGTTTACGAATGGCAGCGGTCAATGCAAAAACCGCAGTCCTTTTAGTGAAGGGCTGCGGTTAGCCGAAAACCGCAGCCCTATAAGTAATAAGGGGCTGCGTTTTTTAAAAAACGCAGCCCTTTAAGTAATAAAGGGCTGCGTTTTTAAAAAAAACGCAGCCCTTTATGGGCTTTTTTTTAATAACTTTAATGTGAAAGGAATTGCGGGGGCTTTAAGGGTTTCTCACAAATTAAAACTCAATCTCACAAACTCAATCTCACGCCTCCTTCGTTCTCCCTCTTCTCTCTCACCCTCCCTTGTCCACTGCTGCAACACCACACCGCCGGCACTACAGCCGCACCTCCGCCGCCCAGTGCCGCCGTGCAAAGCAACCACCACTCGTGACGCCCGCCACCTCCCCGACCGCCTCACCACTGGGACGAAAAATTATCACCGGCGGTCCGGCCCCTTCTCTCCCCGTCCTCCTCCTCAAACACATCTGCCGTTTTTTTTGCTGTTACCGGCGACTTTATCGTGCTCCTGCTACCACCGGTGATTCGTGGATGCTGCTGCTTCGATGGGGTTTCCTCGCCGTCGGTCGAACTCCGCTCATCTCTTCCTCGTCGTCGAGTTCCGCTTAAGCCGTCGTCGTCGTCGGTGATAATTTTTCTTTTTCAGATCTATAATTTCTTGATCTTTATTTTGATTAATGTTCATGTAATTTCAAATCTATAATTTTTTCTCTTATGTATTTTCGATCGCTTTTTTACATTTTCGTTTATTTTCATTTTCGTTTGTTTTTTCATTTTCATTCGTTTTTTTCATTTTCGTTTTTTTTCATTTTCGTTCATTTTTCTTACTGTAAATTTCGACTGTTCTTCTTGTTGATATGTAATTTCGTTTTTTTATTTTCATTCGTTCTTGTTGATATATAATTTCGACTATTATTGTTGTTCGTTTTTTTAATAGTTAGTGCCTTAAATTGTTCTTGTTTTTTTGACTGTAAATTGTAATTTGATGTTCTTATTGATTGTTAATAAATAATTTTGTTTTGTTTGTTTGTTGATTCGTTTTTTGATTTTTCCTGTTGTAAAATTCTTGATATATTTAGGAGTAAAAAATTGCCAAAAAAAATTTTTATTTTTTATTTTTTGGGTCAAAAGGGCTGCGATTATGGTCAAAACCGCAGCCCTTCACTAAAAAGTGAAGGGCTGCTACGGAATGGGCTGCTGGCCAAAAACGCAGCCCTTAGGGCTGTTTTGACCGCAGCCCTTTCGTTTTTCTCCACTAGTGTATTATGTTGCTGGAAATTTGGAAAGAGTAGTGTTGATGGAGTTATTATGATTTTAAACATGAGTTTTAAGGGTTTAAATCATCTAGTATAGTAGTACTATACTAGGAGGTTGTACTAAGTAAGTTTTAAGGATGGGAAAAGTTTTTTAAACACTTTTAAGAAGGGTTTAACGTGTTTTATTATTGCTGTAAATTCATGGTGTATTGATTATGAATTTATGTTGATCATTTTAGGCGGAGAATTCTCTCTAGGCGATTTTTAAGTCTGTTATAGTGGCATCTCAGTTTGTCTACACAAGGTACGTACATACCTATGTGTTGATTTAGATAGTATCATGATTTAAGGAAGGAAATTATGTAGTATCATGTATAGGAACTATGTTGAGTTCATATGTGATATTTATTATGTTGGATTTTGCATGTTTTATGCTGTGGTGTGAACATGTTGATTATGAGATTTATATTATGAGATTTATATATTATGTTTGTATGGAAGATTGATGCAAGTATGTTGGTTGGGAACTTTATTTTATTAATTCACATGGGGGAATTAATATATTTATTAGTATTGGATCGTCTTTGATCATTGTTTCCTTTTTAGTATTTCACTGCTTTATAAGGACCAAGGGCCTTATTTGGTAAGTTGATATTTTCTACTTATGAAAGGTAAGTTGGTTGTTGGCTAGGTTCAACAAATAAGAAAGTTTGGATTAAAGTTGAAAGTAATCTTGGATTGTTAAGTTGTGTGATCACTTACCTAATCCTAAGATAAAAAGATAAAGTTGTGATTGTTGTTGATTCTATTATTGGTGTTGCTTGTGAGTCATAACAAGTAATAACTGGTAAATCATGTAAAGTGAAACTAGATAGCAATAGCTTTAGACTGGTGCACGTCTGAAGTGTTGGACAATTAGGAGTTGGAGTACATGGTGAGCGAGCCATGACTTTTCCTGGGGCCGGATTGATCACCGTGTCCTATTTTATTTAGAAAGGTTCCTCGATATCGTAGGTCATGGGAATGCGGAGTCGCGTCCGTATTTCGTCTTCCAAAGGGATGACTGGTTTTAGTTAGATAACTCGGTCCATTGACTATTCCTTTAAAGTAATAAGAATGTTGTTAAAGTTTAGTTCAGTTTACTTCAGTAAAAGTTATCTGCAAGTTATTATGTTATTATTTATTCTTGCCTATTATTTATTAGTATCATGTTAGGATTGTTTACTTATTTAATATGTAGTACTCAGCTTTGCTGATTACGTGCTTTTGTTGTGTATGTTGATCATGGCTTTGCCTTATTGATCCTGTGATGACCCATTTCGGT
The DNA here is from genome assembly GCA_947648045.1 of Beta corolliflora. Classification (NCBI taxonomy): domain Eukaryota; kingdom Viridiplantae; phylum Streptophyta; class Magnoliopsida; order Caryophyllales; family Amaranthaceae; genus Beta; species Beta corolliflora. Next base: position 4,286,898 of record CANSZD010002913.1, read on the forward strand.
GAGTAGTCTCTAGGGATCAATAGTGCATAATCCATCTAACAGGTTCGAAGATGATGCATCATTGGGATCGGGATTTTGGAGAGCTTGTGTAGTTTATATTCTGTACTTTTGAGTTATACATTTTATAATTAGTTTAATTTGGTTTTAAGGTTGACTTTGGTTGTTGGTTGGTTTTAGAGTTGACTTTATGGTTGACTAATTTTATTTATAAAGTTTATTATTATTGTTTTCCGCTGCAAAATTCTGAATAAGCCGATACGTTTTCACACGGGCGATAATACTTTGATAATTTTCTATGTTTTATATTAAAAAGGTATTTTAGAAAAGAGAGAATTGTCGGGGTGTTACAAACATCGTAGCTCTAATGCTGTAACTTAACTCTTTGTTTGTTCTATCTATTTTCCCGCTTTGCATCAAAAAAAATATACACGGTTCCTCTGTGAATGTCATCTAGCTTAGTTGGTTAAAGTATTAATTGGAAGGTGGTGCCCAAGATCCGAGATCAAATTTGTCTACATCATTTACCCTTGTGGCTCTCTGTATATATATATACATCATTCGTGTCCAAAATTTCCACCATAAATTCATTACATTGAGTTATGATATATGGAAATGCGTTCAGATCCTCTAGAGTTACTAGAGAACTCTACCATGTAGTGTTAGGCTAATTTCAGTCATCCATTTAAATTTACTGTTATTAGTTAAAAATAAGATAATTTGTATCTAAGGAAATAAAAAATTTATAACTGATTTAGCGCCCTACTGGATGCTTATTTGCCACCATAGTTCACAACGACAAACGAAAGCTACTCTACCTATATACTGTATCAATCACATTTTTTTAAAAAAAATTCTTCATCACACGACTAAGAACAATATTGAGGAAGATTGATTATATAATTTGAATGGTGTATATCCATATACTTGGAGCAATGTAAGTTGAATGAAACTCCATTTATTTTTATATTATATAAAAATTATGTTATGGAATTAATTTTTTTGTTCTTATGTAATTCAATGCTTTTATGAACATGATATAGACAACTAATAGTTTTAAAGAAGTGATTGGAGTTTCATTTTCTTAATTTTATTTTTGGATGATCATGTTGTATGAATTAAATATAGATATAACAAATTGTGAATGAGAACTTGTAGTTAACTATCATGTAGATATGATATGTATCTTACTTTGTATAATACCTCAATATATTAATGATTTATATTATGTATCTATTAGTATTATTGTTATTAATAGTTGAAATGATCCCTTGTGAAATCATGTATCTCAGATTTAATGGAAGACTCATCTACAAACAATGAATTAAATACTCATATAGATGTGTCGAACAATTGGTAGGATCCCTCGTAATGGCATGAAATTTGATATGGTGGACGATACTGGGATTTTTTGGTTATATTATGGGGAAAGATAGGTTTCAATTTTCGTAAGCATTGAGAAAACAAGAGCAAGAAGGATGGACTTGTGACATCTAGAAAAAATTTATGTACAAAAGAGGCTTACCGTCGCCTTGACAAGCGAGATAACTTGACAAAAAAATCCTAGAGCCGAAAGAAGAACAGGTTGCAAGGTTTGTCCTGGTATCTCTTTAGATAAGACCACTGGAAAATATCAAGTTCATGATTTTGTATCCGAACATAATCATGTACTCCATTCGGAAAGAATCTAGTCACTTAATTACTGTCATCACAAAGAAAAATAACTGAAGTACAAACCAATGAAATTGAACTGACATATGATTTTGGTATTCAAACTATAGCAGCACATGAGTTCATTGGTGCACATGTAGGCGGAACATCCAATCTTGGCTACACCCGTTGATATCACAAAAATTATCTAATGACTAAGGGTCAAAGAGATATGATGTATGGGAAAGCTGGAAGTTTGTTAAGGTACTTTCACTTGCAAGCAATGGAGAATCCTTCTTTCCAATATTCAGTTTAGTTGAACTGTTAAGAAAGAATAATAAACATATTTTGGGGAGATGCAAAGATGATCACTGATTATTCTTCATTTGAGACATAGTTGCCTTTGACACTACATTTGGCACAAATTAAATAAAGAAAATAGACCGCTTGGTTTTTTTGTCGGTTACTTTCACCATTTCAGGGAGACAGTTGTTTTGGAGGTGCTCTATTATAAGATGAAGCAAATGAATCTTTTGAATTGTTTTTTGCAACATTTCTAGCAACCAATGATAATAAGCATCCAAAGACTCTATTTACAGATCAAGACATTGCTATGGAAATTGCTATTGCAGAGGTGATACCGGGTGTGTGGCATGGACTATGTACTTGGCACATCAAGGAAATGCAACAAAAGCACTTGTTAAGGATGGGAGTTGATGTTCTTAAAGAATTAAAAGCATATATGTATAGCATTGAAGAAGAGGTAGAGTTTGAAGAAGCTTTCAATGCATTGCGTAGGAAAATGAAAAAGGTTACATGGTTAGACTTCATTTATCCCTTCAAGAAATAGTGGGCAGAGTGTTATATGATATATGTATTTTCCTTGGGGATACGGAGCACTCAATTAAGTGAGAGCTTCAATTCAAAATTAAAATATTATCTAAATTACAACATGGATGTTATGTGCTTTTTCAAACAATTTGAGAGAGTACTTGATCTGAAGCGTCAAAACATTTTATTCGAAGGAAAATCTGCGAAGAATCAAGATGGGAAAGGTCTTTACTTAATAAACTCGGTAAACTCTACACTCTCAATCTTTTACATGCTTTTAATATGAGTATGAATTGCATACTGCAACTTATCTTAAGGATCCTGTAGAAGGTCAACTTCACAATGAATATAGAGTTGCCATCTTCAACCTAGAGAATGATAGCTCTATTGATATTGAATACCAAGTATTTCGTGATGTTTCGACTAAAATGGTTTCATGTAGCTGTAGAATGTTTGAGAGATCCGGGATACTATGTGCTCATGCTTTGAAGGTCATTGATTTCATGAACGTTAAATTGATTCTCGAAAAAAAAAATTGAAACACTGGACTAGAGATGCTAGGAATGGAGTTGTACAAGATAGATATAGGAGGACTGTTCTTGAGGAACCTCGATTGGAAGCTACTCGTAGATATAGAGCTTTATGTAGGAAATTTTTGAAAGTAGCTTGTCAAGGATATAGCTTTGTAGAACTATCCTCGTTGGTCAATAATGGTTGGATAATACTATTGGTGAGGTTAACAAGAAACTGTCAAGCATGAAAGCGAGCAAAACAATCAAGTTGCTTCCGTTGTTCCTGATTTGAATGCAAAAGTTCAGCCAAGTGATCTAGAAGACTGTATTTCTAGCAAGGCTACTTTGAGGAAAAAAAGAATCACTAGTACATAATCGACGATTTGCGTCGGATGGAAGGCGCCCATTTGCGTCGGACATGGATCTGACGGCACAGGCCTCGACGCAGATCAGGATACAGGATCAGCGTCAGACAATGACGCGACGCAGTTGATTAGCTATTTGCGTCGGACCCTACCTACCATGCGACGCAGATGACTCCTCGCCCCTGTCACAGCAGCAAAAGACTCATCTGCGTCGCATGAAGAGTAAAGTGCGACGCACATCCTTAGTCCAACACCACACCAACTAGCACCCATGGCCCATTTGCGTCAAATGGTGGACAATATGCGACGTAAATAAGCTATTTGCGTCGCATATTCTCCAACATCCGACGCAAATCACCCCTTTAAAAAAAAATTAAATTATGAAATAAATCAACCACAACGAAACGGAAACATAAAAAAAAATTGAAATTGAAAGAGCAAAAAATGACAAATAAACAACAAATCAAGAATCTGTAGAAATATAATACAACAATTCGTATATAATACAATGAATTCATGAACATATATAATGCAACAAATTCGGGAAACTAATATAATACAAAAATTTGTATACAACCTAACCCACTCATTTCCGGATTAAAGATTGATCTTCAAATTTGAGAATTTTCCAGATTTTGGAGCTGCTCTCCTTCAATTCTCGTTCTTATAATTCGAACGAAAATTTGCACCACACAGACGAAAAACGAGAAGATTTCTGGAGAAATTAAACAGATCTGGAGAAATTAAAACACAAATGATAAATTGAGCTACAAACGAAAAAACGAAAAAACGAAAAAACGAAAAAGGAAAAGAGAAGATTTCTTTCCGTTACCAAATTGAGATACAGAGGAAAAAATTTACCAGATATCCTCTTCCTCCATTTTTTCCTCCAAGTTTCTGAAGAAAAGTAGAGAGAGAAAGTTGTTTCAGTTGCAGGTGGTTTTGGTTCGTTTTTGTTGCAGAGAGATAACTAGGAGAGGGAAAAACGACCTACTTCATCAACCGTGTTCTTCTCCTTGTTTCACCGCGGAAATCGAGAAAAAAATTGAAATTATTATGTGTTTCGTGTGTATGAATTCATCCGAAAGTAAGGTTGAAGAGAAATTCATGTCTGAATATGGATTTATTTTGATGATTTTCGTCGATTTTTCACTGATTTGTTGAAGATAAGCTTTGGATTTTCTCATAATTTCGAACATAAATACACCGCTTGATTTTCTCTCTTCAACTTGCCAGCGTCAAACTCGCCGGATCTGGACAAATTTTCGCCGGAAGAAGGTAGGAATCTAACTGTTCAAACACCAAATTGATTCGTCAGAGCCATTAAAGTGATGAAACCCTCGTAGAACTACGAAAATGAAGGAATTTAGGGGAATTTTTGGAACGTAAATGATGAAATGAGAGAGCATATTAGAAATTGAATCATTGAAGAAGAAGGAAGAGAGAGATAATGAAGTGGGTAGTTGGGTGGGAGTTGGGTAGGACTTGGGAGAGAGGCCGGGATATGTTTAGGGTTTGGGGAAATAATTAGCGGGGCAGAGAGATTAATGAAGTGGGGATTGGGAACCATCTGCGTCGGATGGGCCTAGGATCCGTAAATTAGCTGATGCAAGGTAAAGTCAAGGATATGCGTCGGATGGGCCTCGGGTCCGACACACATTCTTGTATCCGAAGCTTTTACGTCGCATGGACTGAGGGTCCGACGCATATGTACGGATCCAAAAACCAAATGCTTGCCACATGTGCGTCGGACTCGAAGCCCATCCGTTGCAAATTGGTAATTTGCGTCAGTTCTTCGTGGGTGCATCGCAAATAAGCCGAGGCAAATTGACAATTCTATACTAGTGAATCGAAAAAGTCCGGAAAAAGGAGAAAAAGTTGGACCGAGAAATTTATGATAAGAATATTAAAGGTCAACCATCTAAAACAAGTGAGACCAAGCGCGACAAGAAGAATGCACCATCATATCAACAAAGTAAAGAAAACCAACCACCATATGTATAGTAAAAAATGTTCTTAACTTGTTGTTATCATGCGATATTATATATTACCATTTTTTTTGTCCTCATGGCGAGTGGAAAAGCAGGTTGTAGGAAAAAATATAGCATGGAACTTGGGACTAACTGTTAACATCCTCAAGCCTCTAGCAATAGCTTAATTCTCAATTGGTAGAAATTACCATTTTGAATAAACAAGCAAGTATTCAACAAAGTATGTGTTTTTCCTTTTCTCTTATACTCCACTTTGTGTTGTGATATAGGGTAAATATACTAGAAGTCATGACCAATTTGGTTCATACACGTGCAACGAAACCCTTTTCTTGTTTCAGGTATGGCATTTGAAATTTGAAATAGTAATTATAATTTAGTGGAAGTTTTCGGTTGAAATTATGGGAAAATTCTGGTTGGACTTCAGAGAAAAGATTTTCAGTGAATAAATCAGACCTTTTTAATTGTTTTCTTATTATCCAATTATGTTTTTTAATCTAGGGTGAATGTACTCTAATACTCTCCATGTGCAATTCAAGAGCAACGTAGTTCTTGCATGTGGAAGGAAAGCCAAATTCAAAGTCAGGTATGCGATTTTTATAGTTATATGATAGTATCGTAATAAGGATAATTATATTAGCTGCATCAATTCTTGTAGGTGGTAAATAAGAATATGATCAGTCCACAAAACAATTCCCAAAACACTTTGAGTAATGTGTCAAATGTGAATTGGCTAGGTAATTTAAGTGCTATTACTTGTGTAGATTTGATAACATATGACTTTGTGTGTGCGAGTGACTCTGTCTCTGTATGTGCAAGTGCACTCGTGTGCAAGCACGCTACTGTTCTATTTCTGTGTGGATGTAGGTCTGTAGTTTCTTTCCTGCTTGGTTCTAGATGTTCAGCTAAAGCAGACATGTATGCAACTCATACAGGTTGTTGATTTTTTATCGTGACAGCTATTATTCATAGTTTGGGCAGCTAATTGTGTTTTTAGACTACTTGTGAGTTAGAATTGTTACTTTACTTGCTCAATTGTGAGTTTGTGTTAGAGTTGGTTGGTACTTATATTGCTTCATATTTACCTATTTACAGAAGGCTGCTACAATATAGTGTTAACACAGGAAACCTTGAAAATAATAGCATTTGAATGAAGATTTGATCTTAATACATTTTTTCAATAGTAATTTGTACATTTAATTATGTTTGGATTAAGTGCTAAAAGTCTTCCACTTAATTGTTGCTTCGAAAGAAACTTGTCTATGTAGGAGTTGAAACTATATATTTGCATGTTACCACACAATGCTCTCCCATATTGAGCCAATAGGCCTATATCCTAAGAAAAACAAGAGCAATTTGGTTCTACCTTCCAATTCACATGCCTATAACTTTAAGTACTTTGGCACTAGGTTCAGCCTCTAGCCATATACTTTCATTAAAAACAAGAGCAATGCTATCCCATAATGAGCTAATAGCCAAATTCTCTCACATCATAGCAGAAAAATATCTGAAATCTTTAAACAAAGAAGAGATCATACAAAATAGATTATATTTCAATTTCTGATATTGCTCATGTACACTAGATTGAGGAGTGACATAACATAATGTTAGTTTTTCCACTCGCTTAATTTGATACTCCACAATCAGTTTTCCAATCATATGCCTATCAAAGATTCAACATACTAACAGGTCAGGAACAGGAGTAACACCTCAATGAAAAGCAACATCAACAATAAATGCTCAAAATTAATCAGAAGAAGAACATCACAAATATCATTAGTAGCGGTATTCATAAATATCCGATCCGTGATCCGATCAATCCGATCCCGTTTTCCGGATATCCGATCCGACTTTTTAGTTTTCGGATTGGATATCCGAAAATTTTCGGATCGGATACGGATCGGAAATTTTCGTTTTCGGATATCCGAAACATGAGAATTTTTCGGATTTTTTTCGGAAATTTTCGGATATCCGATCCGAAGTTTTCGATGATCCGATCCGATATGAAACTTATGAACTTTTCCTTTGAAAAATTCAATTTTTTAGTTTTCGGATATCCGATCCGGAATTTCGGATATCCAATCCGAAATTTCGGATATCCTATTATTTCGGATCGGATTTGGATCGCATTTTTCCCAATCCGAAATTTCGGATCGGATCAGATATCCGAAAGGAACACCCCTAATCATTAGCTTTCCCTGCAACTATCAATGAGTTCCTGTTAAACAAAGTTGCATTGGTAATGCATAACATAACCCTAATCGATATTGTAAATTACCATCAAGTACGCTGTCTATATTAACAAGCAATGTAGTAGATTACTTATGAACATCAAATTAAAGCAGTGAAACATAAGTCGCACACGCCCATTTCAAATGCAGTGGATTTTGCTTTGTCAATAATGACTTCGCATACATTTTCCACCTGCATCTGGAAATTCAGCATTCGAGTCCTTTACAACATTGGCGCCCTTTAAAGCCGCCGCATAGCTGGCCGGCCTTTTCACATGATCGTCTTTTCTTACAAACTCCGCCAGCATCTGAAAAATCACCATTAAGTACGCAGTCTAATCCTTGGCAACATTGAATTGCGGCAATGCCGCCGCAAAATTGGTCGGGCTTTTGACAAGTTCTAGTAGTTGGCTTACAATTTCCACCTGCATCCGGGAAATCACCTTCAAGAATGCACTGTAGTCCTTCACAGCATTGAAATCCGACAATGCCTCCACAAAACTCGTTAGCCTTCTTACATGTTCTTGTTTCATCAGCAGCTGCAAGGGTTGTGTGTGTAAGAAAGCAACAAGGCAAACACAAAGTTAGATGTGTTAAATGAGATGGCAAGAAAGAGGTGTTTGCCCCTCTCTCTTTTTCTCTCTCTCAAACCCTAGCCTCCCCTACCCCTTCTTCATTAATTAGGGGCTGCCATGGATGATTTCATCCATGGTAAGCCCCTTTTCCCCTTTTATTTTCAGTTTTTAGTTCATTTTCTTATTTTGTTTAATAAATTAGTCTCTCTTTATGAGATTTTCTCAAACCCTGTTATGGGGTTTTTAGTTTCTGTTTTGGAAATCTCATTCTCCCCTATGGGAGTTGTGAGTATGGTTCTTTTGTTTTTAGGTATGAGAAATTATTCTCATTGGTTGAAGTTCGAGACTCAACATGAAGGTATTGGAATCTCGGATGCGGTCAACCTGACTCGATCAAGAATGTTCTTCCCAAACTATATCAGAATGATAAACTTCCTCATCAATAGCTGCTTGATTCAGTAAATACAATGGGGCTGCGCTGTATTGCTCGATCTGGTTCATTGTAGTTTCTTCGAAGACGAATTTGGTTTAGTCATTTTTAATTGTATCTTGTTTTTCTTTAAAACCTATTGTAGATGCCGTTTGGCCTTCAATTAATGAAATTTCTTTTTCAAAAAAAAAAAAAAAGTTAGATAACAATTTTAGACAAATTTTAATACAACGGGACATTTTTGTAAATCCTTATATTGCGAGACTCATCAAATAATCTAGTAAGTCTTTTCAATATTGAACACAATGTTAGATAATTAATAGATAGAACCGTTGACTTTTTTCCCCTGAAGCTTAGTATCGGACATATGGTGTTCCAAAGGAAGATATATATACTCTTTATTTTTATTTTTTGAAGGGATATATATACTCTTTATAAATGTACATAATCCTAACTGATGATGAATAATATATAATTTGCTCACTATTAGTAAAAATAGTGTGTTTACTTGTAGTCAAAATTTAATTAAATTGAGAACTTTTTGTTGGGAAAGACCTATTAAAATAGCTATTTTGTTAGGAAAGACCTAATAAAAACTTTTTTGTTGAAAAAGACTTACTATAACACTTCCCTTTGTTACTTAAGACCACCTCAATATTTTCCGCCTAAAAAGTCAATTTTTCCGATATTGACTTGCTTCACCTCCCTTTCTCAATAAATGGGACCAACCTATTCTTTTTTTCCCTACCATAATCCCTTAAAATGGGAAGCAAGAGGAAAGGGTTTGGTGGGGTTAAGGGATTAGGATAGAAAAAAATATGTTGGTTTATTTAATGAGAAGAGGAGGGGAAGAAAAGTCAATGTTAGAAAATTGACTTTTTGTTCCAAAATTATTGAGATGGTCTTATGTAACAAATGGAAGTATTATAATAGGTCTTTTTGAACAAAAAAATTTTTATTAGGTCTTTTCCAACAAAATGGTTATTTTAATAGGCCTTTCCCAACAAAAAGTTCTATTGATTTTGAAACACGAAGGTATATAATCATTTAGAGCATCATGTACATAGTGCTGTAGAATGCCGGATGTAGAAACCATGAGATGCCATATACAGCTAGGTACTTTTACCTGATATATATTTCTTTTCCATAAAAGATAGATTGAGGAAGGGCCAGGGGGGCACATTTACCTGATATGGTTAGAAAAGTCGCTAAGAAAATTGCCATTATGAGGATGATGGAAACTCTCGCCATTTGTATTATATGTTAGTGATGATGATAAAGCAAATTTTCAAAAGTCATGGAGAAAGCAAAGGCTTGATTAGTATATATAGCAGTTAATTATGATGATTGCTTTGTTCAATTCACCATATTGTCACGACTTTACGTTATCGGTATTAAAATATTTATGAGCTGTATAGGAAAAGAATAGTATTAGTCTATGATAAGTTATATAAATCCTCATATTAATGTTAAAGTCTCCCATTGGCCATTACCCATTACCCATTACCCATTACCCATAGTCCCATCTCATCTTGCGCCCACGTTCATTGACTCTACGTTTTTGCCGCTTCACGACTTCCTTTTTATGCAGCTTTTTACTCCAACTTGCTATTCTGAGCTTTGGATTACATCTAAGCCGCAGATCTGTGAGCCATCCACACACTACCTCTTTTTCTTTTAAATAAGCTGGCATAAAACAACTGAATTGAACTGAACTGAACTGCATTGAATTGAACTGAACTGAACCGAACTAAACTGAACTGAACTAAATTATAACTAATTAATAATAATGATAATAATTTAAGAACTGAATTGAACTGAACTGAACTGAATTGAACTGAACTGAACTGAAAATAAGCTGGGGAGAACAGGTCCTATTTATTTGTATATATCGTCCACACATATAAATTTCCAACGTATATTCGTAATATTGATGTGTGATACTCCCTTCATCCTAAAACATAGTTTTCATTTCTTCTTTTTACGATCTTCAACATGTATCTTTGACCACTCTATATTTATAATCACCTATTATAAAAATTATAAAAGGTTGATATTGTAAACCTATACATCGAGATGAATCTAACAATATCCCACATGAATATGTTTTCTTGTATATATTAATGAGAATATTTGATCATAGATTTTAAAATTTAACCTTAAAAATACGGGAATTATATTTTGAAGCGAGGGAGTATATGAAAAAAAAATATATATATATATATATATATATATATATATATATATATATATATATATATATATATATATATATATAGGGGTAGGATCCGCTGAAAACAGCTCTTAGTCTGAAAACTGAAAGCAAGGGTAACTTTTACCACTTTTAGGGTAACTATATATATTTTAGGGGTAACTTTTACCTGTTTTAGGGTAACTTCATTATATTAAGGATACCTCTATATATTTCAAGGGAAACTTCATATATTATAAGGGTAACTTTTAGTACTTTTAGGATTACTTTATTATGTTGTAATTAATTTTCATCTTTCTAGGGTAACTTTGAGTATTATAAGGGTAACTTTGAGTATTATAAGGGTAACCTTAACTAATATTACAGTAACTTCTAAGTCTTGATATTTCCCCCACCTTCTTCTTCAACTTCCATCTTCTTCAACCTTCTCTTTCTTTCTCAACTCTCATAATAAAAAATCTGGACACCAAAAATCCATCGATACTGAGAGAAATCGAGTTCATCGAATCAAGGCATCATATAATACTGTGTTCGATTTATTCCCCAAAAATTAGGGGTTGGTGCTTCATATACGATTGAGTCAATTAGTGCATTCAATTAAAGTTTAGATTTCAATTGCAATGTCGATTTTCTGCAATTCGATTCAGGAATGATGGTAATTTGGACTTAATTGAAGAACAAAACAATGGTGGCCCGAGAATTCTGATTGGAGGTGGAAGAGATGAAGCGAGGTTCAGAGATGAAGAGAGCGCGAAACTCGAGGATTCTCCGTCGAGTAAGAAACCTCGAGTAGAAGAAAGGTTTCCATTGACGAGATGAGAGCTCGTTGTTGCTATGGCGGTGTTCTTCGTTTTCGCCATTGGTTTGTTCAACCCACAAGTTTATCCATGAATTTCACCCACAAGTTCTCTAGGGTTCGAATTCAAGCATTAGAATACATGAATTCATCCGAAATGGCAGATTTTGCCTTTGAATTATGCACAGCCACCATGAATCTGCTTAAGTTCCTAGAAATCAAATGGTGAGAGGAGAGAGAAAATGGAGATTCTCCATTGTTGTATGATGAATTTGTGGTCTGGAGAAAGAGTGGGAATTGCAAAAGGTGTGTCGTGGTCTCGTGCAGGATATGAGGATAGTAATGGCACACAAGAATTTACATCCGTCGGATCATCTAATTAAGTTATTCAATGACCTAGATCTTTTGTTTTCAGTTTTCAGCTTTATGGGTGTTTTCACAAGATCCCATTCCTATATATATATATATATATATATATATATATATATATATATATATATATATACCGTATTGTTCTTACGACTTACTTCTCCTACTTACCTTACTAACTCCACTTTATTGTAATTATTGAGATTCAAGCCTACTCTAAACACAAAATGATAGGAACCATTTCAAAGTCTTCACCGTGCATCCGGAAATTTTTAGAATTAGGTGATCTTCCTCACATTTTTTGCACATTTTACGTTTTGCTCATTTGAGCAAAATATGTGCAATTTGGATATGTTGCATTGGCATGGAGATATTCATTGTCTTCATAACCACACACGCATGTACTTGTGGGTAGGGATGAAAATTCACTCTGGATCAGATCCGAGGCCGACTTAATCCGGTCAAAAAAATCCTATCCGAATCCAAAAATGTGAATATCGGATCCGACTCCTGTAAGATGCGGAGCCTAAATATACTCCGACAGATCTAATTCGAATCCAATTACTAATGACACCTTATCAGCTTATAGAATAAATCTACAATAGAATAGGTTAATTATGTTGATATTATAATAAAACAAGTAATATATAGTATAAGTATAAATTCAACCCATACTTTCCCCCTCATTGATCCGATCCAAACCAGACACGAAAAGAGAATGGAATGACAATATATAAACTTATAGCTTGTTGACACTAATGTAATTATGTAAATTGATGATACAATTTTGTAAATTAAAGTAAGAATAGGAATTGTATGATTTTAGTCTTATATAACTACCTTGTTATTAGATTATAAGAAGTGGTTGATTAAACTATGATCTAATTAAAAGTTAAAAATAAATTTTGGAATGAAAAGAACAAATTAAAGGGATATTACCAGCTTCTTTTCTGATTAAGTTTCGGAATAAATGTAAACATCGATAATCTAGTATATCAATTGAAAAACACGAGAACTCGATGAAAACAATTGCAATAGTTTATATAAATGAATGGTTAGATTGTGAGTTAAATAAAATAAATTTTTGCGAGTACTTTATGCATTTTTGGATTTTCCTCAATTATTGTGGGTCAATTATTTCTGGGAATACCAGAATTAAAACCTGGGTCAAATTTTTTTTTTTTTTATATGCTGAAGAAACGGAAAAACCCTAGAAACAAAAGAAACCGAAAGCATAAAAACAAGAAAACACTCCAACAACAAGTAAAAACACACATCGAAATGGTCTATAAAAGATTAAAATAGCTTATCCAGTTGCCGAAGAGGCCGAATCAGTCAGGTTACACACTCCTATTACTGGAAATAGTAGCCCACATTGTGCTTGAACTGGATCGGGTTTAAAAAGATGAATATTTTGTAATTTGTAGTATAATAAACAGGGGAAGGGGGAACAGAAACAAAGTAGTTAACTTGAATTGAGATCAGACTTTTGTCCACTTAAACAAAATTATTTTCCAAAATTCCTTGATTGAAATTTGAAACAAGACAGATCAACGATTATATTATTGAGTAAATTTATTTCATCATGTACTTCCTCAACAATTAACAAAGAGAATTACATATGCAACTTAAAAAACATGAGAAGCACTTCGTTCCATATTCAGTGGAAAGTAGCGTGTTAATAACTTGGTTTGTCGGGACTTTGTACACATGCCCCATAGGCCATAAGTCGAATATTCCTCCCATTCACATATAAGTCCTTCGCAGCACTCAGCTCCAACAAAACCGCCACAGCCTTGGCCTGCCATCATACATGTAGCATCAACGGCGACCGCAAGGGCTGTTCGTTGTAAGGAAGCAGCGCATCAAGCACATTTATACAAATGTTAATTTCTATTATAGATATCGTATGACTTTTATATATCGATTAATATATACCTTTTTGTTAAATAAAAAAAGTCAACAGGACAGGGGTGGTTTAATGGGATGCTAGATCATATAGCTAGATACGTAAAGTTAAGATAGATGGAGGTGGAACCGTGGAACATTTAGAAATTTTCCTGAGATGTTGAGAAAAACAGCTAATACAAAGGCCATCGTGATGATGGTGGATAACTGGATATGGTAGCTCTCGCCATTTGAATATATGTTTTTTTTTTCTTTTTAAAGATAAGGTAAAATTCTGATGATGGAAAATCTAAGACTTGGGTATTATTTATACTAGTTGATTAAGATTGATGAAACAACTGATCAATTCCATTACGTTATTTCATTGTCAATATTTGAAAAAGAAAAATGTGAGGTGGAACGATAAGTACTACTTGAAAGGTTGAACGGAATTGATAATCTTTCGTTAATGAAAAGTGGGTATTTATACAAGTGTAGTTCAACAAACTGGAAGACTAAAACGTATCTACAACAAGAACATAACTGTTAGTTAGCAAAATATTAATCACAAATAGATGGAATCGATTTGATTAAAAATAATTTTGCAAAAAATCAAATTTTTAAAGTTACGGCATTGTAACATGCATTGTGTTTCAACTGAAATTAAGATTTTGAGATTGAGTTGAAACACATTGCATAAGCGGATAATAAATAGCAATGGGGAACACAAACAAGTTTTAACGTGATTCAATCTCCACTCCAATATCTACGTTCACCAAATCCACTATCCCCTAATACCTCACTCAAGGTACAAGTTCCCACTACTAAGAGCGTGTTCGGCACAAGCTTTCTAAGTAGCTTTTAGTGTCTTGAATAGGTCAAAACACTAATTTAAAAAAATAGTAGTGTTTGGTAAGTTAGTGGTGTAGGTAGCTTTTAATTAGTGGTATAAGTAGTGTTTTGGTAGTGTTTGTGAAATGCTACAATTTGTAGCTTTTGGGGTAGCGTTTAGTGGTGCATAAATTATAGACTAAAGTTTTGTTCGAGTTTTGAATTAATTACTCCCTCCGTCCCAGAATACTCTTGACACTTATCAGGCACGTAGTTCTAGATGATAAGTTGTTGTTTGATTATAATTGTTATATTTATAAAAAAGGTAGATGTGATAAGAGTTAGTAGGTAGTAAAAGTAGTATCATTATATTTGGTGGAGAGAGAGTGTGGGCCAATGGTTAAAAGGTAGAAGGATTAAAATAATAGTGGGTCATGTCCAAAAATAGAAGTGTAAAGAGTATTCTGGGACAGATGAAAAAGGAAAGTGTAAAGAGTATTCTGGGACGGAGGGAGTATTTGTAAACAGCTACTTTGACAACTTCTTTTACCGAATATCAATATCTTATACCGCTACTTGGACAGCTAACAGCTACATACCAACAACTAACAGCTACCAGCACAGCTAACAGCTACTCTGAGTTCTGACAGCTAAAAGCTACTACCACAGCTAATGTTACCGAACACGCTCTAAATCTAGTAATGTTCCCCAACACTTAACTATAAGTCTTGCTAAGTTTAATCAAATACAAACTCATGTACTCAACCCAACACTCTCTATAATTATGAAAATTACAGAAATATTCTCCTCAAGAAACGCTTATTAATCGAGCAGGTAGAGGATACGATTTTCGTTAAATAATTTACTTGGCAATGTCTGTAATAATGTGCTATGCTCTATACCCGTGATTTTCGGTTTTCTCTTGTAAAGCTCCGATCTAAAATATGAAAACCGTACCTTTAACAAAGCAAAAGAGTACGTTATATAGAGTCGGGAATATTCATGACTCAATCCTTCTTGTTTAGAGATATGATGAAATCAATTAAGATAAACATCATACTTCCTCCGTTCTTTGGTAATTGCAACATTTAGGGGGTTGCACATTTTTTAAGGAGATGAGAGAGATAGAGAGAGATGAAAAAGGGACCCATGTGATAAGGAGAGAGATAGAGAGAAAACATGGTCAAATTTATTAATGTTGTAATTAATATCAAACTTCCAAATGAGGGAAATGTTGCATTAATAAAAGAACGGAGGAAGTATCTCTTAACAATAGAAGTAATCTTCAACAAATAAAATATAATCTTTTTAAATCTTTCCTTTTAAAAGAGATAAGATTTTTGTCAAGATAATACTGTATTTGAATGAGATATTTTTTGAAAATCTTTTTCTTTTATGTAAAATTTATTATTATTAT
Source organism: Beta corolliflora (assembly GCA_947648045.1). Taxonomy (NCBI): domain Eukaryota; kingdom Viridiplantae; phylum Streptophyta; class Magnoliopsida; order Caryophyllales; family Amaranthaceae; genus Beta; species Beta corolliflora. Next base: position 4,302,989 of record CANSZD010002913.1, read on the forward strand.
TTTATAAAATGTGTTTATTCTAATTATTTAGTGGTTGTTTGGTATGCATGGGGAAAGTTTCATTTCCTAGGAAGTTATTTTCCTTATATTACTCCTAGGAAATGGCATTAATATGTTTGGTGGACATCAAGGAATTTGCACTTCCAATGAATTAATATGGGAATTCTCAGGGCGGTAAATAAATTCCCACGTTTATGGGAATTTCGATTTCCCAAGGAATTTTCATTGTCTCTATTTTCCTCATAACATGTCAACCAAACTACTACCCAAATTAGAAAATCATGGGAATTTCTATTGCCTACATAACTTCATATATACCAAACAACCACTTATGCTACTAACTCCAATAGTCATAAATAATTATAATAATCATTTTTTAAACAATATTTTACTCATAGCACGCATACTAACATTTAACCAAGTTAATCACTGTTACATAGTTTGCTATATAGAAAAATCTAGCTACTCTGCGATTTTCTTTCTTAAAACTTGAGCATTCGACTTTCCAAAAGTAAACACTGCATCATAAGAAACTATACAATAACGCAGGATGCAGAATAGTTTATGTTTGTCATCATCAAAACTCTTAAGATCATAACAATTTCCCCTTTTTTGATGATGACAAACACAACCAATTCCCCCTCAAAATAAGTATATATATATATATATATATATATATATATATATATATATATATATATATATATACGGGAATTAAAAATTACACACTTGACTTCAGTGTATATAAGGAAACATAAATTTTAATAAGCAAGTGCAAATATCCTCACAATTACCAATATTAAGAAAACACTAGAGAGGTCAAGTGGAAAATATGGTAATAAAGAGCAAGTGAAAGTCGTCATATATACACAATACTCTTTTCCCTTTTGGTATCATCAAAAAAAATAATTAAAACATCTCAAGGGTACTACAAAAACTGTAAGAGCATTACAAGAGCAGACATTTACTATGAAACCATCATCGTCATGCAATGTTAGTAGCTCGGAAATAAATACTAAGGATGCTGGTGCTATGTCAATATGTCGTAATCCAATTCACCAATCCAAGGTCATGAAGCAAGAAATAATCCAACTCACAATCCAAAGCTACCAAGCAAAAAAAATGTCACGAAGTATCATGGCCAGCAAAAAATAATCCAATTCACAACCCTAAAAATTGTTGCACCAAACCTATGAAATTTGGCTTCCGAATTGGGCACAACATCGAAATGGTCTATAAATGATTACAATAGCTTGTTCAATTTCCGAAGAGGCCCAATCAGTCATGTTACACAATACACACTACTATTATTGGAAATGGTGGCCCAAATTGTGCTGGAATCGGGCCAGGTTTAAGCAGATCAATATTTTGTAGAATAAATAGGGGAAGTAGCACTTGAGTGACTTTTATCCACTTAAAAAAAATCAACAATATTTTCCGAATTCCTTGATTGAAATTCGAAACAAGACAGATCCACAATTATTGAGTAAATTTATTTCATCATGTATTTCCTCAACAATTAACAAAGAGAATTACAGATGCAACTTAAAAACATGAGAAGCACTTCGTTCCATATTCAGTGGAAACTAGCGACTAGCGTGTTAATCACTTGGTTTGTAGGGGCTTGCCGGGCTTTGTATACGTACATGTTCCACCTGCATCCGCGGAATCATCTTCAAGCACACATGCTAGTCCTTTGCAGCATTGAATTCCAATTATACCGCCACAAACTTGGCCAACAGTCGGACATGTGCTTGTTGGCTTACATTCTCCACCTGCATCCGGAAAATCACCTTCAAGAATACAGTCTAATCCTTCACAACATTGAAATCCCGCGATGCCTTCGCAAAACTCGCCTGCCGTCTTACATGTATCGTCAACAGCAACTGCAGGGGCTGTTGTAAGAAAGCAGCTCGTCAAATATATTTAAACGTACAGATATTGATTTCTATTGTAGATGTTGTATGACTTAGTTCTTTTATAAAATAAAGTCAACGGACAGGGGTTAAGATAGATCAATAGATGGAGGTGGAAGATTCAGAAATTTACCTGAAATGTTGAGGAAAACCGCTAACACAAAGGCCATCATGATGAAGGTTGATATGGTAGCTCTCGCCATTTGAATATATGTTTTTTTTTTTTGTTTTTCAGGATAAGGTGAGATTCTGATGATGGAAAATCTAAGAGTTGGGTATCATTTATACTAGTTGATTATTATTGATGAAGGATCAATTTCATTTCGGTATTTCTTTGTTAATGTTTGAAAAAGAAAAATGTGACCTGGAGCGATAAGTACTACTTCCCTCGTTTTTATTAAATTATGATTGATGAAAAGATGAAGCAACAAGCAAATGAGCAATTCCATTACATTATTTAACTTTGACCATTATTGATTATTAGTGTTTCGGTGTTGAAACGGTTGGCGGTCTTAGCCTCGACTTTTTTAAAGTATCATTCGGATATTTTTCATGTGAAAACTGTGTTAGATATTGTTAGTCATACCAATTACTTGGATAACATTTAATAATAGACTTAACTACAATATTCAATTGAATATTAAAAAATATAAAATTTATATATCGCAATAACAAATATAGAAATTAGAGTATAATGACAAATATATAAATTCTCCATTCTTTTTCTACTTGGTTTGAGCATGATTTTTAAGGATATAGTTTAGCATAGAGGTACTGGCTTTAATTAATGATAGGCGTGTCCGGTGTCGTGCACCTAACAAAAATAATTAACCTAACTAATCCTCCTAACTATGTAGTAGGGTAAGTCAGAGTCGATCCCACAGAGACAAACAGTATCAAACACTAGTTATCCTTGACTCAATTCAACTAAACAAGTGACAAACGATTATGATCGATGAGCAACTAACTACTATGAATGTAATGCGACTAATAATATGAGAATAAATTCAAGGACTAAAAACATCTAGAATTAAGCATCACCACAAGCATAATTAACGTAAAGATAAATTCCTACCCCAAACTAGTCAAGTAAATGTTCACAAGGAAAAATGTGCCCTAAACAATACCATAAACCTCTTCCGAGTATCTATGGCTTCCCTAATATGTAATCAAGCCTACTCCCGTGGAATCATGCAAATTAAAGACATTAAACACAATACTCTAACTTCCTAACAGTCCATTCTACCTACTCACGTGGAGAACTTCATGCCCTTAATTAAAATACTCAAATCCGTCAAAACCCAACTCCCGTTGTGATCAAGACAATGGAATGATAGCAATACTAATTATCCCTAATCTAGTATTGGAAATTGCACAATCAATTAAGCAAGATCAATTAAGCAACTAAATTGGGGATTTAAAGGAATAAATCAAACATCAATCATGGCTAGGGTTTACTTAACCCTAGATTGGAAAACTACTCACACATATTAATTAAATGAACTAAATAAAATATAAAGAGAAACATAACTAATGATCAAGATTATAAAATAAAAGAAAATACTTGATTGATGATGAAAAGATAAAGTCTTGAATAATTCTCCAAAACTAAGAGCAAAACTCACGCTTCACCTTGTTATGTCGCTAGAGAGAAAAATAATAGAAGTCCTCCTTGAATAATGAGTAATCCCTAATACTAATTAGAAAAAACCCCCATATCAAATTGTAACTCCTAATACTAGTAGAATTCTAAGTTACAAGATAAGGATGGTCCACTAAATCATTAAAAGAGGCGGAATTTAGCAATCCGTGCACGCGTTGGCAACTTCAGCAAAACTGGACCAACTTGCGAAGCCCATATCTCTTAGAATATAGCTCGTCTTGGGCCTTGCAACATATCGTTGGAAAGATCTTCAAGCCTACTTTCCAATGTCGCTGGAATTGTCCAATTATCACAGATAAAAGAGTGAACACGACTCCATTTCCATAATTCTTTCATTAAATTCCAACTCCAATTTAGCTCCAAATTGCACTCAAATATATATGTAACGATCCTTATCAATGTAGCTTGCTTCCAATTGCTCCTAAATACTCAAGGTTGTCCAACAATACTCCAATTATGTTCTCAATACCTGAAATTCATCAAAGAACACCGAAAACGCACAAAAGGAGTAATATTTCGCAAATTAAGTAATAGTATGCAATTATGAACTATAATGCACCTAAATGCTCCTAAAATGCAACCTAAATGCACTTAAAACCTATATACAAATATGATACATCAATTAACTAGAGTAGGGTATAAGCAAATCCTTAGTAAAGTAAACACGACTTTATAAGTCAATTTGAGTAATTAATGATAGTTTTATTAACATAAAATAAAGACCATATTATCAATTATAGTTGTTTTTTTTACCAAAAGTGGAATTCCAATAGATGAACTACCCAAAGTGATAATTGTTGTAATAAAAAAAGAATGGAGGAAGTATGTAAACACAATGGTGTTGAAAAGTCTCATCACACAGCAACACAAAATCAACAACGTTAACAAAAAGTTACAAGAAGATAAAATAAACAATAATCCGTGCAATGCACTGGCTTCAAAACTAGTATAAATATAAAGGAGGAACTTTTCAGGAGCATAGAGAGCTCCTAAAGATTTCGAGAGCATAGAGTACGCCATGTAGGATTGCCATGTCATCAGTTTTTATTTTTATTTTTTTCTTACAAAAATAGAGTTCTAAATAGATTTAAATACATATAAGGAGTTCTGGATAAGCGAAAATTAGAGTTTGGTTTTAAATGAACAACCTAAATTGTTATATTATGTAAATTATGTATAACTTTTGCTACGTAATTCGAAATATTATAATTTTTGTACCATTGGATAGTACTCGAAATATACTCCGGAATAAGATTCATTTACAATATAATTCTACAACTTACGAAATAAAAAGCGCCGCATAGGATTGTCATGTTGTAGGCGTGTTTTTATTTTGCCTACGTGGTGTGAGCGCGTATTAGATTTGACTACACCATTGTAAAGGTTTTATTGAAAATTGTTTTGTATTGAAAGAAGTCGCCAACAATTCTTTTTAGGAAGAATCATAAACCTAATTGGATATAGGAAAATCACAGGGACAAATTAGTAACTTATCCAATGTAGATTTCCACGTCATGACTCCATAGATGGTCAAAATGAACCAGAAGTTGAGTTCGGGGGTGAGGGTACGAATATAGTCAGGAACCATATTGCCCATTGCTGGCCTTTACTAAATATCGATTCATTTGTAGATTTTATGCCAAAGAATAATCATATAATATTTTAAGCACCCTAAAAATATTTAGTCTAAATTGGTTCAGGAAACACATAAAATACTTTTGTTAGTGACAAGTTATTATGCAATCAAAGTTACAGGGAACCTAGCAGGTTGTCCAAATTAATCTGATTAATATTAGAACAGTTCTTTAGGTCTTTGATTAGCAGAAATAACATTTGGGTGATAAAAGCAATAAGCAGGACAATCGCATAATATGCATAGAATGATTAGGCAAGCATATAATATACAAAGGCATGAATAATAATAATATGAATATAAAATAAAGTATAGAAAAGAGGTTAGAATATATAGTATAGCGATTTTATATTAAAGATCTACATCAGGAAAGAAAACTTTTAGTAACTTTAATATAAAAATAATTTATTTAAGGACCCTCAGGATTATACCGTGGCTTGGGTCTGCGAGATTGACAACCTTCCGGACGAACAATCGTGAAGCCTGAAAATCTGAATGTCTGAAAGTATGTAGATTGAATGTATTTGTGTTTGAAAGATATGAGTTTTGTAGGGAAGTTTTGTAGTTTGTAGAGAGATTCGTAAAGTATTCGTCGAGTGTTATGTGAGAAATCCGTTCTGAAATCTGTTCGAAAATCAGGCCTATTTATAGGGAAAACGACACTGCACCTCACGCGCTGGCTGCGCCAGGCGCAGCTGACGTGGCAAGCGCATGACGCGGCATGACCAGTAAGAAGCGTACACGTGGTACGTGCTTTTGAAAAAGATAAGAAAGAAATTCCGCGTCTCAAGTAGAGAACTGCGCTTGACGTAGGACTCTCCATGAAACAGAAGTCTACGTAGCAGTTCTGGTGCGCTTAGCACAGCCTGTGCGCTTGGCGCAACTTACGTGGAAGCTCACGTATCAGGACACGTGCGCTCGGCGCAGCAACTGCGCTCAGCGCATCACTTGTTTTTGACATGTTTTGATAGTTTTTATAATAAAAACGCGTTCTAAAATATTTTCTTTTATCTTTTAACTACGGATATCTGATTTTACGGGATAAAATATGATTTTGACTTAAAAAATATATCTTTTGAAAATATTTATTTATTAAAATATATCAATTAATTGGGCTTTTCAAAGAATTGGGCTCAAAATACAATTAATTATCATGAATAATTAATTGGGCTTTAAAATAGGACTTTAACACTTTTCGAAATGGTTTTGAATGGCTTTTCTGACTGCTCTGCCCTTGGATCGGACCAATTAAGACCACGGTATGTTTCATCATCAGATCCTTAAATGGGGAGACACGATTATGTGTCTACACATGTCATTAATTTTTATTTTAAATATTTTAAAAAATAGAGTTCTACTGAGTTCTACATATATGTAAACACATAAAAGGAGTTTTGGATTGGGAAAAATTAGAGTTTAGTTTTGAATAAAAAAATAAATTATCATATTATGTAAACTGAATATAACTTTTGCCACCTAACTCAAAACATTATTATTTTTATCATTGGAGAGGTTGCGTAAAGGGAAAACGTCATATGGGGCATAAGGCTGACTTTGAATGCACATATCTTTCAATCTATAAATGGTTTTGATGTGATTCAAATTGGAGGTGATAGCTTGTTTCAAGAGCTTTCCAACGATAGGTCATATGCCCAATTCCGCTGAGAAACGAGAAAGTTATGACTGTTTTACGTAGTCTGAGGCTTCGCCCGATCGGGTCGGGCGAGGGAGCCCGATCGGGCCCGCATCTAAATTGTCAGCAGCGTGTATTTGTGCATCGCCCGATGGCATCGGGCCACTTCGACCGATCGGGCGAGACACCGAATTACGACGCGGGCGTGTCTCGCCCGGTCGGGCCCGAGACGAGTAATGAGAAGGCTTTAAGTGCCCGATCGGGCGTGGGTCGCCCGACCTGATCGGGCGGGGGTGCGTTTTGTGCGGTTTTGATTCTAAAACGCGTTTTCTCGAAGGAGGAGTATAAATAGATGCCCTAATTCGTCATTAATTATTATTCATCATTATTCACAAATTAGAGAGAGAAAAAGCTATAGAGAGAGTTCTTGAGCGCTTTTGTAATCTTTCTTGAACATTCATCGATTCCTAGTGCATATTCGTGATTTTTCTCCCAGTTCTTGGGTTTCCACGTAAAAGTTCTTGTGTGTTCTTTCTTGCTTTGTTATTTATTGTTCTATTATTGTTTGCTATTATTTCTAGATTGATAGTCAATAGAACTTACAAGTGGTATCAGAGCCAGGTTGGTTTATTGTCTAAATCTAGAATAATTAACAATGGAGGATGCAAAGATTAGAATTGAGAAGTTTGATGGAACAGATTTTGGATATTGGAAGATGCAAATAGAAGACATCTTATATCAAAAGAATCTGTATCAACCTTTGTCTACAAAGCCAGATGACATTGAAGAGGCTAAGTGGAAGGTACTTGATCGGCAGGCACTAGCGGTGGTGCGATTGACATTGGCTCGGACTGTGGCGTTCAATGTCAAGGATATCAAAACAACGACGGAATTAATTAAAGCACTGTCAGATATGTATGAGAAGCCCTCGGCAATGAATAAGGTATATCTGATGCGCCGTTTATTTGATTTAGAGATGAATAATGGTAGTTCTGCTGCTGAACATATTAATGAATTTAATTCAATAATAAGTCAGTTATCTTCGGTTAATATTGTCTTTGAGGATGAAGTGAAAGCCCTTATTTTGTTGTCCTCCTTACCTACTGCATGGGAAACTGTTGTAACTGCTGTTAGTAATTCCTCTGGTAAAGAGAAATTGGTTTATGATGTTGTCCGTGATCTGATTTTGAGTGAGAGCATTCGAAGGAAGGAGAGTGGAGATTCATCTGGAGCATACAAAGTCTGAGGGTAGAGGGAGGGGAAAAGGGAGGAATTTTCAGGGAAAATCGGAGTCAAGGGGGGACCGGAGTAAGTCAAAAGGCAGGGCTAGTGTTACTTGTTGGGGGTGTGGTAATGAAGGACATTTAAAGAGAGATTGTCCTAAGAGAGTGAATGGGAAAGGGAAGAAAAAGGTTCAAGATAGTGATGATGAAGAAGATGCATCAACTAACTTGATTTCGGGGTACGATTCCGATGCTTTGATGGTAAGCATGGATGATCTGGAAGAGACGGTTGGGTGCTCGGGATCATGGGCCTTGGATTCGGGTTCTTCTCATCATTCCTCACCATGCAAGGAGTTGTTTCGGAATTTCAAATCCGAAAAACTTGAAAAGGTCTATCTTGCGGATGGCAAGGCAGTGGAAGTCATGGGGAAAGGTGATGTGAGTGTGAAACTCACTCATGGTGGCTCTTTGGAGTTGAAGAATGTCAAGTTTATCCCAAGGTTAAAGAAAAGCTTGATATCGGTAGCCCAACTTGCTATATCGGGTTACAAGGTTGTGTTTGATGGTGGTTCTTGCAAGATTGTCAAGGGAGCTATGGTCATAGCTCGAGGGACACGAAATGGAACACTTTACACCATAGGGAGCACAAGAAAGGGGCCCAGAATTGGGGTGGAAACTTCATGTAAGGTGTCGTTTGGTCGGGAATCTATCGATAGTGGGCCAAGGGATGAGAACCACGGTGAAGCGGTATCCTGGTGGCAAATTGACCGGTAAGCGCACAAGGTGAAGGGTGGCACACAAGCATGATGTGCCGAAAATCCTAAGTGGAACAAAGGGTGTATTGTTCGAGTGGGAGCAATGTGAGTTTGCTTTTAGAACAATGAGAAGCTTCTTTGACTTAGGTGGTAATTTGTTTTATTGAAGTTGGATGAGACTTCAATGTGCTTCTTTGGTTGGAGAGGAAGTGGTTATCTTCCTTAGTTGCAGAGAAAGGGATCTTCATTTGGTTGTGCTTGTCTCTAAGGTGATCCGACCTCCGAGGTAGGAGGGTGTGTAGGTTCATGGAGTGATGGTACAATGTTTTGGAGGTTAGTTATTAAGAATCAAAGTCGGTGTAGACTTTGATGTCTTTTGTATTGGAGTTGGTGCAAACTTCAATGTCAGTTTCCTTGGTATAGAGGAGATGTGTGGTCATGGGATGCTTGAGGTATGCCATGGTTTGGTCACGACTAGAGATTGCTTTTGCAGTGGGAGTTGTGTGTAGGAGTTGAGATGAATGAGAGGATGATGAAGGTATGAAGTTTTCTTCACTTACACCTATCTCCAAGTGGGAGATTGTTGGGTATATGGCATCATATGGAGCTCATGGAGGTGTATGGGTGTGGAGATGAGGTTGCGTAAAGGGAAAACGTCATATGGGGCATAAGGCTGACTTTGAATGCACATATCTTTCAATATATAAATGGTTTTGATGTGATTCAAATTGGAGGTGATAGCTTATTTCAAGAGCTTTCCAACGATAGGTCATATGCCCAATTCCGCTGAGAAACGAGAAAGTTATGACTGTTTTACGTAGTCTGAGGCTTCGCCCGATCGGGTCGGGCGAGGGAGCCCGATCGGGCCCGCATCTAAATTGTCAGCAGCGTGTATTTGTGCATCGCCCGATGGCATCGGGCCACTTCGCCCGATCGGGCGAGACACCGAATTACGACGCGGGCGTGTCTCGCCCGGTCGGGCCCGAGACGAGTAATGAGAAGGCTTTAAGTGCCCGATCGGGCGTGGGTCGCCCGACCCGATCGGGCGGGGGTGCGTTTTGTGCGGTTTTGATTCTAAAACGTGTTTTCTCGAAGGAGGAGTATAAATAGATGCCCTAATTCGTCATTAATTATTATTCATCATTATTCACAAATTAGAGAGAGAAAAACCTATAGAGAGAGTTCTTGAGCGCTTTTGTAATCTTTCTTGAACATTCATCGATTCCTAGTGCATATTCGTGGTTTTTCTCCCAGTTCTTGGGTTTCCACGTAAAAGTTCTTGTGTGTTCTTTCTTGCTTTGTTATTTGTTATTCTATTATTGTTTGCTATTATTTCTAGATTGATAGTCAATAGAACTTACAGTTAGCTGCTTTGGAATAAGTTGTAAATTCCTATAGTAGAACTTGATTATCTCTACCTGACTAAATAAGCAAAGGAAATAGAGGTATATATGGTGTGAAAATTCTAAGATGCAAGTGTTTGTTGTTATTTTTGTTTCTAGATTTCAATTTCCTGACAACTAAAAACAAAAATATATAAACCACTATTAGAGCCGGTTTGGCATCATTACTAGTTTTTAGTTTATGGTTATATACTTATATTAAGAAGTTATATGATGTAGGTTGCAGATTGCAGATTGAGATTAGAAATATTTTGGGCCTCTTAGTGATTTACTTCTTCACCAATGTGAAAAATGAAATTGAAAATATAAAAGTTTATTCATATGATGTTTATCTTACAAATTGACAACAAAAACATGCAAACTACTTCTAATGATTTTTATAATTTTGTTCTTACTTTTCAAAAAAAAAAAAATTATAAAATGAAGAAAATAAAGCAATAAACGAGCCAGAATGAATATAAGTAGCATAAGTTTGATTGGATTTTAATTCATTGTTTAGTTGATATTTTATGGCTTTTAAAATCTTTGATTTAAGAAAAATAAATTGATAGTAGGGCTAGCAATTTATGTCAGTGGGTCGTATTGTGTTTGGTTCCATGTCGATTTCAGGTTGGCCCCTAAATGTATCAAAATTGATATAAAAAGTAGAATAGTTGCATAATATGATAAGTATAACTAATCGGGTTGACTTCGTGTCATTCGTGTTCGTGTTCGTGTCGGATTCATGTTTCTTTCAGTAACTTCCGGTTGGGTTCGTGTCGTATTATCAGGTCGAGTTAGGGATTGTCAGTCCTAATTTGTAACACTCCGTCCTTTTATAAACATAATATAATCAAAATAGAACGTTTTAATAAATAAATGGCGATAGGGGAAATATCGCCTGACGGAAATATCACTTTAAACAAAGGTTAAATTAAACTAAATATAAATAAAACCCCATTAATATAATACAAAATATCCATAAAGAGGCCAAACAACCTCATAAACCCAAAGTAGTAAATATATATAAAATAAAATGTCTCAAAAATCCTATTTAGCCTCTCTCAATGCCCATATAACACGAAATAATCACCTGCAAAATATATCAACAAACATCCACAATCAGTGGGGAGTAACTAACAGCTCTCCCAGCCCAATTAGGATCCATATAAGAGTTATAAAAGTCTTAACAATCAAGTCATACACAATATCTCAGAAATACACTTTAAATAGTCGAATAAACAAATAAATAAATATAACATAAATAATATAATACAACATACTATCCACAAACAGGGTAAAGTTACAACAAAATGATTAGACAATAAATATACATATGATCAACTCAAGGATGTAGCCAGCATGATGTATTGCCTCTCTTATATTTATTTATGTATTTGTCTAAAGTGAGATATTGTGTGACTTGATTGTTAAAAGTTTTATAACTCTTATATGGATCCTAATTGAGCTGGGAGAGCTGTTAGTTACTCCCCACTGATTGTGGATATTTGTTGATATATTTTGCAGGTGATTAGTTCGTGTTATGGGAAATGAGAGAAAGGCTATTTAGGATTTTTGTTTGAGACTTTTTATTTATATTTATATTTACTACATTGGGTTTATGAGGTTGTTTTGCCTCTTTATGGATATCTTGGATTATCTTAATTGGGTTTTATTTTTATTTAGTTTATTTAACCCTTATTAGAGTGACATTTCCGTCAGACGATATTTCCGCTATCGTCATTTCTTTAATAGAATGCTCTATTTTGTTTATATTATGTTTATAAAATGACAGAGTGTTACAGTGTAAGTATGAACGATAAAATAACCAAGACGGACGATATCAACACATCCACCTTCATGTCTAAATAAAATAATAGTATGAACGATATAAATGACAATGATAACGTTTCCAAAAGAAAATAGTCTTCTTAACACATCTAAGGAGGAACTGAACGTAAGTGGATCGCAACCCACTGTTCCTATTTGGTTACAGTATTAGGACCCTGCTCGCCTATGTCTATTATGGCCACACCCTGATGCGAGATAGTACCCTGCTCAGTACTTCTCGACCTCTCAGACGACAACTAATAACCAAGACAGACCTACACACCCTGCTCAGTATGTAAGTGTAAACTGTGTACCCTGCTCAGTACACAGTGACTGTTCATTCCTAGGAGATCATGCCGTCTCACTAGTCATCATCCTCAAACAAAAACAAATAATCAATAATATAATTTCATCATCTGCAGAATGCCATTTAAGGTCTTACATCAAGCTGCAAAAATCTAGGGTCTTAACCCATCAATTCCAAACTGCAAGAATTCTAGGGACTTCACCCATAAATTCCAAACTGCAAATATTTTAGGGCATCCACCCATAAATTCAAAACTGCAAGAATTTTAGGGACTCAACCCATCAATTCCATATACATCAAACTGCAGGAATATTGGGAACTCAACCCGTCAATTCCAATTCAAAACAACTTCACAATTTCTCTTAACAATAATTATAATGTTAACAACATCATCTTCGAAAAAAATAATTTAACTCGTTAAGAAACTATAAAATAATAGTAATACTTATAACAGCTCGAAAATAATTTCAAGAACCCAAAATAAAATAATTTCATAACCTTAACAAATAAACAAGATAACATAAGCCACTCATGATCAACTCATACTATCAGAAACTTCACCAATAATTCAGCAACCATGCAACGCTATATGCAACAAATTTACATATACATATATATAAATCTACATTATAACTTAGATAAACACGACAATATATTTCATAAGATCTCAGCTTATTAAAATCTGTAACAACAACAACATCACTGAACTAGATGTATGAAAAGCTAGAATAAAAGAACAAACCATCCATAAAGTCAAATGAAATATATATAACAAAATAGAAAAAAAAAACACTAACAAAGCCCACTCAAGAAACAAACTGTAATAAGCAATAATCAACCACCATCATCACCTTTACGCTCAATAGAAGGCAACAATAAGAAAAGAAGAGGTTAGCAACAAAACCATGAACGACAGAACCACGCCAACCAAAATAAAACCGAAACACCAACACTTCATCACCCAACATCATGCAACAACGTTCCACTACTAAACATACTATAGACTTCACTGTTAGAATATATATGTAATATATATCTTTGTAATCTTCGTAATCTTTGTAATCTTTATATTTTTGTAAATTACCTTTTTAGCCTAACACTAAACCTAATGTAGTTTGTATATATATTCTGATAATCAATTAATACAAGGCAAGGCATTGCATTCTTACATGGTATTACATATATTCTAACATTCACCAAAAACTTGCTCGAATATAACCAACATAAAATTTAATCTCCCGATAAAAAGATTACCCAAAAATCCATGACCGATCAAACAAGAACATATTATCTACATGATCTACTCTAACGAACAATTCCAAAACACATAATCATGACCCAATACTGATATATTCATTGAGTAACAAAAATCACAAATCATAAAATTTGAATGGATACAACTACACAAATTAAACATATAATTTTTCCCACCCAAATTCCTAAAATACTACTAACCCGACTTAAGTATTAAAACTAATATAATCCCTATATGAATTCTAACTAGTCTAGGAAAAATCGTTAGTTACCTTTGAAGACTCCAATTGATTGCATTTTCATTATGTACTGTTCTGTTCTGACCACGATTCCCGACGATCTGAATATCGGATGCCAAATCCCTCCGGTCAAAGTGAAGGCCCATATGTCCTTAATGTTCTAACCAAATTTGAGAATGATCCATTGGTTAGATCTCTGGCGTTGGACTTTTTCGTGAAGGTGTGACAGGGAAAAAAAAAAGGATAAACTTTTCATCTTTCTCTCTTCAAATGGCAACTGATTTGGGGAGATTGGGCTGACTTTTCTCATCAGTTTCCAACAGCAAATAGGGAAATAAAAAAGGGGTTACAAATTGAAATTGATGGGATAATTATGGGGTAATAAAATGGGAATTTCAAAGGTTGAAATAAATATGAAAATATCTACATTATTTGGGACAGTATAAGGTCGGTCTAATTTTCGTTACGCAACCGGTCCAAAACACGACAACAATCTATAAGATGAAATACGTAGCTCAAACGCTCAAATTTAAATACTATTATATATATAATTTCTAATCAAATAAATTTTATAAAAGTTGAAAACAAACAATATAAGATATAATATTTTAAAGAAGTAAAATATTCTAATTTTAAAGGAAAATAATAATTAAAGGAAAATAACTCGAAGAAAATATGAGCGAAAATCCGTGGTGTTACATAATTGATAGTGATACGCATGATCTCCTAGCTTTTAGTTATTTTTCTTAGAATGATTTATTTTTTGCTCAACCTTCTGCTCATTTCACCATTTTGTCTAGGTTCTTCTAATATATTGATGGATTATGACGAAAAAAAAATATATTTATGGATAGTATTAGAGGACAAAAAGGTCGATTTACTAGTTAATTCAATACAAAGATTTGGGCCTTGCCTAAAATAGACCGTTGGGCTTTTGGAAAGAAACTTCAAGGAGATCATCTTAGTAAAATTTGGACCAAACTTTGAAGTGGGCCGACCATTTTTATTTCATTATCGAGTGCTTTCAACAGAGCTTTTCATTTTTTTTTTTTTTTTTTTTTTCAGGAAAGATAATTGGTCAGAAGGCCAACCCGCAAGCAGCTACTAGCGCAGAGACACCACCTTCGTTAGGTGGGTGAGGGGATTTATACCCACAAGCAAAAATTAATATACAAACTCCCCAAATTGGGGAGTGATGAGAGTCGAACACCCGACCTCGCGGTTGGGAGGTGGGAGCACCAACCATTGGGCTCCCACGAGGACCTCTCAACAGAGCTTTTCATGACCATCACTTCGAAATAGATCGTCATAATTTGTAGATAATTATCTTTGAACATTTTTTTTATCGTCATGATTCATGAAGGCGTACGAATGACTCTGTTTTGTGATTTTTTTTATCTATTTGAATCACGAAGGCAGTACAAAGTACAAATAAAGGAAAGGGAGATTCGAACCTGTGACATATCGTTCACATTACCTCAATTTTAACCACTAGGCCAAGACTCACTTTTGTATTGGTTTCCTCCTTACTATTTTATTTCTCTCTTATCCTCCGTAAGGATGTTTTTAGGCTTGCCTCGAATTAGGGGTCAAGTCTAAGTTTGTTTTCTATAAAAAAAATACAAGTTAGGGGAATGTGTAGTCATGTGGGATCTAATTATATTATTTCTCGTCATATAGTTTCTTAATCTTTACTTAAACATAATAAGTGATTTTAATGTTCGAAGTCATATGTTGTAAAATATGCCAAGAGTTCACGGTAAAACTAAAAAAAATCGGAAGAAGTACAACTATCATAAACAAGCTAAGAGCAGTAGTTTCCCACAACCATAAAAAAAGGATGAGTAGTTAAAAAAATTACAACAATTCATGTCTGTGGGTCGTGTTATTAAGAAATTACAGCAATCTAAAAATAAATTATTAAGAAAGAAACCGACCCTAAAACAAGTAGCTAGAATCCTTAAAATCCTTATATCCATAATACTTAAAATCCTTAAAAAGAAATCATATCCATAATCCATAATATAATAGAAGTAAGTATTTGAACCCAAACAAAACTCTCAAGTGATTGGTGGAGAGGAGAGTCAGTTATGATTTAGAGTATCCCAACATCATACAACTTATGATCAAGTTCTATCTTATCTTGTACGATCAAGTATTATATAAACCAACAAGTTAAATGTAATGTACTTCTTGCAACTTCATTAACATTTAACACCACCAAGCACAAGCATACGTAGCTTCTTGTTTCCCACACCACCAAGCACCAGCTACCACCATACCTTCTTGTTTCCCACACCTAGCTCCAACGTAACGATGAACACTCTTTTTGATATCCCCGGCTACAAATTTAATCCCACAGTTGAAGAAATTTTTGGACTCTTTCTAAAACCCAAAATCTGTGGTGGAGAACTTCCGAGGGACCATCGAATCACCGACGTTGATCTTTATGCTTGTCATCCCTGTGAGTTATTCAAAGATATGGCCATGAGTGAAGATCTAGAGGAAGAAAGAACTCGCTACGTATTTACCGCACTCAAGAAAGTTAGTAAGGCAAAAAAAGGCAGAAATAACCTACGTCGAATCCCGGGAGTTGGAACATGGGAAGGAGAGCGTCCTGACGAGATTAGAGATGAGCATGGTACAGTTATTGCTTATGATAGGTATTTCAAGTTTGTACCGGAACCTAAAAAAGAAGATAGTCTTGTAGATGGTAATAATAGTATTTCAATGGTGGAGGGGGAGTGGAGGATGCATGAATATTCCTTCCATCCAGACTTCTTGCAACAAGTACAAGTAGAGAGGGACTTAGTTCTATGCCGGATAACTATGAAAGTCGAGGGAAATAGTAGAGCAAAAAACAAGCGTGGATGTCGAGGAGTGATTTATGTGCGCGAACCTCCTGCTTCTTGCAACGTCATGATGCAGCCACCACAATCCAATGATAATGTTTTTACCGCCGCTGCCGCCGTACAAGAGATTGAGCGACCATATGATCAAGCAATTAACAGTACTAATGCTACTACTGAACCTCCTTTTTCTTACAACAACGTGATGATGCAGCTGCCACAATCGAATGATTATGTCTTTACCGCTGCTGCCGCTGCTGCTGAACAAGAGATTGAGCAACCATATGATCAAGGAATCAGGGGTAATAATGCTACTACTGATGTGGAGTCTTTCGTACCAACTTATTTCGATATATTTGGTGAAGATATGGAGGTCCTTGATAAAGTGGATGAATCCGCATCTTCTTCTGATCATCTTAGCTGCAATGCTGCTGCTACTGCTACTGCTAGGGAGGAATTGGGTGAAAGTATGGATATCGTCGTGGATGATACCATGAAGGAGGGTGATGGTAATAATGCTACTACTGATGTGGAGTCTTTCGTACCAACTTTTTGGATATATTTGGTTATTCTAGCGACGTGGAAAATATGGGTGAAGATACAGAGGTCCATGATAATGTGGATGAAACCGCACCTTCTACTGATCTTAGCTGCAATGCTGCTACTTCTACTGTGGAGGAAGTGGGTGAACGTATGGACATCGTCGTGGATGATACCATGGAGGGTGATCAAAGAAATTGCGATACCGTTTGTTCTACTGATCTTTGTGGCAATACTACTACTACTTCTATGGAGTATTTGTGTGAACCTTTACAGGTGCCCGAAGACAACATTCTTGATATTGACTTTGGCTTCCTAGATATAGAATTCACGATAGATGTAGATGAGTTCCTTAGAGATGTATAAAATAAGATTTTGTTTCATGTATGATGATTGATCCAATTAGTGTCTTATCAAAGATACTGTGCTAATTACCAATTTAATTAGGTTGTAATGATTCATGGCATTATGGTCTTTATGATATACTTTCTTTCAGTTTATGCTTACGTTTGAAACTCTTTTTATGTACAAGCTGCATTAATATTGTTGCAAATTTAATTTCCTTGAGTTTATCCTTAAGCAAAACCTTAGGACATCGAATCTCGCTAGGAAATAAGAGTTAAGACAACTAAACGATGTTCATTAAGCAGTGGCAGATCCAGAAATTGAGTCACGTGGGTTCAGAATTCATCGAACATTTTTTTGTTGTTTTAAATTATATTTTACACACAATTTTTTTTTTTATTTTAAAATTTTTTGTTTCTAAAAAAATAACTACTTAGATACTATACCAACAAAAGACTCTCTATTAAGAGTGTTCCGATCTGTTCTTTTGTTAGTAGTAGAAAATTCAAAAGGATGACAACTTTTAGTAATTTCATTTCGAGAAACATGCAGAATAAAAAGAGAAGAGAGAGAATCAATGAGGTCTAGTCTAGTGGTTAAGACTGAGGGCATGTGTACAATAGGTCACGGTTTTGAACCATCCCTCCCTCAACTGTAATATGAACAACCCTTATGGCTCATTAATAAAATTAATGTAAGAGATAGATATCAAGTTTTTAATTATAATAAAACGGGAGAATAAAAAAATAAAATAAAGGAAATAGAAGACTAAAACATTGACTCTATTGCTTTATGACTCTAAGTCTATACAATATAAGCTGAGGATTCATACCAAAAAAAAGAATAAATAAATAAACGGTAAAACGGAGGATTGAATGTTAAAAAGGAAAAGAAGACAAAATGCAAAGGAAAAAAAATTGAATGTTAAGAAGGAAAAGAAGACAAAATGCTAAGGAAAAAAAGACAAAATGCATTTGAGCGGATTCGAACCCGCGTCCTCTCAAGTCACAACATCATTTATGTTCAGTAAAGTGGGCGTTCTATATATAACATTTATCTATCTGTTTTTCAAGATTTTCACCCGGATCCACGTGGGTTCAAGTGAACCCACTGAATCCACGCTGGATCCGCCACTGTCATTAAGAAATGACATACAAAAATTACAAGTGTGGTGGCTTTAGAATTTGGAATACGATAGCCAAAAACCACCATTTACTAATCAAAAGTTTGTTTGTTCTGTTGTTGTTACATCTGTATGCATAATAGACTTGTCCCAAGAAGCCCCCTCTAACCTCTCCAGTTTCCACAATAGTGGACGATTTGTTTTCTCTAATCCTCTCATTTTCAGTTCTATCCATTTTGACAGCTTAGATAGCAATTCATCAATCTGCAATTTAGAAATTGTGCTCATAATTGGTCAAGGAAACATCACAAGGGTCCAGATATGCAGCTAGTTACACAAAAAAGACAGACCAAATCCAACGAGCAATTCAATTCAAGTAGGCGCCAAAAGGTACATTTTGTAAGGGATGCAGCAATCCTATGTGGGCTTAGGTGTATGTCTGTAGAATATTAGTAGCCCTTCTATTAGGACCTAAGAAGAATGTTCCCCACTTCCCTCTATTGCAAATGTCATTAATGCCTTGTTGTTCGTCGACTGAGTGACTATCTTAATTTTTAGAAGAATATTGTTGTCAGAAGCATCTAAACTTGGATGCAGAAGTTTTCCAGCAGTTTTAGGAATTAAAAGTTCTGCACTGTTAGTTATAAACACATGAATTAATACAAATAATCAACAATTTGTTAATAGTTTTCATAACAACAGTGCTGAAACTGCTGAAAACTTCTTTATAGTCGATCAACATGAATCAAAATGAATTAACATTTCCAAAAGAAACCAAGTGAAATAGCTTGGAAAAAAGAAAAGAAAGTAACAGTCAAACACTAAAAGATGAAAGGAGAGGCAAGATAGTTTAACTGGAAAAAATGTTGAGTGGATGTGGACTTTGGCATTCGAAAAGTCCTGCATCATCTAAGTAACTGTCAAACACTAAAAGATGAAAGGAGAGGCAAGATAGCTGAATAGGATAAAGTTATATGATGTAGGTCGCAGACTGAGATTAGAAATATTTTGGGCCTCTTAGTGATTTCCTTCTTCACTAATGTGAAAAATGAAATTGAAAATATAAAAATTTATTCATATGATGTTTATCTTCCAAATTGACAGCAAAAACATGCAAACTACTTCTAATGATTTCTATAATTTTGCTCTTACTTTTCAAAAAAAAAAAATTTATAAACTGAAGAAAATCAATCAATCATTTTAAATTAGGATTAATTTCAGTCACCTTTCTCATTCATCAATAGAATATATTTATACAACTTAAGTAGAGAATCCTACTTCATCATAGATTAGGAATAACAATCCTATTCCTAATACATATCCATTTATAGAGTCCTAACACCCTCCCTCAACTTGGAGCGTGCAAATTGCGAACGCCCAACTTGGACATTAAAAATTCAATCCGAGTACTTCCAAGTGCTTTAGTAAAAATATATGCCAACTGAAACTTGGTAGGAACATATGACGGACTCACTAGACCTCTGTTTTTTTAGTAATAATTAAAAATTCAAACCAAGTACTTCCAAGTGCTTTAGTAATAATTGAGTTATACAAACATAAAAAAATATTCCCTCTGTTTTTTTTATCCTTCTCACTTTCCTGTGTGCGTCTCGTAAAGCACGTCTTTGAACTTAAATATCTTTCATTATATATTAATAAAAATTATAACGATTGAATATTAATAAAGTACTAATTGAGACGAATCAGACAAGACCCCACATAAGTATATTTTTCTAATAAATTGAAATAAATTGAGAATTTTCTCTCCATGTATGAATAGTGTCAAGATTCCAAGTGAGAAAGATAAAAAAACAGAGGGAGTACATATCTATAGTTTTGAACCTATATAACATACCATGATGGCATTACATGAAGAATCAAATGAAAGTTTGTCAACGTTATTTCAAAGGTATTAATTATGAAATTGGCTAATTATTTTATTCCTAGAATATTTATTGTATACATGATTATTTATGTTTAATTTTGTTTTTTGTATATCTATATGTTAGATCTTATTCTTTTCTCCATTAACTTATTCTACTAAATTAAACTTATTTTATTGGGAACTAAAGGTTCCCGTTTCTAGACTATTTGAGGTCGTGGACCATAAAAAAAAGGAAATTTTAATAAGTCTTGATATGGTCATGATTGATGAAGAGGTATTTTTTTCTCTGAAATAATATTTTCTATTATTAGTAGAGGTTAATTTTATATTTAATTAATATATTCATGACACCATCATTATGATCTTCTTTTTTAGCTTTTGTATCTTCCATTGAATATGCGTTAGTGTTTATGTGCTATATTTTAAAAGTTGAAGTTATGGTTAGCACTCATGTTTTTCTCTATTCTTTTGTCATGCATCTATTAAATTATTAGCCTCGACTTTTTTAAAGTATCATTCGGATATTTTTCATGTGAAAAGCGTGTTAGATATTGTTAGTCATACCAATTCCTTGGATAACATTTAATAATAGACTTAACTACAATATTCAATTGAATATTAAAAAATATAAAATTTATATATCGCAATAACAAATATAGAAATTAGAGTATAATGACAAATATATAAATTCTCCGTTCTTTTTCTACTTGGTTTGAGCATGATTTTTAAGGATATAGTTTAGCATAGAGGTACTGACTTTAATTAATGATAGGCGTGTCCGGTGTCGTGCACCTAACAAAAATAATTAACCTAACTAATCCTCCTAACTATGTAGTAGGGTAAGTCGAGTCGATCCCACGAGAGACAAACAGTATCAAACACTAGTTATCCTTGACTCAATTCAACTAAACAAGTGACAAACGATTATGATCGATGAGCAACTAACTACTATGAATGTAATGCGACTAATAATATGAGAATAAATTCAAGGGCTAAAAACATCTAGAATTAAGCATCACCACAAGCATAATTAACGTAAAGATAAATTCCTACCCCAAACTAGTCAAGTAAATGTTCACAAGGAAAAATGTTCCCTAAACAATACCATAAACCTCTTCCGAGTATCTATGGCTTCCCTAATATGTAATCAAGCCTACTCCCG
The DNA here is from genome assembly GCA_947648045.1 of Beta corolliflora. Lineage (NCBI taxonomy): Eukaryota > Viridiplantae > Streptophyta > Magnoliopsida > Caryophyllales > Amaranthaceae > Beta > Beta corolliflora. The sequence goes on from CANSZD010002913.1 coordinate 4,324,728, forward strand.
TGGAATCATGCAAATTAAAGACATTAAACACAATACTCTAACTTCCTAACAAGTCCATTCTACCTACTCACGTGGAGAACTTCATGCCCTTAATTAAAATACTCAAATCCGTCAAAACCCAACTCCCGTTGTGATCAAGACAATGGAATGATAGCAATACTAATTATCCCTAATCTAGTATTGAAAATTGCACAATCAATTAAGCAAGATCAATTAAGCAACTAAATTGGGGATTTAAAGGAATAAATCAAACATCAATCATGGCTAGGGTTTACTTAACCCTAGATTGGAAAACTACTCACACATATTAATTAAATGAACTAAATAAAATATAAAGAGAAACATAACTAATGTTCAAGATTATAAAATAAAAGAAAATACTTGATTGATGATGAAAAGATAAAGTCTTGAATAATTCTCCAAAACTAAGAGCAAAACTCACGCTTCACCTTGTTATGTCGCTAGAGAGAAAAATAATAGAAGTCCTCCTTGAATAATGAGTAATCCCTAATACTAATTAGAAAAAACCCCCATATCAAATTGTAACTCCTAATACTAGTAGAATTCTAAGTTACAAGATAAGGATGGTCCACTAAATCATTAAAAGAGGCGGAATTTAGCAATCCGTGCGCGTGTTGGCAACTTCAGCAAAACTGGACCAACTTGCGAAGCCCATATCTCTTAGAATATAGCTCGTCTTGGGCCTTGCAACATATCGTTGGAAAGATCTTCAAGCCTACTTTCCAATGTCGCTGGAATTGTCCAATTATCACAGATAAAAGAGTGAACACGACTCCATTTCCATAATTCTTTCATTAAATTCCAACTCCAATTTAGCTCCAAATTGCACTCAAATATATATGTAACGATCCTTATCAATGTAGCTTGCTTCCAATTGCTCCTAAATACTCAAGGTTGTCCAACAATACTCCAATTATGTTCTCAATACCTGAAATTCATCAAAGAACACCGAAAACGCACAAAAGGAGTAATATTTCGCAAATTAAGTAATAGTATGCAATTATGAACTATAATGCACCTAAATGCTCCTAAAATGCAACCTAAATGCACTTAAAACCTATATACAAATATGATACATCAATTAACTAGAGTAGGGTATAAGCAAATCCTTAGTAAAGTAAACACGACTTTATAAGTCAATTTGAGTAATTAATGATAGTTTTATTAACATAAAATAAAGACCATATTATCAATTATAGTTGTTTTTTTACCAAAAGTGGAATTCCAATAGATGAACTACCCAAAGTGATAATTGTTGTAATAAAAAAAGAATGGAGGAAGTATGTAAACACAATGGTGTTGAAAAGTCTCATCACACAGCAACACCAAATCAACAACGTTAACAAAAAGTTACAAGAAGATAAAATAAACAATAATCCGTGCAATGCACTGGCTTCAAAACTAGTATAAATATAAAGGAGGAACTTTTCAGGAGCATAGAGAGCTCCTAAATATTTCGAGAGCATAGAGTACGCCACGTAGGATTGCCATGTCATCAGTTTTTATTTTTATTTTTTTCTTACAAAAATGGAGTTCTAAATAGATTTAAATACATATAAGGAGTTCTGGATAAGCGAAAATTAGAGTTTGGTTTTAAATGAACAACCTAAATTGTTATATTATGTAAATTATGTATAACTTTTGCTACGTAATTCGAAATATTATAATTTTTGTACCATTGGATAGTACTCGAAATATACTCCGGAATAAGATTCATTTACAATATAATTCTACAACTTACGAAATAAAAAGCGCCGCATAGGATTGTCATGTTGTAGGCGTGTTTTTATTTTGCCTACGTGGTGTGAGCGCGTATTAGATTTGACTACACCATTGTAAAGGTTTTATTGAAAATTGTTTTGTATTGAAAGAAGTCGCCAACAATTCTTTTTAGGAAGAATCATAAACCTAATTGGATATAGGAAAATCACAGGGACAAATTAGTAACTTATCCAATGTAGATTTCCCCGTCATGACTCCATAGATGGTCAAAATGAACCAGAGGTTGAGTTCGGGGGTGAGGGTACGAATATAGTCAGGAACCATATTGCCCATTGCTGGCCTTTACTAAATATCGATTCATTTGTAGATTTTATGCCAAAGAATAATCATATAATATTTTAAGCACCCTAAAAATATTTAGTCTAAATTGGTTCAGGAAAAACATAAAATACTTTTGTTAGTGACAAGTTATTATGCAATCAAAGTTACAGGGAACCTAGCAGGTTGTCCAAATTAATCTGATTAATATTAGAACAGTTCTTTAGGTCTTTGATTAGCAGAAATAACATTTGGGTGATAAAAGCAATAAGCAGGACAATCGCATAATATGCATAGAATGATTAGGCAAGCATATAATATACAAAGGCATGAATAATAATAATATGAATATAAAATAAAGTATAGAAAAGAGGTTAGAATATATAGTATATCGATTTTATATTAAAGATCTACATCAGGAAAGAAAACTTTTAGTAACTTTAATATAAAGATAATTTATTTAAGGACCCTCAGGATTATACCGTGGCTTGGGTCTGCGAGATTGACAACCTTCCGGACGAACAATCGTGAAGCCTGAAAATCTGAATGTCTGAAAGTATGTAGATTGAATGTATTTGTGTTTGAAAGATATGAGTTTTGTAGGGAAGTTTTGTAGTTTGTAGAGAGATTCGTAAAGTATTCGTCGAGTGTTATGTGAGAAATCCGTTCTGAAATCTGTTCGAAAATCAGGCCTATTTATAGGGAAAACGGCACTGCGCCTCACACGCTGGCTGCGCCAGGCGCAGCTGACGTGGCAAGCGCATGACGCGGCATGACCAGTAAGAAGCGTACACGTGGTACGTGCTTTCGAAAAAGATAAGAAAGAAATTCCGCGTCTCAAGTAGTGAACTGCGCTTGACGTAGGACTCTCCATGAAACAGAAGTCTACGTAGCAGTTCTGGTGCACTTAGCACAGCCTGTGCGCTTGGCGCAACTTACGTGGAAGCTCACGTATCAGGACACGTGCGCTCGGCGCAGCAACTGCGCTCAGCGCATCACTTGTTTTTGACATGTTTTGATAGTTTTTATAATGAAAACGCGTTCTAAAATATTTTCTTTTATCTTTTAACTACGGATATCTGATTTTACGGGATAAAATATGATTTTGACTTAAAAAATATATCTTTTGAAAATATTTATTTATTAAAATATTTCAATTAATTATCAATTAATTGGGCTTTTCAAAGAATTGGGCTCAAAATACAATTAATTATCATGAATAATTAATTGGGCTTTAAAATAGGACTTTAACACTTTTCGAAATGGTTTTGAATGACTTTTCTGACTGCTCTGCCCATGGATCGGACCAATTAAGACCACGGTATGTTTCATCATCAGATCCTTAAATGGGGAGACACGATTATGTGTCTACACATGTCATTAATTTTTATTTTAAATATTTTAAAAAATAGAGTTCTACATATATGTAAACACATAAAAGGAGTTTTGGATTGGGAAAAATTAGAGTTTAGTTTTGAATAAAAAAATAAATTCTCATATTATGTAAACTGAATATAACTTTTGCCACCTAACTCAAAACATTATTATTTTTATCATTGGAGAGTACTTGAAATATGCTTCAAAATAAGATCCATTTATAATATACTCCCTCCGTCCCTAAATAGAGTTGTCATTTCTTTTTATAGAGAGTTCCACTTAAGCACGCCATGCCATTTTGCATAGAGTGCGCCACGTAGAATTGTCATGTCATCAATTTTTATTTTTATTTTTTATAAAAATACAGTTCTAAATAGATTTAAATACATATAAGGAGTTTTGGATAAGCGAAAATTAGAGTTTGGTTTTGAATGAACAACCTAAATTATTATATTATGTAAATTGTGTATAACTTTTGCTGCGTAATTTGAAATATTATAACTTTTGTACAATTGGATAGTGCTCGAAATATGCTTCGAAATAAGATCCATTTACAATATAGTTCTAAAACTTATGAAATAAAGAGCGTTGCGTAGGATTGTCATGTCATTAATTTTTATTTTAAATATTTTTAAAAAATAGAGTTCTACATATATTTAAATACATAAAAGGAGTTTTGGATAGGGAAAAATTAGAGTTTGCTTTTGAATAAAAAACCTAAATTATCATATTATGTAAATTAAATATAACTTTTGCTACCTAACTCAAAACATTAATATTTTTACCATTGGAGAGTGCTTGAAATATGATTCAGAATAAGATCCATTTATAATATACTCCCTCCATCCCTAAATAGATTTCTCATTTCTTTTGGGAACAAATATTAAGGAGAAAATAATAAGTTTCACAAGTAAAAATTAAAGTTGGTACACTATTGATGAATTATTTATTGAGGAGAGAGAATGTGGGGGAGTGGGTAATAAATAAAGTGAAAGCTAAATAATATTTTAATTGGTGGACCCAAACCAAATAAGGAAATGAGAAATCTATTTGGGACAGACATAAATGAAAAAATGGGAACTCTATTTAGGGACGGAGGGAGTAGTTTTACAACTCGTGAAAATATATTTAATTAGATGAATGATAAAGCCTTATTTAGCAAACAATTGATGATACACCTGGGTGTACCTTGGGCATGGTACAACCAACTATTTTTTTGTTCATTGTTCATTTTTTTTGGCGACAAGTACAAACAAACAAGCCCTATGGAAATTTGTCACCTTGTCTAGCAGTAGTAGCTAAGACATGAGCTAATTGCACTTCCTGCCTATTAACTTTACAAATTTCATAGGAAAGAAACTTACTACAGTTCATTTCAATATCACGAATTATACTGGAAATTTCGAATGGCTGATGCTGACTTCTAATTGCCTGTAGTAGCTCGACGGAGTCTGTTAGCACCTGGACACATCTGTACCCATTGATATGGGCCTCGAGCAAACCTCGAAGAAGAGCTTGCGCTTCTGCTTGGAGCGACGACAAAGCCATATAGTCCTATTATTACCTTCAAAAACTTTACCAGCCTCCATTTATTGAGGCCACCCAACCTATTCCTGGTTTGGGATGCTTCTTTTTTTGCGATTTCCAAGCTCCATCAACTTGAATAGTGCAAACGTCACCTTGACACAATCCTCCTATAACGGTTTTTTTAGAGTAAAGCGTATTATGTGATTGAGCCAACTTTAATTCTCGCTTCCTTAGGACCTCTATTTCCTCTGATTCCTTGAGGAGGATATCTTTTTTTGTTATAATTGAATTTGGATTTTAGTCTGCGTTGCGAAACACAACGTTATTCCTGTGTAACCAAATTTCCCAAACGGTGGCTATGAATTCTCTAGCCCGTTCTATTTGAATCTTGACTGTCCTCTTTCCAGAATATAGTAAGGAAATTTTAATCCAATCTGAAATAGGAATAAAGGTCGCAGTAGAAGTTCGAATTCCCAAAGAAGAGCATGCCCAGACTCGATTAACAATATCATAGTCTTTAAAAAGATGACTTTCGCTCTCTTTGCTCACATTGCATAAGTAACTAAGATATTCCATTTTCTCAGGTTGAGGTTGAGGTTGAGGTTGAGAGTGAGAGCTTTGTTGAGGATTCTCCATATGAAAAACTTCCACTTAGGTCTAATGTCTGCTGCCCACAACCTATGCCAAAATTTCATATTAATTTTTGAAGTGTCTAAATATGCTTTTTACTTTAGGAAGAAAGCGTAGACGTCTTTGACTCTAATTTTACCTGATTTGGAATTGCTCCAAATATATTGATCTGGTAGATCTTCAATTGGAATATGGGTAGAAATAATTCTAATCATACAAATGAGCAAAATATACTAAAGGAGAGTTCTAAATGAGTAAATGAGTAAATGAGCAAAAGTTAGTCTTTCTATTAGATCATCAATTGGGATACGAATGTATGATGAATGAACTCCATTATTTAGTCTTTCTTTTAGATAAATATAATAGTAGCTATAAGTATAGTGAAACTATATGTGATTATAGCATTTTGTCATAGGTCCAATTTACAGTATCAAACATATTATCTTTCAAAACCTCAGTCTTAATCAATTGAACCAAAACAATTTAGTATTGCAATAAAATTTATTAAGAAAACTTTGTTGTTACAATAAAAAACTAAAATCTATAGCGATAAAGTTTCATATATATTAAAGTTCTAGATGATAAAAAAATTTGAGTTTGATTTTAAAAGACAACTTTAGAATATTATAGAAGGCTCCACCTAAGCATGTCATTTCATTATTTTTAATTTTTAATATTTTTTAAAAAAATTTGTTGAACATAGATATAAATACATATAAGGTGTTTTGGATAAGTGAAGATTTCAATATGATTTTAAATAAACAACAAATTATTATACTATGTAAATTGAAGATAACTTTTGCTACAAATTCGCAATATTATAATTTTTTTTACCATTGGAGAGTGCTCGAAATATGTTTTGAAAAATGTTCCATTTACAATATAGTTTTACAACTTATAAAAATCTATTTATTTAGATGAACAATAACGTATTTTTTAATCTTTATTTTTAATACGTATAAAAATAACTATAAAAATAGCGTATTATATGTGACAAAAACAATTATATCTTTCAAAATCATACTTTTAATGATTGAGTTATATAAAGATAAAAAAATGCATATCAATAATTTTGAACCTATAGCATACCATTATGGCATTACATAAACAATCAAATGAAAGTTTGTCAACGACATTGTAAATGTATTATGTAATTGACTAATTATTTAATTCCTAGAATATTTATTGTATACATAAATATTTATGTTTGTCTTTTCCATATATCTATATGTCAGATCTTATTCTTTTCTCATGAACTTAATTCTACTAAAACTAATTGAAAAACAAGGTTTGCGTTTCTAAACTATTTGAGGTCACGGATCATAAAAAAGGGGAAAGTTTGATAAGTCTTGATATGGTCATGATTGATGAAGAGGTATTTTTATTTTGTTGAATAGTATTTTCGATTATTAGTAGAGGTTAGTTTTATATTTAATTGATTTTATCCATGATACCATCATTATGCTTTCCCATCTTCCATTTAATATATGTTAGTGTTTATGTGTTATATTAAAAGTTAAATTTGTGGCTGACACTCATATTTTTTCTATTCTTTCTGTCCTACATCTATTAAATTATTACTCTCTACTTTATTAATAAAGTATCATTCGGGTATTCTTCATGCTAAAACTGTGTTCGCTACAACTAGTCATACCAATTATTGGGATACCATTTAAAAATACTTAGCTACAATACTCAATTGAATATTAAAAAATACAAAATTTATATATCACCAATAACAAATCTAGAAATTAGAGTATAATGACAAATACTTTATCCGTACTCTTTCTACTGCAACAATGAGTTTGGGCATGGTTTTTAAGGAAATGAAGAAAATTGGTAGTTTAGTATAGACGTACCCCTTTAATTAACTAGAGTAGGGGATAAATCCTTAAAGCAAACGTAATTTTATAACACAATTTGAATAATTAATGATGGTTTTATTAACATAAAGTAAAGGCAATATTGTCAACTATAGTCGTTTTTTTTAACCAAAAGTGGAATGGTCCCAATAGATGAAACTACCCAAAGTGGTAATTGTTTCAATAATAAAAGAACGGAGGAAGTATGTAACAAAAAAACAAAAAAAAGCAACAACTTGTGCAACGCAGGGGGCTTCAAAACTAGTAAAGTAATAAACGAGCCAGAATGAATATAAGTAGAATAAGTTTGATTGGATTTTAATTCATTGTTCAGTTGATATTTTATGGCTTTTAAAATCTTTGATTTAAGAAAAATAAATTGATAGTAGGGCTAGCAATTCATGTCAGTGGATGTGTTTGGTTTCATGTCGATTTCGGGTTGGCCCCCAAATGCATCAAAATTGATATAAACAGTAGAATAGTTGTATAATATGATAAATATAACCAATCGGGTTGACTTCGTGTCATTCGTTTTGTGTCAGGTTCGTGTTTCTCTCAGTAATTTCAGGTCGGGTTCGTGTCGTATTATCAGGTCGTGTCAGGAATTGCCAGTCCTAATTGATAGTGATACGCATGATCTCCTAGCTTTTAGTTATTTTTCTTAGAATGATTTATTTTTTGCTCAATCTTCTGCTCATTTCACCATTTTGTCTAGGTTTTTCTAATATATTGATGGATAGTATTGCTGGACAAAAAGGTCGATTTACTAGTTGATTCAATAAAAAGATTTGGGCCTTGCCTAAAATAGACCGTTGGGTTTTTGGAAAGAAAGTTCAAGTGAGGTTTGATTTTCATCTGGGCATTGAGATCATCTTAGTAAAATTCGGACCAAACTTTGAAGTGGACCGACCATTTTTATTTCATTATCGTCTATCGAGTGCTTTCAACAAAGCGTTTCATGACGATCACTTCGAAATAGATCGTTATAATTTATTTTGTAATTTTTTTTGGATCCATTTGAGCCATGAAGTCATGAAGGCAGTACAAAGTACAAATAAGAAAAAGGGGGATTTGAACCTGTGACCTATCATTCACAGCACCTCAATTTTAACCACTTGGCCAAGACTCTCTTCTGTATTGGTTTCCTCCGTACTGTTTTGATTTCTCTCTTATTCTCCGTAAGGATTTTTTAGGCTGACCCCCGGATTAGGGGCCAAGTCTAAGTTTGTTTCTATAAAAAATATGTTGGGGAAAAATGTAGTCATGTGGAATCTAATTATATTATTTCTCGCCATATAGTTTCTAGATTAATCATTTTTTTTATAATCTTTACTTAAAGATAATTAGTGATTTTAATGTTCGAAGTCATATGTTGTAAAACATGCCAAGAGTTCAGGGTAAAACTTAAAAAAATTGGAAGAAGTACAACCATCATAAACAAGCTAAGATCAGTAGTTTCCTCAACCATTAAAAAAAGAACGAGTAGTTAAGAAATTACAACAATCCAAAAATAAACTATTAAGAAAGAAACCAACTCCTAAATTTGATTAAGTAATTTATTTCCTATGAATTGCAATAGCATGGGAATTTGACTACCCATGTAAACTAAACGACCATTGAGATTAGAAATATTTTGGGCCTCTTAGAGATTTCCTTCTTCACCAATGTAAAAAATGAAATTGAAAATATATAAATTTATTCATATGATGTTTATCTTACAAATTGACAACAAAAACATGCAAACTACTTCTAATGATTTCTATAATTTTGTTCTTACTTTTCAAAAAAAAAAAAAAATTATAAACCAAAGAAAATAAAGTAATAAACGAGCCAGAATGAATATAAGTAGCATAAGTTTGATTGGATTTTAATTCATTGTTCAGTTGATATATTATGCCTTTTAAAATCTTTGATTTAAGAAAAATAAATTGATAGTAGGACTAGCAATTCATGTCTGTGGGTCGTGTTATTAAGAAATTACAGCAATCTAAAAATAAATTATTAAGAAAGAAACCGACCCTAAAACAAGTAGCTAGAATCCTTAAAATCCTTATATCCATAATACTTAAAATCCTTAAAAAGAAATCATATCCATAATCCATAATATAATAGAAGTAAGTATTTGAACCCAAACAAAACTCTCAAGTGATTGGTGGAGAGGAGAGTCAGTTATGATTTAGAGTATCCCAACATCATACAACTTATGATCAAGTTCTATCTTATCTTGTACGATCAAGTATTATATAAACCAACAAGTTAAATGTAATGTACTTCTTGCAACTTCATTAACATTTAACACCACCAAGCACAAGCATACGTAGCTTCTTGTTTCCCACACCACCAAGCACCAGCTACCACCATACCTTCTTGTTTCCCACACCTAGCTCCAACGTAACGATGAACACTCTTTTTGATATCCCCGGCTACAAATTTAATCCCACAGTTGAAGAAATTTTTGGACTCTTTCTAAAACCCAAAATCTGTGGTGGAGAACTTCCGAGGGACCATCGAATCACCGACGTTGATCTTTATGCTTGTCATCCCTGTGAGTTATTCAAAGATATGGCCATGAGTGAAGATCTAGAGGAAGAAAGAACTCGCTACGTATTTACCGCACTCAAGAAAGTTAGTAAGGCAAAAAAAGGCAGAAATAACCTACGTCGAATCCCGGGAGTTGGAACATGGGAAGGAGAGCGTCCTGACGAGATTAGAGATGAGCATGGTACAGTTATTGCTTATGATAGGTATTTCAAGTTTGTACCGGAACCTAAAAAAGAAGATAGTCTTGTAGATGGTAATAATAGTATTTCAATGGTGGAGGGGGAGTGGAGGATGCATGAATATTCCTTCCATCCGGACTTCTTGCAACAAGTACAAGTAGAGAGGGACTTAGTTCTATGCCGGATAACTATGAAAGTCGAGGGAAATAGTAGAGCAAAAAACAAGCGTGGATGTCGAGGAGTGATTTATGTGCGCGAACCTCCTGCTTCTTGCAACGTCATGATGCAGCCACCACAATCCAATGATAATGTTTTTACCGCCGCTGCCGCCGTACAAGAGATTGAGCGACCATATGATCAAGCAATTAACAGTACTAATGCTACTACTGAACCTCCTCTTTCTTACAACAACGTGATGATGCAGCTGCCACAATCGAATGATTATGTCTTTACCGCTGCTGCCGCTGCTGCTGAACAAGAGATTGAGCAACCATATGATCAAGGAATCGGGGGTAATAATGCTACTACTGATGTGGAGTCTTTCGTACCAACTTATTTCGATATATTTGGTGAAGATATGGAGGTCCTTGATAAAGTGGATGAATCCGCATCTTCTTTCGATCATCTTAGCTGCAATGCTGCTGCTCACTGCTGCTAGGGAGGAATTGGGTGAAAGTATGGATATCGTCGTGGATGATACCATGAAGGAGGGTGATGGTAATATTGCTACTACTGATGTGGAGTCTTTCGTACCAACTTTTTTGGATATATTTGGTTATTCTAGCGACGTGGAAAATATGGGTGAAGATACGAGAGGTCCATGATAATGTGGATGAAACCGCACCTTCTACTGATCTTAGGCTGCAATGCTGCTACTTCTACTGTGGAGGAAGTGGGTGAACGTATGGACATCGTCGTGGATGATACCATGGAGGGTGATCAAAGAAATTGCGATACCGTTTGTTCTACTGATCTTTGTGGCAATACTACTACTACTTCTATGGAGTATTTGTGTGAACCTTTACAGGTGCCCGAAGACAACATTCTTGATATTGACTTTGGCTTCCTAGATATAGAATTCACGATAGATGTAGATGAGTTCCTTAGAGATGTATAAAATAAGATTTTGTTTCATGTATGATGATTGATCCAATTAGTGTCTTATCAAAGATACTTGTGCTAATTACCAATTTAATTAGGTTGTAATGATTCATGGCATTATGGTCTTTATGATATACTTTCTTTCGGTTTATGCTTACGTTTGAAACTCTTTTTATGTACAAGCTGCATTAATATTGTTGCAAATTTAATTTCCTTGAGTTTATCCTTAAGCAAAACCTTAGGACATCGAATCTCGCTAGGAAATAAGAGTTAAGACAACTAAACGATGTTCATTAAGCAGTGGCAGATCCAGAAATTGAGTCACGTGGGTTCAGAATTCATCGAACATTTTTTTGTTGTTTTAAATTATATTTTACACACAAATTTTTTTTTTATTTTAAAATTTTTTGTTTCTAAAAAAATAACTACTTAGATACTATACCAACAAAAGACTCTCTATTAAGAGTGTTCCGATCTGTTCTTTTGTTAGTAGTAGAAAATTCAAAAGGATGACAACTTTTAGTAATTTCATTTCGAGAAACATGCAGAATAAAAAGAGAAGAGAGAGAATCAATGAGGTCTAGTCTAGTGGTTAAGACTGAGGGCATGTGTACAATAGGTCACGGTTTTGAACCATCCCTCCCTCAACTGTAATATGAACAACCCTTATGGCTCATTAATAAAATTAATGTAAGAGATAGATATCAAGTTTTTAATTATAATAAAACGGGAGAATAAAAAAATAAAATAAAGGAAATAGAAGACTAAAACATTGACTCTATTGCTTTATGACTCTAAGTCTATACAATATAAGCCGAGGATTCATACCAAAAAAAGAATAAATAAATAAACGGTAAAACGGAGGATTGAATGTTAAAAAGGAAAAGAAGACAAAATGCAAAGGAAAAAAAATTGAATGTTAAGAAGGAAAAGAAGACAAAATGCTAAGGAAAAAAAGACAAAATGCATTTGAGCGGATTCGAACCCGTGTCCTCTCAAGTCACAACATCATTTATGTTCAGTAAAGTGGGCGTTCTATATATAACATTTATCTATCTGTTTTTCAAGATTTTCACCCGGATCCGCGTGGGTTCAAGTGAACCCACTGAATCCACGCTGGATCCGCCACTGTCATTAAGAAATGACATACAAAAATTACAAGTGTGGTGGCTTTAGAATTTGGAATACGATAGCCAAAAACCACCATTTACTAATCAAAAGTTTGTTTGTTCTCGTTGTTGTTACATCTCGTATGCATAATAGACTTGTCCCAAGAAGCCCCCTCTAACCTCTCCAGTTTCCACAATAGTGAACGATTTGTTTTCTCTAATCCTCTCATTTTCAGTTCTATCCATTTTGACAGCTTAGATAGCAATTCATCAATCTGCAATTTAGAAATTGTGCTCATAATTGGTCAAGGAAACATCACAAGGGTCCGGGATATGCAGCTAGTTACACAAAAAAGACCGACCAAATCCAACGAGCAATTCAATTCAAGTAGGCGCCAAAAGGTACATTTTGTAAGGGATGCAGCAATCCTATGTGGGCTTAGGTGTATGTCTCGTAGAATATTAGTAGCCCTTCTATTAGGACCTAAGAAGAATGTTCCCCACTTCCCTCTATTGCAAATGTCATTAATGCCTTGTTGTTCGTCGGCGAGTGACTATCTTAATTTTTAGAAGAATATTGTTGTCGGAAGCATCTAAACTTGGATGCAGAAGTTTTCCAAGCAGTTTTAGGAATTAAAAGTTCTCGCACCGTTAGTTATAAACACATGAATTAATACAAATAATCAACAATTTGTTAATAGTTTTCATAACAACAGTTGCTGAAACCGCTGAAAACTTCTTTATAGTCGATCAACATGAATCAAAATGAATTAACATTTCCAAAAGAAACCAAGTGAAATAGCTTGGAAAAAAGAAAAGAAAGTAACAGTCAAACACTAAAAGATGAAAGGAGAGGCAAGATAGTTTAACTGGAAAAAATGTTGAGTGGATGTGGACTTTGGCATTCGAAAAGTCCTGCATCATCTAAGTAACTGTCAAACACTAAAAGATGAAAGGAGAGGCAAGATAGCTGAATAGGATAAAGTTATATGATGTAGGTCGCAGATCGAGATTAGAAATATTTTGGGCCTCTTAGTGATTTCCTTCTTCACTAATGTGAAAAATGAAATTGAAAATATAAAAATTTATTCATATGATGTTTATCTTCCAAATTGACAGCAAAAACATGCAAACTACTTCTAATGATTTCTATAATTTTGCTCTTACTTTTCAAAAAAAAAAAAATTTATAAACTGAAGAAAATCAATCAATCATTTTAAATTAGGATTAATTTCAGTCACCTTTCTCATTCATCAATAGAATATATTTATACAACTTAAGTAGAGAATCCTACTTCATCATAGATTAGGAATAACAATCCTATTCCTAATACATATCCATTTATAGAGTCCTAACACCCTCCCTCAACTTGGAGCGTGCAAATTGCGAACGCCCAACTTGGACATTAAAAATTCAATCCGAGTACTTCCAAGTGCTTTAGTAAAAATATATGCCAACTGAAACTTGGTAGGAACATATGACGGACTCACTAGACCTCTGTTTTTTTAGTAATAATTAAAAATTCAAACCAAGTACTTCCAAGTGCTTTAGTAATAATTGAGTTATACAAACATAAAAAAATATTCCCTCTGTTTTTTTTATCCTTCTCACTTTCCTGTGTGCGTCTCGTAAAGCACGTCTTTGAACTTAAATATCTTTCATTATATATTAATAAAAATTATAACGATTGAATATTAATAAAGTACTAATTGAGACGAATCAGACAAGACCCCACATAAGTATATTTTTCTAATAAATTGAGAATTTTCTCTCCATGTATGAATAGTGTCAAGATTCCAAGTGAGAAAGATAAAAAAACAGAGGGAGTACATATCTATAGTTTTGAACCTATATAACATACCATGATGGCATTACATGAAGAATCAAATGAAAGTTTGTCAACGTTATTTCAAAGGTATTAATTATGAAATTGGCTAATTATTTTATTCCTAGAATATTTATTGTATACATGATTATTTATGTTTAATTTTGTTTTTTGTATATCTATATGTTAGATCTTATTCTTTTCTCCATTAACTTATTCTACTAAATTAAACTTATTTTATTGGGAACTAAAGGTTCCCGTTTCTAGACTATTTGAGGTCGTGGACCATAAAAAAAAGGAAATTTTAATAAGTCTTGATATGGTCATGATTGATGAAGAGGTATTTTTTTCTCTGAAATAATATTTTCTATTATTAGTAGAGGTTAATTTTATATTTAATTAATATATTCATGACACCATCATTATGATCTTCTTTTTTAGCTTTTGTATCTTCCATTGAATATGCGTTAGTGTTTATGTGCTATATTTTAAAAGTTGAAGTTATGGTTAGCACTCATGTTTTTCTCTATTCTTTTGTCATGCATCTATTAAATTATTAGCCTCGACTTTTTTAAAGTATCATTCGGATATTTTTCATGTGAAAACTGTGTTAGATATTGTTAGTCATACCAATTCCTTGGATAACATTTAATAATAGACTTAACTACAATATTCAATTGAATATTAAAAAATATAAAATTTATATATCGCAATAACAAATATAGAAATTAGAGTATAATGACAAATATATAAATTCTCCGTTCTTTTTCTACTTGGTTTGAGCATGATTTTTAAGGATATAGTTTAGCATAGAGGTACTGACTTTAATTAATGATAGGCGTGTCCGGTGTCGTGCACCTAACAAAAATAATTAACCTAACTAATCCTCCTAACTATGTAGTAGGGTAAGTCAGAGTCGATCCCACAGAGACAAACAGTATCAAACACTAGTTATCCTTGACTCAATTCAACTAAACAAGTGACAAACGATTATGATCGATGAGCAACTAACTACTATGAATGTAATGCGACTAATAATATGAGAATAAATTCAAGGGCTAAAAACATCTAGAATTAAGCATCACCACAAGCATAATTAACGTAAAGATAAATTCCTACCCCAAACTAGTCAAGTAAATGTTCACAAGGAAAAATGTTCCCTAAACAATACCATAAACCTCTTCCGAGTATCTATGGCTTCCCTAATATGTAATCAAGCCTACTCCCGTGGAATCATGCAAATTAAAGACATTAAACACAATACTCTAACTTCCTAACAGTCCATTCTACCTACTCACGTGGAGAACTTCATGCCCTTAATTAAAATACTCAAATCCGTCAAAACCCAACTCCCGTTGTGATCAAGACAATGGAATGATAGCAATACTAATTATCCCTAATCTAGTATTGAAAATTGCACAATCAATTAAGCAAGATCAATTAAGCAACTAAATTGGGGATTTAAAGGAATAAATCAAACATCAATCATGGCTAGGGTTTACTTAACCCTAGATTGGAAAACTACTCACACATATTAATTAAATGAACTAAATAAAATATAAAGAGAAACATAACTAATGTTCAAGATTATAAAATAAAAGAAAATACTTGATTGATGATGAAAAGATAAAGTCTTGAATAATTCTCCAAAACTAAGAGCAAAACTCACGCTTCACCTTGTTATGTCGCTAGAGAGAAAAATAATAGAAGTCCTCCTTGAATAATGAGTAATCCCTAATACTAATTAGAAAAAACCCCCATATCAAATTGTAACTCCTAATACTAGTAGAATTCTAAGTTACAAGATAAGGATGGTCCACTAAATCATTAAAAGAGGCGGAATTTAGCAATCCGTGCGCGTGTTGGCAACTTCAAAGAAACTGGACCAACTTGCGAAGCCCATATCTCTTAGAATATAGCTCGTCTTGGGCCTTGCAACATATCGTTGGAAAGATCTTCAAGCCTACTTTCCAATGTCGCTGGAATTGTCCAATTATCACAGATAAAAGAGTGAACACGACTCCATTTCCATAATTCTTTCATTAAATTCCAACTCCAATTTAGCTCCAAATTGCACTCAAATATATATGTAACGATCCTTATCAATGTATCTTGCTTCCAATTGCTCCTAAATACTCAAGGTTGTCCAACAATACTCCAATTATGTTCTCAATACCTGAAATTCATCAAAGAACACCGAAAACGCACAAAAGGAGTAATATTTCGCAAATTAAGTAATAGTATGCAATTATGAACTATAATGCACCTAAATGCTCCTAAAATGCAACCTAAATGCACTTAAAACCTATATACAAATATGATACATCAATTAACTAGAGTAGGGTATAAGCAAATCCTTAGTAAAGTAAACACGACTTTATAAGTCAATTTGAGTAATTAATGATAGTTTTATTAACATAAAATAAAGACCATATTATCAATTATAGTTGTTTTTTTACCAAAAGTGGAATTCCAATAGATGAACTACCCAAAGTGATAATTGTTGTAATAAAAAAAGAATGGAGGAAGTATGTAAACACAATGGTGTTGAAAAGTCTCATCACACAGCAACACAAAATCAACAACGTTAACAAAAAGTTACAAGAAGATAAAATAAACAATAATCCGTGCAATGCACTGGCTTCAAAACTAGTATAAATATAAAGGAGGAACTTTTCAGGAGCATAGAGAGCTCCTAAATATTTCGAGAGCATAGAGTACGCCACGTAGGATTGCCATGTCATCAGTTTTTATTTTTATTTTTTTCTTACAAAAATGGAGTTCTAAATAGATTTAAATACATATAAGGAGTTCTGGATAAGCGAAAATTAGAGTTTGGTTTTAAATGAACAACCTAAATTGTTATATTATGTAAATTATGTATAACTTTTGCTACGTAATTCGAAATATTATAATTTTTGTACCATTGGATAGTACTCGAAATATACTCTGGAATAAGATTCATTTACAATATAATTCTACAACTTACGAAATAAAAAGCGCCGCATAGGATTGTCATGTTGTAGGCGTGTTTTTATTTTGCCTACGTGGTGTGAGCGCGTATTAGATTTGACTACACCATTGTAAAGGTTTTATTGAAAATTGTTTTGTATTGAAAGAAGTCGCCAACAATTCTTTTTAGGAAGAATCATAAACCTAATTGGATATAGGAAAATCACAGGGACAAATTAGTAACTTATCCAATGTAGATTTCCCCGTCATGACTCCATAGATGGTCAAAATGAACCAGAGGTTGAGTTCGGGGGTAAGGGTACGAATATAGTCAGGAACCATATTGCCCATTGCTGGCCTTTACTAAATATCGATTCATTTGTAGATTTTATGCCAAAGAATAATCATATAATATTTTAAGCACCCTAAAAATATTTAGTCTAAATTGGTTCAGGAAAAACATAAAATACTTTTGTTAGTGACAAGTTATTATGCAATCAAAGTTACAGGGAACCTAGCAGGTTGTCCAAATTAATCTGATTAATATTAGAACAGTTCTTTAGGTCTTTGATTAGCAGAAATAACATTTGGGTGATAAAAGCAATAAGCAGGACAATCGCATAATATGCATAGAATGATTAGGCAAGCATATAATATACAAAGGCATGAATAATAATAATATGAATATAAAATAAAGTATAGAAAAGAGGTTAGAATATATAGTATAGCGAATTTATATTAAAGATCTACATCAGGAAAGAAAACTTTTAGTAACTTTAATATAAAGATAATTTATTTAAGGACCCTCAGGATTATACCGTGGCTTGGGTCTGCGAGATTGACAACCTTCCGGACGAACAATCGTGAAGCCTGAAAATCTGAATGTCTGAAAGTATGTAGATTGAATGTATTTGTGTTTGAAAGATATGAGTTTTGTAGGGAAGTTTTGTAGTTTGTAGAGAGATTCGTAAAGTATTCGTCGAGTGTTATGTGAGAAATCCGTTCTGAAATCTGTTCGAAAATCAGGCCTATTTATAGGGAAAACGGCACTGCGCCTCACGCGCTGGCTGCGCCAGGCGCAGCTGACGTGGCAAGCGCATGACGCGGCATGACCAGTAAGAAGCGTACACGTGGTACGTGCTTTCGAAAAAGATAAGAAAGAAATTCCGCGTCTCAAGTAGAGAACTGCGCTTGACGTAGGACTCTCCATGAAACAGAAGTCTACGTAGCAGTTCTGGTGCACTTAGCACAGCCTGTGCGCTTGGCGCAACTTACGTGGAAGCTCACGTATCAGGACACGTGCGCTCGGCGCAGCAACTGCGCTCAGCGCATCACTTGTTTTTGACATGTTTTGATAGTTTTTATAATGAAAACGCGTTCTAAAATATTTTCTTTTATCTTTTAACTACGGATATCTGATTTTACGGGATAAAATATGATTTTGACTTAAAAAATATATCTTTTGAAAATATTTATTTATTAAAATATATCAATTAATTATCAATTAATTGGGCTTTTCAAAGAATTGGGCTCAAAATACAATTAATTATCATGAATAATTAATTGGGCTTTAAAATAGGACTTTAACACTTTTCGAAATGGTTTTGAATGACTTTTCTGACTGCTCTGCCCTTGGATCGGACCAATTAAGACCACGGTATGTTTCATCATCAGATCCTTAAATGGGGAGACACGATTATGTGTCTACACATGTCATTAATTTTTATTTTAAATATTTTAAAAAATAGAGTTCTACATATATGTAAACACATAAAAGGAGTTTTGGATTGGGAAAAATTAGAGTTTAGTTTTGAATAAAAAAATAAATTATCATATTATGTAAACTGAATATAACTTTTGCCACCTAACTCAAAACATTATTATTTTTATCATTGGAGAGTACTTGAAATATGCTTCAAAATAAGATCCATTTATAATATACTCCCTCCGTCCCTAAATAGAGTTGTCATTTCTTTTTATAGAGAGTTCCACTTAAGCACGCCATGCCATTTTGCATAGAGTGCGCCACGTAGAATTGTCATGTCATCAATTTTTATTTTTATTTTTTATAAAAATACAGTTCTAAATAGATTTAAATACATATAAGGAGTTTTGGATAAGCGAAAATTAGAGTTTGGTTTTGAATGAACAACCTAAATTATTATATTATGTAAATTGTGTATAACTTTTGCTGCGTAATTTGAAATATTATAACTTTTGTACAATTGGATAGTGCTCGAAATATGCTTCGAAATAAGATCCATTTACAATATAGTTCTAAAACTTATGAAATAAAGAGCGTTGCGTAGGATTGTCATGTCATTAATTTTTATTTTAAATATTTTTAAAAAATAGAGTTCTACATATATTTAAATACATAAAAGGAGTTTTGGATAGGGAAAAATTAGAGTTTGCTTTTGAATAAAAAACCTAAATTATCATATTATGTAAATTAAATATAACTTTTGCTACCTAACTCAAAACATTAATATTTTTACCATTGGAGAGTGCTTGAAATATGATTCAGAATAAGATCCATTTATAATATACTCCCTCCATCCCTAAATAGATTTCTCATTTCTTTTGGGAACAAATATTAAGGAGAAAATAATAAGTTTCACAAGTAAAAATTAAAGTTGGTACACTATTGATGAATTATTTATTGAGGAGAGAGAATGTGGGGGAGTGGGTAATAAATAAAGTGAAAGCTAAATAATATTTTAATTGGTGGACCCAAACCAAATAAGGAAATGAGAAATCTATTTGGGACAGACATAAATGAAAAAATGGGAACTCTATTTAGGGACGGAGGGAGTAGTTTTACAACTCGTGAAAATATATTTAATTAGATGAATGATAAAGCCTTATTTAGCAAACAATTGATGATACACCTGGGTGTACCTTGGGCATGGTACAACCAACTATTTTTTTGTTCATTGTTCATTTTTTTTGGCGACAAGTACAAACAAACAAGCCCTATGGAAATTTGTCACCTTGTCTAGCAGTAGTAGCTAAGACATGAGCTAATTGCACTTCCTGCCTATTAACTTTACAAATTTCATAGGAAAGAAACTTACTACAGTTCATTTCAATATCACGAATTATACTGGAAATTTCGAATGGCTGATGCTGACTTCTAATTGCCTGTAGTAGCTCGACGGAGTCTGTTAGCACCTGGACACATCTGTACCCATTGATATGGGCCTCGAGCAAACCTCGAAGAAGAGCTTGCGCTTCTGCTTGGAGCGACGACAAAGCCATATAGTCCTATTATTACCTTCAAAAACTTTACCAGCCTCCATTTATTGAGGCCACCCAACCTATTCCTGGTTTGGGATGCTTCTTTTTTTGCGATTTCCAAGCTCCATCAACTTGAATAGTGCAAACGTCACCTTGACACAATCCTCCTATAACGGTTTTTTTAGAGTAAAGCGTATTATGTGATTGAGCCAACTTTAATTCTCGCTTCCTTAGGACCTCTATTTCCTCTGCTTCCTTGAGGAGGATATCTTTTTTTGTTATAATTGAATTTGGATTTTAGTCTGCGTTGCGAAACACAACGTTATTCCTGTGTAACCAAATTTCCCAAACGGTGGCTATGAATTCTCTAGCTCGTTCTATTTGAATCTTGACTGTCCTCTTTCCAGAATACAGTAAGGAAATTTTAATCCAATCTGAAATAGGAATAAAGGTCGCAGTAGAAGTTCGAATTCCCAAAGAAGAGCATGCCCAGACTCGATTAACAATATCATAGTCTTTAAAAAGATGACTTTCGCTCTCTTTGCTCACATTGCATAAGTAACTAAGATATTCCATTTTCTCAGGTTGAGGTTGCGGTTGAGGTTGAGAGTGAGAGCTTTGTTGAGGATTCTCCATATGAAAAACTTCCACTTAGGTCTAATGTCTGCTGCCCACAACCTATGCCAAAATTTCATATTAATTTTTGAAGTGTCTAAATATGCTTTTTACTTTAGGAAGAAAGCGTAGACGTCTTTGACTCTAATTTTACCTGATTTGGAATTGCTCCAAATATATTGATCTGGTAGATCTTCAATTGGAATATGGGTAGAAATAATTCTAATCATACAAATGAGCAAAATATACTAAAGGAGAGTTCTAAATGAGTAAATGAGTAAATGAGCAAAAGTTAGTCTTTCTATTAGATCATCAATTGGGATACGAATGTATGATGAATGAACTCCATTATTTAGTCTTTCTTTTAGATAAATATAATAGTAGCTATAAGTATAGTGAAACTATATGTGATTATAGCATTTTGTCATAGGTCCAATTTACAGTATCAAACATATTATCTTTCAAAACCTCAGTCTTAATCAATTGAACCAAAACAATTTAGTATTGCAATAAAATTTATTAAGAAAACTTTGTTGTTACAATAAAAAACTAAAATCTATAGCGATAAAGTTTCATATATATTAAAGTTCTAGATGATAAAAAAATCTGAGTTTGATTTTAAAAGACAACTTTAGAATATTATAGAAGGCTCCACCTAAGCATGTCATTTCATTATTTTTAATTTTTAATATTTTTTAAAAAAATTTGTTGAACATAGATATAAATACATATAAGGTGTTTTGGATAAGTGAAGATTTCAATATGATTTTAAATAAACAACAAATTATTATACTATGTAAATTGAATATAACTTTTGCTACAAATTCGCAATATTATAATTTTTTTTACCATTGGAGAGTGCTCGAAATATGTTTTGAAAAATGTTCCATTTACAATATAGTTTTACAACTTATAAAAATCTATTTATTTAGATGAACAATAACGTATTTTTTAATCTTTATTTTTAATACGTATAAAAATAACTATAAAAATAGCGTATTATATGTGACAAAAACAATTATATCTTTCAAAATCATACTTTTAATGATTGAGTTATATAAAGATAAAAAAATGCATATCAATAATTTTGAACCTATAGCATACCATTATGGCATTACATAAACAATCAAATGAAAGTTTGTGAACGACATTGTAAATGTATTATGTAATTGACTAATTATTTAATTCCTAGAATATTTATTGTATACATAAATATTTATGTTTGTCTTTTCCATATATCTATATGTCAGATCTTATTCTTTTCTCATGAACTTAATTCTACTAAAACTAATTGAAAAACAAGGTTTGCGTTTCTAAACTATTTGAGGTCACGGATCATAAAAAAGGGGAAAGTTTGATAAGTCTTGATATGGTCATGATTGATGAAGAGGTATTTTTATTTTGTTGAATAGTATTTTCGATTATTAGTAGAGGTTAGTTTTATATTTAATTGATTTTATCCATGATACCATCATTATGCTTTCCCATCTTCCATTTTATATATGTTAGTGTTTATGTGTTATATTAAAAGTTAAATTTGTGGCTGACACTCATATTTTTTCTATTCTTTCTGTCCTACATCTATTAAATTATTACTCTCTACTTTATTAATAAAGTATCATTCGGGTATTCTTCATGCTAAAACTGTGTTCGCTACAACTAGTCATACCAATTATTGGGATACCATTTAAAAATACTTAGCTACAATACTCAATTGAATATTAAAAAATACTGTGCTAATTACCAATTTAATTAGGTTGTAATGATTCATGGCATTATGGTCTTTATGATATACTTTCTTTCAGTTTATGCTTACGTTTGAAACTCTTTTTATGTACAAGCTGCATTAATATTGTTGCAAATTTAATTTCCTTGAGTTTATCCTTAAGCAAAACGTTAGGACATCGAATCTCGCTAGGAAATAAGAGTTAAGACAACTAAACGATGTTCATTAAGCAGTGGCAGATCCAGAAATTGAGTCACGTGGGTTCAGAATTCATCGAACATTTTTTTGTTGTTTTAAATTATATTCTACACGCAAATTTTTTTTTTATTTTAAAAATTTTTGTTTCTAAAAAAATAACTACTTAGATACTATACCAACAAAAGACTGATCTGTTCTTTTGTTAGTAGTAGAAAATTCAAAAGGATGACAACTTTTAGTAATTTCATTTCGAGAAACATGCAGAATAAAAAGAGAAGAGAGAGAATCAATGAGGTCTAGTCTAGTGGTTAAGACTGAGGGCATGTGTACAATAGGTCACGGTATTGAACCATCCCCCCCTCATCTGTAATATGAACAACCCTTATGGCTCATTAATAAAATTAATGTAAGAGATAGATATCAAGTTTTTAATTATAATAAAACGGGAGAATAAAAAAATAAAATAAAGGAAATAGAAGACTAAAACATTGACTCTATTGCTTTATGACTCTAAGTCTATACAATATAAGCTGAGGATTCATACCAAAAAAAAGAATAAATAAATAAACGGTAAAACGGAGGATTGAATGTTAAAAAGGAAAAGAAGACAAAATGCAAAGGAAAAAAAATTGAATGTTAAGAAGGAAAAGAAGACAAAATGCTAAGGAAAAAAAGACAAAATGCATTTGAGCGGATTCGAACCCGTGTCCTCTCAAGTCACAACATCATTTATGTTCAGTAAAGTGGGCGTTCTATATATAACATTTATCTATCTGTTTTTCAAGATTTTCACCCGGATCCGCGTGGGTTCAAGTGAACCCACTGAATCCACGCTGGATCCGCCACTGTCATTAAGAAATGACATACAAAAATTACAAGTGTGGTGGCTTTAGAATTTGGAATACGATAGCCAAAAACCACCATTTACTAATCAAAAGTTTGTTTGTTACGTTGTTGTTACATCTCGTATGCATAATAGACTTGTCCCAAGAAGCCCCCTCTAACCTCTCCAGTTTCCACAATAGTGAACGATTTGTTTTCTCTAATCCTCTCATTTTCAGTTCTATCCATTTTGACAGCTTAGATAGCAATTCATCAATCTGCAATTTAGAAATTGTGCTCATAATTGGTCAAGGAAACATCACAAGGGTCCAGATATGCAGCTAGTTACACAAAAAAGACAGACCAAATCCAACGAGCAATTCAATTCAAGTAGGCGCCAAAAGGTACATTTTGTAAGGGATGCAGCAATCCTATGTGGGCTTAGGTGTATGTCTGTAGAATATTAGTAGCCCTTCTATTAGGACCTAAGAAGAATGTTCCCCACTTCCCTCTATTGCAAATGTCATTAATGCCTTGTTGTTCGTCGACTGAGTGACTATCTTAATTTTTAGAAGAATATTGTTGTCGAAGCATCTAAACTTGGATGCGAAGTTTTCCAAACAGTTTTAGGAATTAAAAGTTCGCACCGTTAGTTATAAACACATGAATTAATACGAATAATCAACAATTTAGTAATAGTTTTCATAACAACAGTGCTGAAACTGCTGAAAACTTCTTTACAGTTGATCAACATGAATCAAAATGAATTAACATTTCCAAAAGAAACCAAGTGAAATAGCTCGGAAAAAAGAAAAGAAATTAACAGTCAAACACTAAAAGATGAAAGGAGAGACAAGATAGTTGAACAGGATAATATGTTGAGTGGATGTGGACTTTGGCATTCGAAAAGTCCTGCATCATCTAAGTAACTGTCAAACACTAAAAGATGAAAGGAGAGGCAAGATAGCTGAATAGGATAAAGTTATATGATGTAGGTCGCAGACTGAGATTAGAAATATTTTGGGCCTCTTAGTGATTTCCTTCTTCACCAATGTGAAAAATGAAATTGAAAATATAAAAATTTATTCATATGATGTTTATCTTACAAATTGACAGCAAAAACATGCAAACTACTTCTAATGATTTCTATAATTTTGTTCTTACTTTTCAAAAAAAAATATTTATAAACTGAAGAAAATCAATCAATCAATCATTTTAAATTAGGATTAATTTCAGTCACCTTTCTCATTCATCAATAGAATATATTTATAAGTAGAGAATCCTACTTCATCATAGATTAGGAATAACAATCCTATTCCTAATACATATCCATTTATAGAGTCCTAACACCCTCCCTCAAGTTGGAGCGTGCAAATTGCGAATGTCCAACTTGGACATTAAAAATTCAATCCGAGTTAGTGCTTTAGTAAAAATATATGCCAACTGAAACTTGGTAGGAACATATAACGGACTCACTAGACCTCTGTTTTTTTAGTAATAATTAAAAATTCAAACCGAGTACTTCCAAGTGCTTTAGTAATAATTGAGTTATACAAACATAAAAAAATATTTCCTCTGTTTTTTTTATCCTTCTCACTTTCCTGTGCACGTCTCGTAATGCACGTCTTTGAACTTAAATATCTTTCATTATATATTAATAAAAATTATCACGATTGAATATTAATAAAGTACTAATTGAGACGAATCAGACAAGACCCCACATAACTATATTTTCCTAATAAATTGAAATAAATTGAGAATTTTCTGTCCAAGTATGAATAGTGTCAAGATTCCAAGTGAGAAAGATAAAAAACAGAGGGAGTACATATCTATAGTTTTGAACCTATATAACATACCATGATGGCATTACATGAAGAATCAAATGAAAGTTTGTCAACGTTATTTCAAAGGTATTAATTATGAAATTGGCTAATTATTTTATTCCTAGAATATTTATTGTGTACATGATTATTTATGTTTAATTTTGTTTTTTGTATATCTATATGTTAGATCTTATTCTTTTCTCCATTAACTTATTCTAGTAAATTAAACTTATTTTATTGGGAACTAAAGGTTCCTTTTTCTAGACTATTTGAGGTCGTGGACCATAAAAAAGGGAATTGTGATAAGTCTTGATATGGTCATGATTGATGAAGAGGTATTTTTTTCTCTGAAATAATATTTTCGATTATTAGTAGAGGTTAATTTTATATTTAATTAATATATTCATGACACCATCATTATGATCTTCTTTTTTAGCTTTTGTATCTTCCATTGAATATGCGTTAGTGTTTATGTGCTATATTTTAAAAGTTGAAGTTATGGTTAGCACTCATGTTTTTCTCTATTCTTTTGTCATGCATCTATTAAATTATTAGCCTCTACTTTTTTAAAGTATCATTCGGATATTTTTCATGTGAAAACTGTGTTAGATATTGTTAGTCATACCAATTACTTGGATAACATTTAATAATAGACTTAACTACAATATTCAATTGAATATTGAAAAATATAAAATTTATATATCGCAATAACAAATATAGAAATTAGAGTATAATGACAAATATATAAATTCTCCGTTCTTTTTCTACTTGCTTTGAGCATGATTTTTTAGGATATAGTTTAGCATAGAGGTATTGGCTTTAATTAATGATAGGCGTGTCCGGTGTCGCGCACCTAACAAAAATAATTAACCTAACTAATCCTCCTAACTATGTAGTAGGATAAGTCAGAGTCGATCCCACAGAGACAAACAGTATCAAACACTAGTTATCCTTGACTCAATTCAACTAAACAAGTGACAAACGATTATGATCGATGAGCAACTAACTACTATGAATGTAATGCGACTAATAATATGAGAATAAATTCAAGGGCTAAAAACACCTAGAATTAAGCATCACCACTAGCATAATTAACGTAAAGATAAATTCCTACCCCAAACTAGTCAAGTAAATGTTCACAAGGAAAAATGCGCCCTAAACAACACCATAAACCTCTCCCGAGTATCTATGGCTTCCCTAATATGCAATCAAGCCTACTCCCGTGGAATCATGCAAATTAAAGACATTAAACACAACACTCTAACTTCCTAACTGTCCATTCTACCTACTCCCGTGGAGAACTTCATGCCCTTAATTGAAATACTCAAATCCGTCAAAACCCAACTCCCGTTGTGATCAAGACAATGGAATGATTGCAATACTAATTATCCCTAATCTAGTATTGTAAATTGCACAATCAATTAAGCAAGATCAATTAAGCAACTAAATTGGGGATTTAAAGGAATAAATCAAACATCAATCATGGCTAGGGTTTACTTAACCCTAGATTGGAAAACTACTCACACATATTAATTAAATGAACTAAATAAAATATAAAGAGAAACATAACTAATAATCAAGATTATAAAATAAAAGAAAATACTTGATTGATGATGAAAAGATGAAGTCTTGAATAATTCTCCAAAACTAAGAGCAAAACTCACGCTTCACCTTGTTATGTCGCTAGAGAGAAAAATAATAGAAGTCCTCCTTGAATAATGAGTAATCCCTAATACTAATTAGAAAAAATCCCCATATCAAATTGTAACTCCTAATACTAGTAGAATTCTAAGTTACAAGATAAGGATGGTCCACTAAATCATTAAAAGAGGAAGAATTTAGCAATCCGCACGCGCGTTGGCAGCTTCAGCAAAACTGGGCCAACTTGCGAAGCCCATATCTCTTAGAATATAGCTCGTCTTGGACCTTGCAACATATTGTTGGAAAGATCTTCAAGCATACTTTCCAATGTCGCTGGAATTATCCAATTATCACAGATAAATGAGTGAACATGACTCCATTTCCATATTCTTTCATTAAATTCCAACTCCAATTTGGCTCCAAATTGCACTCAAATATATATGTAACGATCCTTATCAATGTAGCTTGCTTCCAATTGCTCCTAAATACTCAAGGTTGTCCAACAATACTCCAATTATGTTCTCAATACCTGAAATTCATCAAAGAACACCGAAAACGCACAAAAGGAGTAATATTTTACAAATTAAGTAATAGTATGCAATTATGAACTATAATGCACCTAAATGCTCCTAAAATGCAACCTAAATACACTTAAAACCTATATACAAATGTGATACATCAATTAACTAGAGTAGGGGTTAAGCAAATCCTTAGTAAAGTAAACACGACATTATAAGTCAATTTGAGTAATTAATGATAGTTTTATTAACATAAAATAAAGACCATATTATCAATTATAGTTGTTTTTTTTACCAAAAGTGGAATTACAATAGATGAACTACCCAAAGTGAAATTTGTTGTAATAAAAAAAAATGGAGGAAGTATGTAGACACAATGGTGTTGAAAAGTCTCATCACACTGCAACACAAAATCAACAACGTTAACAAAAAGTTACAATAAGATAAAATAAACAATAATCCGTGCAACGCACGGGCTTCAAAACTAGTATAAATATAAAGGAGGAACTTTTCAGGAGCATAGAGAGCTCCTAAAGATTTCGAGAGCATAGAGTACGCCACGTAGGATTGCCAGGTCATCAGTTTTTTTTTTTTTTTATACAAAAATAGAGTTCTAAATAGATTTAAATACATATAAGAAGTTCTGGATAAGCGAAAATTAGAGTTTGGTTTTAAATGAACAACCTAAATTGTTATATTATGTAAATTATGTATAACTTTGCTACGTAATTCGAAATATTATAATTTTTGTACCATTGGATAGTACTCGAAATATGCTCCGGAATAAGATTCATTTACAATATAATTCTACAACTTACGAAATAAAGAGCGCCGCGTAGGATTGTTATGTTGTAGGCGTGTTTTTATTTTGCCTACGTGGTGTGAGCGCGTATTAGATTTGACTACACCATTGTAAAGGTTTTATTGAAAATTGTTTTGTATTGAAAGAAGTCGCCAACAATTCTTTTTAGGAAGAATCATAAACCTAATTGGATATAGGAAAATCACAGGGACAAATTAGTAACTTATCCAATGTAGATTTCCCCGTCATGACTCCATAGATGGTCAAAATGAACCAGAGGTTGAGTTCGGGGGTGAGGGTACGAATATAGTCAAGAACCATATTGCCCATTGCTGGCCTTTACTAAATATCGATTCATTTGTAGATTTTATGCCAAAGAATAATCATATAATATTTTAAGCACCCTAAAAATATTTAGTCTAAATTGGTTCAGGAAACACATAAAATACTTTTGTTAGTGACAAGTTATTATGCAATCAAAGTTACAGGGAACCTAGCAGGTTGTCCAAATTAATCTGATTAATATTAGAACTGTTCTTTAGGTCTTTGATTAGCAGAAATAACATTTGGGTGATAAAAGCAATAAGCAGGACAATCGCATAATATGCATAGAATGATTAGGCAAGCATATAATATACAAAGGCATGAATAATAATAATATGAATATAAAATAAAGTATAGAAAAGAGGTTAGAATATATAGTAGAGCGATTTTACATTAAAGATCTACATCAGGAAAGAAAACTTTGAGTAACTTTAATATAAAAATAATTTATTTAAGGACCCTCAGGATTATACCGTGGCTTGGGTCTGCGAGATTGACAACCTTCCGGACGAACAATCGTGAAGCCTGAAAATCTGAATGTCTGAAAGTATGTAGATTGAATGTATTTGTGTTTGAAAGATATGAGTTTTGTAGGGAAGTTTTGTAGTTTGTAGAGAGATTCGTAAAGTATTCGTCGAGTGTTATGTGAGAAATCCGTTCTGAAATCTGTTCGGAAATCAGGCCTATGTATAGGGAAAACGACACTGCGCCTCACGCTCTGGCTGCGCCAGGCGCAGCTGACGTGGCAAGCTCATGACGCGGCATGACCAGTAAGAAGCATACACGTGGTACGTGCTTTTGAAAAAGATAAGAAAGAAATTCCGCGTCTCAAGTAGAGAACTGCGCGTGACGTTGGACTCTACATGAAACATAAGTCTACGTAGCAGTTTTGGTGCGCTTAGCACAGCCTGTGCGCTTGGCGCAACTTACGTGGAAGCCCACGTATCAGGACACGTGCGCTCGGCGCAGCAACTGCGCTCAGCGCAGCACTTGTTTTTGACATGTTTTTATAGTTTTTTAATAAAAACGCGTTCTAAAATGTTTTCTTTTATCTTTTAACTACGGATATCTGATTTTACGGGATAAAATAAGATTTTGACTTAAAAAATATATCTTTTGAAAATATTTATTTATTAAAATATATCAATTACTTATCAATTAATTGGGCTTTTCACAGAATTGGGCTCAAAATACAATTAATTATCATGAATAATTAATTGGGCTTTAAAATAGGACTTTAACACTTTTCGAAATGGTTTTGAATGACTTTTCTGACTGCTCTGCCCTTGGATCGGACCAATTAAGACCACGGTATGTTACATCATCAGATCCTTAAATGGGGAGACACTATTATGTGTCTACACATGTCATTAATTTTTATTTTAAATATTTTAAAAAATAGACTTCTACTGAGTTCTACATATATGTAAACACATAAAAGGAGTTTTGGATAGGGAAAAATTAGAGTTTGGTTTTGAATAAAAAAATAAATTATCATATTATGTAAACTGAATATAACTTTTGCCACCTAACTCAAAACATTATTATTTTTATCATTGGAGAGTACTTGAAATATGCTTCAAAATAAGATTCATTTATAATATACTCCCTTCGTCCCTAAATAGAGTTGTCATTTCTTTTTATAGAGAGTTCCACTTAAGCACACCATGCCATTTTGCATAGAGTGCGCCACGTAGAATTGTCATGTCATCAATTTTTATTTTTATTTTTTTATAAAAATACAGTTCTAAATAGATTTAAATACATATAAGGAGTTTTGGATAAGCGAAAATTAGAGTTTGGTTTTGAATGAACAACCTAAATTATTATATTATGTAAATTGTGTATAACTTTTGCTATGTAATTCGAAATATTATAACTTTTGTACCATTGGATAGTGCTCGAAATATACTTCGAAATAAGATCCATTTACAATATAGTTCTAAAACTTATGAAATAAAGAGCGTTGCGTAGGATTGTCATGTCATTAATTTTTATTTTAAATATTTTTAAAAAATAGAGTTCTACATATATTTAAATACATAAAAGGAGTTTTGGATAGGGAAAAATTAGAGTTTGCTTTTGAATAAAAAACCTAAATTATCATATTATGTAAATTAAATATAACTTTTGCTACCTAACTCAAAACATTAATATTTTTACCATTGGAGAGTGCTTGAAATATGATTCAGAATAAGATCCATTTATAATATACTCCCTCCATTCCTAAATAGATTTCTCATTTCTTTTGGGAACAAATATTAAGGAGAAAATAATAAGTTTCACAAGTAAAAATTAAAGTTGGTACACTATTGATGAATTATTTATTAAGGAGAGAGAATGTGGGGGAGTGGGTAATAAATAAAGTGAAAGCTAAATAATATTTTAATTGGTGGACCCAAACCAAATAAGGAAATGAGAAATCTATTTGGGACAGACATAAATGAAAAAATGGGAACTCTATTTAGGGACGGAGGGAGTAGTTTTACAACTCGTAAAAATATATTTAATTAGATGAATGATAAAGCCTTATTTAGCAAACAATTGATGATACACCTGGGTGTACCTTGGGCATGGTACATCCAACTATTTTTTTGTTCATTGTTCATTTTTTTTTGGCGACAAGTACAAACAAACAAGCCCTATGGAAGTTTGTCACCTTGTCTAGCAGTATTATCTAAGACATGAGCTAATTGCACTTCCTGCCTATTAACTTTGCAAATTTCATAGGAAAGAAACTTACTACAGTTTATTTCAATATCACGAATTATACTGGAAATTTCGAATGGCTGATGCTGACTTCTAATTGCCTGTAGTAGCTCGACGGAGTCTGTTAGCACCTAGACACATCTGTACCCATTGATATGGGCCTCAAGCAAACCTCGAAGAAGAGCTTGCGCTTCTGCTTGGAGCGACGACAAAGCCATATGGTCCTATCATTACCTTCAAAAACTTTACCAGCCTCCATTTATTGAGGCCACCCAACATATTCCTGCTTTGGGATGCTTCTTTTTTTGCGATTTCCAAGCTCCATCAACTTGAATAGTGCAAACGTCACCTTGACACAATCCTCCTATAACGGTTTTTTTTTAGAGTAAAGCGTATTATGTGACTGAGCCAACTTTAATTCTCGCTTCCTTAGGACCTCTCTTTCCTTTGCTTCCTTGAGGAGGATACAATTCTTTCTTATAATTGAATTTGGATTTTAGTCTGCGTTGCGAAACACAACGTTATTCCTGTGTAACCAAATTTCCCAAAGGGTGGCTATGAATTCTCTAGCTCGCTCTATTTGAATCTGGACTGTCCTCTTTCCAGAATATAGTAAGGAAATTTTAATCCAATCTGAAATAGGAATGAAGGTCGCAGTAGAAGTTCGAATTCCCAAAGAAGAGCAAGCCCAGACTCGATTAACAATATCATAGTCTCTAAAAAGATGACTTTCGCTCTCTTTGCTCGCATTGCATAAGTAACTAAGATATTCCGTTTTCTCAGGTTGAGGTTGAGGTTGAGGTTGAGGTTGAGGGTGAGAGCTTTGTTGAGGATTCTCCGTATGAAAAACTTCCACTTAGGTCTAATGTCTGCTGCCCACAACCTATGCCAAAATTTCATATTAATTTTTGAAGTGTCCAAATACCCTTTTTACTTTAGAAAGAAAGCGTAGACGTCTTTGACTCTAATTTCGCCTGATTTGGAATTGCTCCAAATATATTGATCTGGTAGATCTTCAATTGGAATATGGGTAGAAATAATTCTAATCATACAAATGAGCAAAATATACTAAAGGAGAGTTCTAAATGAGTAAATGAGCAAAAGTTAGTCTTTCTATTAGATCTTCAATTGGGATACGAATGTATGATGAACGAACTCCATTATTTAGTCTTTCTTTTAGATAAATATAATAGTAGCTATAAGTTTAGTGAAACTATATGTGATTATAGCATTTTGTCATAGGTCCAATTTACAGTATCAAACATATTATCTTTCAAAACCTCAGTCTTAATCAATTGAACCAAAACAATTTAGTATTGCAACAAAATTTATTAAGAAAACTTTGTTGTTACAACAAAAAACTAAAATCTATAGCGATAAAGTTTCATATATATTAAAGTTCTAGATGATAAAAAAATTAGAGTTTGATTTTAAAAGACAACTTTAGAATATTATAGAAGGCTCCACCTAAGCATGTCATTTCATTATTTTTAATTTTTAATATTTTTTAAAAAAATTTGTTGAACATAGATATAAATACATATAAGGTGTTTTGGATAAGTGAAGATTTCAATATGATTTAAAATAAACAACAAATTATTATACTATGTAAATTGAATATAACTTTTGCTACAAATTCGCAATATTATAATTTTTTTTACCATAGGAGAGTGCTCGAAATATGTTTTGAAAAATGTTCCATTTACAATATAGTTTCACAACTTATAAAAATCTATTTATTTAGATGAACAATAACGTATTTTTTATTCTTTATTTTTAATACGTATAAAAATAACTATAAAAATAGCGTATTAAATGTGACAAAAGCAATTATATCTTTCAAAATCATACTTTTAATGATTGAGTTATATAAAGATAAAAAAATACATATCTATAATTTTGAACCTATAGCATACCATTATGGCATTACATAAACAATCAAATGAAAGTTTGTCAACGACATTGTAAATGTATTATGTAATTGACTAATTATTTAATTCCTAGAATATTTATTGTATACATAAATATTTATGTTTGTCTTTTCCATATATCTATATGTCAGATCTTATTCTTTTCTCATGAACTTAATTCTACTAAAACTAATTGAAAAACAAGGTTTGCGTTTCTAAACTATTTGAGGTCACGGATCATAAAAAAAGGGGAAAGTTTGATAAGTTTTGATATGGTCATGATTGATGAAGAGGTATTTTTATTTTCTTGAATAGTATTTTCGATTATTAGCAGAGGTTAGTTTTATATTTAATTGATTTTATCCATGATACCATCATTATGAGATTTTTTTTGGCTTTCCCATCTTCCATTTTATATATGTTAGTGTTTATGTGTTATATTAAAAGTTAAATTTGTGGCTGACACTCATATTTTTTCTATTCTTTCTGTCCTACATCTATTAAATTATTACTCTCTACTTTATTAATAAAGTATCATTCGGGTATTCTTCATGCTAAAACTGTGTTCGCTACAACTAGTCATATCAATTATTGGGATACCATTTAAAAATACTTAGCTACAATACTCAATTGAATATTAAAAAATACAAAATTTATATATCACTAATAACAAATCTAGAAATTATAGTATAATGACAAATACTTTATCCGTACTTTTTCTACTGCAACAATGGGTTTGGGCATGGTTTTTAAGGAAATGAAGAAAATTGGTAGTTTAGCATAGACGTACCCCTTTAATTAACTAGAGTAGGGGATAAATCCTTAAAGTAAACGCAATTTTATAACACAATTTGAATAATTAATGATGGTTTTATTAACATAAAGTAAAGGCAAGATTGTCAACTATAGTTGTTTTTTTTAACCAAAAGTGGAATGGTCCCAATAGATAAAACTACCCAAAGTTGTAATTGTTGCAATAATAAAAGAACGGAGGAAGTATGTAACAAAAAAACAAAAAAAAGCAACAACTCGTGCAACGCAGGGGGACTTCAAAACTAGTAAAGTAATAAACGAACCCGAATGAATATAAGTAGAATAAGTTTGATTGGATTTTAATTCATTGTTCAGTTGATATTTTATGGCTTTTAAAATCTTTGATTTAAGAAAAATAAATTGATAGTAGGGCTAGCAATTCATGTCAGTGGATGTGTTTGGTTTCATGTCGATTTCGGGTTGGCCCCCAAATGCATCAAAATTGATATAAAAAGTAGAATAGTTGCATAATATGATAAATATAACCAATCGGGTTGACTTCGTGTCATTCGTTTTGTGTCAGGTTCGTGTTTCTCTCGGTAACTTCAGGTCGGGTTCGTGTCGTATTATCAGGTCGTGTCAGGAATTGGCAGTCCTAATTGATAGTGATACGCATGATCTCCTAGCTTTTAGTTATTTTTCTTAGAATGATTCCATTTGAGCCATGAAGGCAGTACAAAGTACAAATAACTGAATAAGGAAAAGGGAGATTTGAACCTGTGACCTATCATTCACAGCACCTCAATTTTAACCACTAGGCCAAGACTCTCTTCTGTATTGGTTTCCTCCGTACTGTTTTGATTTCTCTCTTATTCTCCGTAAGGATTTTTTAGGCTGACCCCCGGATTAGGGGCCAAGTCTAAGTTTGTTTCTATAAAAAATATGTTGGGGAAAAATGTAGTCATGTGGAATCTAATTATATTATTTCTCGCCATATAGTTTCTAGATTAATCATTTTTTTTATAATCTTTACTTAAAGATAATTAGTGATTTTAATGTTCGAAGTCATATGTTGTAAAACATGCCAAGAGTTCAGGGTAAAACTTAAAAAAATTGGAAGAAGTACAACCATCATAAACAAGCTAAGATCAGTAGTTTCCTCAACCATTAAAAAAAGAACGAGTAGTTAAGAAATTACAACAATCCAAAAATAAACTATTAAGAAAGAAACCAACTCCTAAATTTGATTAAGTAATTTATTTCCTATGAATTGCAATAGCATGGGAATTTTGACTACCCATGTAAACTAAACGACCATTGAGATTAGAAATATTTTGGACCTCTTAGAGATTTCCTTCTTCACCAATGTAAAAAATGAAATTGAAAATATATAAATTTATTCATATGATGTTTATCTTACAAATTGACAACAAAAACATGCAAACTACTTCTAATGATTTCTATAATTTTGTTCTTACTTTTCAAAAAAAAAAAAATTATAAACCAAAGAAAATAAAGTAATAAACGAGCCAGAATGAATATAAGTAGCATAAGTTTGATTGGATTTTAATTCATTGTTCAGTTGATATATTATGCCTTTTAAAATCTTTGATTTAAGAAAAATAAATTGATAGTAGGACTAGCAATTCATGTCTGTGGGTCGTGTTATTAAGAAATTACAGCAATCTAAAAATAAATTATTAAGAAAGAAACCGACCCTAAAACAAGTAGCTAGAATCCTTAAAATCCTTATATCCATAATACTTAAAATCCTTAAAAAGAAATCATATCCATAATCCATAATATAATAGAAGTAAGTATTTGAACCCAAACAAAACTCTCAAGTGATTGGTGGAGAGGAGAGTCAGTTATGATTTAGAGTATCCCAACATCATACAACTTATGATCAAGTTCTATCTTATCTTGTACGATCAAGTATTATATAAACCAACAAGTTAAATGTAATGTACTTCTTGCAACTTCATTAACATTTAACACCACCAAGCACAAGCATACGTAGCTTCTTGTTTCCCACACCACCAAGCACCAGCTACCACCATACCTTCTTGTTTCCCACACCTAGCTCCAACGTAACGATGAACACTCTTTTTGATATCCCTGGCTACAAATTTAATCCCACAGTTGAAGAAATTTTTGGACTCTTTCTAAAACCCAAAATCTGTGGTGGAGAACTTCCGAGGGACCATCGAATCACCGACGTTGCAATAAGCGGGATTCTTCCAAAACATGTCAGGCTTGCCATCACGAGGTTGTGTTCATTTTTCAATACCATATGCAACAAGGTACTTGACCCTGATAAGTTGGATGCTTTGCAAAATGAGGTGGTGATAACACTTTGTCAATTTGAGATGTATTTTCCACCTTCTTTTTTTGACATTATGGTTCACTTAGTCCTTCATTTGGTAAGAGAGATTAAACTGTGTGGTCCTGTGTTTTTAAGATGGGCATACCCTTTTGAGAGACATATGGGTTCTTTGAAAAAGAAAGTGAGGAACCCAAAGAAGACCGAGAGGCGAGTATTATTCAAGGAACAATTGCCGAAGAGGTTGGAGGATATTGATCTTCTTATTTTGCTAAAGGTCGTGACGATAGGTCTTCCAAAGTCCGGACACGAGGGGAAGGTTAGAAGGCAAGGGTGGTGTCGGAATGCGACATATTTCGCCTTCATTGAGTGAGTTGAATAAAGCTCATCTGTTCGTGTTGCACCATGTTACTGAAGTTAATCCATACTTAGAGAGACATATGCGTGAATTACGCCACAAAAACCCGTCAAAAGGGGAGAGGGCGTTGATGAATGAGCATAATAGGTCTTTCATTGATTGGTTCCACAATAAAGTAATTGGTGAATTGTCTGCAAACGACCATCATGTTCCCGATACAATTAAGTGGTTGGCATATGGTCCACGTGATAGTTTTAAATCGTATGAGGGGTATGATATCAATGGATATACCTTTTACACTGAACGTCGGGACAAGAAATCAAAGGTGGTACGGAATTGTGGGGTTTCAATGGTTGCATCATCTAGGGAGTATGCGAGTGCAAAGGATAAAACTCCGATTGATACTAAACAATCATATTATGGGATCATTCGGGAAATATGGGAGCTCGATTATTGTGACTTCACTCGTGCCTATTTTTCAATGCAAGTGGGCGGATAATAGACGTGGTTTGCAAACGGATGAGTGTGGTTTTACTCTAGTCGATATGAGTCGTCTGCGTGACACTGAAGAACCTTTTATCCTCGCATCACAAGCAAAACAAGTGTTTTATGTATCTGATCCTGTAGACACTCAGTGGTGCATTGTTGTTAATGGTAAAAGGCGAATTTTTGGAGTAGGTGATGTTGACGATGAAGAAGAATATGATAAGTTTGATGATATCCCCCCTTTCTCAATCCCAAGTGATGATATGATGGATGTTTCTGATACTGAAAATAGTTACATGCGAATGGATCACCAAGAAGGTATAACGGTCATCGAGCAACCTATTGACCAAAATTAAAGGTAAAAAATGTTCTATATGAGTAATTTGAATTATAAATTGATGTACTTATAATAGATTTCATTACAATAATGTGTTGATATATATTGTTTTAAATTTTGTTAACACTTTTTGCTGGTTCTATGTATATGGTACAGATATGGCTAGTGACGGTTCGGGCGATCAGTCATCGGATTCCGATGCACCATTTCACCCGGAAAAGGAGGTTGACCAGGGGGAGGACAGTGATCGTGCTGCAGATGCGTTTGATGATTGGATGGAAAGAATGGAAGTAGAAGCTGATAGAAATGCTTTACTTGACATTGAGGTGACATCTGATCCACGTCAGCCACCCCCCTCAGGTTCGCGATTATTGTAATATTGAATGTCATTTATTTGTTCGTTGTCTAATTTAGTTTTCTTATTTTGATTCTTAGATCCTCGTCAGACCAGTGCATATTATGGTGCACAAGGGAGGGGGAAGAAGTCAGGTGGGAAGACAAAGGCATCTAGAAAGAGTAAAAGAGGTCCCACGATGAATCTCCACAACACAGAAGATATGTTCTTACAGTTTGATGAATTGGGGAGACCAACAGGTAATTATTGATTGTAAGATAGTTATAATTTCTCATACTTACGATTTAATGTTTGGATTTCTAATTGTTTTTTCTATTAGGCACGTGGCGAGCCAAGTATGACATTTGGGTCGGTCTTTCTATACGCAGGCTTAACATTAATTGGACTTGGAAAAACATTTCTCCTGCCTTGTTGGATTTGATGTGGACAGACATTATGGTAAGATATGTTTCATTTACAATTTTGGGATATATTGTTCTAATGCTGAGCTAACGTGCTTATTTATTTGTTTATGATGGAAAACAGAATATGTTTCACCTTCCGGACGAGATAAGCTATAAGAGGCACTACTTGACTGCTGTGAACTCTAGATGGAGGGATTTCAAGAGCAAATTGGTATCTGGTTGGATCACAATGACCAGAGTCAGATTAAAGAAGGAGAAGCTAGGTGATACTCCGCCAGAAGTATACAAGCACATCAAGATGGAGGATTGGCTTACCTTCAAAGAGGCTATGACGTCAGATGCGGCTGTAGTAAGTTTATAATCAAATTAACTTGGTTTTATTAAATTAAATTATATTCTACTAACTTAATGTGTTTTTTATTGCAGAAAAAGCGAGAAAAGGCGCTCGAGAGTGCAAAAAAGAATACACATCATCACCACTTAGGTCAAAGGAACTATGGGGATGCTAGAGAGTTGTGGAAGCGAGGAGAACTTTTGTCCACCTAGTTTTGATTCCGCGAGATTGTCATCTAGTACACCATCCTCCTCGGTGTCCTCTCATGTTACTCGGGGTGATGATCGGTGGTGCGCGATGCATAAGAAGGATCCAGTCACTAAACAACGATTTATTCCGATTGAGGAAACAAAGATTGCAGCTGACAAATACGTATGTATATCACTATAATTTTTAGTTTGACATATATATGTTTTTTATTTATTAAATACATTTTTGTTATTTGGAACTTGTTTTTTGGGCAGTTGGAGTACAAGGAGAAGCAAGCCAAGGGTGAGTTCACTCCGGTACGTAACAAAGACGCCCTTTTTATGGCTCTTGGAGAGAAGCCAGATCACTCGGGTCGTTGTTATGGTTTTGGAGGCTACAATGTTGGCTATAGGAAGGCTTTTGGTCGTCCACCTCTAAGGAACTATTGGAGCTCGAGTCAGGAACAAGAGGAAGCATTCATGCAGAAAATGACTGAAAGGTGGAGAACTGACATTGCAACATATATGCAGAATGTGGCGCTTTCACAGCCCACTCAGCTACCTACTCCACCATTTGTTGCACCATTTGTTCCATCACCTGCTTCAGCATCTTCTGGGCCAGCTGCTTTTCAGCCCACTCAGCTACCTTTTCCGCCATTTGTTCCATCACCTGCTTCAGCATCTTCTGGGCCAGCTACTTTTCAGCCTACTCAGCTACCTTTTCCGCCATTTGTTCCATCAGCTGCTTCACCATCTGTTGGGCCAGCTACTTTTCAACCTACTCAGCTACCTTTTCCGCCATTTGTTCCATCAGCTGCTTCACCATCTGCTGGGCCAGCTACTTTTCAGCCTACTCAGCTACCTTTTCCGCCATTTGTTCCATCAGCTGCTTCACCATCTGCTGGGCCATCTACTTCACAGCCCACTCAGCTACGTACTCCACTATATGGATTTTCCGACACTTATTCTCCTCATTCGAAGGTACATATATTTATCATATATACATGTGCTTTATACAAATAATTATCATATATACATGTGCTTTATACAAATAATTATCTTATATATTTAGAACTTTATGTTATTGTTAGGACGAGACTCCCTGTCGATTGTATTTGATAGATCCAACTAGTGGAAAGACTTGTCTAGTGGCAGATGCACATTCTTATGCTTTTGATGAGACCACTACAGTTCATGGGTCTAGAATGATGAATGATCACCTTCGAGTGAAAATTCATCGTTTTGTAGAGAAGTATGGTCATTTGCCACTACCTCGTCCCCGTCCCCGCATATGAAATCGACACTACGTAAAACCGCTTTGGGTACGTGGGTGCAATGGCCAAAAAATTTAGTGCAAATATTTGGTGATGAGGTAATTGTTCAAATTTTACCCATTTTTGTAAAAATAATAGGAATCAATGTAAAAATTACATAATCTTATGCGCGTTCTCAAAAATTATTATTAGGTTACACCGTCACCTAAAAAACAAAAGGGGATTTCGGGGGAGGCAGTTAGATGTTCTAGCCAGCAGCTTTCAGCCGGTTCGGCTACTCGTTATAGTCCAGTTGTCAATGATGTATCGTTCTTGGAATCCCTCACTCGAAGTCGTAAGGAGTTAGCGGATACGCTTGCCCTTGCCGTCGCGACGATGATACCGTTCTTTGTAACCTTGCCGAGCTCATTGTTCCATTATTCGGAAGATGCCACCGCTTATCTGACCAAGGAGGATATTGCTCAGTTCCTGAAAGGGGAGATGCTTAATATTTCTATTATCCAAGTGTACATGAGGTAACAATAATCAAAGTTATGATTTTTTTTTACATTTGATTGTATGGTAGTTGTATTTTCCACATAAAATTTACAGTTGTCTATTTTTTTTAGGGCAACGCGATCGACTTGGATGGATTTGGGGCTGTTGTTCGAGTTTGTTGGATGTGCCCGGAGAGTACCGCGGATGTGCATGCATTGGAGAATATAACGACTTACATTCAGTGTGCTTTGACTGGATCCGTCGTTGCTGGTGCTAGTATCATCTTCGCGCCAATCTTTCAAGAGTAATATTCTATCTTAATAGTTTTACAACTATTGATTGTTGTTTGACCAATGAATTTTTTAAGTAATTATTATTATTCAATCTTGCAATAGCCGTCATTGGATGCTCCTTGTCATACGTCCCAACCTCGGGATAATTTATGTCTTCGATTCCGCTAGCTATCACAAGGAGCGGAAGTTAAAGATTAGACCGCCTATGATAGCGTAAGTTGATCGTTTTGATATATTTTAAATGAATTTAAATTATAATATAAAGCAAGTAAAGTGTAACTCATTTGATTTTGTTTTATGTAGTGCTTTTAGGAGGTTTCGGATGAGCGGCAACGAAGTTCGTCACAACAAGCTTATTTGGAGATGTGTTAAGGTATAATAGACTTATTTTATTCAATTAAAAGCATATGTTATGTCATTCTCATTATACGATAAATTTCCTCATTTTCTTAAAACTTTCGTTAAAGTGCCCACAACAACAAGGAGGCACGGAGTGCGGTTATTTTATCATGCGCAACATTTTTGACGTACTCACTTTATATTCTGGTTCGGAGGATTTCGATGAAGTAAGTTTTTTGTTCACTTATTATTCATTTCATATTTTACATATTTAACTATTGAAAGCTAACTTTGGTGAATTATTTTCAGGTTGCTAGTACCTTTACCCGCGATCCTTATACTGAAGATCAAATCAATGAGGTGAAAAATAAGTGGGCAAGATACTTTATTGATAATTGCATTGCATAGGTTAGTTAATGTTAATTTTCTTTGTTTTAACGATTATAATTTAGTGCAACTTGTACCAACCAACATTATCGTATTGACTTGGATTTCATGATATATATATATATATATATATATATATATATATATATATATATATATATATATATATATATATATATATATATATATATATATATATATATATATATATATATATATATATGTGTGTGTGTGTGTGTGTGTTGGATTTCATGATATCTATGTTGGATTGAA
Organism: Beta corolliflora; assembly: GCA_947648045.1. Classification (NCBI taxonomy): domain Eukaryota; kingdom Viridiplantae; phylum Streptophyta; class Magnoliopsida; order Caryophyllales; family Amaranthaceae; genus Beta; species Beta corolliflora. The sequence goes on from CANSZD010002913.1 coordinate 4,366,801, forward strand.
TCGTATTTATTTCTTGTTAAACTTGGAATTTGGATTGTGCGTGGAAGTTGGATGGATGTTGGATGAATTTTGGATTAGATGTTGTTTGTTGGATGAATTATGGATGTTGGATAAATTTTGGATGATGGATGGATGTTGGATAAATTTTGGATGATGGATGGATGTTGGATAAATTTTGGATGATGGATGGATGGTTGTCTAATATAATATTGTACGGGTTAATTCCCAATTATGGGTTTATCCAATTTACAAACGGAGCTCTGTCGAAATTTATGCGTAAAATATTCTCGCTTGCTACATCCTCGCTCGCGCATTACGCTTCTTGCATGAGGTTGGTGGAACATACGTTAATATAAAATAAATTTAAAAAAAAAAAAATGCAGTATATTGCTGCGGTTTCTGAGACAAACCGCAGCAATATACTGTTTTTTTTATAATAAAAAATACATATTACTGCGGTTTCTGAGACAAACCGCAGCAATATGTATTTTTTATTATAAAAAAAGATATATTCTTTGCGGTTTGTCTCGTAAAAACCGCAAAGAATATACCGCATTTTTATAATAAAAAATATATATATTGCTTGCGGTTTGTCACGTAAAACCGCAAAGAATACTGGTTTATTTAAATAATAAAAAATGTACATATTGCTGCGGTTTTGCCCAGAAACCGCAGCAATATGTTTTAATATTGCTGCGGTTTAAAACCGCAGCAATAGTTTAATTACCTATTGCTGTGCCCTTAATTGCTGCGCGGTCAAAACCGCCGCAATAGGCCACTTAATGACCGCAGCAATAAGCATTTATTCTACTAGTGAATTGTGCTCATAATTGGTCAAGGAAACATCACAAGGGTCCATATATGCAGCTAGTTACACAAAAAAGATAGACCGAATCCAACGAGCAATCCAATTCAAGTAGGCTCCAAAAGGTACATTTTGTAAGGGATGCAGCAATCCTATGTGGGCTTAGGTGTATGTCTGTAGAATATTAGTAGCCCTTCAATTAGGAACTAGGAAGAATGTTCCCCACTTCCCTCTATTGCAAATGTCATTAATGCCTTGTTATTCGTCGACTAAGTGACTATCTTAATTTTCAGAAGAATATTGTTGTCAGAAGCATCTAAACTTGGATGCAGAAGTTTTCCAGCAGTTTTAGGAATGAAAACTTCTGCACTGTTAGTTATAAACACATGAATTAATACGAATAATCAACAATTTGTTAATAGTTTTCATAAAAACAGTGCTGAAACTGCTGAAAACTTCTTTATAGTTGATCAACATGAATCAAAATGAATTAACATTTCCAAAAGAAACCAAGTGAAATAGCTAGGAAAAAAGAAAAGAAAGTAACAGTCAAACACTTAAAGATGAAAGGAGAGGCAAGATAGCTGAACAGGATAAAATGTTGAGTGGATGTGGACTTTGGCATTCGAAAAGTCCTGCATCATCTAAGTAACAGTCAAACACTAAAAGATGAAAGGAGAGGCAAGATAGCTGAATAGAATAAAGTTATATGATGTAGGTCGCAGACTGAGATTAGAAATATTTTGGGCCTCTTAGTTATTTCCTTCTTCACCAATGTAAAAAATGAAACTGAAAATACAAAAATTTATTCATATGATGTTTATTTTACAAATTGACAGCAAAAACATGCAAACTACTTCTAATGATTTCTATAATTTTGTTCTTACTTTTCAAAAAAAAAAAAAAATTTATAAACGGAAGAAAATCAATCAATCAATCATTCATGTTAAATTAGGATTAATTTCAGTCACCTTTCTCATTCATCAATAGAATATATTTGTACAACTTAAGTAGAGAGTCCTACTTCATCATAGATTAGGAATAACAATCCTATTCCTAATACATATCCATTTATAGAGTCCTAACACCCTCCCTCAAGTTGGAGTTCGTGCAAATTGCGAACGCCCAACTTGGACAACAAAAATTCCAACCGAGTACTACCAAGTGCTTTAGTAAAAATATCTGCTAACTAAAACTTGGTAGGAACATATGACGGACTCACTAGACCTTCAGTCACTGCATCATGAACAAAATGACAATCAACCTCAATATGTTTAGTACGTTCGTGAAATACTGGATTCCTGGCAATATATAACGCAGATTGACTGTCACAATATAATCTCATCCCTGCAGGATGCTGAACTCCAAGATCACCTAATAATTGCTTTAGCCACTTTAATTCACAAACAATAGCAGTCATAGAACGATATTTTGCCTCTGCAGAAGATCGAGACATTGTAGGTTGCTTCTTAGTTTTCCAGGAGACAAGAGAATATCCCAACAAAACAAACCACCCACTCAGGGATCTCCGAGTAATAGGACAACTGGCCCAATCAGAATCACACCACCCTTCGAGGCGGAGATCACTATCAGAAAGATATAATAAACCATTTTTTGTATTTTTCTTCAAATATTTAACCACTCACAGAGCGGCCTCCCAATGAACAATTTTAGGAGCCTGCATAAACTGTGACAAAATGTGAACAGAATATGCCAGATCAGGCCTAGTAACAGCAAGATAAATAATCAACCAGCCCATCAATATGCGATACTTCTCTGCATCAACAAACAAAGGACCATCAGCCAAAGCGAGCTGATGGTGTTGTTCCATAGGAAACTCGGCTGGCTTGGCACCAAGTAAATCGGCCTTAGATATAATATCCAAGGCATATTTTCTTTGATTCATAAAAATTCCCTGCGGCCCCCTGGAAATTTCAAGGCCTAGAAAATACTTTAAAGCACCTAAATCCTTCATTTTAAAACATTTTCCAACGTAAGCTTTGAAGTTCAGTAAAGCTCCCTGATCATTCCCTGCAATAATCATATCATCCACATAGATAAGAACATTCAGCTGAATTTTTTTCCTGGTCAAAGTGAACAAGGAATAGTCAGAATAAGACTGGTTAAACCCATAGGCTTTCAAAGCAGTGGCCAACTTTGCAAACCAACACCTAGGTGCCTGCTTCAAACCATACAACTATTTTTTCATCCTACACACCAGATTAGTATTGCCTTCCTGAAAACCAGGGTGAATTTTTATATATACTTCTTCCTCCAAATCAACATGTAAAAATGCATTATGAACATCCATCTGATGAATGTCCCATTTTTTCACAGCTGCAATAGCTATGAAAGTACGAACCGTTGTCATTTTTCCTATAGGGGTAAAAGTTTCATTATAATCAATTCCTTCCACCTGATGATAACCAAATATACCAATCTGACCTTCATCTGCTGCAATTTTCCCTTCTCATCATATTTTTCTGTAAACACCCACTTACTCCCCAAGGCCTTCTTGTCGGGAGGAAGAGGTTGTAATTCCCAAGTGCCTTGATCCTCCAAAGCTTTTATCTCAGCTCCAATGGCTTCACGCCACCCTTCATGCCTCATAGTTTCTTTAAATGACTTTGGAGGATTCCCTACAGTTTTAGCAGCTAGAAATCTGCGATGTTTATCAGAAAACTTTTCACAACTAACTTAATGTGTAATAGGATAGGGAGTACTTGAGGACGTCGATGAAGAAGGTGCCTGAGCAGATGAACTTTACTTTTTCACTATAGTATGAGTCACATAGTCCTGTAATTTTTTATTTGGGATTTTGGTACATCTACCCCTTCCCAACACCTCAACACCATCCTCGCGTCTCCCTCCCTAGAGCTGCGCCCCACGAATCTCCTCAACACCCAACACCCCATGATCCGGGGCCACGCCAGGCAGCACACGAGGCTCACTAGCCTCAACAACTTATTCGGCCACAGACTGCGGTCCATCATCGAGACCCACAGCCACATCCTACGCCCCACCCCCCATTGCACCAAGTCCCCCTTCATCCTGCACGGGAACCTCAACAAGGGGCATGAGCATCTCCTCCTCACAAATTTCCATCTCCACAATATTATCATTCGAAACCTTCAATGGGTCAGACACACTAAAGGGCAATTTATGTGCAATAATTTAAACTTCACATCACGGGAAATAAAATATTTCTTGGTGTCTAAGTCATATAATTTCCATCCTTTCTGAGTGTAGGAATAACCAACAAAAACACATCGACTACTCCAACTAGTAAACTTATCACCAGGCCACCATGACATAAATTATAAGCATAACACAAACAACCAAAAATTCTGATATCTGTCATCGTAGGGGGCTTGCCAAACAAACATTCATAGGGAGTTTTATAATCATTAATGACAGGTGGAGTTCTGTTAATCAGATAACAAGCTGCCTGAACACAATCCCTCTAAAATATCAATGGAAGATTAGCCTGAAATCTCAATGCACGTGCAACATTTAAAATATGTTGATGTTTCCGTTCAACCCTGCCATTATGTTGTGGAGTTTCAACACATGAAGTTTCAAATATGACCCCTTGTTGCACAAAATAATTTTTCAGATAATTAAATTCAGTTCCATTATCACTGTGCACACATTTAATTTACCGATTAAATTGTCTGTCAACCAAAGCCACAAAGTGCAGAAACATAATCTCAATCTCCAATTTATTATATAATAAATACGTCCAAACAGTGCGGGAAAAATCATCTACTATTGTTAAAAAATAAGAGGCACCACAAGCAGACTTAGTTCGATATGGCCCCCATAAATCACAATGAACTAACTCAAAAATTCTACTAGTTCTACTATTACTTTAAGGAAAACTAGTTCTAGGTTGATGGGCTCGGAAACAAACATCACACCCATCTTTATTGCAACTACTAATACTAGATTGACTCACACACGGTAAATGACGCAAAACTTTCTTCGAAGGGTGACCCGGCCAAACGCTTATGCCAAACATCTATCGAGGCCTTGCCATCCACAGCCATGATTTTCACCTTAGGGACACCTCGGAAAAAGAAAATTCCATCTTCCCGCTCACCCGCTCCAATCAGCGTCCTCGTCCTGCGGTCCTGTAATACACATAACGTTTTAGTGAATTGAACAATACAATTCGCAGAATCTAATAACTGCGGGATGGAAATCAGATTACAATCAAGATTAGGTACAAATTAAACATTAGTAATTTTTAGATTTCCAGGAAGAATCACATCTCCCTCATGAGTAGCCTCTGCTGAACTACCATTAGGAAACCAACCGGACATCCATTAATTTTCCGCGCAGTTTTGAAGTGCGAAAACGTGCCTGTTACATGATGTGTAACGCCAGTATCTAATATCCGCAAAGACTCACCGTTCAGATGATTTTTAGGTTTAGGTAAGTTCAGTAAATCCAAAAGATTCTGCCACTGTTGAGGAGTAATTCCTGCAAGCCCCACGCTTACAGGATCACACGGCTGCGGCGTTGAGGCACCCCCACCACCACCGGTTTTTTCACCATACCCACTAGCCACCACCTTGTTGGCGAGTGCTGGCGCTGTTCCTCGGCCCCCACGGCCACGGCCAGTTCAGCCACCACGTGCTGCAGAACCTCCGCGCGAACCCCATGGGCGATCACCCCACCAGTCGGGGTACCTGATCAACTGGAAGCAGCCCGTGACGTCGTGGCTCTTGCGGTTACAGTGCGTGCAAATCAGATTTTCAGCAAAAGTGCGTGATTTAGCGTCACCAGGTTGAGGCAAGGATGAAGCGCTCGGTCCCCGCAAGCGCTTTTCTTGAGCGATCGTTTGATAGGCTCGTGTGATGGAGGGAAGCGGATCTTGGGCAAGAAGATGCGATCTGAGCGGTCCATATGCATCATCAAGACCGATCAAAAAGCGATGAAGACGATCTTGTGTGCGGAGTTTTTCAAGAAATAGCAAAACTTGGAACTTCGAGCCCTGCGTCGAGCAAGTGGGGGCGACTTCTTGGGAAAAAAGCTCGTCCCACAAGCGAGTCAACCGACCAAAGTAGTTGGCCAAAGACTCCCCCTTTTTATGCTTACAGTCACTTATTTCATATTTAAGCTGACAAATCCGTGTTCCGTTAGAAACACAAACGTTCTTGAAGATGAGACCACAAATCATGTGCGTTCTCAAAAAAAGACACCGACGAGCGTAGGTGTGGGGAAATCGTATTCGATAACCAAGAAACGAGCATCGAATGAACAATACTCCAATATGCTAATCGTTCCGCGGAAGTCGGTTTGGGTATAGTATCATCAAGGAAGCCAAGTTTCCGTTTTGCATTCAAAGACATGTGAACCGCGCCTGCCCATTCATCAAAGTTATCATCTTTCAACTGAATCGGAGTGATTAAGTTGCCAGGATTGTCATTAGAACCTAAAAAATAGATTGGGTCAGGTTTGGGGTTGTTGTTTTCATTATTTTCAGTCATGATGACTCGACGATTGCCGCGAGGATAGGTTTGAATAGGGGAATCTATGATGAACAGTCAAAGAAAGAGGCTAAAATTCGAAGCTTTAGGTAGATAAATTCTGTGGGAAGCTCGAAAAAAATCGAGTCTTTGGTCCTGTTCAGTAGTTCGATTTTGGGTAGAGAGAATTTTCAGGTTTTGGCTTTTGATACCTTGTTAAATTAGGATTAATTTTAGTCACCTTTCTCATTCATCAATAGAATATATTTATACAACTTAAGTAGAGAGTCCTACTTCATCATAGATTAGGAATAACAATCCTATTCCTAATACATATCCACTATAGAGTCCTAACAAATCAATATCAATATCAATATCATATAACTAATATATAAAGCAGAGTACAAAAGCCAGCTCACGAGGTCGTGATGACATTTGTCATCCTCATTGGACGCCATTTTTCGCGCTCATTAAGTGCCATGTCATATTTTTTTTAATATAAACAGAGTTCTAAATTGATTAAAATACCAATACTGAGTTGGGATCACAATGAAAACTTAAATATAGTAAATTGATTATAACTTTTAATATATAGTTCGTAAAATTATAATTTTGTACCATTGAAAAGAGTTTAAAAAGTACTTTAAAATAAGATCCATTTATACTATATGATGCATCGGTGGTGCAAGAAGGCAGAATAAGACTGCCATAAGTGGTTGCTGAAGCCGGTGTATGGCTGAGTGTTATTGGTGGTGCGGATTGTGATTTTATCTGAGACTCTATGGGAAGCAATAGACAGAGCAAATATTATTTCTATAACTTAAAAAAAATATATAGGTAGGTCATGTGATCCACCATGACATTAACTATTAGAGATAAGTGTTAGACTAAGTCTAACATTATCTTGATGAGCTGTACTTAAGCTATATTATAGGCACTTGTTATATCTTATATGAGTTTGTTAGTCAAAGTTTTATCTTTTATTCTCTCTGTAATTCTCCTCCTTTATTCTCTTTGTAATTATCACTTGTAACGACTTGCTATTATAGTGTACGTAGCTTTATCTCATTAGCTTCCTAAGTTGTATAAATACACAACATGATTAATATACAAACTAAAGCTTTCTCATAACTCTATCATGGTATCATGAGCTATAAATCCATTTTTTCTCCGCTTCCACTATCATCTCCTTCGTTTCTTTCCACATATATAAACTACTCCTTCCATGATTACACCATCAAAATCCTTTGCCGATGCCGACAAATGATGGTGATATTGATCTTCCTTCCTCTTCATGCCTCTTCTATCTCTCATTCAATGATAACAATGGAAACCCTTTATGCTCTACCTCCCCCCTCTTCAACCAAGAAAGCTTCACTCCTACAACTTTCCTTCAAATCTTTTGGCACCCCGTAGTTCGACTACCATGTATTGCCACATAAAAAAAAAATCCTCTCCAATCCTCTAGAACACTTCGGCCATGGAATGCGACACCTATACTACACATCCCTCCTCTAAAACCGAGAACGCTTCAACTCCAACTAAAATCCGACTTAACTCCTTCGACACCCTCATAGTTTGAATACCAAGAGCGTTGTCGAACATGAAACTCCTTTCTCCAAACTTCTATGGAGAAACATTAACAATCTCAACAATTGTCACCATTCATGGATATCCTCCTCTCCTTCAATGGTGATAATTGACAATATGAAACCTCCTATTGCAAAGTTAGCTATGGATGCCACCATGCGACCATTCAAACACTCTCCTCCTTACCCTCATCCTCCCTCCCTAAAACTCCATGAAGAAATTCAACATTTTTTATTTTCTATCCCTCCTCTCTCACGTACCAAATTTTTGGTGGCTTTCTCACCCAAAAGGCCCAAGCCCCAATTTTTTTTTCTCCCAACAAATACCACTCATCTCTATCATAAACCTATCATATTCTCCTCCATATTTGCTTACTGTTTACATAACAAAACTCGTTTCCTTGCTATTGCACGTTGCAATCCCTCTTTGTCACACTTTTAGTTCCATTAACCTAAACACCTTTAAAAGAAAAACAAACAAACAAAAGACCCTCATCTCTTCCACTATCAATGGCACCTTGACAGGAGCACACTCTACTCGTTATACTCGTCGTTATTCGTCGTCACTCCACCTCATGTTGGAAATCCAATGCAACAGCTTCTCGTATATCGCACACCACTTCATCTATGGTGTTTGCCACTTCCTCTACTTTTGCCCAAGACTTGTCTCTCGTCCCGATTGTCCGTCTTGCTGGGGAATATTAGAGATAAGTGTTAGACAATGTCTAACATTATCTCGTATGAGCTGTACCTAAGCTATACTATAGGCACTTGTTATTATCTTATATGAGTTTGTTAGTCAAAGTTTTATCTTTTATATTCTTTGTAATTCTCCTCCTTTATTCTCTCTGTAATTATCACTTGTAACTACTTGCTATTATAGTGTACGTAGCTTTATCTCATTAGCTTCCTAAGTTGTATAAATACACAGAATGATTAATATACAAACTACGGCTTTCTCATAACTCTTTCATTAACTATATAAGCTATTGAACACACAGTTTATAAATCAGTTTCTAAAATAATCTCAATACATGATTATAATTTTTTTTTTGCTAAGTAATTGAGAAGTATATTAAACCAAAATCAAATGTACAACCTAAAGCAAATCAAAGGAGAAACAAACCAACTAGGTTGGACCCCTCCCCCTAAGACAAGCTAAGCAACACAGAGACATAACTCTGCCAACCAACCAACAATGAAGCTATTACTTACAAAGTATTAAACCAATTTCTATCATTCCTAATTATTTTCTTAGGCATAACTAAAAAAATCCTTGTCCTAATATTATCTCTAATATAGTTAACCATGTGTTTAACCGCTGGAACCTTATGATTCCATTTGCTGTCATTCCTAGCATGCCAAACTCCATACACTGCACCTAACACTGCAGCATTTCAAGCAGCTCGCTGAAATTTTCTCTTCCTGTTGTTTGCTATCCACCTTAACAGTCTGTTTATATCCTCCAATTGGGTGTCCATATCCATCCATTGCGTAATAGCTTTCAAGACTTGCTTGCTATAACAGCATTGAAACAACAGGTGACCTTGAGTCTCAGGCATCACACCACGGGAAGTTACTGTTATTTCCGAAAGCAATGTCGGAGAAAAAGTATTTATCCCAAGAATGACACTTACTCCGTTTGACTCCACTAAATTTCCTATCAGAATTCAGAGACGACAATTTCCTTGAATGATTAGTTTTCCTATGACTATAAACAAAAGTCAAGGACAATCTGTGTCTCATGTTGGTGTGTATCTCCCGAGACCTATTTTCACCTATGGACAATTTTATATTGTCGTTTCTAGATTTACGAGCAAAAAAGGCCTAAAGATCCTTCCGTTTGATAAAGAACATTGTTTGCGTGCAAATACAACAAATGTAGTTTACAAGAAAGTGTTCGCAAATATATAAATTGATTTTGAAATTTCATTTGTAATTTTTGCTCATCACCACTCATACTTTATGTTTTATGATTTTGTGTAATATGGGAATTTAAGTCAATGTTATTATGTGGCTTCCTTTAAATATGTAATAAAGCGATAAATACTCGCGTACATTATGCACGGGTCTTAAAACTAGTATATAAATAAAGGAAGAACTTGTCGGGAGCATAGGGAGCTCCTCAAGATTTCGAGGCCATAGAGCGCGCCACGTAAGATTGTCACGTCATCAATTTATATTTATATTTTTTTACAAAAATAGAGTTCAAGATAAATTTAAATACATATATGGAGTTTTAGATAAGTGAAAATTAGAGTTTGGTATTGAATGAACAACCTAAATTATCATATTATGTAAATTGCGTATAACTTTTGCTACGTAATTCAGAATATTATGATTTTTGTACTATTGGAGAACGCTCGAAATATGCTTCGAAATGACATCCATTTACAATATAGTTATACAACTTATGAAATAGAGTGTGTCACATAGGTCAGGATTGCCATGTCATTAATTTTTTTCTAAATATTTTAAAAAATAGAGTTCTACATATATTTAAATACATAAATGGAGTTTTAGATAGGGATAAATTAGAGTTTCGTTTTGAACAAACAACCTAAATTATTATATTATGTAAATTGAATATAACTTTTGCTACCTAATTCAAAACATTATAATTTTTTTTTTACTATTGGAGGGTGCTTGAAATATGCTTCAAAATAAGATCCATTTAAAATATATATAGTTTTACAACTCATGAAAAAATATATATTTAATTAGATGAATGTTAAGGCATTATTTAGTCTTTCTTTTAGATAAATATAATAATAGCTATAAGTATAGTGTACTACATCTGATTATAGCATTTGATCATAGGTCCAATTTACAGGATAAAACATATTATCATTCAAAACCTCAGCCTTACTCAACTGAACCAAAACAATTTAGTTTTTCAACAAAATTTATTAAGGAAACTTTGTTGTTACAACAAAAATTAAAATCTACAACGATAAAGTTACATATATATTAGAGTTTTAGATGATTAAAAAATTAGAGTTTGAATTTTAAAAAAACAACCTTAGAATATTATATAGAGCGCCACATAAGCATGTCATGTCATTATTTTTAATTTCTATTTAAAAAAAAAATGGTGTTCAACATAGAAATAAATACATATAAGGTGGTTGGGATAAATGAAGATTACAGTCTGATTTTAAATAAAAAAAAACCTAAATTATTATACTATGTAAATTGAATATAACTTTTGCTACATAATTCGCAATATTATTTTTTTTTTACCATCGGAGAGTGCTCAAAATATGCTTTGAAATAAGTTGCATATACAATATAGTTTTACAATTTATGAAAATATATTTATTTAGATGAACAATAACACATTTTTTTTATTCTTTATTTAGATGAAAATATGCTTAAAAAAATACTGGCATATTATTAAAGATGAGTCTTATGTGCCTGATTATACCCAATGTTATCAACCTAAAGTGAATAATTATTTTCAACCCGAAACATCAGAGCGTCAGGAACTTTTTAACATGATGAAAGAGTATATTGTTAAACAGCATGAAGATTTAAATGAATTAGCTCATGATTACCAAAACATGGTGAATTCTATTGAACTTCTTGTTGTACAACAATCTACTAATCAACAGGTGATACTTGATTATACTGATAATGGTGTTGAGAATTATACTTCGGAGGAGAAAGGCGTTGATTTGACTCATGATAATTTGATAGAAAGTAAGGGTGTAATTGGTGAAGTTGGTAGTGAGTGTCTCTATGTTGACGAATCTATAGTTGAGAGTGAATTGTCTGACACTTTTTCGATAAACTTTTCGTCTGCATATGGGTCTAAAGTTGATAGTGAGATAATGCATGAGACTTTGTCGGTTTCATCTGATACTGTTTTTGAGTCTCATGTTCCCTTCTCTAAAAAACTTGATCTTATTCCTTCTTGCCCTTTATTATATCCTTCATCGTTCCTTCTTTCTCCCCTTTTGAATGACTCTCATGATCATGTAAATAATGTACAATTAGTTTCTTTTCCTTCTTTTGAGTCATGTAAAAAGACTAACTAATTTATTTTATTTTTCCTTTTCATTCTTATATAATATGCTCTGAGATGTTTGCAGGAATGTATGATAAACTTCTTAGAGCATTAAACTATTATGAGTGATCAACTAGTCTTAAACGGTCATGCAAGACCTAAATTTGCGCTTATCGGGAGGCAACCCGACTTTGTTCATTTTTTTTTTGGTTTGACTAACTTTGCTAATGTGTGATGAAGTCTTATGCTAGGTACAAGCATAGCCAATTTTTTTTGGCTAAGTTCACTGCCTCATTACAACTATCGATTGTGGTGGAGGTGTCGATGCTTTTTGACACTCCCTTTGATTACCCACCCCTTTTGTATGTTGTACCTCTCCTTCATTTAATTCCTCTTTGTTCACATTGAGGACAATGTGTCATTCAGCTTGGGGGAGGATGTTTGTCATCATTACTTAGCGCACGTTAGTTGCATTTAGAGTAGTTTTTTCATTGCTTTCATAGGATGTTGCACGGTTTGTACCGCTCACTAGGAGCGGGATTTTACGTGTAACCACAAAAATTGTACTGCTTTCTTAGTTGCACTAGTTTATTTCATCTCATATTAGATTTCATATCATTTTAGTTGCATCGATGGGACTATTGCTAGCACTTCTCGAGAACTTTGTTGATATTTTACTACAATTCATAAGCATCATTCATCTTGTTCATGATTCTTCATAGCACGATTGTTTCGCAATTGATTGGTTGTGGTAAAATTGATTGATTTCTCTCTGGCTCGATTTAGCTTTACTGTGCAGACACCTTAACCTAGTGAGCTTCTGTGCCTATAAATTGACGTATCTGTGTCAGTTCTATTCTTTCATGTGTGATTAGTTCCTCGTTGTTGCATTGATCTTGATTTTGACTTAGTACTCCTTGATATTTGCTAGTGCATACATTTTGATATGATTGAGGCGTTTTATTTCATAATCTAAGCCCCAGAGTTATTCTTGTTTTCATATTATCCTTCCTCTAACCCCGCTGAGCTTTTCTAACTATGTTTAATTGCTACCTACTTTACAAGCCATTGGCCTCATTTAATATTAGTACTAAGCCTAGCTTGGAGGAGCGAGTATTAGTTTTGGTTTGGTTTGTATTGAATTGTAGTGCTCGATTTGTGGTTTAGAAGGATGGAAAAGTATGTTTAGTGAGCTTTTAGAATTGAATTGAAAGTTCGAAAAAAAGGGGAAAACTGAAATGAAAAAGAAGTAAAAAAAAATGTTACGAATAAAGTGAAATAAAAAGGGTTATGATTTAATTTCTTGAGTGAAAAAGGTTGTTGATTATATTTGGAGATTGTTGGTTGTTGCGTGGAGTTGTTGTGACCTTTCTTGGTCATGTTTTCAGTTATATGATGCTCCCCCTTGGTTTTTCACCACAATTCCCAAATTATTTCATACCTTTAACCTCAGCCCCATTGCAACCCTTAAAAGTCCTCTTGATCATTGTGTATTGTATTGTTGAGTATTAAGTGAGTCAAAAAGTAAAAGTTAAAGAGTATATGTTTCATCTTAGTCGACTTATTTTAGGTTGAGTGTCATCATTTATCCTTTAAACACATGAGAGATTTGAGCGCACATGACAATAGTGAGGTCTGTCAGGTTTGGTTAAATCCAGCTTGGGAGAGATAGTATGTGGTATGATTGGAGAGTCGATTGCGATACATGACATGCTATGCGGCTTTGTTCGAGATTGTTTTGATGTTTGGTTTGTGTAGTGATTATATCTCTCGTGTTTTCAATTGAGTGGTTGACCCTATATATAGTCCTGTATTGTAGGTTGTCTTTCTTTTCCAATGTCTATGTCTTATTGCTTGAGGACAAGCAATGGTTTAGCTTGGGGGAGTTTGATGTGTCACTTTTATATATTGTTTTTAGATGCATTTTGATTGCATTTAGAACTCCTTTTAGAGCATTTAGGTGCATAATGGCATGAATTATGTAAGTTGTGCTCTACTACTTTCCGTTTGCGTGTTTCGATGATTTTCCGGTTATTTTGATGCAAATTGATTATGATTATCTAATATCAAGCCTATTAATCATTGAGGATGAGGATAGCTTGCACAAGGATCACAATGCATCCGTTTGGGACAATCTCGAGTTAGAATGAAGCAAAGAGTTAGTGAAAGAAGTGCCAAAACTGACAGCTGTTCACTATTTTGATCATAACTTTTGATAAAAAATTGATAATCAAGAGATTCTAGTTGGGTTGGAAACTAGACTTGAAGGGATTTCCAACGATAGGTCACACGCCCCAAATGGACTTCTGGTTCGAGAGATACAGCCTTCGCAAGTTGACGCAAAATCGCAGTTCTCCCGCCCGGTCGACCGGGCGTTTCGCCCGACCGGGCGAGAAGAAATCTTCATCAGAGCACAAGACTTGTTCGCCCGGTCAACCGGGCGAAAGATTTGCCAAAAATGTTTACGCGCCCGACCGGACGGAATCTCCCCTTTGCTCGTAAATTCAGAACACCGTCGCCCGACCGGGCGGTTTTTCGGGAATGTTTAATTTTGCCTTTTTTTGCCGGTTTGTAAAAACTATAAATAGGTCTTCTCTCTCTCCCCCTCCTCTTCTGGAGACGTTATTTCTTAGTTTTAGTTTTTAGGTTTAGTCTTTTTCTCTTTCTCTCTTGTTTTAGTTGTAAACCCTAGTTTTTATTCCTCTTCATTAATTCATGAATTCTATTAGTTTCCTTCATTGATTTCTTTAATTATGTTTTCTTTTATAGTTTTACTTTTTATTCTTTATTTCATGATTGAGTAGTTTTTATTTTTAGGGTTTGGGAATCCATGTTTATATGCGATAATTCTTGATGGATGTTTATTGATGGTTTCATTAGTCATTGTTATTTCTAATTGATTTGTATTTTCATTGTTAATCTTGCAATCTGATCAATTGTCTGATTAAATATTGCTAATAATGAGTCATAGATCGAGAGATAGTACTTTTTAGAGGCTTACCTACAGTTAGCAAATCTGATTATGTTGAGCGACTGTACTAGCATATGTTGATTTGAGAGCGTTAAGGCCCGACCGTAGGATTAACATGTGCTCTAGATTTCTGATTAGTTGAACTATTGATGATATTTTGATGGATTATAAATATGAACATGGTGAACCATTGTCCTAGATTCTTTTAGTTTAAATTTCATATTTTATTAGTTTAGAACCTTAATTCTCATATTTGTGATCTTATTTAGTTTTTCCATACCTTAGAAACTAGATTAAAATAACTATCTCTTTGTCGATTCGAACCTACTTACCCTACTACATTGTTAGAAGGTTTTGCAGGAATTATTTTTGACAGGTGTACGACAACCTATCACTACTGAGCTGATCAAAGGCTACACAACAAAACATATTAGCCCTAGATGTATGGTCAAGATTGACCTCAGAAAGGCTTATGATTCAGTTGAATGGCCTGTTTTGAGAGTGATGCTTGCTGAGTTGGGCTTTCCTCCACTGTTTGTTACATGGATTATGAGCCGTGTCTCTTCAGTTTCTTATTCCATTCTTATTAATGGAGCTCCTAGTCCTCCTTTTCATGCTCAAAAAGGCCTCAGGCAGGGAGATCCTCTCTCTCCCTTCCTGTTTACCATTTGTTTGGAATATTTGTCAAGATGCCTTGGGAATTTGCAGAATATCCCTCAGTTCAAGTTTCATCCTAGAAGTGCAAAACTAGGTGTTACTCATCTTATGTTTGCAGATGATTTTTGCTAATGTTTGCAAAAGCTGATGCTACTTCTGTGAAGTTACTCTTTGAAGCTTTTCAAGCTTTCTCTGCTGCATCAGGAATTAATGCTAATCTTGACAAAAGTAATGCCTACTTTGGTGGGATTACTACTCAAGAGTCTCTATCTTTGTTAAAAATTCTTCACATGCCTGCTGGAATCTTCCCATTTAAATACTTGGGAGTTCCCCTTGCTACTAGGAAGCTTTTCTATAAGGAATGTAAGCCTCTTGTTACAAAAGTCATAGCTAGAGTTAAAGATTGGACTGCTAAAAATCTCTCTTATGTAGGAAGAGCTCAGCTTGTTGCTTCTATTCTTCAAGGTATTCAGCTCTATTGGTGCCAGATATTCATCTTACCAAAGAAACTACTCAAAGAGATTCAGTCTATTTGCAGAATTTATTTATGGACTGGTTTGGATGGCAGCTCTAGGAAGAGTCCTATTTCTTGGGATACTTTGTGCAGAATTCAGTCTATTCTTGAGATTCAATCTTTCATTATATATTAATAAATTATAACGATTGAATATTAATAAAGTACTAATTGAGAAAAATCAGACAAGACCCCACATAACTATATTTTTCTAATAAATTGAAAAAAAATTGAGAAGTTTCTCTCCAAGTATGAATAGTGTCAATATTACAACTGAGAAAGATAAAAAAATAGAGGGAGTACATATCTATAGTTTTGAACCTATAACATACCATGGTGGCATTACATGAATAATCAAATGAAAGTTTGTCAACGTTATTTCAAAGGTATTAATTATGAAATTGGCTAATTATTTTATTCCTAGAATATTTATTGTATACATGATTATTTATGTTTAATTTTGTTTTTTGTATATCTATATGTCAGATCTTATTCTTTTCTCCATTAACTTATTCTACTAAATTAAACTTATTTTATTGGGAACTCAAGGTTCCCGTTTCTAAACTGTTTGAGGTCGTGGACCATAAAAAAGGGAACTTTGATAAGTCTTGATATGGTCATGATTGATGAAGAGGTATTTTTTTCTCTTAAATAATATTTTCGATTATTAGTAGAGGTTAATTTTATATTTAATTAATATATTCATGACACCATCATTATGATCTTCTTTTTTAGCTTTTCTATCTTCCATTGAATATGCGTTAGTGTTTATGTGCTATATTTTAAAAGTTGAAGTTATGGTTAGCACTCATGTTTTTCTCTATTCTTTTGTCATGCATCTATTAAATTATTAGCCTCTACTTTTTTAAAGTATCATTCGGATATTTTTCATGTGAAAACTGTGTTAGATATTGTTAGTCATACCAATTACTTGGGTACCATTTAATAATAGATTTAACTACAATATTCAATTGAATATTAAAAAATATAAAGTTTATATATCACAATAACAAATATAGAAATTAGAGTACAATGACAAATATATACATTCTCCGTTCTTTTTCTACTTGGTTTGAGCATGATTTTTAAGGATATTGTTCAGCATAGAGGTACTGGCTTTAATTAACTAGAGTATGGGATAAGTAAATCCTTAATAAAGTAAACACGACTTTATAAGTCAATTTAAGTAATTAATGATGGTTTTATTAACATAAAATAAAGACCATATTATTAATTATAGTTGTTTTTTTTTACCAAAAGTGGAATTCCAATAGATGAACTACCCAAAGTGATAATTGTTGCAATAGAAAAAGAATGGAGGAAGTATGTAAACACAATGGATATTATGTAAATTATGTATAACTTTTGCTACGTAATTCAGAACTAGTATATATATAAAGGAGGAATTTTTCAGGAGCATAGGGAGCTCCTCAAGATTTCGAGAGCATATAGCACGCCACGTAGGATTGATGATGTATCGTATTTTTATATAGGTTTTAGGTGCATTTAGGTTGCATTATAGGAGCATTTAGAGGCTTTATAGTTCATAATTGCATACTATTACTTAATCTGCGAAACATTACTCCTTTTGTGTGTTTTTGGTATTCTTTGATGAATTTCAGGTATTGAAAACATAATTGGAGTATTATTGGACAAGTTTGAGTACTTAGGAGCAATTGGAAGCAAGCTACATTGATAAGGATCATTTTGGATGTATTTGAGTGCAAATTGGAGCTAAATTGGAGTTGGAATTCATTGAAAGAATTGTGGAAATCGAGTCATGTTCACTCTTTTGTCCATAACATTTGACTCGATGCTGATATTGGGTTGATTCCAGCGGTATTGGAAAGTAGGCTTGAAGAGATTTCCAACGATAGGTTGCACGGTCCAAGGCGAGTTGTATTCTGAGAGATATGGGCTTCACAAGTTGGCCCAGTCTGTCAGGAACTTCTTACGCGCACGCGGTTTTGATAATTTCGGCCATTTAATGATTAATTTGGTTTCCTTATCTTGTAATTTGGTTTCCTACTAGGATTAGGAGTCATAACTATATAGTTTAGGTTTTCTAATTAGAGGAGGACATCTATTACTCACTTTTCGAATATCACATTATTCTTCCTCTAATTTTCTCTCTAGTTTTGACCTTAGTTTGTTTCTATTGCTACTTTGGAGATTCAAGATTTAAGCTTTCATATTCATCTTCAATTCAATAAGTCTTATTCTCTTCTCTTCTCTTTATTATATTTTAATTATGTTTTCTATTATGATTATTGCTCTATTTGCCATGATTAGTGAGTAGTCTTTTTATCTAGGATTGAGTTGAGCCCTAGTATGGATTGATCATGTAAATTCTTCTCTAATTCCCATGTTATTGAGTTATATGTTTAGGGTTTGATAAGATTGTTTTTATTGTCAATTTTGCATCTTAATTTAGCCCTAGTTTTATATTATCAACGAAAGTTGGAGTTGAGATTAGGAATAATTATTTGATGCTAAATTGTTATTTTATTAATTGAGTTCATCAACGAAAGTTGGGTCTTAATTTAGATAATCTTACCATTGATTTGAATTCTTCCATGAAAATAGGTGAGAACTAAAATTGGGAATTATTTGACATTTGTTCTTAATGCTTCTAATTATGTGTGTAAGCCATGAAAATAGGAGACATACATGTTAGTTAGGCCTTTTGCTATCACGAAAGTGAGTTCTAGGTATTGAGGAATGACCGAGTCATAAGGGAATGTCAATCTCACCTAAACTATAATTGAATAACTGGGATGTGAGTTATATTTTGATCAATTCGTATTAGTGGTGATGCTTATTCTTAGTGTTTTAATTATCATATTTATTGAGTTTGTCATATTTTGTTATTAGTTTAGATATTAGTTTATAGATTCTCCTTGATATTTGGAATGTGTAGCTATTTCCTAGTCTAGAGTCAACTAGTGTTTAGTCTTGCACCTCCCTCAGTTCGACCCGTATGTGCTACGACACCGTTCACTTGCGGTATTAAAATAAAACCCTAACAAGTTTTTGGCGCCGTTGCCGGGGAGGCTACGAAATAGAATTAGTTTGATTATAGATTTAGGAGACTACACCTGTTACTTTGTTTCTTGCTTATTTCTTCACTAGTTGTTGTTTCCGAATGCGCAGGCGATCGCGATCGGTAGATAACTTGGTCTTTGATCCCGAGATAGAAGCCACGACTAGGAGACTTAACGCTGAGAGAAGAAGAAGGGAGCAGGAAAATATTCGGAGAGAACCAATGGCTCGTCCTCTTCGAGAATATAATATGCCGGATGTCACATCTACATCTAGCATTGCTAGGCCTACTGTAGAGGCCAACAGCTTTGAGATCAAAATCCAACTGATCAACTTCATTCAACAAGATCAGTTTAGTGGCAGTACTATGGAGAATCCAAATGAACATATTAACTCTTTTCTTGAGAAGTGTGATACTGTGAAGATTAATGGGGCCTCCGATGAAGCTCTTCGCCTCCGTTTGTTCCCTTACTCCTTGCGAGACAGAGCAAAAGAATGGCTCAAGAGTCATGAGGGGAACAAGTTCACAACTTGGAATGAATTAGCCACTGCTTTCTGTCAGAAGTACTTTCCTCCTGGGAAAACTTACCAAGCTGCGCAATGCAATCACATCCTTCACTCAGTTGGATGGTGAATCACTCTATGAAGCTTGGGAAAGATTCAAGGATTTACAAAGGCAATGTCCTCATCATGAGATCCCAACATGGCTCCTTATTCAGACATTCTATAATGGGTTGACTCATGAGGTTCGAATCTCCATTGATGCCGCAGCAGGCGGTGCTCTCATGGGTAAGACAGCTGTTGAAGCTAAGGCCTTACTTGAAGAGATGACCGCTAACAGCTACCATTGGTCTAGTGAACGAACTCCATCTAAGAAGAGCGGCAAGTTTGAGGTTGATGCAATAACTTTACTCTCTAGTAAGGGTGATGCTTTGTCGCAACATATCAAGAATATTTCAATTGGTGCTCCTGCCGAGATGAACACTTTCCAAGGGAATAATGAAAACTTCACATCTGCGGATATGAGTATTGCGGAGCAAGAGCAAGCCAATGCTGTGTATGGTAATGCTAGACCTAGATACGACCCATACTCAAACACGTTCAATTCAGGTTGGAAAGATAATGAACGCTTCTCTTGGAGGAACAGCCAACCCCACACATCACAAACATCAAACCCCCTTGGGTTCCAGCAGAAGCAACAAGGTCAACCCTCTCAACAACCTCCTCAAAAATCAAATATAGACTCCATGCTAGAAAAACTAACAAGAAATTTGATAGAATGGACGCTCACAACAAGATGGTTGACACCCAAATTGCACAGCTAGCCCAACAGATGTCTCATGTGACCCAACAGGTAACCCAGCTTCAAAGAGCACCACCCCAATTCCCGGGGCAACCAGAACCAAATCCTTAGGGTCACCAAAATGTGAACGCAATTACTTTGAGATGTGGAAAGAGTTTAGAGGCACCAAGTAGACTAATTGTGGCACCCTCGAAGGTTGTGGGAGATATTTCTGAAAGTGTTGGTGATATGGTTGACAAAGATAATGTTATTGAAGAGGTTGAGAAAACACAATCCAAGCCCTCTAGAGTCTATGTTGAGCCGGCTCCTTTCCCTCATCGGTTGGCAAAGGCTCGAATTGAGAAGAAATACTTGAGTTGTTGAAGGGTATGCATCTTAATATCCCGTTCCTTGAGGCCATTTCTGAGATTCCTACATATGCTAAGTTCTTGAAGCAACTCTTGTCTGGTAAGAACAAAATTTGTGAAGCTGCTACAGTAGAGCTCTCTCAAGAGTGCAGTGCTATTCTTCTTAATAAGCTTCCTCCAAAGTTGAGTGATCCTGGAAGCTTCTCCATTCCATGTTCAATCGGTGATGTGACTATTTAAAGGGCACTCTGTGATCTTGGAGCCAGTGTAAGTCTTATGCCTAATACTATTTTCAAGAAGCTTAACTTTGGTGATCTTAGCCCTACTCGTGTCTCTCTACAATTAGCGGATAGGTTTATCAGATATCCTCTAGGTGTTTTGGAGGATGTACCCCTCCAAGTTGGCAAATTGACTATCCCATGTGACTTCTTTGTCATGGAGATGCCGGAAGATGTGCACACTCCGATCATACTAGGTAGACCGTGTCTTGCCACTGCTGGAGCTTTGATTGATGTGAAAAGTGGTAAATTGTCCCTCAATGTGGGTGAAGAGAAGGTAGAATTTGAACTCCACAAAGCTTTAAATGCTCCTTCTTTGGGAGATACTTGTTATCATATTGATGTTGTTGAGAGATGGGAAGAAGAGTTATCTATGGAGAGTAGAGATGATGATGCTCTAAAACGCTGTCTAACTGACGATGAGGCTAACGATGAAGAGACTACGGTTTATGAGAAGATGTTAGATGATGCACCAGTTTGTGAGAACGATAATCTGCCATTGGAGGTCCTACAAGTTGAAGCCATGACTAAGGAGTGTTCTAAGCCTCCTGAGGTAGAGTTGAAACCCCTCCCCTCTAATTTGAAATATGCGTTTGTGGGTGAAAATTCAACATATCCTATTATCGTGAATAGTGCACTTAATGACACTCAACTTGAACGGTTGCTATGCCTTGTTCGCAAGTATATTAGTGTCATTAGGTATACTATTGATGATATTAAGGGGATTAGTCCATCTTTTTGTACTCATAGAATTTTGCTAGAATAAGAAAATGCTTCATCTATTGAGTCACAGCGCCGCCTTAATCCTAACATGAAAGAAGTTGTGAAGAAAGAAGTTTTGAAACTCCTTGCGGCCGGCATTATCTACCCTATCTCTGATAGTAAGTGGGTTAGCCCGGTCCATGTTGTTCCTAAAAAGGGCGGCATGACGGTTGTGAAAAATGAAAAAGGTGAACTCATCTCCACTCGCACTGTCACTGGATGGAGAATGTGCACCGACTACCGTAAGTTGAACAAGGCCACTCGTAAGGATCACTTCCCTCTCCTCTTTATTGATCAAATGTTGGAGCGCCTTGCAAAACATTCCTTCTTTTGTTACTTGGATGGATTTTCTGGTTTTTTCCAAATCCCCGTCCACCCAAGTGATCAAGAGAAGACGACTTTCAAATGTCCCTATGGAACCTTTGCTTATAGAAGGATGTCATTTGGACTGTGTAACGCTCCAGCAACTTTTCAAAGATGCATGATAGCTATTTTCTCTGAGCTTATAGAACACTCTATGGAAGTTTTTATGGATGATTTCTTTGTTTATGGCACATCTTTTGATGAATGTTTGAAAAATCTTGAAAAAGTGCTACATAGGTGTAAAGAAGTCCATTTAGTGCTAAATTGGGAGAAATGTCATTTTATGGTGCAAGAAGGGGTAGTTCTAGACCATGTTGTGTCTCATAAGGGTATTGAAGTCGATAGAGCAAAAGTCGAGGTTATAGAGAAGCTTCCACCCCCCATCAATGTAAAAGGGGTGAGGAGTTTCCTTGGGCATGCGGGGTTCTATCGCCGTTTCATCAAGGATTTCTCTAAAATCTCTAGACCCTTGACCGAGCTCTTAGCCAAAGATACCCCGTTTGTGTTTACTAATGCTTGTCTTGAAGCTTTTCACAGGTTGAAGAATGCATTGATTTCAGCACCCATTATTCAACCACCTGATTGGAATCTTCCATTTGAGTTGATGTGTGATGCCAGTGACCATACTGTTGGCGCTGTATTGGGGCAAAAGCGTGATAGCAAGATGCATGCTATCTACTATGCTAGCAAAACACTAGATGGTGCTCAGATGAATTACACCACCACTGAAAAGGAGTTGCTAGCGGTGGTATTTGCGGTGGAGAAGTTTCGATCTTATTTGGTGGGATCGAAGGTGATAGTGCATACGGATCATGCGGCACTCAAGTTTCTATTGAGCAAAAAGGATGCCAAGCCCCGCTTGATTTGTTGGATATTGCTTCTCCAAGAGTTTGACATGGAGATTAAGGACAAGAAAGGAACTGACAATGTTGTAGCGGACCATCTTTCCCGCCTCACCTTAGAAGCTCGAAAAGATGATCTCCCAATTGATGATTCCTTCCCCGATGATCAATTATTTGGTATTTACTCTACTACACTTGGTCAATCTCCTTGGTTTACTGATATTGTGAATTTTCTTGCTAGCGGAGTTCCCCCTCCTGATTACTCATCATATCAACGCAAGAAGTTCTTCCACGATGTCAAACATTACTTTTGGGATGATCCCTGTCTTTATAAGTCTTGTGCCGATGGAGTCATTCGTCGATGTGTACCGGAAGACGAGGTGACATCTATTCTCTCTCATTGCCACGATATGCCTTGTGGAGGCCATGCTAGTACTTCTAAAACCGCCGCAAAGGTATTGCAGTGTGGTTTCTATTGGCCTTCTCTGTTCAAGGATGCTTATCATTTTGTCAAGGCATGTGATAGATGTCAACGCACAGGGAATATTTCGCGCCGAAACGATATGCCTCTCAATTTCATTCTTGAGGTTGAAATCTTTGATGTATGGGGTATCGACTTTATGGGACCATTCCCATCTTCTCATTCGAACAAGTTCATCTTGGTAGCTGTTGACTATGTATCCAAGTGGGTGGAAGCCCTCGCTTCTCCAACGAACGATGCCCGCGTGGTTTCCAAGTTGTTTAAGAGAGTAATATTCCCGCGCTTTGATGTTCCACGAGTGGTGATTAGTGATGGAGGGAGTCACTTCATTGAACGAAAGTTCGAAGCTCTGCTTAAGAAATATGGTGTGCAACATCGTGTTGGTCTCTCCTATCACCCACAAACAAGTGGACAAGTTGAGATTTCAAATAGGGAGATCAAGTCTATACTTAAGAAGACCGTGGATAGATCGCGCAAGGATTGGTCTATCAAGCTCGATGATGCACTATGGGCATACAGAACGACCTTCAAGACTCCAATTGGTACCACGCCCTATCGCCTCGTGTATGAAAAATTATGTCACTTACCCGTTGAGCTAGAACATAGAGCATTTTGGGCTATCAAGAGCCTAAATTATGACTTCGACCGAGCGGGTGAACACCGAGCTTTGCAATTGAACGAGCTTGATGAGCTCCGTTTGGATGCTTATGAGAGTTCGTGCCTCTACAAAGAGAGAACTAAGAAGTGGCACGGCAAGCAGATTATGAAACGAGAGTTCCATATTGGTGACTCCGTGCTCTTATTCAACTCCAGATTGAAGCTTTTTCCTGGTAAACTACGCTCTAGGTGGTCGGGGCCATTCCAGGTCACTAAGGTTTTTCCATATGGTTCAGTGGAGGTCACTAGTGCAGCAACTGGCTCTTTTAAGGTGAATGGTAGTCGCCTCAAGCACTATGTTATTGGTGAGCCGATTGAAGGGAAGCAAGTGTTCTGCTTATCCCTTCCGCCCAATATGGAATGATTTTTAAGGAGTCGAGCTCATTGACTTTAAACGAGCGCTTTTTGGGAGGCAACCCAAATTTTTCTCACTCTCTTTTCCTCTTACTTTTCTTATTCCCCCTCCCTTTGCATTTCTTTTATTTTTTTTTTCCTTTTTTTTTCCTTTTTTTTGCATTGTAGATTATAAGCTCATTTGCTTTCCTTTCAAACTCTCTTATTTAGAACTAGCAAAAACAAACAAGAGAAAAGAAAACAAAAATCATAAAAACACAAAAATCCAAAAATATTTTCCCTATTTTTACTTAGTAGGAACTAATTTTTTTTTACTGCTTTCTTATAGGCCCATTTGTTCTGCTTCTTGGTGGAGACTTTCAAACTCGTGGACTTGGATCGCATAGCATATCAAGCTGCCGAGCATCTCCCTCACGCGGTCACGCCTAAGCAGTAACCAACACGGGTTGGCCGTGGTATCCTCCTCAAGCCACGAGTTACCCGTGGTCTTGAGCTGGGCGAAGACACCAAGCAGCAGCCCCAACAGTGATCTCCACGGGTCGGCCGTGGCACCCATCCACAAGCCACGGGCTGACCGTGGACTTTGCTGTCCAGTCCACAACAAAACAAAACCCAAAAAAAAAACAAACAAACAAAGCTAGCAGTTACTCCCACGCCCAGGCCGTGGGCTTCCCCTTCACGCCACGCCCAGGCCGTGATTTCTCTCCCTCACACGCTGTACAACAGCCATTCTAAAAAAAAAAAAAAAAAGAAAAAACCCGAAAAAGAAAAGAAAACGACGCAGAAGAAGCAAATCCTTGAACCCTCACTCAATTGAAATAGAAGGGCGAGCAGCTTCTCCATACTGATTTTCGATCCTCTACCGTGCCGTCACTTGCGCATCAGCGTTGCACTCCTAATTCTCTCTCATCAATTTTCAGTAAGGGTTTTCAGTTGGACGAAATCAAGGTGCTA
The DNA here is from genome assembly GCA_947648045.1 of Beta corolliflora. NCBI lineage: Eukaryota > Viridiplantae > Streptophyta > Magnoliopsida > Caryophyllales > Amaranthaceae > Beta > Beta corolliflora. The sequence continues at coordinate 4,392,203 of CANSZD010002913.1, forward strand.
TTTTTTATTTTATTTTGGGTTTGTGATTGTTGCAAGTGACAATTTGTTAGTGGGCTTTCACCTTTTCCTATCCTCTGTGCAACTTGACGTGATAAAGACATAAAAATTGAATCTTGGAGATATTAGCAAGACTTGTGATTGAAATTTCAAACTTGATTTTGGCGGCAAATCTCTCTTTGAATCATCAAGTTAGAGATGGCTCGTGTGACGAACAAGCGTAAGCGGACCCCCATCAAGCGCCCTACCAAATCTAAAACCAAGACTCCAAGTTCAAAAGGTAAATCATCATCATCTTCTTCTAAATCACCCATTGTGATCAATTATTATGATATTATCTTCAAGGATGATGAGCAAAAGAAGAAGTATGATAGATTGTTTCTTAGAGATGTCATTGCCACTCGATATTGCAATCCCCATGCTTTACGATCTTTACATATTGAGGATGATGTGAATTGGCTTGTAAATAACATTGGGTGGGGTGACTTTATCAACAAGAAAATGCCTACATACAAGAGAGCAACATTTGAGTTTTTAAGCTCCTTGAAGACTAATATTGGTCTTAGTTTCATCACTTTTCGGTTGTATAACCAAGATTTTCACTGGACATTAGCTCAGTTGAGTGCCCACTCTTGCATTACCCAACGGTGGTACGCGTAATACCCCCAAAGGTTGGCTAGCCGCTCCCACGTGGTGCACTCTCAGGGGTGGCGTTGCTTGGAACTCGAAGGGTGTTAAAGGCAATTTCATTCGTCATCCCGCTATTCGCTATGTTCAGAGGTTGCTCACATGCACAGTACTAGGACGTCATGATGGTGGTAATGTCCGAAAAGATGATCTCTACTTTATTGACCACATGCTTCATGCAAAGGCTATTGATACATGTGCTTTTCTCGTCAAACAAATGGAAACTTTGGCTAATCGAAGTGATGTTGGCGGTGCAATTGTCCAAGGGGGTTATGTCACTCTAATTGCTCTTAGTTTGGGGTTTCGCAATCGTCTCTTAGAGGAAGGTGCTATCATGGGGACTGATGTTCTGAATTTTTCCTCTTGTGTCTCTATGGGTTGGATTAAGGAGCAAGAAGGTACCACTTTGTGGTGTATTCGCGATGACGGTGAGGATGAGTTGCCCTCTTCTGAGGCAATGACCTTGCGTGATCCCACCAATTGGTCTTTTGGTCAAGGTTTACCTCGCATTCGGGAGGCAGTACCACTTTCATGTCCCCCAGAGGCTCCTAACACCTCCTCTTATTCCTTAGAGAGAGCCATTGGCAAACTCCAAGACTCAGTTGACCAGTTGCAACATGAACAACATCAAATCAAAGCACAACTGGCCTCCATGTCCACTATCTTGGAGGAGTTTCACTCTTGATGGCGACTACATGGGTCCTCGCACCATCTTTCACCCCCTCCACAGTGAGGCTCTATGAGATCTCTTCTCCTACCTTCCTTCTCTCATTCTTTTCTTTCCATTGTGGACATTGCAAATTTCAGCTTGGGGAGGGATATTCTATCATTTATTGCTTTCTAGTATAGATTTTATGGTTTTCCTAGGTTGTTGCACGGTTTGTACCGCTCATTAGGAGTGGGAGTTTACGTGTAACCAAAAAAATGTATTGTTTTCTTAGTTGCATTATCATATTAGTTTTCATCTCATGTTAGTTGCATCTATGGGACTATTGCTAGCACTATTTGAGAACTTAGTTGATATCTTTACTACAGTCTTAACCGTGATTCATCTCGTTCATGATTCTTCGTAGCATGATTATATCGTGATTGATTGCTTGTGGTAAGATTGGTTGATCTCTCTCTGGCTTGATTTAACCTTACTGTTTAGACACCTTAACCCCAGTGAGCTTTTGTGCCTATAAACTGACATATCTGTGTCAGTTTGTTATTTCATGTGTGATTAGTTCCTCATTTGATGCATGGATCTTCACTTTGACTTGGTACTCTTTGACACTTGACTCTATAAGCATTTGGATATGATCGAGGCGTTTTATTTCATGATATTAGCTCAAGAATGATTCTTGTTTTCATATTATACTTTCTCTAGCCCCGCTGAGCCTTTCCTGACTTTGTTTGGAATTAAGACCTACATTACAAACCCTTGGCCTCATGTGATTCTTGTCCCAAGTCTAGCTTGGGGGAGCAAGTGTTAGTTTCGATTTGGTTTGTATTGAAATGAAAGTGCTCAAAATATGGTTTACTTGGAAGAAAAAAAAAATTGTTCTACGAGCTTGGAAACTGAAAAAAAAAATAATGAGAAAAAGTTGAAAAAAAAAAGAAAAAAGAAATGGATTGAAAAAAGAAGTGAATATCAAAAGTTGTGAATAAAGTGAAAAGAAAGGGTTCATTGTGAATTAATTGAGTAAAAACGTCGTTTGGTTATATTTTTTGGAGATTATTGGTTGTTGCATGGAGTTATTGCGACCTTTCGTGGTCATGTTGTCAATAGTATGATGCTCCCCCTTCTTGGCTTTTAGCACCACATTCCCAAATGTATTTCCTACCCATAACCTAAGCCCCATTACAACCCTTGAAAGTCCTCATGATCTTCTTGCGCTATAATTTCGAGTGTAAAGTGAGTCGATAGTCAAAGTTAAAGAGTAAATGTTTCATCTGAGTCGACATGGTTTAGGTTGAGTGATATTGATTATGCCATAAACACATGAGAGTACGAGTGCACATGACTAAAGTGAGGTCTCTCAGGTTTGGTTAAGTCTAGCTTGGGGGAGATGGTATGTGGTATGCTAGGAGAGTTGATTGCATTACATGACGTGCTATGCGACTTTGCTTGAGAATGTTTCGATGCTTGCTTCGTGTAGTAATTGTATCTCTCGTGTTCTCAATTGTGTGCCTGGCCCTATTGTAGTCCCATATTGTAGGTTGTCTTTCTTTTCCTATGTCTATGTCTAATTGTTTGAGGACAAGCAATGGTTTAGCTTGGGGGAGTTTGATGTATCGTACTTTTATATAGGTTTTAGGTGCATTTATGTTGCATTATAGGAGCATTTAGAGGCTTTATAGTTCATAATTGCATACTATTACTTAATCTGAGAAATATTACTCTTTTTGTGTGTTTTTGGTATTCTTTGATGAATTTCAGGTATTGAAAACATAATTGGAGTATTATTGGACAAGTTTGAGTACTTAGGAGCAATTGGAAGCAAGCTACATTGAGAAGGATCATTTTGGATGTATTTGAGTGTAAATTGGAGCTAAATTGGAGTTGGAATTCATTGAAAGAATTGTGGAAATCGAGTCATGTTCACTCTTTTGTCCATAACTTTTGACTCGATGCTGATATTGGGTTGATTCCAGCGGTATTGGAAAGTAGGCTTGAAGAGATTTCCAACGATAGGTTGCACGACCCAAGGCGAGTTTTATTCTGAGAGATATGGGATTCACAAGTTGGCCCAGTCTGCAAGGAACTTCTTACGCGGACGCGGTTTTGATAATTTCGGCCATTTAATGATTAATTTGGTTTCCTTATTTTGTAATTTGGTTTCCTACTAGGATTAAGAGTCATAACTATATAGTTTAGGTTTTCTAATTAGAGGAGGACATCTATTACTCACTTTTCGAATATCACGTTATTCTTCCTCTAATTTTCTCTCTAGTTTTGACCTTAGTTTGTTTCTATTGCTACTTTGGAGATTCAAGATTCAAGCTTTCATATTCATCTCCAATTCAATAAGTCTTATTCTCTTTTCTTCTCTTTATTATATTTTAATTATGTTTTCTATTATGATTATTGCTCTATTTGCCATGATTAGTGAGTAGTCTTTTTATCTAGGATTGAGTTGAGCCCTAGTATAGATTGATCATGTAAATTCTTCTCTAATTCCCATGTTATTGAGTTATATGTTTAGGGTTTCATAAGATTGTTTTTATTGTCAATTTTGCATCTTAATTTAGCCCTAGTTTTATATTATCAAAGAAAGTTGGAGTTGAGATTAGGAATATTTATTTGATGCTAAATTGTTATTTTATTAATTGAGTTCATCAACGAAAGTTGGGTCTTAATTTAGATAATCTTGTCATTGATTTGAATTCTTCCATGAAAATAGGTGAGAACTAAAATTGAGAATTATTTGACATTTGTTCTTAATGCTTCTAATTATGTGTGTAAGCCATGAAAATAGGAGACATACATGTTAATTAGGCCTTTTGCTATCACGAAAGTGAGTTCTAGGTATTGAGGAATGACCGAGTCATAAGGGAATGTCAATCTCACCTAAACTATAATTGAATAACTGGGATATGAGTTATATTTTGATCAATTCGTATTAGTGGTGATGCTTAATCTTAGTGTTTTAATTATCATATTTATTGAGTTTGTCATATTTTGTTATTAGTTTAGATATTAGTTTATAGATTCTCCTTAATATTTGGAATGTGTAGCTATTTCCTAGTCTAGAGTCAACTAGTGTTTAGTCTTGCACCTCCCTGAGTTCGACCCGTATGTGCTACGACACCATTCACTTGCGGTATTAAAATAAAACCCTAAAAATTGCCATGTCATTAGTTTTTATTTTTATTTTTTTACAAAAACATAGTTCTAAATACATTTAAATACATATAAGGAGCTTTGGATAAGCGAAAATTAGAGTTTGGTTTTGAATGAACAACCTAAATTGTTATATTAGATAAATTATGTATAACTTTTGCTCCGTAATTCAGAATATTATAATTTTTGTACCATTGGATAATACTCGAAATATGCTCCGGAATAAGATGCATTTACAATATAATTCTACAACTTATGAAATAAAGAGTGTCGCGTAGGATTTTCATGTCATTAATTTTTATTTTAAATATTTAAAAAAATAGAGTTCTACTGAGTTCTACATATATGTAAACACATAAAAGGAGCTTTGGATAGGGAAAATTAGAGTTTGGTTTTGAATAAAAAAACTAAATTATCATATTATGTAAACTGAATATAACTTTTGCTACCTAACTCAAAACATTATTATTTTTATCATTAGAGAGTACTTGAAATATGCTTCAAAAAAAGATCCATTTATAATATACTCCGTCCGTCCCTAAATAGAGTTGTCATTTCTTTTTATAGAGAGTTCAACTTAAGCATGCCATGCCATTTTGCATAGAGTGCGCCACTAGGGATGGCAATTGGGCGGTGCGGGTGCGGAGGATGGTACCTCCACCCCTGCACCAGCATAAAATTCTCATCCCCATCCCCGCCCCACCACCCATTGCGGAGGAAATTTTCAGACCCATCCCCACCCCACCATGTACGTATTTATACCCATCCCCGCCCCACCACCCGCATGGGTACCCGCACCCGTTTCGTACCCGCGTCGTACCCACTTCATCCCCACTCCACCACCCGCATGGGTATCTGCACCCGCGTCATACCCACATTTATATTTGCAAGATAAAATTATTAATAATATAAGTATATAAATAGAATTTTAATAATAAATATGCGGGGCGGGCGGGGATGGAGCGGGTATAGCATAAAATCCACACCCGCTCCACCACCCATTACGGGTACAATTTTAATCCCCATCCCCTCCCCATCCCCGCCAAACCTAGAACCATCCCCGTCCCACTTGGGCGGGGATGGGGCAGGTACTTGACCCACCCCACTGCCATCCCTACACGCCACATAGGATTGTCATGTCATCAATTTTTTTTTTTTATAAAAATACAGTTCTAAATAGATTTCAATACATGTAAGGAGTTTTGGATAAGCGAAAATTAGAGTTTGATTTTGAATGAACAACCTAAATTATTATATTATGTAAATTGTGTATAACTTTTGCTGCGTAATTCGGAATATTATAATTTTTGTACCATTGGATAGTGCTCGAAATATGATTCGAAATAAGATCCATTTACAATATAGTTCTAAAACTTATGAAATAAAGAGCGTTGCGTAGGATTGTCATGTCATTAATTTTTATTTTAAGTATTTTAAAAAAATAGAGTTCTACATATATTTAAATACATAAAAGGAGTTTTCGATAGGGAAAAATTAGAGTTTGGTTTTGAATAAAAAACCTAAATTATCATATTATGTAAATTGAATATAACTTTTGCTACCTAACTCAAAACATTATTATTTTTACCATTGGAGAGTGCTTGAAATATGATTCAGAATAAGATCCATTTATAATATACTCCCTCCATCCCTAAATAAATTTCTCATTTCTTTTGGGAACAAATATTAAGGAGAAATAATAAGTTTCACAAGTTAAATGGGTGAGTGAACTATATGTGAAAAATGATAATTGGTGGGAATACCAAACAAGTCAAGGTTGTAGTTGGTATTGGAAGAAGATTTGTGAAGTGAAGGATGAAATTAAGAGTGTGATGAACTTTGATCAAATGGTGAATATGACTGCGTTTTCAGTGAAGCATGTCTACACTCTTTTAGTTGGTGAGTTTGAGAAAATTCATTGGGACAAATTTGTGTGGAATAGACAAGTTATTCCAAAACAAAGATTCTTCTTATATGGCTTATGATGATGGGAAGATTGCAGACTACAAAAAGACTGTTTGATATGGGAATTGCTGCTGAGGCTAAATGGTTGATATGTGGTGCAATGGAGGAAACTCAGACGCATTTGATGTTTGAGTGTCATTTTAGCAAAGCTGTTTTGTTGAAAGTTCTCAGCTGGCTTGAAGTTCAACATTTTCAATTAACTGTCCAGAGCTTTATTCAGTGGATTAGCAGAAGCAGAAGGTCAAAATTCCAGAAACAAGTGTATGTTGTTACTTTGGGAGCTCTGGTGTATCACATCTGGAGGAATCGAAATGATGTGTATTGGAATCAAAAGGTTCATTCAGCAAATGATATTGTGTATAGAGTGCAGAAGGATGTTATAGATAGGTGTTATAGTGTTTTGCCTAAAAAGATTACAGGAGCTAGCAAAATTTGGCTTAGGAACTTAGTTGTTCATGTTTGTATGTAGAAGTTTTTGACTGCCTTGGGGGTGGGGGTCCAACCTAGTTGGTTTCCCTCCCCTTGGTTTCTCTTTAGGAGTAAACTTGTTTTTGAGCTTGAATATACATACTTATCTAGCAAAAAAAAAAAAAAAAAAAAGTTTCACAAGTAAAAATTGAAGTTGGTACACTATTGATGAATTGTTTATTGAGGAGAGAGAACGTGGGGGAGTGGGTAATATAATAAAGTGAAAGCTAAATAATATTTTAATTGGTGGACCCATACCAAATAAGGAAATGGGAAATCTATTTGGGACAGACATAAATGACAAAATGAGAACTCTATTTAGGGACGGAGGGAGTAGTTTTACAACTCATGAAAATATATTCAATTAGATGAATGATAAAGCCTTATTTAGCAAACAATTGATGATACACCCGGGTGTACCTTGAGCATGGTACACCCAACTATTTTTTTGTTCATTGTTCATTTTTTTGGCGACAAGTACAAACAAACAAGCCCTATGGAAGTTTGTCACCCTGTCTAGCAGTTGTAGCTAAGACATGAGCTAATTGCACTTCCTGCCTATTAACTTTGCAAATTTCATAGGAAAGAAACTTACTACAGTTTATTTTAATATCATGAATTATACTGGAAATTTTGAATGGCTGATGATGACTTCTAATTGCCTGTAGTAGCACGACAGAGTCTGTTTGCACCTGGACACATCTGTACCCATTGATATGGGCCTCAAGCAAACCTCGAAGAAGAGCTTGCGCTTTTGCTTGGAGCGACTACAAAGCCATAGTCCTATCATTACCTTCAAAAACTTTACCAGCCTCCACTTATTGAGGCCACCCAACCTAAATCTGCTTTGGGATGCTTCTTTTTGTGCGATTTCCAAGCTCCATCAACTTGAATAGTGCAAATGTCACCTTGACACAATCCTCCTATAACGGGTGTTTTTTAGAGTAAAGCGTATTATGTGACTGAGCCAACTTTAATTCTCGCTTCCTTAGGACCTCTCTTTCCTCTGCTTCCTTGAGGTGGATATTTTTCTTTGTTATAATTGAATTTGGATTTTTGTCTGCGTTGCGAAACACAACGTTATTGCTGTGTAACCAAATTGCCCAAAGGGTGGCTATGAATTCTCTAGCTCGCTCTATTTGAATCTTGATCGTCCTCTTTCCAGAATATAGTAAGGAAATTTTTAATCCAATCTGAAATAGGGATGAAGGTCGCAGTAGAAGTTCGAATTCCCAAAGAAGAGCAAGCCCAGACTCGATTAACAATATCACAGTCTCTAAAAAGATGACTTTCGCTCTCTTCGCTCACATTGCATAAGTAACTAAGATATTCCGTTTTCTCAGGTTGAGGTTGAGGTTGAGGGTGAGAGCTTTGTTGAGGATTCTCAATATGAAACACTTCCACTTAGGTCTAATGTCTGCTGCCCACAACCTATGCCAAAATTTCATATTAATTTTTGAGGTGTCCAAATACCCTTTTTGCTTTAGGAAGAAAGCGTAGACGTCTTTGACTCTAATTTCGCCTGATTTGGAATCGCTCCAATTATATTCATCTGGTAGATCTTCAATTGGAATATGGGTAGAAATAATTCTAATCATACAAATGAGTAAAATATACTAAAGGAAAGTTCTAAATGAGTAAATGAGCAAAAGTTAGTCTTGGGTGTACCATGCACATGGTACACCCAAATGTATGATGAATGAACTCCATTATTTAGTCTTTCTTTTAGATAAATAATAATAAGAGCTATAAATATAGTGAAACTATATGTGATCATAGCATTTTGTCATAGGTCCAATTTACAGGATCAAACATATTATCTTTCAAAACCTCAGTCTTAATCAATTGAACCAAAACAATTTAGTATTGCAACAAAATTTATTAAGAAAACTTTGTTGTTACAAAAGAAAAACTAAAATCTATAGCGATAAAGTTATTACTCTCTACTTTCTTAATAAAGTATCATTCGGTTATTCTTCATGCTAAAGCTGTGTTAGCTACAATTAGTCATACCAATTATTGGGATACCATTTAAAAATACTTAGCTACCATATTCAATGGAATATTAAAAAATACAAAATTTATATATAACCAATAACAAATCTAGAAATTAGAGTATAATGACAAATACTTTATCCGTACTTTTTCTACTGCAACCATGGGTTTGGGCATGGTTTTTAAGGAAATGAAGAAAATTGGTAGTTTAGCATAGATTTTCCCCTTTAATTAACTAGAGTAGGGGATAAATCCTTAAAGTAAACGCAATTTTATAACACAATTTGAATAATTAATGATGGTTTTATTAACATAAAGAAAAGACAATATTGTCAACTATAGTTGTTTTTTTTAACCAAAAGTGGAATGGTCCCAATAGATGAAACTACCCAAAGTGGTAATTGTTGCAATAGAAAAAGAACGGAGGAAGTATGTAACAAAAAAATAAATAAAAATAAGCAACAACCCGTGCAACGCAGGGGCTTCAAAACTAGTAAAGTAATAAACGAGCCAGAATGAATATAAGTAGCATAAATTTGATTGGATTTTAATTCATTGTTTAGTTGATATTCTATGGCTTTTAAAATCTTTGATTTAAGAAAAATAAATTGATAGTAGGGCTAGCAATTCATGTCAGTGGGTGTGTTTGGTTTCATGTCGATTTCGGGTTGGCCTCCAAATGTATCAAAATTGATATAAAAAGTAGAATAGTTAAATAATATGATAAATATAACTAATCGGGTTGACTTCGTGTCATTCGTTTTTTGTCAGGTTCATGTTTCTCTCGGTAACTTCAGGTCGGATTCGTGTCGTATCAGGAATTGCCAGTCCTAGTTGATAGTGATACGCATGATCTCCTAGCTTTTAGTTATTTTTCTTAGAATGATTTATTTTTTGCTCAACCTTCTGCTCATTTCACCATTTCGTCTAGGTTCTTCTAATATGTTGATGGATAGTATTGCTGGACAAAAAGGTCGATTTACTAGTTGATTCAATAAAAAGATTTGGGCCTTGCCTAAAATAGACCGTTGGGTTTTTGGAAAGAAACTTCAAGTGAGGTTTGATTTTCATCTGGACAATGAGATCATCTTAGTAAAATTCGTACCAAACTTTGAAGTGGGCCGACCATTTTTATTTCATTATCGAGTGCTTTCAACAAAGCTTTTCATGACCATCACTTCAAAATAGATCGTCATAATTTGTAGATAATTAATTATCTTTGAACATTTTTTTTTATCGTCATGATTCATGAAGGCGCACGCATAACTCTCTTTTCTATTGGTTTTCTCCTTTCTGTTTTAGGCTGGCCCCTGGGTTAGGGGCCAAGTCTAAGTTTGTTTTCTATAAAAAAATATAAGTTGGGGAAAAATATAGTCATGTGGGATCTAATTATATTATTTCTCGTCATATAGTTTCTTAATATCAATTTTTTTATAATCTTTACTTCAACATAATTAGTGATTTTAATGTCCGAAGTCATATGTTGTAAAACATGCCAAGAGTTTAGGGTAAAACTAAAAAAAAATCGGAAGAAGTACAACTATCATAAACAAGCTAAGATCAGTACTTTGCCTCAAAAAAAAAGAAAGAAAGAAAAGAATGAGTAGCTAAGAAATTACAGCAATCTAAAATAAATTATTAAGAAAGAAACCGACCCTAAAACAAGTAGCTAGACAACAGTGGAACTCATTATATCCATAATACTTAAAATCCTTAAAAAGAAATCATATCCATAATCCATAATATAATAGAAGTAAGTATTTGAACCCAAACAAAACTCTCAAGTGATTGGTGGAGAGGAGAGTCAGTTATGATTTAGAGTATCCCAACATCATACAACTTATGATCAAGTTCTACCTTATCTTGTACGATCAAGTATTATATAATCCAACAAGTTAAATGTACTTCTTGCAACTTCATTAACATTTAACACCACCAAGCACAAGCATACGTAGCTTCTTGTTTCCCACACCACCAAGCACCAGCTACCACCATACCTAGCTTCTTGTTTCCCACACCTAGCTCCAACGTAACGATGAACACTCTTTTTGACATCCCCGGCTACAAATTTAATCCCACAGTTGAAGAAATTTTTGGACTCTTTCTAAAACCCAAAATCTGTGGTGGAGAACTTCCGAGGGACCATCGAATCACCGACGTTGATCTTTATGCTTGTCATCCCTGTGAGTTATTCAAAGATATGGCCATGAGTGAAGATCTAGAGGAAGAAAGAACTCGCTACGTATTTACCGCACTCAAGAAAGTTAGTAAGGCAAAAAAAGGCAGAAATAACCTACGTCGAATCCCGGGAGTTGGAACATGGGAAGGAGAGCGTCCTGACGAGATTAGAGATGAGCATGGTACAGTTATTGCTTATGATAGGTATTTCAAGTTTGTACCGGAACCTAAAAAAGAAGATAGTCTTGTAGATGGTAATAATAGTATTTCAATGGTGGAGGGGGAGTGGAGGATGCATGAATATTCCTTCCATCCAGACTTCTTGCAACAAGTACAAGTAGAGAGGGACTTAGTTCTATGCCGGATAACTATGAAAGTCAAGGGAAATAGTAGAGCAAAAAACAAGCGTGGATGTCGAGGAGTGATTTATGTGCGCGAACCTCCTGCTTCTTGCAACGTCATGATGCAGCCACCACAATCCAATGATAATGTTTTTACCGCCGCTGCCGCCGTACAAGAGATTGAGCGACCATATGATCAAGCAATTAACAGTACTAATGCTACTACTGAACCTCCTCTTTCTTACAACAACGTGATGATGCAGCTGCCACAATCGAATGATTATGCCTTTACCGCTGCTGCCGCTGCTGCTGAACAAGAGATTGAGCAACCATATGATCAAGGAATCAGGGGTAATAATGCTACTACTGATGTGGAGTCTTTCGTACCAACTTATTTCGATATATTTGGTGAAGATATGGAGGTCCTTGATAAAGTGGATGAATCCGCATCTTCTTCTGATCATCTTAGCTGCAATGCTACTACTACTACTATGGAGGATGTGGGTGAAAGTATGGAGGTTGTCGATAATGGTAAAAGTTTGGACATCGTCGTGGATGATACCATGAAGGGGGGTGATGGTAATAATGCTACTACTGATGTGGAGTCTTTCGTACCAACTTTTTTGGATATATTTGGTTATTCTAGCGACGTGGAAAATATGGGTGAAGATACGGAGGTCCATGATAATGTGGATGAAACCGCACCTTCTACTGATCTTAGCTGCAATGCTGCTACTTCTACTGTGGAGGAAATGGGTGAACGTATGGACATCGTCGTGGATGATACCATGGAGGGTGATCAAAGAAATTGCGCTACCGTTTGTTCTACTGATCTTTGTGGCAATAGTACTACTACTTCTATGGAGTATTTGTGTGAACCTTTACAGGTGCCCGAAGACAACATTCTTGATATTGACTTTGGCTTCCTAGATACAGAATTTACGATAGACGTAGATGAGTTCCTTAGAGATGTATAAAATAAGATTTTGTTTCATGTATGATGATTGATCCAATTAGTGTCTTATCAAAGATACTGTGCTAATTACCAATTTAATTAGGTTGTAATGATTCATGGCATTATGGTCTTTATGATATACTTTCTTTCAGTTTATGCTTACGTTTGAAACTCTTTTTATGTACAAGCTGCATTAATATATTTTTGCAAATTTAATTTCCTTGAGTTTATACTTAAGCAAAACCTTAGGACATTGAATCTCACAGGAAACAAGAGTTAAGACAACTAATAGATGTTCATTAAGAAATAACATACAAAAATTACAAGTGTGGTGGCTTTAGAATTTTGAATACGATAGCCAAAAACCACTATTTACAAATCAAAAGTTTGTTTGTTCAGTTGTTGTTACATCTGTATGCATAATAGACTTGTCCCGAGAAGCCTCCTCTAACCTCTCCAGTTTCCACAATAGTGAGCGATTTGTTTTCTCTAATCCTCTCATTTTCAGTTCTATCCATTTTGACAGTTTAGATAGCAATTCATCAATCTGCAATTTAGAAATTGTGCTCATAATTGGTCAAGGAAACATCACAAGGGTCCAGATATGCAGCTAGTTACACAAAAAAGATGGACCAAATCCAACGAGCAATCCAATTCAAGTAGGCTCCAAAAGGTACATTTTGTAAGGGATGCAGCAATCTTATGTGGGCTTAGGTGTATGTCTGTAGAATATTAGTAGCCCTTCTATTAGGACCTAAGAAGAATGTTCCCCACTTCCCTCTATTGCAAATGTCATTAATGCCTTATTGTTCGTCGACTGAGTGACTATCTTAATTTTCAGAAGAATATTGTTGTCAGAAGCATCTAAACTTGGATGCAGAAGTTTTCCAACAGTTTTAGGAATGAAAACTGTTGGAGATTTAGAGTATTATGTTAGTTTAATTCATGTTATATTGTTTGAATCACTTGGTTATGGTGTCGTAATTCAAACAATGTATGTAATAATATGCTACGACAATGTCTGATGAAGTCCAAACAAAGGACAGCACACGCACAAGCTTCACACCAAGGAGGACTAAGAGGTCGCACCTCGCGAGATTCCTTGCACCTCGCGACCCTTGGATTTTCTGACGGTTTTTTCTGCGATTCGTTTCAGTTTTCTGAAACAGCGTAGTATTGTTATATATATGAGAATACTCATATGATGAAGGTTGTTGAAAATATAACTTCTCTCTTTTGCACAAATATCTGAAAAGATTAAATCAGAATTGCTTCATCATTTCAAATCTTTCTCAAACTCATTTCCTCTTGATAGTGTTCATAGTTAGCGTGACCACTATTGATCTTCTTTGTATCTCGAAGGTGAATTTCGTGTACCCGTGCTATACGAATAGGGTCGGAATATTACTTTTGGGAAAGTGATTCACGCCTAGAAGATAGTTCATCTTGTGACCCTTCATATTTTCTTCATTTCCCTAACAATCCAAAAGTAATATTTTCTTCATTTCCCTAACAATCCAAAAGTAATTTTCACAAACTTGACAAGTTTGAAGGTGTTGGCTTTAGAAGATGGCAGAAGAAGGTGCATTTTCTTCTCACTTCGTTAAGTGTGGCGTATGTTTTGAGCACTCCCAAACCCGAGGAAGTGGAAAATGAAACTGTTGAAGAAATTCGGAGGAGAAACAAATGGGAGAATGATGACTACATATATCGTGGTCACATCCTTAACGGTATGTCCGATGCTTTGTTTGATATTTATCAATTTGTTGAATCCGCTAAGATTCTTTGGGATGAACTAGAAAGTAAATACATGGCCGAAGATGCTTCTAGTAAGAAATTTCTTGTTAGTAATTTCAATGCTTTTAAAATGGTAGACTCTAGGTCGGTGATGGAGCTATTCCATGAAATTCAAAGAATCTTAGGGAGTTTTAAGCAGCACAACATTGTGATGGATGAGACTTTTGTTGTTTCCTCTATAATTGACAAATTACCACCTAGTTGGAAGGATGTTAGAAATTATCTTAAGCATAAGAAAGATGATATGAATGTTGAACAATTGGGTGCTCATCTTCGGATTGAAGAGGGCATTCGGGTCCAAGATGGACAAAAGGATGTCATTCCTAATTCTTCCACCGTTAACATGGTGGAGGATGGTAAATCAAAGGAGTCTTCTAATCCTAAGAAGAGGGCTAACAATTTCACCAAAGGCAACAATGAAAAGAAGCATAAGTTTGGTGGAGGTGCTCAACGAGGTTGTTGGGAATGTGGAAAGCCCGGTCATTTCAAGAAGGATTGCACCATTTGGAAGAAGAAAATGAACAAAAAGAATGGTGGGAATAGCGAGTCTAGCCAAACCCATGCCAAACAAGGATGATTGTTCATGGTGGATCGATTCAGGAGCATCAAGACATGTATGCAAGGAGCGGTCTCTATTCAAGACTTTCAAGGAGGTTGAGAATGGAGAAGTTCTTTACATGGGCAATGATTCTACGGCTAAAGTTCTAGGTGTACGACAAGTAGAATTAGTGTTTAGTTCCGAAAAGCCTCTTATTTTAAGAGATGTGTTGTATGCTCCGGAACTTAGGAGAAATTTAGTCTCCGGTGCTACCTTGAATCGATTAGGTTTCAAAATGGTGTTTGAAGCTGATAAATTTATATTGTCTAAGGGTGGTACATTTGTAGGATTTGGTTATCTTTGTAATAGTATGTTCAAACTAAGTATTTCGAATGCTTTGAAAGATACTTGTTTTATTGTTGATGACAATTCTTCTCTATGGCATAATAGACTTGGTTATGTTAACTATAAGAAGTTGTATTCCATGTCTAAGCATGATTTGATTCCCTCTTTTGATCCAAGTATAGAGAAATGTAGAACATGCATGTTAACAAAGATAACTAGAAAATCTTTTCCAAACAATGTGGAAAAGGATACTTCATTGCTTGATTTGGTGCATAGTGATTTATGTGATTTCCATAGCACTCCTTCCTTAGGGAACAAGAAATACATTATAACTTTTATTGATGATTATTCTCGATTTTGTTGTGTATACTTGTTGTTTACTAAGGATGAAGCCCTTAATAAATTTAAGATCTATAAAAATAAAGTTGAATTACAACTAAGTGACAAAGTCAAACGATTTAGAACTGATAGGGGTGGTGAATTCTATGACCCGAGTTATTTTCAATCTACCGGCATTATACATGAAACTACCGCGGCTTATACACCACAACAATATGGTATAGCAGAAAGAAAGAATAGAACTTTGCAAGAAATGGTAAATTCTATGTTATCCTATTCGGCTTTAAGTGATGGTTTTTGAGGTGAAGCTATGTTAACGGCTTGTCATGTTTTAAACCGAGTTCCAATGAAAAAGAACGAGGTTACCCCATATGAACTTTGGTATAAAAGAAAACCAAACTTGAGTTATCTCAAAGTTTGGGGCTGTAGGGTAATTGTAAAAGTGCCAGAACCCAAACGTAAAAAGTTGGGTGAAAGGGGAGTTGAGTGCATCTTTATAGGGTATGCTCTTCATAGCAAATCCTATAGGTTCTATGCTATAAAACAAAATGACATTTGGTCAATTCACACTATCGTGGAGTCAAGAGATGCAATTTTTGATGAAAATAGATATTCATCAATTCCTAGACCAAATGATATTACTCCTAATACCAATATTCAAGCAATTGATCAAACTAACATTGATCAAGGAGTTGGACTTGATCAAACTAACATTGATCAAGAAGTTGATGAACAAACTCTTGACGAGAATGTTGCATCAACATCATCACAACCTACGAGAAGTAAAAGGGCGAGAAAAGAGAAATCTTTCGGCCCGGACTTTCATGTATATTTGGTTGAAGGATCAATGAGTTCCATAGTGACTAAGTTTCCATATATATTTAATGTGGAAGAGGATGCTTTAACGTTTAATGAGGCTATGAGGTCGCAAGATGCCGCTTTTTGGAAAGAGGCAATTGATGATGAGATGATTCCATCATGGGAAATAACACTTGGGTTTTAGCTGATTTACCTCCTAAGTGTAAACCAATTGGGTGTAAATGGATTTTCAAAAAGAAAATGAAAGTAGATGGAACTATTGATAAGTTCAAAGCCCGTTTAGTGGCTCAAGGTTTCTCACAAAAACCGGGTATTGATTATTTCGATACATATGCACCCGTTGCTAGAATTACCACTATAAGGTTATTAATAGCTCTTGCGGCTATTCATCAGCTTGTGATCCATCAAATGGATGTCAAGACGACATTCTTGAATGGAGAACTAGAGGAAGAGGTTTACATGCGACAACCAGAAGGATTTGTCGTGAAAGGTCAAGAGCATAAAGTATGCAACTTGATTAGATCTTTGTATGGGCTAAAACAAGCACCTAAGCAATGGCATCAAAAATTTGATGTAGTTGTGTTGTCTAATGGTTTCAAATTGAATAATCCAGACAAGTGTGTTTATAGCAAATTTGATGGCAACGGTAATGGTGTCATGATTTGTCTATATGTAGATGACATGTTGATATTTGGAACGGGTTTGTCACAAGTTGAGTGGACAAAATCTTTTCTATCTTCACAATTCTCCATGAATGACTTGGGGGAGGCGGATGTCATCTTAGGTATAAGAATTAAGAGAGACAATGGAACATTGATCTTGTCACAATCTCATCATATCGAGAAAGTGCTCAAGAAGTTTAATGTTAGTGATTGCTCTCTTGTTTCAACTCCTATGGACCCAAGTGAAAAATTGTTGCCAAATGATGGCAATGCCGTGTCTCAACTTAAGTATGCGAGGGTTATAGGTTGTTTGATGTATGCTATGACGAGTACTAGGCCGGATATCGCGTTTGCGGTAGGGAAATTAAGTAGGTATACTAGTAATCCTAGTATGGAACATTGGCAAGCTATTCGTCGAGTGTTAAAGTATTTGAGGAAAACCATGGACTATGGTTTGTCCTATAGTGGATATCCTTCGGTTTTAGAAGGGTATTCGGATGCAAGTTGGATCTCTAATAGAGAAGATAATTCCTCCACAAGTGGATGAGTATTCCTCCTTGGGGGAGGTGCAATATCTTGGGCTTCCAAGAAACAAACTTGCATTGCGGATTCTTCAATGACATCGGAGTTTATAGCTCTGTCATCGGCAAGCAAAGAAGCCGAGTGATTAAGGAATCTCATGTTTGAGATACCTTTGTTGCCAAAACCAATATCACCTATTGCTATACATTGTGATAGTGATGTAGCATTGGTAAGAGCTTATAGTCAAGTTTATAATGGTAAGTCAAGACACATTGGTGTGAGACATAGTTATGTCCAAGGACTTATCAAAGATAGTGCTATCACTGTTGACTATGTGAGAACTACGTATAATCTTGCGGATTGTTTCACAAAGGCGCTAGCTAGAGATACGGTAAAGAGGATGGCAATCGGTTTAGGATTGGTGCCTATTGGAAATCACGAGTAAGGGAATCTTAACTTAACGCCCAATAAGAAGTTGGGTCTTGAGTTCAATAAGATTAATTTCCTTATTTGATGATTGAAAGAACTAATGTAATCATCCAAGGTCAAGTTCTTTAAATCTGTGATGTTTTAAGAGGTTGTTTAATCTTAATAGGTCTCTTGACATTGTGCTTTGTCACGGGAGCATGTTTTCTAAGAGATCTACCTATGTAAGTGCGAAGTTTGGCCGCTTCAAGGAGCTAGTGAGGCATAGCTTTGATGCACTTATGAATTGATATGGACACATGGCTAATTAGTGTCAAGTATATATTGAAAATGAGTAGTTAATCTTGTGTGTGTAATATCTTCAAGTTTTTCATTATGTGTTGCTAATGGTTCAATCATTTATCGACACCATTTGGATACGAATGCTTGGAATGTGTATTATACTAAGTGGAAGTTCAAGTCTTTGTACACTTTCATTTATACATAAGATTGTTTTGTTATGATGACGTTTGTGCAATAACTATTGGGTATACTCTAAATGGGGGAGGATTGTTGGAGATTTAGAGTATTATGTTAGTTTAATTCTTGTTATATTGTTTGAATCGCTTGGTTATGGTTTCGTAATTCAAACAATGTATGTAATAATATGCTACGACAAAGTCTGATGAAGTCTAAACAAAGGACAGCACACGCACAAGCTTCACACCAAGAAGGACTAAGAGGTCGCACCTCGCGAGATTCCTCGCACCTCGCGATCCTTGGATTTGCTGTTGAGTTGCGTGTGTTTCAGAGGTCAGGAATTGATCGCACGGTGCGATCAGTGTAGCACCTCGCGACTCGCGACTCGCGAAGTATGTCGCACCTCGTGACATGCTTGAATGGGCGGGTTTTTGCTCGCACTGATTCGCGATTTTCTGACGGTTTTTTCTGCGATTCGTTTCAGTTTTCTGAAACAGCGTAGTATTGTTATATATATGAGAATGCTCATATGATGAAGGTTGTTGACAATATAACTTCTCTCTTTCGCACAAAAATCTGAAAAGATTAAATCTGAATTGCTTCATCATTTCAAATCTTTCTCAAACTCATTTCCTCTTGATAGTGTTCATAGTTAGCGTGACCACTATTGATCTTCTTTGTATCTCGAAGGTGAATTCCGTGTACCCGTGCTATACGAATAGGGTCGGAATATTACTTTTGGGAAAGTGATTCACGCCTAGAAGATAGTTTATCTTGTGACCCTTCATATTTTCTTCATTTCCCTAACAAAAACTTCTACACTGTTAGTTATAAACACATGAATTAATACGAATAATCAACAATTTGTTAATAGTTTTCATAACAATAGTGCTGAAACTGCTGAAAACTTCTTTATAGTTGATCAACATGAATCAAAATGAATTAACATAAACCAAGTGAAATAGCTCGGAAAAAAGAAAAGAAAGTAACAGTGAAACACTAAAAGATGAAAGGAGAGGCAAGATAGCTGAACAGGATAAAATGTTGAGTGGATGTGGACTTTAGCATTCGAAAAGTCCTGCATCATCTAAGTAACAGTCAAACACTAAAAGATGAAAGGAGAGGCAAGATAGCGGAATAGGATAAAGTTATATGATGTAGGTCGCAGACTGAGATTAGAAATATTTTGGGCCTCTTAGTGATTTCCTTCTTCACCAATGTGAAAAATGAAATTGAAAATATAAAAATTTATTCATATGATGTTTATCTTACAAATTGACAGCAAAAACGTGCAAACTACTTCTAATGATTTCTATAATTTTGTTCTTACTTTTCAAAAAAAAAAAAATTATAAACTGAAGAAAATCAATCAATCATTTTAAATTAGGATTAATTTCAGTCACCTTTCTCATTCATCAATATAATATATTTATAAGTAGAGAATCCTACTTCATCATAGATTAGGAATAACAATCCTATTTCTTATACATATCCATTTATAGAGTCCTAACACCCTCCCTCAAGTTGGAGCGTGCAAATTGCGAACGCCCAACTTGGACATTCAAAATTCAATCCGAGTACTTCCAAGTGCTTTAGTAAAAATATATGCCAACTGAAACTTCGTAGGAACATATGACGGACTCACTAGACCTCTGTTTTTTTAGTTTTAATTAAAAATTCAAACCGAGTACTTCCAAGTGCTTTAGTAATAATTGAGTTATACAAACATAAAAAAATATTCCCTCTGTTTTTTTTATCCTTCTCACTTTCCTGTGCGCGTCTCGTAAATCACGTCTTTGAACTTAAATATCTTTCATTATATATTAATAAAAATTATAACGATTGAATATTAATAAAGTACTAATTGAGACGAATCAGATAAGACCCCACATAACTATATTTTTTCTAATAAATTGAAAAAAATTGAGAAGTTTCTCTCCAAGTATGAATAGTGTCAACATTCCAAGTGAGAAAGATAAAAAACAAAGGGAGTACATATCTATAGTTTTGAACCTATATAACATACCATGATGGCATTACATGAAGAATCAAATGAAAGTTTGTCAACGTTATTTCAAAGGTATTAATTATGAAATTGGCTAATTATTTTTTTCCTAGAATATTTATTGTATACATGATTATTTATGTTTAATTTTGTTTTTTGTATATCTATATGTTAGATCTTATTCTTTTCTCCATTAACTTATTCTACTAAATTAAACTTATTTTATTGGAAACTCAAGGTTCCCGTTTCTAGACTATTTGAGGTCGTGGACCATAAAAAAGGGAATTTTGATAAGTCTTGATATGGTCATGATTGATGAAGAGGTATTTTTTTCTCTGAAATAATATTTTCGATTATTAGTAGAGGTTAATTTTATATTTAATTAATATATTCATGACACCATCATTATGATCTTCTTTTTTAGCTTTTGTATCTTCCATTGAATATGCGTTAGTGTTTATGTGCTATATTTTAAAAGTTGAAGTTATGGTTAGCACTCATATTTTTCTCTATTCTTTTGTCATGCCTCTATTAAATTTTTAGCCTCTACTTTTTTAAAGTATCACTCGGATATTTTTCATGTGAAAATTGTGTTAGATATTGTTAGTCATACCAATTACTTGGATACCATTTAATAATAGACTTAACTACAATATTCAATTGAATATTAAAAAATATAAAATTTATATATCGCAATAACAAATATAGAAATTAGAGTATAATGACAAATATATAAATTCTCCGTTCTTTTTCTACTTGGTTTGAGCATGATTTTTAAGGATATAGTTTGGCAAAGAGGTACTGGCTTTAATTAATGATAGGCGTGTCGCGCACCTAACAAAAATAATTAACCTAACTAATCCTCCTAACTATGTAGTAGGGTAAGTCAGAGTCGATCCCACAGAGACAAACAGTATCAAACACTAGTTGTCCTTGACTCAATTCAACTAAACAAGTGACAAACTATTATGATCGATGAGCAACTAACTACTATGAATGTAATGCGACTAATAATATGAGAATAAATTCAAGGGCTAAAAACACCTAGAATTAAGCACCACCACTAGCATAATTAACGTAAAGATAAATTCCTACCCCAAACTAGTCAAGTAAATGTTCACAAGGAAAAATGCGCCCTAAACAATACCATAAACCTCTCCCGAGTATCTATGGCTTCCCTAATATGCAATCAAGCTTACTCCCGTGGAATCATACAAATTAAAGACATTAAACACAACACTCTAACTTCGTAACATTCCATTCTACCTACTCCCATGGAGAACTTCATGCCCTTAATTGAAATACTCAAATCCGTCAAAACCCAACTCCCGTTGTGATCAAGACAATGGAATGATAGCAATATTAATTATCCCTAATCTAGTATTGGAAATTGCACAATCAATTAAGCAAGAACAATTATGCAACTAAATTGGGGATTTAAAGGAATAAATTAAACATCAATCATGGCTAGGGTTTACTTAACCCTAGATTGGAAAACTACTCACACATATTAATTAAATGAACTAAATAAAATTTAAAGAGAAACATAACTAATAAACAAGATTATAAAATAAAAGAAAATACTTGATTGATGATGAAAAGATGAAGTCTTGAATAATTCTCCAAAACTAAGAGCAAAACTCACGCTTCACCTGTTATGTCGCTAGAGAGAAAAATAATAGAAGTCCTCCTTGAATAATGAGTAATCCCTAATACTAATTAGAAAAAAACCCCCATATCAAATTATAACTCCTAATACTAGTAGAATTCTAAGTTACAAGATAAGGATGGTCCACTAAATCATTAAAAGAGGCGGAATTTAGCACTCCGCGCGCGCGTTGGGAGTTTCAGCAAAACTGGGCCAACTTGCGAAGCCCATATCTCTTAGAATATAGCTCGCCTTGGGCCGTGCAACATATCGTTGGAAATCTCTTCAAGCCTACTTTCCAATGTCGCTGGAATTGTCTAATTATCACTGACGAGTCAAAAGTTATAGATAAAAGAGTGAACATGACCCCATTTCCATAATTCTTTCATTAAATTCCAACTCCAATTTAGCTCCAAATTGCACTCAAATATATATGTAACGATCCTTATCAACGTAGCTTGCTTCCAATTGCTCCTAAATACTCAAGGTTGTCCAACAATACTCCAATTATGTTCTCAATACCTGAAATTTCGTAAATTAAGTAATAGTATGCAATTATGAACTATAATGCACCTAAATGCTCCTAAAATGCAACCTAAATGCACTTAAAACCTATATACAAATATGATACATCAATTAACTAGAGTAGGGGATAAGCAAATCCTTAGTAAAGTAAACAGGACTTTATAAGTCAATTTGAGTAATTAATGATAGTTTTATTAACATAAAATAAAGACCATATTATCAATTATAGTTGTTTTTTTTTACCAAAAGTGGAATTCCAATAGATGAACTACCCAAAGTGATAATTGTTGTAATAAAAAAAAGAATGGAGGAAGTATGTAAACACAATGGTGTTGAAAAGTCTCATCACACAGCAACACAAAATCAACAACGTTAACAAAAAGTTACAAGAAGATAAAATAAACAATAATCCGTGCAACGCACGGGCTTCAAAACTAGTATAAATATAGAGGAGCAACTTTTCAGGAGCATAGAGAGCTCCTAAAGATTTCGAGAGCATAGAGCACGCCACGTAGGATTGCCATGTCATCAGTTTGTTTTTTTTTTACAAAAATAGAGTTCTAAATTGATTTAAATACATATAAGGAGCTCTGGATAAGCGAAAATTAGAGTTTGGTTTTAAATGCACAACCTAATTTGTTATATTATGTAAATTATGTATAACTTTTGCTACGTAATTCGAAATATTATAATTTTTGTACTATTGGATAGTACTTGAAATATGCTCCGGAATAAGATTCATTTACAATATCAATTTCTACAACTTACGAAATAAAGAGCGCCGCGTAGTATTGTCATGTTGTAGGCGTGTTTTTATTTTGCCTACGTGGTGTGAGCGTGTATTAGATTTGACTACCCCATTGTAAAGGTTTTATTGAAAATTGTTTTGTATTGAAAGAAGTCGCCAACAATTCTTTTTAGGAAGAATCATAAACCTACTTGGATATAGGAAAATCACAGGGACAAATTAGTAACTTATCCAATGTAGATTTCCCCGTCATGACTCCATAAATGGTCAAAATGAATCAGAGGTTGAGTTCGGGGGTGAGGGTACGAATATAGTCAGGAACCATATTGCCCATTGCTGGCCTTTACTAAATATCGATTCATTTGCAGTTTTTATGCCAAAGAATAATCATATAATATTTTAAGCACCCTAAAAATATTTAGTCTAAATTGGTTCAGAAAACACATAAAAGACTTTTGTTAGTGACAAGTTATTATGCAATCAAAGTTACAGGGAACCTAGCAGGTTGTCCAAATTAATCTGATTAATATTAGAACAGTTCTTTAGGTCTTTGATTAGCAGAAATAACATTTCGGTGATAAAAGCAATAAGCAGGACAACGGCATAATATGCATAGAATGATTAGGCAAGCATATAATATACAAAGGCATGAATAATAATAATATGAATATAAAATAAAGTATAGAAAAGAGGTTAGAATATACAGTAGAGCGATTTTACATTAAAGATCTACATCAGAAAGAAAACTATTAGTCACTTTAATATAAAAATAATTTATTTAAGGACCCTCAGGATTATACCGTGGCTTGGGTCTGCGAGATTGACAACCTTCCGGACGAACAATCGTGAAGCCTGAAAATCTGAATGTCTGAAAGTATGTAGATTGAAAGGATTTGTGTTTGAAAGATATGAGTTTTGTAGGGAAGTTTTGTAGTTTGTAGAGAGATTCGTAAAGTATTCGTCGAGTGTTATGTGAGAAATCCGTTCTGAAATCTGTTCGGAAATCAGGCCTATTTATAGGGAAAACGGCACTGCGCCTCACGCACTGGCTTCGCCAGGCGCAGCTGACGTGGCAAGCGCATGACGCGGCATGACCAGTAAGAAGCGTACACGCGGTACATGCTTTTGAAAAAGATAAGAAAGAAATTCCGCGTCTCAAGTAGAGAACTGCGCTTGACGTAGGACTCTACATGAAACAAAAGTCTACGTAGCAGTTCTGGTGCGCTTAGCACAGCCTGTGCGCTTGGCGTAACTTACGTGGAAGCCCACGTATCAGGACACGTGCGCTCGGCACAGCACTTGTTTTGATAGTTTTTTAATTAAAACGCGTTCTAAAATATTTTCTTTTATCTTTTAACTACAGATATCTGATTTTACGGGATAAAATCTGATTTTGACTTAAAAAATATATCTTTTGAAAATATTTATTTATTAAAATATATCAATTAATTATCAATTAATTGGGCTTTTTAAAGAATTGGGCTCAAAATACAATTAATTATCATGAATAATTAATTTTGCTTTAAAATAGGATTTTAACACTTTTTGAAATGGTTTTGAATGGCTTTTCTGACTGCTCTGCCCTTGGATCGGACCAATTAAGACCACGGTATGTTTCATCATCGGATCCTTAATTGGGGAGACACGATTATGTAAATATTTTTAAAAAATAGAGTTAGTACATATATTTAAATACATAAAAGGAGTTTTGGATAGGGAAAAATTAGAGTTTGCTTTTGAATAAAAAAACCTAAATTATCATATTATGTAAATTAAATATAACTTTTGCTACCTAACTCAAAACATTAATATTTTTACCATTGAAGAGTGCTTGAAATATGATTTAGAATAAGATCCATTTATAATATACTCCCTCCATCCCTAAATAGATTTCTCATTTCTTTTGGGAACAAATATTAAGGAGAAAATAATAAGTTTCACAAGTAAAAATTGAAGATGGTACACTATTGATGAATTATTTATTGAGGAGATAGAATGTGGGGGAGTGGGTAATAAATAAAGTGAAAGCTAAATAATATTTTAATTGGTGGACCCAAACCAAATAAGGAAATGAGAAATCTATTTGGGACAAATTTAAATGAAAAAATGGGAACTCTATTTAGGGACGGAGGAAGTAGTTTTACAACTCGTGAAAATATATTTAATTAGATGAATGATAAAGCCTTATTTAGTAAACAATTGATGATACACCCGGGTGTACCTTGGGCATGGTACAACCAACTATTTTTTTGTTCATTGTTCATTTTTTTGGGCGACAAGTACAAACAAACAAGCCCTATGGAAGTTTGTCACCTTGTCTAGCAGTAGTAGCTAAGACATGAGTTAATTGCACTTCCTGCCTATTAACTTTGCAAATTTCATAGGAAAGAAACTTACTACAATTTATTTCAATATCACGAATTATACTGGAAATTTCGAATGGCTGATGCTGACTTCTAATTGCCTGTAGTAGCTCGACGGAGTCTGTTAGCACCTGGACACATCTGTACCCATTGATATGGGCCTCAAGCAAACCTCGAAGAAGAGCTTGCGCTTCTGCTTGGAGCGACGACAAAGCCATATAGTCCTATCATTACCTTCAAAAACTTTACCAGCCTCCATTTATTGAGGTCACCCAACCTATTCCTGCTTTGGGATGCTTCTTTTTTTACGATTTCCAAGCTCCATCAACTTGAATAGTGCAAACGTCACCTTGACACACTCCTCCTATAACGGTTTTTTTTAGAGTAAAGCGTATTATGTGACTGAGCTAACTTTAATTCTCGCTTCCTTAGGACCTCTCTTTCCTCTGCTTCCTTGAGGAGGATATCTTTCTTTGCTATAATTGAATTTGGATTTTTGTCTGCGTTGCAAAACACAATGTTATTCCTATGTAACCAAATTTTCCAAAGGGTGGCTATGAATTCTCTAGCTCGCTCTATTTGAATCTTGACTGTCCTCTTTCCAGAATATAGTAAGGAAATTTTAATCCAATCTGAAATAGGAATGAAGGTCGCAGTAGAAGTTCGAATTCCCAAAGAAGGGCAAGCCCAGACTCGATTAACAATATCATAGTCTCTAAAAAGATGACTTTTGCTCTCTTTGCTCGCATTGCATAAGTAACTAAGATATTCCGTTTTCTCAGGTTGAGGTTGAGGTTGAGGTTGAGGTTGAGGTTGAGGGTGAGAGCTTTGTTGAGGATTCTCCATATGAAAAACTTCCACTTAGGTCTAATGTCTGCTGCCCACAACCTATGCCAAAATTTCATATTAATTTTTGAAGTGTCCAAATACCCTTTTTACTTTAGGAAGAAAGCGTAGACGTCTTTGACTCTAATTTCGCCTGATTTGGAATTGCTCCAAATATATTGATCTGGTAGATCTTCAATTGGAATATGGGTAGAAATAATTCTAATCATACAAATGAGCAAAATATACTAAAGGAGAGTTCTAAATGAGAAAATGAGTAAAAGTTAGTCTTTCTGTTAGATCTTCAATTGGGATACGAATGTATGATGAATGAACTCCATTATTTAGTCTTTCTTTTAGATAAATCTAATAGTAGCTATAAGAATAGTGAAACTATATGTGATTATAGCATTTTGTCATAGGTCCAATTTACGGGATCAAACATATTATCTTTCAAAACCTCAGTCTTAATCAATTGAACCAAGACAATTTAGTATTGCAACAAAATTTATTAAGAAAACTTTGTTGTTACAACAAAAAACTAAAATCTATAGCGATAAAGTTTCATATATATTAAAGTTCTAGATGATAAAAAAAATTAGAGTTTGATTTTAAAAGACAACTTTAGAATATTATAGAAGGTGCTACCTAAGCATGTCATTTTATTATTTTTAATTTTTAATATTTTTTTAAAAAAATTTGTTGAACATAGATATAAATACATATAAGGTGTTTTGGATAAGTGAAGATTACAATATGATTTTAAATAAACAACAAATTATTATACTATGTAAATTGAGTATAACTTTTGCTACAAATTCGCAATATTATAATTTTTTTACCATTGGAGAGTGCTCGAAATATGTTCCATTTACAATATAGTTTTACAACTTATAAAAATTTATTTATTTAGATGAACAATAACGTATTATTTATTCTTTATTTTTAATACGTATAAAAATAACAATTAAAATAGTGTATTATATGTGACAAAAGCAATTATATCTTTCAAAATCATACTTTTAATGATTGAGTTATATAAAGATAAAAAAAATACATATCTATAATTTTGAACCTATAGCATACCATTATGGCATTACATAAACAATCAAATGAAAATTTGTCAACGACATTGTAAATGTATTATGTAATTGACTAATTATTTAATTCCTAGAATATTTATTGTATACATAAATATTTATGTTTGTCTTTTCCATATATCTATATGTCAGATCTTATTCTTTTCTCATGAACTTGATTCTACTAAAACTAATTGAAAAACAAGGTTTGCGTTTCTAAACTATTTGAGGTCACGGATCATAAAAAAAGAGGAAAGTTTGATAAGTCTTGATATGGTCATGATTGATGAAGAGGTATTTTTATTTTCTTGAATAGTATTTTCGATTATTAGTAGAGGTTAGTTTGATATTTAATTGATTTTATCCATGATACCATCATTATGAGATTTTTTTTGGCTTTCCCATCTTCCATTTTATATATGTTAATGTTTATGTGTTATATTAAAAGTTAAATTTGTGGCTGACACTCATATTTTTTCAATTCTTTCTGTCCTACATCTATTAAATTATTACTCTCTACTTTATTAATAAAGTATCATTCGGGTATTCTTCATGCTAAAACTGTGTTCGCTACAACTAGTCATACCAATTATTGGGATACCATTTAAAAATACTTAGCTACAATACTCAATTGAATATTAAAAAATACAAAATTTATATATCACCAATAACAAATCTAGAAATTAGAGTATAATGACAAATACTTTATCCGTACTTTTTCTACTGCAACAATGGGTTTGGGCATGGTTTTTTAAGGAAATGAAGAAAATTGGTAGTTTAGCATAGACGTACCCCTTTAATTAACTAGAGTAGGGGATAAATCCTTAAAGTAAACGCAATTTTATAACACAATTTGAATAATTAATGATGGTTTTATTAACATAAAGTAAAGGCAATATTGTCAACTATAGTTGTTTTTTTTTTAACCAAAAGTGGAATGGTCCCAATAGATGAAACTACCCAAAGTGGTAATTGTTGCAATAATAAAAGAACGGAGGAAGTAAGTAACAAAAAAACAAAAAAAAGCAACAACCCGTGCAACGCAGGGGGCTTCAAAACTAGTAAAGTAATAAACGAGCCAGAATGAATATAAGTAGAATAAGTTTGATTGGATTTTAATTCAATGTTCAGTTGATATTTTATGGCTTTTAAAATCTTTGATTTAAGAAAAATAAATTGATAGTAGGGCTAGCAATTCATGCCAGTGGATGTGTTTGGTTTCATGTCGATTTCGGGTTGGCCCCCAAATGTATCAAAATTGATATAAAAAGTAGAATAGTTGCATAATATGATAAATATAACCAATCGGGTTGACTTCGTGTCATTCGTTTTGTGTCAGGTTCGTGTTTCTCTCAGTAACTTCAGGTCAGGTTCGTGTCGTATTATCAGGTTGTGTCAGGAATTGCCAGTCCTAATTGATAGTGATACGCATGATCTCCTAGCTTTTAGTTATTTTTCTTAGAATGATTTATTTTTTGCTCAATCTTCTGCTCATTTCACCATTTTGTCTAGGTTTTTCTAATATATTGATGGATAGTATTGCTGGACAAAAAGGTCGATTTACTAGTTGATTCAATAAAAAGATTTGGGCCTTGCCTGAAATAGACCGTTGGGTTTCCGGAAAGAAACTTCAAGTGAGGTTTGATTTTCATCTGGACATTGAGATCATCTTAGTAAAATTCGGACCAAACTTTGAAGTGGACCGACCATTTTTATTTCATTATCGAGTGCTTTCAACAAAGCTTTTACTGATAATGTGGATATATTTGGTTATTCTAGCGACGTGGAAAATATGGGTGAAGATATGGAGGTCCATGATAATTAGAGGTGGCAGAAACAGACCTGACCGCTGGGTCAACCTGATACTGACCTGACTTGAACCTGGTTCGACCTATGAAGGTCAGTCCCCAGACCTGACCGA
The DNA here is from genome assembly GCA_947648045.1 of Beta corolliflora. Classification (NCBI taxonomy): domain Eukaryota; kingdom Viridiplantae; phylum Streptophyta; class Magnoliopsida; order Caryophyllales; family Amaranthaceae; genus Beta; species Beta corolliflora. Next base: position 4,421,636 of record CANSZD010002913.1, read on the forward strand.
AACCTGACCTGGGATTACCCAGACCTGACCGGCACCCGGCTAGATTATATCCTGACCTGACCAGACAGACCTACATTCAAACCCGAACCCGACCGTACTCAAACAGATATTACTAAAATTCAATTATTTTTTTATATCTACAAAATCATTTAAATATGTTAATTTATAAAATTGCTTACATTTAATAATTAATTAAATAAAAAATTAAATTACATTCAATTTAAGGGTTAAAACTTTGAATATCATGTACTTGTTTATATTTTTATTTTCATTTATTTTTGAATTATTTGTGTACATTGCTCTCTTGTTTTGATTTAACATCTATTGATGTATATATCATAGAAGCTAGGTCACAAGTCATAACATGTATGTATATTATACGTAGTATATTAACAATTTTCTAGCTTATCTAAATTTTTGATGTAATTTTAGTACATGTGATAGTGTTTTAACTGTTGATGAGATTATTTGGTCACTTTTTAGCTGTTAGTTTCTTAGTGCTTACTATTAAATGTCGTCTTATTAATTTCCTGTTGCTTTGCATAATGCAAATTCTTCCATAAAATACTATAGTTTAATTTTTGCACAACATATAATTAAGATCTTAGCTTGTTTGACTGAAGAACAAAATTAGGTAATTGGGTCGAGTTAATATAATATCATAAATTAACTCAAAATACAACATCTGTGTCAATGTCAAACGAATTTACAAAAATCAAATTGCTGAATTTATAAGCAGCAAGCCAGCAACAGTAACAACCACAAATAGCAAGCCAGCAACAGCAACAATCACAAGCAGCAAGCCAGCAACAGCAGCAGCATCCAACAAGCTCAGTTGCAGGCCATAAGCAGCAATAGCAGGCCATAAGCAGCAGCAACAGCAGCATCAAAACCCAGATCTTTTGCACGAAGAACAACAAATTACATAGATCACAACTTTGGCATCAAAAACAACGATTCACAGAACATATTAAAAGACGAAAAATCCATATCTTTTGCAGAAAAAGTACAAGTATAACAGAAAACATGATGAAAAACCTCTAACAAGAAACATGAAAACAGAAAATTAAATGCACGAAGAACAACAAATTAGTGAGAAATTACATAGATCACAACTTTGGCATCAAAAAGAACGATTCGCAAAACAAATTAAATGACGAAAAACCCAGATCTTTTGCAGAAAAACCCAGATCTAACAGAAAATGCACGAAGAACAAATCAAAAATTAAAAGAACGTACAGAACAAAGCAAAGTTGCGATGAACCGAAAAAAAAGGGAAAAATTAGAGAATACCTGCGTAAATACTTGTTCCGGCGACTGAGAGAGATGAGAATCAATTTTCAGCGAGAGAGACAGATTAGAGAATTGATTTCCGACGAGAGAGACAGATTAGATAATCGATTTCCGGCGAGAGAGACTAACGGTCTGGATATGAGGAATCGGCGCCGCAGAGAGGAGAGAGATGAGAGTATGAGAGATTCAAGTATGTCTGTATGTGTTTGAGAGGTAGATTTAGGGTTTCATTCAAGGGTTTGCTTTTATAGAGGGGGGTTTGCGGGGTTATTTCAGCCGTTAGATTAAATCTAACGGTCTGGATAGAAGGAGAGGAGAAATGAGGGTTTCTGAAAATAAGGGGAGATTATATTCATTTTGGGCCGTTGGATCTTTGCTCTTTTACAAATCAAAGGCTAAAATTGAGGATCCATGTGTTTGTTTTTTGGCCAATGAGATTTGAGTGATGATAATGGTTATGAATATGGCAAAAAATTATTGAATAACCAATTAGCAATTTATTATTATTATTATTATTATTATTGTTGTTGTTGTTATTGTTATTATGTTATTTTATTGTTATTATTATTTCGAATCATAATGCTTACCATAATCGAGTCGTTTATATAAATCCAGTAATTGATCGTATATTCGTAGTTAATATATAATACTCATTATTATTATCGTTAGTTATACTATTAGAGCATATTAAGAGTATATACTCATTAATAATCAATCGCGTATTAGCTAGAATGATTACCCCCCTACATTGGCTTCCGTCACATTATACTCATATTAGCTTGTGTTGATCGACTTTAATCATCATCATCACCAATTATGATCACATTATACTCATATTGTTTTTTGGTCAATGAGATTTGAGAAATAATTATGCTTATGGAATATGGACAAGGGAGTAACCGAGTAACTGACTAAGTGCTAAGTACTATATGGTTGTTGACAAGTTACTATATAGTAACTAGTAAGTACTTGTTAACTAATTTACTTATGGTTGTTACTTGTTAACAGTTAACTTATTTTAATAAGTTATGGTTAGCTTTTATAGGGGATAATGATTTGGGGGTATAATTTATTATTATTATTATTGTGCAACATATGAACCCTCGTTATAATCACTTAGGCCTCATATGAACCGTCGTTGTAAACATATGAATGTATGATTGTCATTTGTTATAATATTATAACATATTAAGAGTCGTTATACTAATTTATAATCAATAGAGTATAAGATTGGTTTTACAATTATTTTGATATCAACCTTATATTAAAATGATTCAACATATTAGTATTTATATTGTTATTGTTAGTATTCCTGTTCTTATTTGTATTACTATTGCTATTGTTAGCCTTGTTACTATTACTATTATTATTTGTATTTTTACCTATTATCATTGTCGCTTTATGTGTATTAGTATTATTATTCTCATTACCATCATAACTATTTACAAACTTATATATCAATCATAATGCTTATAATAATAAATCATTTATATAAAGTTTGGAATTGATCGTCTACTCGTTATTATTGTCGTTGGTTATAATATATAATATTAAAACATATGAAGAGTCGTTCTACTCCTTTACTCATTAGAGTGGTTTTACGCAGTTGATTATTCGAAATAAGAGTTGAGTAAGAGAATACACTAAACATCACGGTAATCAATATAGTGTTTTTATTGGTTTTTCGTTGTCATCCATATATTTATCGCACACACACATATGTATATATATATAGATCTTAATACTTTTATTAATATGATTCGTTTACAAAATCCATAACAAAATCAAGATGGCCCGATCAGGAGTTACCCGAAGTTGAGTTGACGTTCAATAGCGAATGGACCCGATGTTTCACAATGATCGAACAAAGATCATTACTAATTCAACCCGAGTACATTTGACTTAACTCAACCGTACATGAAACCTAAATACGACCTGCGAAAACCCGGCAAAAAAAAAATGTCAACGGGCGATCATATCCGGGAATGGATCGACTTGTAAATGGAACGCTCAGACCTGTCCGGCATCCAGGAATCCAATGATTCAAATGTGTTCGACCCAGTTGAACAAAACCTGACCAATCATGAACTGGGGCATTGACAATCAGAATCCTGACATGTCCGGATCTGACCTGGTTCACCGTGGGAATACCCAGAACCTGTTTTGACACCCCTAATGATAATGTGGATGAAACTGCACCTTCTACTGATCTTAGCTGCAATGCTGCTACTTCTGTAGGAAGAAAAACTGGTAACTAAATTTATTCCCCAAGGCCCAAGGCCCTGGCCTATGGCCCTAGCCTGGTCCGGGCGGCGGCGGTGCGCGTGTGGCAACCACACATCACCACTTACCCACTAAAAGCCTCATTGCTTCTCAACTCAAAGGGTAGAGGAAGAGTAATGGTTAATAACCATTACTCTTCTCTTATATTCTTTCCATGTGGGACAAAAGGAAAAAATGACTCTTCATATTCTTTTGAAGCAAACTTAAAGTTTCTAATAAAAACTCCAACAACTTCTACTGTGGAGGAAGTGGGTGAACGTATGGACATCGTCGTGGATGATACCATGGAGGGTGATCACAGAAATTGCGATACCGTTTGTTCTACTGATCTTTGTGGCAATAGTACTACTACTATGGAGTATTTGTGTGAACCTTTACAGGTGCCCGAAGACAATATTCTTGATATTGACTTTGGCTTCCTAGATACAGAATTCACGATAGACGTAGATGAGTTCCTTAGAGATGTATAAAATAAGATTTTGTTTCATGTATGATGATTGATCCAATTAGTGTCTTATCAAAGATACTGTGCTAATTACCAATTTGATTAGGTTGTAATGATTCATGGCATTATGGTCTTTATGATATACTTTCTTTTAGTTTATGCTTACTTTTGAAACTCTTTATATGTACAAGCTGCATTAATATTGTTGCAAATTTAATTTCCTTGAGTTTATACTTAAGCAAAACCTTAGGACATCGAATCTCTCAAGGAACCAAGAGTTAAGACAACTTATAGATGTTCATTAAGCAGTGGCGGATCCAGAAATTGAGTCACGTGGGTTCGGAATTCTTCGAACATTTTTTTGTTGTTTCAAGTTATATTTTACACGCAAATTTTTTTTATTTAAAAAATTTTTGTTTCTAAAAAACTAACTACTTAGATACTGTACCTACAAAAGACTCTTAATTAAGAGTATTCCGATCTGTTTTTTTGTTAATAGTAGAAAATTCAAAAGGATGAGAACTTTTAGTAATTTCATTTCGAGAAACATGCAGAATAAAAGAGAAGAGAGAGAATCAATGAGGTATGGTATAGTGGTTAATACTGAGGGCATGTGTACAATAGGTCACGGTTTTGAACCCTCCCTCCCTCCCTCATCTGTAATATGAACAACCCTTATGGCTCATTAATAAAATTAATGTAAGAGATAGATATCAAGTTTTTAATTATAATAAAAGGGGAGAATAAAAAAATAAAATAAAGGAAATAGAAGACTAAAACATAGACTCTATTGCTTTATGACTCTAAGTCTATACAATATAAGCGGAGGATTCATACCAAAAAAAAGAATAAATAAATAAACGGTAAAACGGAGGATTGAATGTTAAAAAGGAAAAGAAGACAAAATGCAAAGGAAAAAAAATTGAATCTTAAAAAGGAAAAGATGACAAAATGCTAAGGAAAAAACACACAAAATGCATTTGAGTAGATTCGAACCCGCGTCATCTCAAGTCAGAGGATAACACATCATAAATGTTAACCACCAAGCCACAACAACATTTATGTTGAGTAAGGTGCGCGTTTTATATATAACATTTATTTGTTACTATGTTTTTCAAGATTTTCACCCCGATCCACGTGGGTTCAAGTGAACCCACTGAACCCACACTGGATCTGCCACTGTCATTAAGAAATGACATACAAAAATTACAAGTGTGGTGGCTTTAGAATTTGGAATACGATAGCCAAAAACCACCATTTACAAATTAAAAGTTTGTTTGTTCAGTTGTTGTTACATCTGTATGCATAATAGACTTGTCCTGAGAAGCCTCCTCTAACCTCTCCAGTTTCCACAATAGTGAGCGATTTATTTTCTCTAATCCTCTCATTTTCAGTTCTATCCATTTTGACAGCTTAGATAGCAATTCATCAATCTGCAATTTAGAAATTGTGCTCATAATTGGTCAAGGAAACATCACAAGGGTCCAGATATGCAGCTAGTTACACAAAAAAGATGGAACAAATCCAACGAGCAATCCAATTCAAGTAGGCTCCAAAAGGTACATTTTGTAAGGGATGCAACAATCCTATGTTGGCTTAGGTGTATGTCTGTAGAATATTAGTAGCCCTTCTATTAGGACCTAAGAAGAATGTTCCCCACTTCCCTCTATTGCAAATGTCATTAATGCCTTGTTGTTCGTCGACTGAGTGACTATCTTAATTTTCAGAAGAATATAGTTGTCAGAAGCATCTAAACTTGGATGCAGAAGTTTTCCAGTAGTTTTAGGAATGAAAACTGTTGGAGATTTAGAGTATTATGTTAGTTTAATTCATGTTATATTGTTTGAATCGCTTGGTTATGGTGTCGTAATTCAAACAATGTATGTAATAATATGCTACGACAATGTCTGATGAAGTCCAAACAAAGGACAGCACACGCACAAGCTTCACACCAAGGAGGACTAAGAGGTCGCACCTCGCGAGATTCCTCGCACCTCGCGACCCTTGGATTTGCTGTTGAGTTACGTGTGTTTCAGAGGTCGGGAACTGATCGCACGGTGCGATCAGTGTCGCACCTCGCGACTCGCGACTCGCGAAGTATGTCACACCTTACGACATGCTTGACTGGGCGGGTTTTTGCTCGCGCTGATTCGCGATTTTCTGACGGTTTTTTCTGCGATTCGTTTCAGTTTTCTGAAACAGTGTAGTATTGTTATATATATGAGAATGCTCATATGATGAAGGTTGTTGAAAATATAACTTCTCTCTTTTGCACAAAAATCTGAAAAGATTAAATCAGAATTGCTTCATCATTTCAAATCTTTCTCAAACTCATTTCCTCTTGATAGTGTTCATAGTTAGCGTGACCACTATTGATCTTCTTTGTATCTCGAAGGTGAATTCCGTGTACCCGTGCTATACGAATAGGGTCGGAATATTACTTTTGGGAAAGTGATTCACGCCTAGAAGATAGTTCATCTTGTGACCCTTCATATTTTCTTCATTTCCCAAACAATCCAAAAGTAATATCTTTGCAAGATGACTATAATTCGTGAAATGTTTGCAAATTTTCACAAACTTGACAAGTTTGAAGGTGTTGGCTTTAGAAGATGGCAGAAGAAGATGCATTTTCTTCTCACTTCGTTAAGTGTGGCGTATGTTTTGAGCACTCCCAAACCCGAGGAAGTGGAAAATGAAACTGTTGAAGAAATTCGAAGGAGAAACAAATGGGAGAATGATGACTACATATGTCGTGGTCACATCCTTAACAGTATATCGGATGCTTTGTTTGATATTTATCAATTTGTTGAATCCGCTAAGATTCTTTGGGATGAACTAGAAAGTAAATACATGGCCGAAGATGCTTCTAGTAAGAAATTTCTTGTTAGTAATTTCAATGCTTTTAAAATGGTAGACTCTAGGTCGGTGATGGAGCTATTCCATGAAATTCAAAGAATCTTAGGGAGTTTTTAGCAGCACAACATTGTCATGGATGAGACTTTTGTTGTTTCCTCTATAATTGACAAATTACCACCTAGTTGGAAGGATGTTAGAAATTCTCTTAAGCATAAGAAAGATGATATGAATGTTGAACAATTGGGTGCTCATCTTCGGATTACAGAGGGCATTCAGGTCCAAGATGGACAAAAGGATGTCAATCCTAATTCTTCCACCGTTAACATGGTGGAGGATGGTAAATCAAAGGAGTCTTCTAATCCTAAGAAGAGGGCTAACAATTTCACCAAAGGCAACAATGGAAAGAAGCCTAAGTTTGGTGGAGGAGCTCAACGAGGTTGTTGGGAATGTGGAAAGCACGATCATTTCAAGAAGGATTGCACCATTTGGAAGAAGAAAATGAACAAAAAGAATGGTGGGAATGGCGAGTCTAGCCAAACTCATGCCAAACAAGGATGATTGTTCATGGTGGATCGATTCAGGAGCATCAAGACATGTATGCAAGGAGCGGTCTCTATTCAAGACTTTCAAGGAGGTTGAGAATGGAGAAGTTCTTTACATGGGCAATGATTCTACGGCTAAAGTTCTAGGTGTAGGACAAGTAGAATTAGTGTTTAGTTCCGGAAAGCCTCTTATTTTAAGAGATGTGTTGTATGCTCCGGAACTTAGGAGAAATTTAGTCTCCGGTTCTACCTTGAATCGATTAGGTTTTAAAATGGTGTTTGAAGCTGATAAATTTATATTGTCTAAGGGTGGTACATTTGTAGGATTTGGTTATCTTTGTAATAGTATGTTCAAACTAAGTATTTCGAATGCTTTGAAAGATACTTGTTTTGTTGTTAATGACAATTCTTCTCTATGGCATAATAGACTTGGTCATGTTAACTATAAGAAGTTGTATTCCATGTCTAAGCATGATTTGATTTCCTCTTTTGATCCAAGTATAGAGAAGTGTAGAACATGCATGTTAACAAAGATAACTAGAAAATCTTTTCCAAACAATGTGGAAAAGGATACTTCATTGCTTGATTTGGTGCCTAGTGATTTATGTGATTTCCATAGCACTCCTTCCTTAGGGAACAAGAAATACATTATAACTTTTATTGATGATTATTCTCGATTTTGTTATGTATACTTGTTGTTTACTAAGGATGAAGCCCTTGATAAGTTTAAGATCTATAAAAATGAAGTTGAATTGCAACTAAGTGACAAAGTCAAACGATTTAGAACTGATAGGGGTGGTGAATTCTATGACCCGAGTTATTTTCAATCTACCGGCATTATACATGAAACTACCGCGGCTTATACACCACAACAATATGGTATAGCGGAAAGAAAGAATAGAACTTTGCAAGAAATGGTAAATTCTATGTTATCCTATTCGGGTTTAAGTGATGGTTTTTGAGGTGAAGCTATGTTAACGGCTTGTCATGTTTTAAACCGAGTTCCAATGAAAAAGAATGAGGTTACCCCATATGAACTTTGGTATAAAAGAAAACCAAACTTGAGTTATCTCAAAGTTTGGGGCTGTAGGGCAATTGTAAAAGTGCCAGAACCCAAACGTAAAAAGTTGGGTGAAAGGGGAGTTGAGTGCATCTTTATAGGGTATGCTCTTCATAGCAAATCCTATAGGTTCTATGTTATAGAACAAAATGACATTTGGTCAATTCACACTATTGTGGAGTCAAGAGATGCAATTTTTGATGAAAATAGATATTCATCAATTCCTAGACCAAAGGATATTACTCCTAATACCAATATTCAAGCAATTGATCAAACTAACATTGATCAAGGAGTTGGACTTGATCAAACTAACATTGATCAAGAAGTTGATGAACAAACTCTTGACGAGAATGTTGCATCAACATCATCACAACCTAGGAGAAGTAAAAGGGCGAGAAAAGAGAAATCTTTCAGCCCGGACTTTCATGTATATTTGGTTGAAGGATCAAGGAGTTCCATAGTGACTAAGTTTCCATATATATTTAATGTGGAAGAGGATCCTTTAACGTTTAATGAGGCTATGAGGTCTCAAGATGCCACTTTTTGGAAAGAGGCAATTGATGATGAGATGGATTCCATCATGGGAGATAACACTTGGGTTTTAGCTGATTTACCTCCTAAGTGTAAACCAATTGGGTGTAAATGGATTTTCAAAAAGAATATGAAAGTAGATGGAACTATTGTTAAGTTCAAAGCCCGTTTAGTGGCTCAAGGTTTCTCACAAAAACCGGGTATTGATTATTTCGATACATATGCACCCGTTGCTAGAATCTCCACTATAAGGTTATTAATAGCTTTTGCGGCTATTCATAAGCTTGTGATCCATCAAACGGATGTCAAGACGGCATTCTTGAATGGAGAACTAGAGGAAGAGGTTTACATGCGACAACCGAAAGGGTTTGTCGTGAAAGGTCAAGAGCATAAAGTATGCAAGTTGATTAGATCTTTGTATGGGCTAAAACAAGCACCTAAGCAATGGCATCAAAAATTTGATGAAGTTGTGTTGTCTAATGGTTTCAAATTGAATAATTCAGACAAGTGTGTTTATAGCAAATTTGATGGCAACGGTAATGGTGTCATGATTTGTCTATATGTAGATGACATGTTGATATTTGGAACGGATTTGTCACAAGTTGAGTGGACAAAATCTTTTCTATCTTCACAATTCTCCATGAAAGACTTGGGGGAGGCGGATGTCATCTTAGGTATAAGAATTAAGAGAGACAATGGAAAATTAATCTTGTCACAATCTCATTATATCGAGAAAGTGCTCAAGAAGTTTAATGTTAGTGATTGCTCTCTTGTTTCAACTCCTATGGACCCAAGTGAAAAATTGTTGCCAAATGATGGCAATGATGTGTCTCAACTTGAGTATGCGAGGGTTATAGGTTGTTTGATGTATGCTATGACGAGTACTAGGCCGGATATCGCGTTTGCGGTAGGGAAATTAAGTAGGTATACTAGTAATCCTAGTATGGAACATTGGCAAGCTATTCGTCGAGTGTTAAAGTATTTGAGAAAAACCATGGACTATGGTTTGTCCTATAGTGGATATCCTTCGGTTTTAGAAGGGTATTCGGATGCAAGTTGGATCTCTAATAGAGAAGATCATTCCTCCACAAGTGGATGGGTATTCCTCCTTGGGGGAGGTGCAATATATATCTTGGGCTTCCAAGAAACAAACTTGCATTGTGGATTCTTCAATGACATCGGAGTTTATAGCTCTGTCATCGGCAAGCAAAGAAGCCGAGTGGTTAAGGAATCTCATGTTTGAGATACCTTTGTTGCCAAAACCAATATCACCTATTGCTATACATTGTGATAGTGATGCAGCATTGGCAAGAGCTTATAGTCAAGTTTATAATGGTAAGTCAAGACACATTGGTGTGAGACATAGTTATGTCCAAGGACTTATCAAAGATAGTGCTATCACCGTTGACTATGTGAGAACTACGTATAATCTAGCGGATTATTTCACAAAGGCGCTAGCTAGAGATACGGTAAAAAGGATGGCAATCGGTTTAGGATTGGTGCCTATTGGAAATCACGAGTAAGGGAATCTTAACATAACGCCCAATAAGACGTTGGGTCTTGAGTTCAATAAGATTAATTTCCTTATTTGATGATTGAAAGAACTAATGTAATCATCCAAGGTAAAGTTCTTTAAATTTGTGATGTTTTAAGAGGTTGTTTAATCTTAATAGGTCTCTTGACATTGTGCTTTGTCACGGGAGCATGTTTTCTAAGAGATCTACCTATGTAAGTGCGAAGTTTGGCCGCTTCAAGGAGCTAGTGAGGCATAGCTTTGATGCACTTATGAATTAATATGGACACATGGCTAATTAGTGTCAAGTATATATTGGAAATGAGTAGTTAATCTTGTGTGTGTAATATCTTCAAGTTTTTCATTATGTGTTGCTAATGGTTCAATCGTTTATCGACACCATTTGGATACGAATGCTTGGAATGTGTATGATACTAAGTGGAAGTTCAAGTCTTTGTACACTTTCATTTATGCATAAGATTGTTTTGTTATGATGACGTTTGTGCAATAACTATTGGGTATACTCTAAATGGGGGAGGATTGTTGGAGATTTAGAGTATTATGTTAGTTTAATTCATGTTATATTGTTTGAATCGCTTGGTTATGGTGTCGTAATTCAAACAATGTATGTAATAATATGCTACGACAAAGTCTGATGAAGTCCAAACAAAGGACAGCACACGCACAAGCTTCACACCAAGGAGGACTAAGAGGTCGCACCTCGCGAGATTCCTCGCACCTCGCGACCCTTGGATTTGCTGTTGAGTTGCGTGTGTTTCAGAGGTCAGGAACTGATCGCACGGTGCGATCAGTGTCGCACCTCGCTACTCGCGACTCGCGAAGTATGTCGCACCTCGCGACATGCTTGACTGGTCGGGTTTTTGCTCTCGCTGATTCGCGATTTTCTGACGGTTTTTTCTGCGATTCGTTTCAGTTTTCTGAAACAGCGTTGTATTGTTATATATATATGAGAATGCTCATATGATGAAGGTTGTTGAAAATATAACTTCTCTCTTTTGCACAAAAATCTGAAAAGATTAAATCATAATTGCTTCATCATTTCAAATCTTTCTCAAACTCATTTCCTCTTGATAGTGTTCATAGTTAGCGTGACCACTATTGATCTTCTTTGTATCTCGAAGGTGAATTTCGTGTACCCGTGCTATACGAATAGGGCCGGAATATTACTTTTGGGAAAGTGATTCACGCCTAGAAGATAGTTCATCTTGTGACCCTTCATATTTTCTTCATTTCCCTAACAAAAACTTCTACACTGTTAGTTATAAACACATGAATTAATACGAATAATCAACAATTTGTTAATAGTTTTCATAACAATAGTGCTGAAACTGCTGAAAACTTCTTTATAGTTGATCAACATGAATCAAAATGAATTAACATAAACCAAGTGAAATAGCTCGGAAAAAAGAAAAGAAAGTAATAGTGAAACACTAAAAGATGAAAGGAGAGGCAAGATAGCTGAACAGGATAAAATGTTGAGTGGATGTGGGCTTTGGCATTCGAAAAGTCCTGCATCATCTAAGTAACAGTCAAACACTAAAAGATGAAAGGAGAGGCAAGATAGCTGAATAGGATAAAGTTATATGATGTAGGTCGCAGACTGAGATTAGAAATATTTTGGGCCTCTTAGTGATTTCCTTCTTCACCAATGTGAAAAATGAAATTGAAAATATAAAAATTTATTCATATGATGTTTATCTTACAAATTGAAAGCAAAAACATGCAAACTACTTCTAATGATTTCTATAATTTTGTTCTTACTTTTCAAAAAAAAAAATTTATAAACTGAAGAAAATCAATCAATCATTTTAAATTAGGATTAATTTCAGTCACCTTTCTCATTCATCAATATAATATATTTATACAACTTAAGTAGAGAATCCTACTTCATCATAGATTAGGAATAACAATTGTTGGAACACAAGGTGACACTCAAGAAGAAGGGGTTTGAATTGAGTGGCTAAAACTAATCGATTTTCGCAAAAACACTCTTATGGCACAGTGCCGTGCACTGTGTTATTCACTCGTAAATTCTCCGATTAATGTTTTTGCTCGAACAAAATTGTATCAAACAATAAAACAATGAAATCAAATAATAAGATACAGGAATTTAACGTGGTTCAATCTCACCTCTGAGATCTACGTCCACACAAACTACTCTTTTATTATTTGAATCGTAAAATACCAAACCCTTGATACAATTCGATTCCCCCACTACTAACTCTAGTAGTGCTCCCCAACACTTAACCCTAAGTGTTGCTACTCTCTATGATATGAAAGATTACCGAAAGAATGATTCCTCAAAAGCGTGCTTCTTATTCAAGTAAATAGAGGATCGTTACAAGAGATGTTTAGAGACCTTAACTTACTAGAACTCTGTGCCGTACACTGTGCTCTGGGAGATCGTTTTCAGCTCTCAAAATCTTTATCTCTCCAAATCTGAAAACGTGGTTTGCTCCAATGATTTCTATCCCTTATATAATTCAATCAGCTGAATAAAAATCCTTCTCCAAGATGTATTATCTTTTTGAACAATTTTTATTCCTAAAATAAAGGGATAAAATTCTTTTCCTATTCAAAAACCAATTTTATCTTTTATAAAAACTGATTTCCTTCTTTTCTTATAGGATAAGGATTTCTCCATATCTTATATCAACTCTAAATCATATCTTAAATCAGTTTTTATCAAACACACTTTATCACAACTCAAAAATCAGTTTTTCTCCTTTTTTTTTATTAAAAATCTTTAAAACCGTTTTTTATGATGTTTTTCGAAAATAAAAAAACTTTTATCTTTTATCAAAAACTGATTTTCGAAAATGAAAACTCTTTTTCTCTTTAATACTGTTTTTCGAAAATACACATCTTTTTCCTTTTAAACTTGATTTTCGAAAATAAAATTCTTTTTCTTATTAAAACTGTTTTTCGAAAATCTTGTTTTATCAAAACTTTCCCTTTCTAATTTTAGCATAAAGTTCTAATATGTTAATTACATTGCATACACATGAATTAATATAACTAGACCTAAGCTTCCTTGTCTTCGCATCATCCAATCTTGATAGCTTGATCACTGTTACAAATATTCATGCTATAGCATAGCATAGGGTGTTTATCATCATCAAAATATTCAAAGTTCAAAACACAACAAATTCCCCCTTTTTGATGATGACAAACACATAATACTTCCCCCTCAAATAATGCATCAACATAACACCATTCACAATATCAATCACCATAATCCAATAGCCAACGTACCAAATTTCATTCATTAGTAATATCATTCATTAGTTTAAGTATTATACCCATCTTTCCCCTTTTGACATTATCAAAAAATAGAGCAATAACATGTCAAGCTACACAAAACAGAGATATAGTCATCAAAATAATGCAAGTAGCTCTTGCAAAAGATACTAAGGATGCTGGTGCTATGTCATAATCCAACTCACAATCCGAAGTCATTAAGCAAAATAATCCAACTCACAATCCGAAATTACAAAGTAAGAAATAATCATGAAGGATCATGGTTGATAGCTAAGAAAGTAAGATAAAGAAAGGTAATGCAAGTTTGAAGATTTGAAATGGCAATTGGCTCAACAAGTACTTAAACCTTTCTTTTAAGATTTTCAACTTCCGCAAATGAACATCATAGGACTTTCTTCACTGTGGCACTGTGTGTGTTTCTGTGCCAATGAACAATCTATTCCCTTCCAAATATAACTAATCTTCGGATATAATGGAATCCAAAATGATGATTTTCAAAACTTTGATAATTTTCTTCACATTTGAATTGAACTCTAGGACTTATCTAAAATAAGTGTCTTACTCTCCTTTTCTTTTCTTTTTTTTTCCTTTTTTTTTTTGAAGGAGAAGCAGACCATACAATATTATTAGAGTCAATCAATAAGAGATCAAAGATAATAAGTTAATTCGGACCTCATTTTCTTTCTTTTTTTATGCATCTCATGGCACTGTGCCTTGCACAGTGTGAATCAGTACTTTTCATTCTTTCACGTATTTGTGTTTCATTCCAACCTTTTCATGTTCCCCCTTAACTGATACGTCCTTTTCTTCCATCATCTTATCAAGATGTTATTGCCCCATAAATTATCATTAATCAAGATTAAAAGCACTTGTTGAACTTTGGATCAATGGGTGAGGAAAAGAAGGATAATAATAGGGAAATGACGATAAGGTGAGACATATGGAAGAAAGAAATAATGAGGCACAAATGTCAAACTCATAAATAGAAAATCTATATATCGGGATAAAGATCAAGCTTGCCATAGGAGAAAGAATTAGCATTTCATAGCTCAATAATTCGGCAACTTAGGATCATATAGCTCATTAGTTCGGCAACTTAGGATCATGACATTAGGACAACATCATTAGACCGTTACGAGTCCTTTTTATATCAAGTAGACTTTTTCTAACAATGTTTCACAAAGACATGCACTCCTACTCCAATTAACATATTTAAAGGAGGACAACAAGCATAATACTGAACTAATTTCCAGAAATTAATCCCAAAGCCACAAAATGTCTTGTAAAATATTCATGCATGAAATTCAACAGAATTACCTTGATCACACAATTGGGATATGCTTAACAAATTTTTTCAAACCACTTACCAACATCACATTCTCTATGGAGTGTGTTAGGGATTTACCGACGTTTCCAATACCACTTATTTCTCCAATTTTGTTGTCGCCAAATGTAACACAACCTCCATGGTAGGCTACTAGTGAGAGGAATTGAGATTTATCACCAGTCATATGTCTTGAGCAGCCACTGTGGAGATACCATAGGCTGCTTCCTCTCACGTTTGCCTGCAAAAAGATCACTTGTTAATTTTAGGAACCCAAATCTGTTTGGGTCCTTTTTTCTTTCGTTGAGCTTCTAATAAGTCTTTTCTAACCCATATTTGAGTTACATACTTTACATTTTTCGCAACACTCCTTTTCTTGATATTACAGTTCTCCATAAGGTGTCCATTTTTTCCACAAAAGTTGCAAATCAAATATTCAGGTAGATCAACATATTTTCTTTTACGAAAGTCTCTTTCGAAATTTCTGGCACTGTGCTGTACACTGTGTTGCTGACCTGTATATCCCAAACCAGTTTTATTTTGATTGTTAGTTGTACTAGACAAATAATCAAGAGCTTTTAGACCATACGACCACTTTTCATACATTTTTCGAGCAATAGTCAATTGTGATTCCAAGAATTCCACAGAAGTATTTAGATCACTATTTCTTTTTCTCGAAATTTCTAATTCTCTCTTAACATTATCAAGATCTTCACTTATCTTAGCATCACTAGGCAGCATTAGTGGAACAATTCTTGATTTCTGTCTTGAATTCTTTAGTTCAACTAACTCATGATTTAGCGATTCAATTTGCTTTTCAAGACTCGATTTTTCAGCTTCTAACACAGTGTATGGCACTGTGTCATTTACGATTTCGTTAGCAAGAGACTTTTCGTATCTTAGAGCGTTTATCTCAGTATCTTTCTCTTCAATAATTTTTTCAAGCTCATCAGTCTTCTTCATCAGTTCTTTACAGTCCTTTAATAAATCCTTATATTCCAATTCCAACCCAATCTTTTGCTTAGTTAAATTTTTTACTTCCTTTTTCATGATTGAAAAATCATCATTCATTTCTTGACAATCATCAATGATATTTCCAAGCAAAGTAACAAGTTGGTTTTTTGAAAGAAGATGTATTGAAGGTTTTAGAGAAAGAAGACTTACCTCACTGTCTTCAGTTTCATCTTGGGAGTTCGAACTTTTCGCCATTAGACACAAGTGAGAGTCGTCCTGGCACTGTACCTTTCTCTGTGATGTCTGTACAACATTCAAACATAATTTTTCCTCATGGCACTGTGCCTCTGACTGTTCTTCGTCATAATCCGAATCTCCCCAAATGGCAGCAATCATTGCCTTTTTGAATTCTTTCTTCGATTGCTCCCTTCTTTCTTTGGGCTTCTCATCATCCCATAAGGGACATTCTTTAATCCTGTGATTTAACTCTCCACACTTGAAACAACCCGAATTAGTAGCACTTTTCTTAAAGTTAGAGGTAGTGCTCTTACCTTTGAAATTTTCATATTTTCTAGGATTGTTGTTTTTGTTCTTTTAGAGAAATTTTTTAAATCTCCTTGTAAGAAAATCAATATCATCATCACTATCACAATTTTCAATTTCCAATTTAGTTCTCAAGGCTATACCTTTACTTTTTGGTTCATTAGTTTTAGAATCTAAGACAAGTTCATGAGTCATTAATGATCCAATAAGTTGTTATAGTGAAAGTTTAGTCAAATCTTTAGCTTCTTGAATAGCGGTTATTTTTGGGAGCCATCGATTTGTTAAATTTCTTAACACCTTTCTCACTAAATCTTCAGAAGTATATGTTTTGCCTAGAGAACGTAATTCATTAGTGATTAGTGTAAATCTAGTGAACATCTCTTTAATAGATTCGTCCTTATTCATAGTAAACAATTCATATTGTTGGACAAGCAAATCTATTCTAGATTGTTTAACCTCATTCGTACCTTCGTGGGCCAACTCCAGCGTGTCCCATATTTCTTTTGCTGTAGTACAAGCCGAGATCCTTGAGTATTCATCAGGTCCAATTCCATATTGGAGAATACTCATAGCTTTGAAGTTTTTTTCGGCTTTTGCATAGTCACCCGAATCATAGTCATCTTCATCCTTGTTGACAATCTTTCCTTCGGCATTTTTGGTTCGGATAAGGATTGGTCCTTTTCTTATGACTTTCCAGCATTCATAGTCTAATCCTTGGATGTAGATCCTCATCGTAGCCTTCCACCATCCGTAATCTTTTCCGTTGAAAATCGGACACTTTGAGTGTCTTTCTCGAGAGTCATCTTGCATGTTCATGACTTCTATTCTCTAGGGATGAGCCTTTCGAGAATAGCCTGCTCTGATACCACTTGTTGGAACACAAGGTGACACTCAAGAAGAAGGGGTTTGAATTGAGTGGCTAAAACTAATCGATTTTCGTAAAAACACTCTTATGGCACAGTACCGTGCACTGTGTTATTCACTCGTAAATTCTCCGATTAATGTTTTTGCTCGAACAAAATTGTATCAAACAATAAAACAATGAAATCAAATAATAAGATACAGGAATTTAACGTGGTTCAATCTCACCTCTGAGATCTACGTCCACACAAACTACTCTTTTATTATTTGAATCGTAAAATACCAAACCCTTGATACAATTCGATTCCCCCACTACTAACTTTAGTAGTGCTCCCCAACACTTAACCCTAAGTGTTGCTACTCTCTATGATATGAAAGATTACCGAAAGAATGATTCCTCAAAAGCGTGCTTCTTATTCAAGCAAATAGAGGATCGTTACAAGCGATGTTTAGAGACCTTAACTTACTAGAACTCTGTGCCGTACACTGTGCTCTGGGAGATCGTTTTCAGCTCTCAAAATCTTTATCTCTGCAAATCTGAAAACGTGGTTTGCTCCAATGATTTCTATCCCTTATATAATTCAATCAGCTGAATAAAAATCCTTCTCCAAGATGTATTATCTTTTTGAACAATTTTTATTCCTAAAATAAAGGGATAAAATTCTTTTCCCATTCAAAAACCAATTTTATCTTTTATAAAAACTGATTTCCTTCTTTTCTTATAGGATAAGGATTTCTCCATATCTTATATCAACTCTAAATCATATCTTAAATCAGTTTTTATCAAACAAACTTTATCACAACTTAAAAATCAGTTTTTCTCCATTTTTCATTAAAAAATCTTTAAAACTGTTTTTTATGATGTTTTTGGAAAATAAAAAAACTTTTATCTTTTATCAAAAACTGATTTTCGAAAATGAAAACTCTTTTTCTCTTTAATACTGTTTTTCGAAAATAAACATCTTTTTCCTTTTAAACTTGATTTTCGAAAATAAAATTCTTTTTCTTATTAAAACTGTTTTTCGAAAATCTTGTTTTATCAAAACTCTCCCTTTCTAATTTTAGCACAAAGTTCTAATATGTTAATTACATTGCATACACATGAATTAATATAACTAGACCTAAGCTTCCTTGTCTTCGCATCATCCAATCTTGATAGCTTGATCACTGTTACAAATATTCATGTTATAGCATAGCATAGGGTGTTTATCATCATCAAAATATTCAAAGTTCAAAACACAACAACAATCCTATTCCTAATACATTTCCATTTATAGAGTCCTAACACCCTCCCTCAAGTTGGAGCGTGCAAATTGCGAACGCCCAACTTGGACATTAAAAATTCAATCCGACTACTTCCAAGTGCTTTAGTAAAAATATATGCCAACTGAAACTTCGTAGGAACATATGACGGACTCACTAGACCTCTATTTTTTTTAGTAATAATTAAAAATTCAAACCGAGTACTTCCAAGTGCTTTAGTAATAATTGAGTTATACAAACATAAAAAAATATTCGCTCTGTTTTTTTTATCCTTCTCACTTTCCTGTGCGCGTCTCGTAAATCACGTCTTTGAACTTAAATATCTTTCATTATATATTAATAAAAATTATAACGATTGAATATTAATAAAGTACTAATTGAGACGAATCAGACAAGACCCCACATAACTATATTTTTTCTAATAAATTGAAAAAAATTGAGAAGTTTCTCTCCAAGTATGAATAGTGTCAAGATTCCAAGTGAGAAAGATAAAAAACAAAGGGAGTACATATCTATAGTTTTGAACCTATATAACATACCATGATGGCATTACATGAAGAATCAAATGAAAGTTTGTCAACGTTATTTCAAAGGTATTAATTATGAAATTGGCTAATTATTTTATTCCTGGAATATTTATTGTATACATGATTATTTATGTTTAATTTTGTTTTTTGTATATCTATATGTTAGATCTTATTCTTTTCTCCATTAACTTATTCTACTAAATTAAACTTATTTTATTGGGAACTCAAGGTTCCCGTTTCTAGACTATTTGAGGTCGTGGACCATAAAAAAGGGAATTTTGATAAGTCTTGATATGATCATGATTGATGAAGAGGTATTTTTTTCTCTGAAGTAATATTTTCGATTATTAGTAGAGGTTAATTTTTATATTTAATTAATATATTCATGACACCATCATTATGATCTTCTTTTTTAGCTTTTGTATCTTCCATTGAATATGCGTTAGTGTTTATGTACTATATTTTAAAAGTTGAAGTTATGGATAGCACTCATGTTTTTCTCTATTCTTTTGTCATGCCTCTATTAAATTATTAGCCTCTACTTTTTTAAAGTATCATTCGGATATTTTTCATGTGAAAATTGTGTTAGATATTGTTAGTCATACCAATTACTTGGATACCATTTAATAATAGACATAACTACAATATTCAATTGAATATTAAAAAATATAAAATTTATATATCGTAATAACAAATATAGAAATTAGAGTATAATGACAAATATATAAATTCTCCGTTCTTTTTCTACTTGGTTAGAGCATGATTTTTGAGGATATAGTTTAGCATAGAGGTACTGGCTTTAATTAATGATAGGCGTGTCGCGCACCTAACACAAATAATTAACCTAACTAATCCTCCTAACTATGTAGTAGGGTAAGTCAGAGTCGATCCCACAGAGACAAACAGTATCAAACACTAGTTATCCTTGACTCAATTCAACTAAACAAGTGACAAACGATTATGATCGATGAGCAACTAACTACTATGAATGTAATGCGACTAATAATATGAGAATAAATTCAAGGGCTAAAAACACCTAGAATTAAGCATCACCACTAGCATAATTAACGTAAAGATAAATTCCTACCCCAAACTAGTCAAGTAAATGTTCACAAGGAAAAATGCGCCCTAAACAATACCATAAACCTCTCCCGAGTATCTATGGCTTCCCTAATATGCAATCAAGCTTACTCTCGTGGAATCATGCAAATTAAAGACATTAAACACAACACTCTAACTTCCTAACATTCCATTCTACCTACTCCCACGGAGAACTTCATGCCCTTAATTGAAATACTCAAATCCGTCAAAACCCAACTCCCGTTGTGATCAAGACAATGGAATGATAGCAATACTAATTATCCCTAATCTAGTATTGGAAATTGCACAATCAATTAAGCAAGAACAATTAAGCAACTAAATTGGGGATTTAAAGGAATAAATTAAACATCAATCATGGCTAGGGTTTACTTAACCCTAGATTGGAAAACTACTCACACATATTAATTAAATGAACTAAATAAAATATAAAGAGAAACATAACTAATAAACAAGATTATAAAATAAAAGAAAATACTTGATTGATGATGAAAAGATGAAGTCTTGAATAATTCTCCAAAACTAAGAGCAAAACTCACGCTTCACCTTGTTATGTCGCTAGAGAGAAAAATAATAGAAGTCCTCCTTGAATAATGAGTAATCCCTAATACTAATTAGAAAAAACCCCCCATATCAAATTATAACTCCTAATACTAGTAGAATTCTAAGTTACAAGATAAGGATGGTCCACTAAATCATTAAAAGAGGCGGAATTTAGCAATCCGCACGCGCGTTGGGAGTTTCAGCAAAACTGGGCCAACTTGCGAAGCCTATATCTCTTAGAATATAGCTCGCCTTGGGCCGTGAAACATATCGTTGGAAATCTCTTCAAGCCTACTTTCCAAAGTCGCTGTAATTGTCCAATTATCACTGACGAGTCAAAAGTTATAGATAAAAGAGTGAACATGACCCCATTTCCATAATTCTTTCATTAAATTCCAACTCCAATTTAGCTCCAAATTGTACTCAAATATATATGTAACGATCCTTATCAACGTAGCTTGCTTCCATTGCTCCTAAATACTCAAGGTTGTCCAACAATACTCCAATTATGTTCTCAATACCTGAAATTCATCAAAGAACACCGAAAACGCACAAAAGGAGTAATATTTCGCAAATTAAGTAATATTATGCACTTATGAACTATAATGCACCTAAATGTTCCTAAAATGCAACCTAAATGCACTTAAAACCTATATACAAATATGATACATCAATTAACTAGAGTAGGGGATAAGCAAATCCTTAGTAAAGTAAACAGGACTTTATAAGTCAATTTGAGTAATTAATGATAGTTTTATTAACATAAAGTAAAGACCATATTATCAATTATAGTTATTTTTTTTACCAAAAGTGGAATTCCAATAGATGAACTACCCAAAGTGATAATTGTTGTAATAAAAAAAAGAATGGAGGAAGTATGTAAACACAATGGTGTTGAAAAGTCTCATCACACAGCAACACAAAATCAACAACGTTAACAAAAAGTTACAAGAAGATAAAATAAACAATAATCTGTGCAACACACGGGCTTCAAAACTAGAATAAATATAAAGGAGGAACTTTTCAGGAGCATAGAGAGCTCCTAAAGATTTCGAGAGCATAGAGCACGTCACGTAGGATTGCCATGTCATCAGTTTTTTTTTTTTTTTTTTTTTACAAAAATAGAGTTCTAAATTGATTTAAATACATATAAGGAGCTCTGGATAAGCGAAAATTAGAGTTTGGTTTTAAATGAACAACCTAAATTGTTATATTATGTAAATTATGTATAACTTTTGCTACGTAATTCGAAATATTATAATTTTTGTACCATTGGATAGTACTTGAAATATGCTCCGGAATAAGATTCATTTACAATATAATTCTACAACTTACGAAATAAAGAGCGCCGCGTAGGATTGTCATGTTGTAGGCGTGTTTTTATTTTGCCTACGTGGTGTGAGCGCGTATTAGATTTGACTACCCCATTGTAAAGGTTTTATTGAAAATTGTTTTTTATTGAAAGAAGTCGCCAACAATTCTTTTTAGGAAGAATCATAAACCTAATTGGATATAGGAAAATCACAGGGACAAATTAGTAACTTATCCAATGTAGATTTCCCCGTCATGACTCCATAGATGGTCAAAATGAACCAGAGGTTGAGTTCGGGGGTGAGGGTACGAATATAGTCAGGAACCATATTGCCCATTGATGGCCTTTACTAAATATCGATTCATTTGCAGATTTTATACCAAAGAATAATCATATAATATTTTAAGCACCCTAAAAATATTTAGTCTAAATTGGTTCAGGAAACACATAAAAGACTTTTGTTAGTGACAAGTTATTATGCAATCAAAGTTACAGGGAACCTAGCAGGTTGTCCAAATTAATCTGATTAATATTAGAACAGTTCTTTAGGTCTTTGATTAGCAGAAATAACATTTGGGTGATAAAAGCAATAAGCAGGACAATCGCATAATATGCATAGAATGATTAGGCAAGCATATAATATACAAAGGCATGAATAATAATAATATGAATATAAAATAAAGTATAGAAAAGAGGTTAGAATATACAGTAGAGCGATTTTACATTAAAGATCTACATCAGGAAAGAAAACTTTTAGTAACTTTAATATAAAAATAATTTATTTAAGGACCCTCAGGATTATACCGTGGCTTGGGTCTGCGAGATTGACAACCTTCGGGACGAACAATCGTGAAGCCTGAAAATCTGAATGTCTGAAAGTATGTAGATTGAATGTATTTGTGTTTGAAAGATATGAGTTTTGTAGGGAAGTTTTGTAGTTTGTAGAGAGATTCGTAAAGTATTCGCCGAGTGTTATGTGAGAAATCCGTTCTGAAATCTGTTCGAAAATCAGGCCTATTTATAGGTAAAACGACACTGCGCCTCACGCGCTGGCTTCGCCAGGCGCAGCTGACGTGGCAAGCGCATGACGCGGCATGACCAATAAGAAGCGTACACGTGGTACGTGCTTTTGAAAAAGAAAAGAAAGAAATTCCGCGTCTCAAGTAGAGAACTACGCTTGACGTAGGACTCTACATGAAACAGAAGTCTACGTAGCAGTTCTGGTGCGCTTAGCACAGCCTGTGCGCTTGGCGCAACTTACGTGGAAGCCCACGTATCAGGACACGTGCGCTCAGCGCAGCACTTGTTTTGATAGTTTTTTTTTAATAAAAACGAGTTCTAAAATATTTTCTTTTATCTTTTAACTACGGGTATCTGATTTTACGGGATAAAATCTGATTTTGACTTAAAAAATATATCTTTTGAAAATATTTATTTATTAAAATATATCAATTAATTATCAATTAATTGGGCTTTTCAAAGAATTGGGCTCAAAATACAATTAATTATCATGAATAATTAATTTTGCTTTAAAATAGGATTTTAACACTTTTCGAAATGGTTTTGAATGGCTTTTCTGACTGCTCTGCCCTTGGATCGGACCAATTAAGACCACGGTATGTTTCATCATCGGATCTTTAATTGGGGAGACACGATTATGTGTCTACACATGTCATTAATTTTAATTTTAAATATTTTAAAAAATAGAGTTCTACTGAGTTCTACATATATGTAAACACATAAAAGGAGTTTTGGATAGGGAAAAATGAGAGTTTGGTTTTGAATAAAAAAACTAAATTATCATATTATGTAAACTGAATATAACTTTTGCCACCTAACTCAAAACATTATTATTTTTATCATTGGAGAGTACTTAAAATATGCTTCAAAATAAGATCCATTTATAATATACTCCCTCCGTCCCTAAATAGAGTTGTCATTTCTTTTTATAGAGAGTTCCACTTAAGCACGCAATGCCATTTTGCATAGAGTGCGCCACGTAGGATTGTCATGTCATTAATTTTAATTTTTATTTTTTATAAAAATACAGTTCTAAATAGATTTAAATACATATAAGGAGTTTTGGATAATCGAAAATTAGAGTTTGATTTTGAATGAACAACCTAAATTATTATATTATGTAAATTGTGTATAACTTTTGCTGCGTAATTCGAAATATTATAACTTTTGTACCATTGGATAGTGCTCGAAATATGCTTCGAAATAAGATCCATTTACAATATAGTTCTAAAACTTATGAAATAAAGAGTGTTGCGTAGGATTGTCATGTCATTAATTTTTATTTTAAATATTTTTAAAAAATAGAGTTCTACATATATTTAAATACATAAAAGGAGTTTTGGATAGGGAAAAATTAGAGTTTGCTTTTGAATAAAAAACCTAAATTATCATATTATGTAAATTAAATATAACTTTTGCTACCTAACTCAAAACATTAATATTTTTACCATTGGAGAGTGCTTGAAATATGATTCAGAATAAGATCCATTTATAATATACTCCCTCCATCCCTAAATAG
The DNA here is from genome assembly GCA_947648045.1 of Beta corolliflora. Taxonomy (NCBI): domain Eukaryota; kingdom Viridiplantae; phylum Streptophyta; class Magnoliopsida; order Caryophyllales; family Amaranthaceae; genus Beta; species Beta corolliflora. Next base: position 4,446,405 of record CANSZD010002913.1, read on the forward strand.
ATTTCTCATTTCTTTTGGGAATAAATATTAAGGAGAAAATAATAAGTTTCACAAGTAAAAATTGAAGTTGGTACACTATTGATGAATTATTTATTGACGAGAGAGAATGTGGGGGAGTGGGTAATAAATAAAGTGAAAGCTAAATACTATTTTAATTGGTGGACCCAAACCAAATAAGGAAATGAGAAATCTATTTGGGACAGATATAAATGAAAAAATGGGAACTCTATTTAGGGACGGAGGGAGTAGTTTTACATCTCGTGAAAATATATTTAATTAGATGAATGATAAAGCCTTATTTAGCAAACAATTGATGATACACCCGGGTGTACCTTGGGCATGGTACAACCAACTATTTTTTTATTCATTGTTCATTTTTTTTGGCGACAAGTACAAACAAACAGGCCCTATGGAAGTTTGTCACCTTGTCTAGCAGTAGTAGCTAAGACATGAGCTAATTGCACTTCCTGCCTATTAACTTCGCAAATTTCATAGGAAAGAAACTTACTACAGTTTATTTCAATATCACGAATTATACTGGAAATTTCGAATGGCTGATGCTGACTTCTAATTGCCTGTAGTAGCTCGACGGAGTCTGTTAGCACCTGGACACATCTGTACCCATTGATATGGGCCTCAAGCAAACCTCGAAGAAGAGCTTGCGCTTCTGCTTGGAGCGACGACAAAGCCATATAGTCCTATCATTACCTTCAAAAACTTTACCGGCCAGCCTCCATTTATTGAGGCCACCCAACCTATTCCTGCTTTGGGATGCTTCTTTTTTTGCGATTTCCAAGCTTCATCAACTTGAATAGTGCAAACGTCACCTTGACACACTCCTCCTATAACGGCTTTTTTTAGAGTAAAGCGTATTATGTGACTGAGCCAACTTTAATTCTCGCTTCCTTAGGACCTCTCTTTCCTCTGCTTCCTTGAGGAGGATATCTTTCTTTGTTATAATTGAATTTGGATTTTTATCTGCGTTGCGAAACACAATGTTATTCCTATGTAACCAAATTTCCCAAAGGGTGGCTATGAATTCTCTAGCTCGCTCTATTTGAATCTTGACTGTCCTCTTTCCAGAATATAGTAAGGAAATTTTAATCCAATCTGAAATAGGAATGAAGGTCGCAGTAGAAGTTCGAATTCCCAAAGAAGAGCAAGCCCGACTCGATTAACAATATCATAGTCTCTAAAAAGATGACTTTCACTCTCTTTGCTCGCATTGCATAAGTAACTAAGATATTCCGTTTTCTCAGGTTGAGGTTGAGGTTGAGGGTGAGAGCTTTGTTGAGGATTCTCCATATGAAAAACTTCCACTTAGGTCTAATGTCTGCTGCCCACAACCTATGCCAAAATTTCATATTAATTTTTGAAAGTGTCCAAATACCCTTTTTACTTTAGGAAGAAAGCGTAGACCTCTTTGACTCTAATTTCGCATGATTTGGAATTGCTCCAAATATATTGATCTGGTAGATCTTCAATTGGAATATGGGTAAAAATAATTCTAATCATACAAATGAGCAAAATATACTAAAGGAGAGTTCTAAATGAGTAAATGAGCAAAAGTTAGTCTTTCTGTTAGATCTTCAATTGGGATACGAATGTATGATGAATGAACTCCATTATTTAGTCTTTCTTTTAGATAAATATAATAGTAGCTATAAGTATAGTGAAACTATATGTGATTATAGCATTTTGTCATAGGTCCAATTTACAGGATCAAACATATTATCTTTCAAAACCTCAGTCTTAATCAATTGAACCAAGACAATTTAGTATTGCAACAAAATTTATTAAGAAAACTTGTTGTTACAACAAAAAAACTAAAATCTATAGCGATGAAGTTTCATATATATTAAAGTTCTAGATGATAAAAAAATTAGAGTTTGATTTTAAAAGACAACTTTAGAATATTATAGAAGGTGCCACCTAAGCATGTCATTTTATTATTTTTAATTTTTAATATTTTTTTAAAAAATTTTGTTGAACATAGATATAAATACATATAAGGTGTTTTGGATAAGTGAAGATTACAATATGATTTTAAATAAACAACAAATTATTATACTATGTAAATTGAGTATAACTTTTGCTACAAATTCGCAATATGTTTTGAAAATTGTTTCATTTACAATATAGTTTTACAACTTATAAAAATTTATTTATTTAGATGAACAATAACGTATTATTTATTCTTTATTTTTAATACGTATAAAATAACTATTAAAATAGCTTATTATATGTGACAAAAGTAATTATATCTTTCAAAATCATACTTTTAATGATTGAGTTATATAAAGATAAAAAAAATACATATCTATAATTTTGAACCTATAGCATACCATTATGGCATTACATAAACAATCAAATGAAAGTTTGTCAATGACATTGTAAATGTATTATGTAATTGACTAATTATTTAATTCCTAGAATATTTGTTATATACATAAATATTTATGTTTGTCTTTTCCATATATCTATATGTCAGATCTTATTCTTTTCTCATGAACTTAATTCTACTAAAACTAATTAAAAACAAGGTTTGCGTTTCTAAACTATTTGAGGTCACGGATCATAAAAAAAGCGGAAAGTTTGATAAGTCTTGATATGGTCGTGATTGATGAAGAGGTATTTTTATTTTCTTGAATAGTATTTTCGATTATTAGTAGAGGTTAGTTTGATATTTAATTGATTTTATCCATGATACCATCATTATGAGATTTTTTTTGGCTTTCCCATCTTCCATTTTATATATGTTAATGTTTATGTGTTATATTAAAAGTTAAATTTGTGGCTGACACTCATATTTTTTCAATTCTTTCTGTCCTACATCTATTAAATTATTACTCTCTACTTTATTAAAAAAGTATCATTCGGGTATTCTTCATGCTAAAACTGTGTTCGCTACAACTAGTCATACCGATTATTGGGATACCATTTAAAAATACTTAGCTACAATACTCAATTGAATTTTAAAAAATACAAAATTTATATATCACCAATAACAAATCTAGAAATTAGAGTATAATGACAAATACTTTATCCGTACTTTTTCTACTGCAACAATGGGTTTGGGCATGGTTTTTTAAGGAAATGAAGAAAATTGGTAGTTTAGCATAGACGTACCCCTTTAATTAACTAGAGTAGGGGATAAATCCTTAAAGTAAACGCAATTTTATAACACAATTTGAATAATTAATGATGGTTTTATTAACATAAAGTAAAGGCAATATTGTCAACTATAGTTATTTTTTTAACCAAAAGTGGAATGGTCCCAATAGATGAAACTACCCAAAGTGGTAATTGTTGCAATAATAAAAGAACGGAGGAAGTATGTAACAAAAAAACAAAAAAAAGCAACAACCCGTGCAACGCAGGGGGCTTCAAAACTAGTAAAGTAATAAACGAGCCAGAATGAATATAAGTAGAATAAGTTTGATTGGATTTTAATTCATTGTTCAGTTGATATTTTATGGCTTTTAAAATCTTTGATTTAAGAAAAATAAATTGATAGTAGGGCTAGCAATTCATGCCAGTGGATGTGTTTGGTTTCATGTCGATTTCGGGTTGGCCCCCAAATGTATCAAAATTGATATAAAAAGTAGAATAGTTGCATAATATGATAAATATAACCAATCGGGTTGACTTCGTGTCATTCGTTTTGTGTCAGGTTCGTGTTTCTCTCAGTAACTTCAGGTCAGGTTCGTGTCGTATTATCAGGTCGTGTCAGGAATTGCAGTCCTAATTGATAGTGATACGCATGATCTCCTAGCTTTTAGTTTTTTTTCTTAGAATGATTTATTTTTTGCTCAATCTTCTGCTCATTTCACCATTTTGTCTAGGTTTTCCTAATATATTGATGGATAGAATTGCTGGACAAAAAGGTCGATTTACTAGTTGATTCAATAAAAAGATTTGGGCCTTGATTGAAATAGACAGTTGGGTTTCCGGAAAGAAACTTCAAGTGAGGTTTGATTTTCATCTGGACATTGAGATCATCTTAGTAAAATTCGGACCAAACTTTGAAGTGGACCGACCATTTTTATTTCATTATCGAGTGCTTTCAACAAAGCTTTTCATGACGATCACTTCGAAATAGATCGTTATAATTTATTTTGTAATTTTTTTTGGATCCATTTGAGCCATAAAGGCAGTACAAAGTACAAATAAGGAAAAGGGGGATTCGAACCTGTAACCTATCATTCATAGCACCTCAAATTTAACCACTAGACCAAGACTCTCTTTTGTATTGGTTTCCTCCTTACTGTTTTGGTTTCTCTCTTATTCTCCGTAAGGATGTTTTTAGGCTGGCCCCCCAAATTAGGGGCCAAGTCTAAGTTTGTTTCTATAAAAAATTAAGTTACGGAAAAAGATAGTCATGTGGAATCTAATTATATTATTTCTCGCCATATAGTTTCTAGATTAATCATTTTTTTTATAATCTTTACTTAAAGATAATTAGTGATTTTAATGTTCGAAGTCATATGTTGTAAAACATGCCAAGAGTTCAGGGTAAAACTTAAAAAAATTGGAAGAAGTACAACCATCATAAACAAGCTAAGATCAGTAGTTTCCCTCAACCATTAAAAAAAGAACGAGTAGTTAAGAAATTACAACAATCCAAAAATAAACTATTAAGAAAGAAACCAACCACTAAATTTGATTAAGTAATTTATTTCCTATGAATTGCAATAGCATGGGAATTTTGACTACCCATGTAAACTAAACGACCATTGAGATTAGAAATATTTTGGGCCTCTTAGAGATTTCCTTCTTCAGTGTAAAAAATGAAATTGAAAATATAAAAATTTATTCATATGATGTTTATCTTACAAATTGACAACAAAAACATGCAAACTACTTCTAATGATTTCTATAATTTTGTTCTTACTTTTCAAAAAAAAAAATTATAAACCAAAGAATATAAAGTAATAAACGAGCCAGAGTGAATATAAGTAGCATAAGTTTGATTGGATTTTAATTCATTGTTCAGTTGATATATTATGCCTTTTAAAATCTTTGATTTAAGAAAAATAAATTGATAGTAGGGCTAGTAATTCATGTCTGTGGGTCGTGTTATTAAGAAATTACAGCAATCTAAAAATAAATTATTAAGAAAGAAACCGACCCTAAAACAAGTAGCTAGAATCCTTAAAATCCTTATATCCATAATATTTAAAATCCTTAAAAATAAATTATATCCCTAATCCATAATATAATAGAAGTAAGTATTTGAACCCAAACAAAACTCTCAAGTGATTGGTGGAGAGAAGAGTCAGTTATGATTTAGAGTATCCCAACATCATACAACTTATGATCAAGTTCTATCTTATCTTGTACGATCAAGTATTATATAAACAAGTTAAATGCATTCTTGCAACTTCATTAACATTTAACACCACCAAGCACAAGCATACGTAGCTTCTTGTTTCCCACACCACCAAGCTAGCACCAGCTACCACCATACCTTCTTGTTTCCCACACCTAGCTCCAACGTAACGATATGATGAGCACTCTTTTTGATATTCCCGGCTACAAATTTAATCCCACAGTTGAAGAAATTTTTAGACTCTTTCTAAAACCCAAAATATGTGGTGGAAAACTTCCGCGGGACCATCAAATCACCGACGTTGATCTTTATGCTTGTCATCCCTGTGAGTTATTCAAAGATATGGCCATGAGTGAAGATCTAGAGGAAGAAAGAACTCGCTACGTATTTACCGCACTCAAGAAAGTTAGTAAGGCAAAAAAAGGCAGAAATAACCTACGTCGAATCCCGGGAGTTGGAACATGGGAAGGAGAGCGTCCTGACGAGATTAGAGATGAGCATGGTACAGTTATTGCTTATGATAGGTATTTCAAGTTTGTACCGGAACCTAAAAAAGAAGATAGTCTTGTAGATGGTAATAATAGTATTTCAATGGTGGAGGGGGAGTGGAGGATGCATGAATATTCCTTCCATCCAGACTTCTTGCAACAAGTACAAGTAGAGAGGGACTTAGTTCTATGCCGGATAACTATGAAAGTCGAGGGAAATAGTAGAGCAAAAAACAAGCGTGGATGTCGAGGAGTGATTTATGTGCGCGAACCTCCTGCTTCTTTCAACGTCATGATGCAGCCACCACAATCCAATGATAATGTTTTTACCGCCGCTGCCGCCGTACAAGAGATTGAGCGACCATATGATCAAGCAATTAACAGTACTAATGCTACTACTGAACCTCCTCTTTCTTACAACAACGTGATGATGCAGCTGCCACAATCGAATGATTATGTCTTTACCGCTGCTGCCGCTGCTGCTGAACAAGAGATTGAGCAACCATATGATCAAGGAATCAGGGGTAATAATGCTACTACTGATGTGGAGTCTTTCGTACCAACTTATTTCGATATATTTGGTGAAGATATGGAGGTCCTTGATAAAGTGGATGAACATCTTCTTCTGATCATCTTAGCTGCAATGCTACTACTACTACTATGGAGGATGTGGGTGAAAGTATGGAGGTGGTCGATAATGGTAAAAGTTTGGACATCGTCGTGGATGATACCATGAAGGGGGGTGATGGTAATAATGCTACTACTGATGTGGAGTCTTTCGTACCAACTTTTTTGGATATATTTGGTTATTCTAGCGACGTGGAAAATATGGGTGAAGATACGGAGGTCCATGATAATGTGGATGAAACCGCACCTTCTACTGATCTTAGCTGCAATGCTGCTACTTCTACTGTGGAGGAAGTGGGTGAACGTATGGACATCGTCGTGGATGATACCATGGAGGGTGATCAAAGAAATTGCGATACCGTTTGTTCTACTGATCTTTGTGGCAATAGTACTACTACTATGGAGTATTTGTGTGAACCTTTACAGGTGCCCGAAGACAACATTCTTGATATTGACTTTGGCTTCCTAGATACAGAATTCACGATAGACGTAGATGAGTTCCTTAGAGATGTATAAAATAAGATTTTGTTTCATGTATGATGATTGATCCAATTAGTGTCTTATCAAAGATACTGTGCTAATTACCAATTTGATTAGGTTGTAATGATTCATGGCATTATGGTCTTTATGATATACTTTCTTTTAGTTTATGCTTACTTTTGAAACTCTTTTTATGTACAAGCTGCATTAATATTGTTGCAAATTTAATTTCCTTGAGTTTATACTTAAGCAAAACCTTAGGACATCGAATCTCTCAAGGAACCAAGAGTTAAGACAACTTATAGATGTTCATTAAGCAGTGGCGGATCCAGAAATTGAGTCACGTGGGTTCGGAATTCTTCGAATATTTTTTTGTTGTTTCTAGTTATATTTTACACGCAAATTTTTTTTATTTTAAAAATTTTTGTTTCTAAAAAAATAACTACTTAGATACTGTACCAACAAAAGACTCTTAATTAAGAGTGTTCCGATCTGTTTTTTTGTTAGTAGTAGAAAATTCAAAAGGATGAGAACTTTTAGTAATTTCATTTCGAGAAACATGCAGAATAAAAGAGAAGAGAGAGAATCAATGAGGTCTGGTCTAGTGGTTAATACTGAGGGCATGTGTACAATAGGTCACGGTTTTGAACCCTCCCTCCCTCCCTCATCTGTAATATGAACAACCCTTATGGCTCATTAATAAAATTAATGTAAGAGATAGATATCAAGTTTTTAATTATAATAAAAGGGGAGAATAAAAAAATAATATAAAGGAAATAGAAGACTAAAACATAAACTCTATTGCTTTATGACTCTAAGTGTATACAATATAAGCGGAGGATTCATACCAAAAAAAAGAATAAATGAATAAACGGTAAAACGGAGGATTGAATGTTAAAAAGCAAAAGAAGACAAAATGCAAAGGAAAAAAAATTGAATTTTAAAAAGGAAAAGAAGACCACCAAGTCAGAGGATAACGCATCATAAATGTTAACCACCAAGCCACAACAACATTTATGTTGAGTAAGGTGCGCGTTTTATATATAACATTTATTTGTTACTATGTTTTTCAAGATTTTCACCCGGATCCACGTGGGTTCAAGTGAACCCACTGAACCCACGCTGGATCCGCCACTGTCATTAAGAAATGACATACAAAAATTACAAGTGTGGTGGCTTTAGAATTTGGAATACGATAGCCAAAAACCACCATTTACAAATCAAAAGTTTGTTTGTTCAGTTGTTGTTAAATCTGTATGCATAATAGACTTGTCCCGAGAAGCCTCCGCTAACCTCTCCAGTTTCCACAATAGTGAGTGATTTGTTTTCTCTAATCCTCTCATTTTCAGTTCTATCCATTTTGACAGCTTAGATAGCAATTCATCAATCTGCAATTTAGAAATTGTGCTCATAATTGGTCAAGGAAACATCACAAGGGTCCAGATATGCAGCTAGTTACACAAAAAAGATGGACCAAATCCAACGAGCAATCCAATTCAAGTAGGCTCCAAGAGGTACATTTTGTAAGGGATGCAACAATCTTATGTGGGCTTAGGTGTATGTCTGTAGAATATTAGTAGCCCTTCTATTAGGACCTAAGAAGAATGTTCCCCACTTCCCTCTATTGCAAATGTCATTAACGCCTTGTTGTTCGTCGACTGAGTGACTATCTTAATTTTCAGAAGAATATTGTTGTCAGAAGCATCTAAACTTGGATGCAGAAGTTTTCCAGCAGTTTTAGGAATGAAAACTGTTGGAGATTTAGAGTATTATGTTAGTTTAATTTATGTTATATTGTTTGAATCGCTTGGTTATGGTGTCGTAATTCAAACAATGTATGTAATAATATGCTACGACAATGTCTGATGAAGTCCAAACAAAGGACAGCACACACACACAAGCTTTTTTTTTTTTGCTAAGTAATTAATCAGTATATTAAACCAAAACCAAACTTTACAACCTAACACCTTAGCTAGGGAAGAACAAACCAACTAGGTTGGACCCCTCCTCCCTAGAAAGGACAAAGAAAAAAACAATTAACACACCAACACAAGAGCCACTACTTACAAAGTATAAAACCAGTTAGTGTCAGTCCTAGAAACTTTTTTAGGCATAACAAGAAAAATTCTTCGTCGAACATTTTCTTTGATTGTCTTCACAAGGCTCTGAACTGTGGGGACTTTGTAGTTCCATTTGCAATCATTTCTCGCATACCAAATGCCATAAACTACCCCTGCAATAGCTGCATTACATGCTGCCTTCTGAAACTTTGATCTTCGACTGCTAGAAATGCATCTGATCAATCGAACTACATCATCCACAGGGGTGTGAATATTCATCCAACTCTTAATCAAGGTAATAACTTGCTTACTGTAGCAACATTGAAATAATAGATGAGCCCGAGTCTCTGTATCAACTCCACACAACCAGCAATTAGTTGAAATAGACGGATCATAAATCGCTATTCTATCAGCTGTATGCAATCTCCCTCTCATTACCAGCCAATTGATGAATTTGTATTTATTAATACTGAGCCTATTCCATACAAAAGCATCCCAGTGCACAGGTGACTTTTGTTCAACAAGCCTTTGCATCACCATCTTCATAGAGTAATATTGCATACCCTGAAATTCTTGTCTACTGAAAATCTGCTTAAATTGTTCCTTTACAGCACAAAGTTTTTTCCAGTACCAACTACCACCATTTGTGGGTTTATAATCCCACCATTGAGCATCATGAAGATATACAGAGTGGATCCATCTAACCCATACATTATCTTTCTTTTTTGCTATATCCCAAACGTGCTTTCCCAAGCACACAATATTCCATGCTTTGACATCTCTGAATCCCAAACCCCCTGAGATTTTACTATTACAAAGCTCCTGCCAAGCCACATAACCCCCTTTTGAACAAAACTGATTTCCAGACCATAAAAAGGCCCTGCAAACATTCTCAATGTCTTTTATGACTCCTGCAGGCAAGATAAAGATCTGTGCCCAAAAACCATGAATACTCATAAGGACTGAGTTAACAAGCTGAACTCTACCAGAATAAGAAATATTCTTAGAGCTCCAAACTCTTATATTGGCTGTCATTTTATCAACAAGGCAATCACATTGAGCAGCAGTTATTCTCTTAGCATGAATGGGAACACCTAAATATCTGAAAGGCAGAGATTCCCTCGTAATACCAGATACATTCTGAATTCTGCCAATATCTTCCTCATTCATTCCACAGCAGTATAAGGCAGATTTCTGAACATTAGTTTTCAGGCCAGAAGACTCTGAGAATAATCTGAAAGCCCTCAACAATAAGTAGACAGAAGCAAAGTCCCTCTTTGAGCACAAGATCAAATCATCAGCAAAACTCAGATGAGTGAGTTTGATGGAACTGCATCTAGGATGATAGTGATATTGATCTAAAGCACTCATTTTAGCCAAAATTCTAGCCAAATACTCCATACAAATCACAAAAAGGAGAGGGGATAAGGGATCACCCTGTCTAAGCCCTCTCTTTGAAGCAAAAAAACCATGAGATTCCCCATTAATCATCAAGGAAAACATAGAAGTGCAAACACATTCCATAACAAGATCCACAAATCGAATAGGAAAATCCAAGGCCAGCAACATATCTCTCAAGAAACTCCAGTCTATTGTATCATAAGCCTTTTGCATATCAAGCTTAATAATACAACTAGGACTAGCAGCTTTCCTATTAAAATGTTTAACCAAATCCTGGACAATCATTATATTGTGTACAATCTGCCTACTATGAACAAAAGCCCCTTGGGTCTCTTTAATCAGACTAGGAAGAACGAGCCTTAGTCTATTACAAATCATCTTAGTGATGCATTTGTATAATGTGTTGCAGCAGGAAATAGGCCTAAACTCACTAATATTCTTAGGGCAAGATTTTTTAGGAATAAGAGTAATTAGAGTTGTGTTTAAGGCTTTCAGCATCTTACCATGTTCAAAGAAGTCAAGGACAGCTGCAGTCACCTCATCACCAATAATCCTCCATGTATCCTTGAAATAGAAGCTACCAAAACCATCGGGTCCTGGAGCTCTATTACCATCAATGGAAAATATTGCCTCCTTTACCTCTTCTGGAGAGTAAGGTTTCATTAAATCATCTTTTTGAACCTGAGTGAGAATTACACCTGACCTCACCACCTCCCAATTAACAGGAGTGATGTTAAATTCTGTTGCACCAAGCAAACATTTATAATAATCAAGAAAAGCTTCCTTCACCTTGTCACTTATGTCCTGCCAACACCCTGCCATATCATATATGCCATACACAGAATTCTTGACTCTCCTCTGTCTAATACTCTGGTGAAATATAGTAGAATTATCATCACCATCTTTCAACCATGCAGCTTTAGATTTTTGCCTAAGAAAAGACATGTAGGCTTTATGTTTGTTTTTATACTCATTGACAGCCCTAACCTCCTCATCTGCTAAAACAGCATTACTAGGATCAGAATGCATTCTGGTTTGAATATCACCCATAGCAGTTGCAGCACTAATCACCTCTGCTTCAAGCTGCATAAACCATGATTTGTTCAAATCTTTCAGCTCTTTCTTCACCCTCTTTAATTTCTGAAGTACCTTGAACATCCTATTCCCCTCAATATCATCACGCCAACAGGTTTGAATAAGATTATCAAACTTGGGAGAGCTCTTCCACATAGTGTAATATTTGAAAGGTTTTTTGCAATGATCACTACCTTCATGGAATGATCAAATTCACCTTCGTTCAAGAAAGCAGCTCCTGCACTTGCATAAAGGTCATCCCAATGAGTATTCACCAACACCCTATCAATTTTCGAAAACACTCTAGCACCCCCTTCCTGCTTATTTGTCCAGGTGAACCTATTACCTGAACTACTAATATCATGTAATCCACATTCTATTAAGCATGTTCTCATTGGTTCCATCTCCCACTGCCTAACTGGAGCACCCACTCTTTCATCACAGTTCAACACACAATTAAAATCACCACAAACTACCCAAGGACCCTCTATCTTCTGAGCCAAGTTCTTTAACTCCTCCCACAATACCTCCCTTTTGCTTCTCTCATTAAAAGCATAAACAAAAATACAATCAAATCCTCTAGCACCATTTTTAGGATTCACATAGCAATGAATCCACTGACTAGCTCCACCTCTAATGTCAACAGAAAAAACACCTGGTTTCCAAGCCAAAATGACCCTTCCACCAGGATGAAAAGACAAATTGGAGGTGAAACACCATTTTTGAAACATAACTTAATAAAGACTGCCCAACCCAGCAGCCTTTACCTTAGTCTCCAGCAAGCCAACCAACCCTACAGAGTGTTGAGAAAGAAAATCTCTCACAACCCTCTGCTTCCTTGGACTGTTCAGCCCCCGGACATTCCAAGAACAAATATTATCCATTAGGTGAGGAGGAATTCCTTCCCCCTGCATCAGTTCTTGACCCATGCTCCTCTTTATCATTTTCAGTTATATCATGATCCTCAGCCAGTGCAGTAAAAGAGTTTCTAATTATTGTTGTAACAACTGGGCTAGTAGGCAATCTCACAGCCCTACTAACTAGTTGAAAACCTTCAGGGTCTACTTGTTTTTGAGTTTCAATCACAGCTGGTTGTGGAGCTACATTCTGCTCCATAGGCACCCTTCTAGGTACCCATGCCTGTTTCTTCTTCCTGCATTCTTGATCACAGTGACCAAACACCTTACAGACACTGCAAAACACTGGTTTCCAGTCATATTTTACATTCACATAAATGTCCTGTCCCAATTCATTCTCAAAGATAATCTCATCAGGGAATGCTTGAGATACATCCACTTCAACCAACACCCTTGCATACTGTAGTCTGTCACGCTTCAATGTTGCATTATCCACATTCACAAACCTGCCAATTTCGCTCACAATCTTCTGTAAATAATTCTGTCCCCAGTACTTGAAATCCAGATTCAATTGAATCCAAATAGGCACCTGGCGGATCTCATCTCTCTTAAAATCAATATTTAGGTGCCAAGCCTTAACCATAACCGGTTTACCATCAAAAAAAGGATAACCACCATTCACAACCTTATCTCTATTCTCCATTGAATGAAATCTAACCATGTAAATCCCCTTTTCAACCATAGCAACCTTATCTACCCCCATATTCTTCCAAATTCTACGTACAAAACCTTCCATTACCACACTAGGTGGATTCGCTCCCAACACATAACAAACAATGGCAGAATTCCAATAATCCACTTCCTCCTGAATATCATCTAAATCAATTTGAACTCTAGGTTTATCATTAACCTCAGAATTAACATGATTATCATCAGCAACTTCATTCAATTGCTGAAGTATAGGCAGAGGATTACCTTGATTTTCACTAATTGAACCATCTGTTGATCGATGAATCGATGACATCCAAGCTGAAAAAGTCCAATTCAGTTCAGATTGCTGCTTCAATTGATCAATCGATTGATGAGGAGTTAGAATTTCCCCAATCTCAAAATCGCCAAACTCCAATGCTTCAACCCCCATGATTTCATCAATAGATCGCATCTTCTTCGCTTGAGAATCAGAGGATGGTCCTCGCGGTTTAGGAACAACAATCTCCGGTGATTTTCCGACATTTTCCGACGTCATACCCCTCTTTTGGCCCCCTTTCTTTCCCGCCATGGCTACAGCAGGAGCTGAAAGAAAGTTAGGGAGCTACACGCACAAGCTTCACACCAAGGAGGACTAAGAGGTCGCACCTCACGAGATTCCTCACACCTCGCGACCCTTGGATTTGATGTTGAGTTGCGTGTGTTTTAGAGGTCAAGAACTGATCGCACGGTGCGATCAGTGTCGCACCTCGCGACTCGCGAAGTATGTCGCACCTTGCGACATGCTTGACTGAGCGGGTTTTTGCTCGCACTGATTCGCGATTTTCTGACGGTTTTTTATGCGATTCGTTTCAGTTTTCTAAAACAGCGTAGTATTGTTATATATATGAGAATGCTCATATGATGAAGGTTGTTGAAAATATAACTTCTCTCTTTTGCACAAAAATCTGAAAAGATTAAATCAGAATTGCTTCATCATTTCAAATCTTTCTCAAACTCATTTCCTCTTGATAGTGTTCATAGTTAGCGTGACCACTATTGATCTTCTTTGTATCTCGAAGGTGAATTCCTTGTACCCGTGCTATACGAATAGGGTCGGAATATTACTTTTGGGAAAGTGATTCACGCCTAGAAGATAGTTCATCTTGTGACCCTTCATATTTTCTTCATTTCCCTAACAATCCAAAAGTAATATCTTTGCAAGATGACAACAATTCGTGAAATGTCTGTAAATTTTCACAAACTTGACAAGTTTGAAGGTGTTGGCTTTAGAAGATGGCAGAAGAAGATGCATTTTCTTCTCACTTCGTTAAGTGTGGCGTATGTTTTGAGCACTCCCAAACCCGAGGAAGTGGAAAATGAAACTGTTGAAGAAATTCGGAGGAGAAACAAATGGGAGAATGATGACTACATATATCGTGGTCACATCCTTAACGGTATGTCCGATGCTTTGTTTGATATTTATCAATTTGTTGAATCCGCTAAGATTCTTTTGGATGAACTAGAAAGTAAATACATGCCGAAGATGCTTCTAGTAAGAAATTTCTTGTTAGTAATTTCAATGCTTTTAAAATGGTAGACTCTAGGTCGGTGATGGAGCTATTCCATGAAATTCAAAGAATCTTAGGGAGTTTTAAGCAGCACAACATTGTGATGGATGAGACTTTTGTTGTTTCCTCTATAATTGACAAATTACCACCTAGTTGGAAGGATGTTAGAAATTCTCTTAAGCATAAGAAAGATGATATGAATGTTGAACAATTGGGTGCTCATCTTCGGATTGAAGAGGGCATTCGGGTCCAAGATGGACAAAAGGATGTCAATCCTAATTCTTCCACCGTTAACATGGTGGAGGATGGTAAATCAAAGGAGTCTTCTAATCCTAAGAAGAGGGCTAACAATTTCACCAAAGTCAACAATGGAAAGAAGCCTAAGTTTGGTGGAGGTGCTCAACGAGGTTGTTGGGAATGTGGAAAGCCCGATCATTTCAAGAAGGATTGCACCATTTGGAAGAAGAAAATGAACAAAAAGAATAGTGGGAATGGCGAATCTAGCCAAACCCATGCCAAACAAGGATGATTGTTCATGGTGGATCGATTCAGGAGCATCAAGACATGTATGCAAGGAGCGGTCTCTATTCAAGACTTTCAAGGAGGTTGAGAATGGAGAAGTTCTTTACATGGGCAATGATTCTACGGCTAAAGTTCTAGGTGTAGGACAAGTAGAATTAGTGTTTAGTTTCGGAAAGCCTCTTATTTTAAGAGATGTGTTGTATGCTCCGGAACTTAGGAGAAATTTAGTCTCCGGTGCTACCTTGAATCGATTAGGTTTTAAAATGGTGTTTGAAGCTGATAAATTTATATTATCTAAGGGTGGTACATTTGTAGGATTTGGTTATCTTTGTAATAGTATGTTCAAACTAAGTATTTCGAATGCTTTGAAAGATACTTGCTTTGTTGTTAATGACAATTCTTCTCTATGGCATAATAGACTTGGTCATGTTAACTATAAGAAGCTGTATTCCATGTCTAAGCATGATTTGATTCCCTCTTTTGATCCAAGTATAGAGAAGTGTAGAACATGCATGTTAACAAAGATAACTAGAAAATCTTTTCCAAATAATGTGGAAAAGGATACTTCATTGCTTGATTTGGTGCATAGTGATTTATGTGATTTCCATAGCACTCCTTCCTTAGGGAACAAGAAATACATTATAACTTTTATTGATGATTATTCTCGATTTTGTTATGTATACTTGTTGTTTACAAAGGATGAAGCCCTTGATAAGTTTAAGATCTATAAAAATGAAGTTGAATTGCAACTAAGTGACAAAGTCAAACGATTAAGAACTGATAGGGGTGGTGAATTCTATGACCCGAGTTATTTTCAATCTACCGGCATTATACATGAAACTACCGCGGCTTATACACCACAACAAAATGGTATAGCGGAAAGAAAGAATAGAACTTTGCAAGAAATGGTAAATTCTATGTTATCCTATTCGGGTTTAAGTGATGGTTTTTGAGGAGAAGCTATGTTAACGGCTTGTCATGTTTTAAACCGAGTTCCAATGAAAAAGAACGAGGTTACCCCATATGAACTTTGGTATAAAAGAAAACCAAACTTGAGTTATCTCAAAGTTTGGGGCTGTAGGGCAATTGTAAAAGTGCCAGAACCCAAACGTAAAAAGTTGGGTGAAAGGGGAGTTGAGTGCATCTTTATAGGGTATGCTCTTCATAGCAAATCCTATAGGTTCTATGTTATAGAACAAAATGACATTTGGTCAATTCACACTATCGTGGAGTCAAGAGATGCAATTTTTGATGAAAATAGATATTCATCAATTCCTAGACCAAAGGATATTACTCCTAATACCAATATTCAAGCAATTGATCAAACTAACATTGATCAAGGAGTTGGACTTGATCAAACTAACATTGATCAAGAAGTTGATGAACAAACTCTTGACGAGAATGTTGCATCAACATCATCACAACCTACGAGAAGTAAAAGGGCGAGAAAAGAGAAATCTTTCGACCCGGACTTTCATGTATATTTGGTTGAAGGATCAATGAGTTCCATAGTGACTAAGTTTCCATATATATTTAATGTGGAAGAGGATCCTTTAACGTTTAATGAGGCTATGAGGTCGCAAGATGCCGCTTTTTGGAAAGAGGCAATTGATGATGAGATGATTCCATCATGGGAAATAACACTTGGGTTTTAGCTGATTTACCTCCTAAGTGTAAACCAATTGGGTGTAAATGGATTTTCAAAAAGAAAATGAAAGTAGATGGAACTATTGATAAGTTCAAAGCCCGTTTAGTGGCTCAAGGTTTCTCACAAAAACCGGGTATTGATTATTTCGATACATATGCACCCGTTGCTAGAATTACCACTATAAGGTTATTAATAGCTCTTGCGGCTATTCATAAGCTTGTGATCCATCAAATGGATGTCAAGACGACATTCTTGAATGGAGAACTAGAGGAAGAGGTTTACATGCGACAACCAGAAGGATTTGTCGTGAAAGGTCAAGAGCATAAAGTATGCAACTTGATTAGATCTTTGTATGGGCTAAAACAAGCACCTAAGCAATGGCATCAAAAATTTGATGTAGTTGTGTTGTCTAATGGTTTCAAATTGAATAATCCAGACAAGTGTGTTTATAGCAAATTTGATGGCAACGGTAATGGTGTCATGATTTGTCTATATGTAGATGACATGTTGATATTTGGAACGGGTTTGTCACAAGTTGAGTGGACAAAATCTTTTCTATCTTCACAATTCTCCATGAATGACTTGGGGGAGGCGGATGTCATCTTAGGTATAAGAATTAAGAGAGACAATGGAACATTGATCTTGTCACAATCTCATCATATCGAGAAAGTGCTCAAGAAGTTTAATGTTAGTGATTGCTCTCTTGTTTCAACTCCTATGGACCCAAGTGAAAAATTGTTGCCAAATGATGGCAATGCCGTGTCTCAACTTAAGTATGCGAGGGTTATAGGTTGTTTGATGTATGCTATGACGAGTACTAGGTCGGATATCGCGTTTGCGGTAGGGAAATTAAGTAGGTATACTAGTAATCCTAGTATGGAACATTGGCAAGCTATTCGTCGAGTGTTAAAGTATTTGAGGAAAACCATGGACTATGGTTTGTCCTATAGTGGATATCCTTCGGTTTTAGAAGGGTATTCGGATGCAAGTTGGATCTCTAATAGAGAAGATAATTCCTCCACAAGTGGATGAGTATTCCTCCTTGGGGGAGGTGCAATATCTTGGGCTTCCAAGAAACAAACTTGCATTGCGGATTCTTCAATGACATCGGAGTTTATAGCTCTGTCATCGGCAAGCAAAGAAGCCGAGTGGTTAAGGAATCTCATGTTTGAGATACCTTTGTTGCCAAAACCAATATCACCTATTGCTATACATTGTGATAGTGATGTAGCATTGGTAAGAGCTTATAGTCAAGTTTATAATGGTAAGTCAAGACACATTGGTGTGAGACATAGTTATGTCCAAGGACTTATCAAAGATAGTGCTATCACTGTTGACTATGTGAGAACTACGTATAATCTTGCGGATTGTTTCACAAAGGCGCTAGCTAGAGATACGGTAAAGAGGATGGCAATCGGTTTAGGATTGGTGCCTATTGGAAATCACGAGTAAGGGAATCTTAACTTAACGCCCAATAAGAAGTTGGGTCTTGAGTTCAATAAGATTAATTTCCTTATTTGATGATTGAAAGAACTAATGTAATCATCCAAGGTCAAGTTCTTTAAATCTGTGATGTTTTAAGAGGTTGTTTAATCTTAATAGGTCTCTTGACATTGTGCTTTGTCACGGGAGCATGTTTTCTAAGAGATCTACCTATGTAAGTGCGAAGTTTGGCCGCTTCAAGGAGCTAGTGAGGCATAGCTTTGATGCACTTATGAATTGATATGGACACATGGCTAATTAGTGTCAAGTATATATTGGAAATGAGTAGTTAATCTTGTGTGTGTAATATCTTCAAGTTTTTCATTATGTGTTGCTAATGGTTCAATCATTTATCGACACCATTTGGATACGAATGCTTGGAATGTGTATTATACTAAGTGGAAGTTCAAGTCTTTGTACACTTTCATTTATACATAAGATTGTTTTGTTATGATGACGTTTGTGCAATAACTATTGGGTATACTCTAAATGGGGGAGGATTGTTGGAGATTTAGAGTATTATGTTAGTTTAATTCATGTTATATTGTTTGAATCGCTTGGTTATGGTGTCGTAATTCAAACAATGTATGTAATAATATGCTACGACAAAGTCTGATGAAGTCTAAACAAAGGACAGCACACGCACAAGCTTCACACCAAGAAGGACAAAGAGGTCGCACCTCGCGAGATTCCTCGCACCTCGCGATCCTTGGATTTGCTGTTGAGTTGCGTGTGTTTCAGAGGTCAGGAATTGATCGCACGGTGCGATCAGTGTAGCACCTCGCGACTCGCGAAGTATGTCGCACCTCGTGACATGCTTGAATGGGCGGGTTTTTGCTCGCACTGATTCGTGATTTTCTGACGGTTTTTTCTGCGATTCGTTTCAGTTTTCTGAAACAGCGTAGTATTGTTATATATATGAGAATGCTCATATGATGAAGGTTGTTGAAAATATAACTTCTCTCTTTCGCACAAAAATCTGAAAAGATTAAATCAGAATTGCTTCATCATTTCAAATCTTTCTCAAACTCATTTCCTCTTGATAGTGTTCATAGTTAGCGTGACCACTATTGATCTTCTTTGTATCTCGAAGGTGAATTCCGTGTACCCGTGCTATACGAATAGGGTCGGAATATTACTTTTGGGAAAGTGATTCACGCCTAGAAGATAGTTTATCTTGTGACCCTTCATATTTTCTTCATTTCCCAAACAAAAACTTCTACACTGTTAGTTATAAACACATGAATTAATACGAATAATCAACAATTTGTTAATAGTTTTCATAACAATAGTGCTGAAACTGCTGAAAACTTCTTTATAGTTGATCAACATGAATCAAAATGAATTAACATAAACCAAGTGAAATAGCTCGGAAAAAAGAAAAGAAAGTAACAGTGAAACACTAAAAGATGAAAGGAGAGGCAAGATAGCTGAACAGCATAAAATGTTGAGTGGATGTGGACTTTGGCATTCGAAAAGTCCTGCATCATCTAAGTAACAGTCAAACACTAAAAGATGAAGGGAGAGGCAAGATAGCTGAATAGGATAAAGTTATATGATGTAGGTCGCAGACTGAGATTAGAAATATTTTGGGCCTCTTAGTGATTTCCTTCTTCACCAATGTGAAAAATGAAATTGAAAATATAAAAATTTATTCATATGATGTTTATCTTACAAATTGACAGCAAAAACATGCAAACTACTTCTAATGATTTCTATAATTTTGTTCTTACTTTTCAAAAAAAAAAATTATAAACTGAAGAAAATCAATCAATCATTTTAAATTAGGATTAATTCCAGTCACCTTTCTCATTCATCAATAGAATAGATTTATACAACTTAAGTAGAGAATCCTACTTCATCATAGATTAGGAATTACAATCCTATTCCTAATACATATCCATTTATAGAGTCCTAACACCCTCCCTCAAGTTGGAGCGTGCAAATTGCGAACGCCCAACTTGGACATTAAAAATTCAATCCGAGTAATTCCAAGTGCTTTAGTAAAAATATATGCCAACTGAAACTTCGTAGGAACATATGACGGACTCACTAGACCTCTGTTTTTTTTAGTAATAATTAAAAATTCAAACCGAGTACTTCCAAGTGCTTTAGTAATAATTGAGTTATACAAACATAAAAAAATATTCCCTCTGTTTTTTTATCCTTCTCACTTTCCTGTGCGCGTCTCGTAAAGCACGTCTTTGAACTTAAATATCTTTCATTATATATTAATAAAAATTATAACGATTGAATATTGTTAAAATACTAATTGAGACGAATCAGACAAGACCCCACATAACTATATTTTTTCTAATAAATTGAAAAAAATTGAGAAGTTTCTCTCCAAGTATGAATAGTGTCAAGATTCCAAGTGAGAAAGATAAAAAACAAAGGGAGTACATATCTATAGTTTTGAACCTATATAACATACCATGATGGCATTACATGAAGAATCAAATGAAAGTTTGTCAACGTTATTTCAAAGGTATTAATTATGAAATTGGCTAATTATTTTATTCCTAGAATATTTATTGTATACATGATTATTTATGTTTAATTTTGTTTTTTGTATATCTATATGTTAGATCTTATTCTTTTCTCCATTAACTTATTCTACTAAATTAAACTTATTTTATTGGGAACTCAAGGTTCCCGTTTCTAGACTATTTGAGGTCGTGGACCATAAAAAAGGGAATTTTGAAAAGTCTTGATACGGTCATGATTGATGAAGATGTATTTTTTTCTCTGAAATAATATTTTCGATTATTAGTAGAGGTTATTTTTATATTTAATTAATATATTCATGACTAGAGGTGGCAAACGGGTCAAACGGGTCGGGTACGGGTCGGGTCATTACGGGTCGGGTCATAATCGGGTCAACTTTGTGTTCGGGTTACGTTCGGGTCGGGTCGGGTCCGTTCGGGTACGGGTCATTTTCGGGTCCATTAAATTTCGGGTCACATCGGGTCGGGTTAGATCGGGTCGGGTTAGGTCGGGTTTTTATTCTAGCAAATAAATTAAGCACATATAAGACTAATAAAACAAAGTTAAATAGTTGATGGGAAGTGGTTAAGTCATATATAGTATCTCACGATAATTTTTTTCCTTAAATTTGTTAAAAAAATAACTAAAATGACAACTTTTCGGGTCGGGTCGGGTTCGGGTCATCATTATCGGGTCAATTCGGGTCGGGTCGCTTCGGGTCGGGTAGATTCGGGTTCGGGTCATATTCGGGTCTATTGCTTTCGTGTCGGGTTTGGGTCAGGTCGGGTTATTTCGGGTTTCGGGTCCATTTCGGGTCATTATTTTCGGGTGGTACACGGGTCTCGGGTCGGGTATTTCGGGTCGGGTCAACGGGTACGAGTTTGTTTTGCCGGCTATATTCATGACACCATCATTATGATCTTCTTTTTTAGCTTTTGTATCTTCTATTGAATATGCGTTAGTGTTTATGTGCTATATTTTAAAAGTTGAAGTTATGGTTAGCACTCATGTTTTTCTCTATTCTTTTGTCATGCCTCTATTAAATTATTAGCCTCTACTTTTTTAAAGTATCATTCAGATATTTTTCATGTGAAAACTGTGTTAGATATTGTTAGTCATACTAATTACTTGGATACCATTTAATAATAGACTTAACTATAATATTCAATTGAATATTAAAAAATATAAAATTTATATATCGCAATAACAAATATAGAAATTAGAGTATAATGACAAATATATAAATTCTCCGTTCTTTTTCTACTTGGTTTGAGCATGATTTTTAACGATATAGTTTAGCATAGAGGTACTGGCTTTAATTAATGATAGGCGTGTCGCGCACCTAACAAAAATAATTAACCTAACTAATCCTCCTAACTATGTAGTAGGGTAAGTCAGAGTCGATCCCACAGAGACAAACAGTATCAAACACTAGTTATCCTTGACTCAATTCAACTAAACAAGTGACAAACGATTATGATCGATGAGCAACTAACTACTATGAATGTAATGCGACTAATAATATGAGAATAAATTCAAGGGCTAAAAACACCTAGAATTAAGCATCACCACTAGCAAAATTAACCTAAAGATAAATTCCTACCCCAAACTAGTCAAGTAAATGTTCACAAGGAAAAATGCGCCCTAAACAATACCATAAACCTCTCCCGAGTATCTATGACTTCCCTAATATGCAATCAAGCTTACTCCCGTGGAATCATGCAAATTAAAGACATTAAACACAACACTCTAACTTCCTAACAGTCCATTCTACCTACTCCCATGGAGAACTTCATGCCCTTAATTGAAATACTCAAATCCGTCAAAACCCAACTCCCGTTGTGATCAAGACAATGGAATGATAGCAATACTAATTATCCCTAATCTAGTATTGGAAATTGCACAATCAATTAAGCAAGAACAATTAAGCAACTAAATTGGGGATTTAAAGGAATAAATCAAACATCAATCATGGCTAGGGTTTACTTAACCCTAGATTGGAAAACTACTCGCACATATTAATTAAATGAACTAAATAAAATATAAAGAGAAACATAACTAATAAACAAGATTATAAAATAAAAGAAAATACTTGATTGATGATGAAAAGATGAAGTCTTGAATAATTCTCCAAAACTAAGAGCAAAACTCACGCTTCACCTTGTTATGTCGCTTGCTAGAGAGAAAAATAATAGAAGTCCTCCTTGAATAATGAGTAATCCATAATACTAATTAGAAAAAACCCCCCATATCAAATTATAACTCCTAATACTAGTAGAATTCTAAGTTACAAGATAAGGATGGTCCACTAAATCATTAAAAGAGGCGGAATTTAGCAATCCGCGCGCGCGTTGGCAGCTTCAGGAAAACTGGGCCAACTTGGGAAGCCCATATCTCTTAGAATATAGCTCGCCTTGGGCCGTGCAACATATCGTTGGAAATCTCTTCAAGCCTAATTTCCAATGTCGCAGGAATTGTCCAATTATCACTGACGAGTCAAAAGTTATAGATAAAAGAGTGAACATGACCCCATTTCCATAATTCTTTCATTAAATTCCAACTCCAATTTAGCTCCAAATTGCACTCAAATACATATGTAACGATCCTTATCAACGTAGCTTGCTTCCAATTGCTCCTAAATACTCAAGGTTGTCCAACAATACTCCAATTATGTTCTCAATACCTGAAATTCATCAAAGAACACCGAAAACGCACAAAAGGAGTAATATTTCGCAAATTAAGTAATAGTATGCAATTATGAACTATAATGCACCTAAATGCTCCTAAAATGCAACCTAAATGCACTTAAAACCTATATACAAATATGATACATCAATTAACTAGAGTAGGGGATAAGAAAATCCTTAGTAAAGTAAACACGACTTTATAAGTCAATTTGAGTAATTAATGATAGTTTTATTAACATAAAATAAAGACCATATTATCAATTATAGTTGTTTTTTTTACCAAAAGTGGAATTCCAATAGATGAACTACCCAAAGTGATAATTGTTGTAATAAAAAAAAGAATGGAGGAAGTATGTAAACACAATGGTGTTGAAAAGTCTCATCACACAGCAATACAAAATCAACAACGTTAACAAAAAGTTACAAGAAGATAAAATAAACAATAATCCGTGCAACGCACGGGCTTTAAAACTAGTATAAATATAAAGGAGGAACTTTTCAGGAGCATAGAGAGCTCCTAAAGATTTCGAGAGCATAGAGCACGCCATGTAGGATTGCCATGTCATCAGTTTTAATTTTTATTTTTTTTACAAAAATAGAGTTCTAAATAGGTTTAAATACATATAAGGAGCTCTGGATAAGTGAAAATTAGAGTTTGGTTTTAAATGAACAACCTAAATTGTTATATTATGTAAATTATGTATAACTTTTGCTATGTAATTCGAAATATTATAATTTTTGTACCATTGGATAGTACTTGAAATATGCTCCGGAATAAGATTCATTTACAATATAATTCTACAACTTACGAAATAAAGAGCGCCGCGTAGGATTGTCATGTTGTAGGCGTGTGGCAGGACGCGGATGTGTCGTCGTGCACCGCGCCCGGTCCAAAGATAAAATTTCTCCTACTCTCTTCTACACTAAGGTAGTATAATGGAAGTAGGGGTCGTATCCACAGGGAAACAGGGACGAGTTTCGTATTCGGCGTGATTCGAAATCTAGATTAAGCTAAGGGCCGAGAAACCTAATAATAATTACAAAGGGGGGTTTCAAGTTGATTTATAAACAAACTAAAACTAACTAGCATATAAACAAAATGAGAAATCAATTATAGGAAGATCTTGAATCTGATTAACATCCACTTCAATTCATTATCGATCCTTGAACCTCCACTCTAATTATTTCCACAATTATCTATTGTCGAGAATTAATCTCGTGCTCTCCTTAATCTTAGTTGAATAGCACGATCAGCGTGACTATAAAACCCTAACTAAAGGATAACCTAGTCCGATCTGCGTCTAAGTTCAATCCAATAGCAAGCAATAAACACGAGAGAACCAATAGACCGCTAATGTCATACACGCGATAAACATTCAACAGTTGATTCAATTTCCCTAAGAAATAACCAAGATGATCGGCATCTAAATTACTCCCTAGTTTGCTACCAATTGATAAAAGAATAAAACAATCCGATTCTATTCTTAAATCTAGCATTAGATTAACTACACAATCAAACTAGTAACGTTCCTAGCATAATTATGCAACAATCATAAATCACAAGCATAGAAATTAAACCATAATCAAGGAAAAGAGAAAGAGAGGAAAGATCTCACAATAACGGTTGAAGCTTCATGTTAATTGATCCAAGAACAGTTCAAGCTACAATCCGATAGCAAAAACCAAACCCATATTTGAAATCCCTAAAAACTAAACTAAGAAATGAAAAACAAAGAACTAAGAAATGAAGAACAAAGAGGAACGAAGAAGGAAAGATGAAAAGAGAATCATGAAGAAGGAAGGATGAGGAGAGGAGCTCTCCCCTCAAGCTTGCCACTCCAAGATCTACCTTTCAGCTCTCCTCTTCAATTTTGTTCAGAAATTACAAGCTATCCCCAAAACAAAACGTTTTTCATTAATAAAACCTAAGGAAAGCCGAGAATTGCCGAAGAATCGCAGCCGCGTCGAAGTGCGCGAGTCGGGCATCTATGACGCGCGACCCGGGCCTTGGCTGCTGC
This sequence comes from Beta corolliflora, assembly GCA_947648045.1. Lineage (NCBI taxonomy): Eukaryota > Viridiplantae > Streptophyta > Magnoliopsida > Caryophyllales > Amaranthaceae > Beta > Beta corolliflora. Next base: position 4,471,826 of record CANSZD010002913.1, read on the forward strand.
CCAAAACTTCAGCTTCGCTCGAAGTGCGCGAGTCGCGCATGTCTTGCGCGCGAGTCGGGCATGTCTTGCTGCCAAGCTTCATTCCTTCGCTCGCAGCGCGCGAGTCGGGCTGGCCTAGCGCGCGGCTCGGGCCTTCGACACTTGTCCCGGCGGGTGCTTCGACTAGATATGCGCGAGTCGTGCGGTGAGGGCGCGCGAGTCGAGCATTGGTCGCCGCACATGAATTTGGTGCTCGATGAGCTCGGGCCGTGCGTGTGTAGGCTCTTGTGCTTGGTTGGTGATGACGCCGGCTCGTTGGGTTGACGTGAGCTATGTAGGTGGTCGAAGTTACGCGCATGCTTGGTGCTTAGAGCTTCCGATGATTGCCCATTATGCTCCGATGCCAAATCTCCCAAGCTCTCCAAAGACAACTTCAATCAAACATCATTCAAATCCATTTCATCTTGAAAGCTCGGAATACATGACGTTAACACAAATTATCTCGCAAAGCTCCGAACTTCCGCTAAGGGCTAAATAAAACACGAATGTTAACAATTACAATCAAACCCTTAGCAAAGTGCACCCAAAATAACGCAAAAACATCGTATAACTTGAGCGTATCAAATACCCCCCCACACTTGAACTTTACTCGACCTCGAGTAAACTCAAAAATGAGAAATACCAATTAAATCATCGCTCAAGCTATCGAAACCAACCTACACTCCCCATCAACTACATCATCATCATCACATCTTAATAAAATACGCTCAAAACCTAAACGTAAGGGATGATGATTCCCCCACACTTAGATTGAAGCTCACCTGAAATATACAAAGACGCGACAACAATAATAACCAGCAACGCCAACAAGTTTAACCAACAACACCAACAAGAATCAAAATGCCAGCTCACGACACACTAAAGTATCAGCTCTCCCAAACCTCAAAAGATAAACTAAAACTACTACTACAACAACTAATTTAAAATAGCAAGCCATGGAATGAAGACAAAAAGGGAAAAATTCCATGCTTACTCCCAAAAACAAACAATCAACCAAAAGAATGTGAAAGCCAAAACAAAACTTCACAAAATCAAGGATGAAATAACCAAACCAACCCGAAAACGCTTTCCACCTTATGACACCATCTCCGGCAAATGAGTTTTCAAAGTACAAAATTCTCTCTTAATCTCTCATTTTGCCTAGGAGCCCTTTCGGGTTTTCATCCTAGCTTCACACATTTCTTTTTGGTTGCATCTCACCATCTTACCCGCTCAATATAAGCCACTTTTGTGCATAGGTTGCCCTTTCGGGTTTTCAACCTATCCGGGCCCCCAATTTTTGCCTGAGTCGCCCACCCTTGTGGGTTTTCAACTCAGCGGGTTTCATTTCATCACTTTTTTTTTATATATTTTTTTTTTGTTTTTCTCAATTTTTTTTTTTCATTTTTTCAAATTGAAAGTAATAAATACAACATAGATACATGAGAATGAGAATACCCTCCCCCCTACTTAAACTACACATTGTCCTCAATGTGACGACAATGAGAAGAAAAAGTAAACTGAAAAAGGGGAGAAATTTGAAAATCGGGTAAATCGAAGATCGAATTCTCAAAACTCATGAAAAGCAATCCGTCAAACTCAAATTTCTTAACAACACCATCTCAAATCTCCGAAATCAACTCACAACCCTCTCCCTCAAATCACTCAAACAAATGGCAAATTCAAACGTTTTAAATTTTTGAGATTGACACCTAGCTCAAGAGATCGAAAAGATACAACAATCTCACTCCTCTAGTGTTACCAACTCCTAGCTATTGAACTCCTCCCAACGGGTTTTCTTTTGTGGACTTGGGCTCAAAGTGGATTAAGATTTGTTGTGGTTCTTTTGAGTGGGTGGTGAGTGGGTTGAAGAAAATTTGTTGTGGTGGTGGAAATTTGATGAGAAAATAAAGGAAAGGAAAGAAAATAAAAAGGGTCTCGGGTTGCCTCCCGAGAAGCGCTGTTGTTTAAAGTCGTTAGCTCGACTTAATACCTTAAGCTTAATCATTGGGTTGTGCTCCATGTGTGACAATGGTGGTTCCATGTCAATCTCCACTTCAAACACCTGCAAAATTGATTGAGAAGGACTCTTGCAATGCATTGTTAGTGCCTAGCTTACTACATCATGGCTGAGCATATAATATCAGATTATATCCCAAAACCTAGCATTAAGTCAACAACAAACATCAACTAGTAGTACTCCTAGCTAATCCAAGTCATGACCATTAATATCAATATTTAAAGCTAGACAATAACCAAGATATAGAGTATGAGTCAATCAACCATTCCCAAGAGAGTTAAAGCAACAAGTTCCATGCTTCTTGTCCAAAATACGAAAGTGAAATACATAGAGCTCAATGGAAGATGAAAACTAGAAACTCAAACAAAAAGGGAATTCTTCATATAAGTGGCCAACCAAAAACAAAGAGCACAAACAATACCATCCAAAAATCACGCAAAACACAAACAAGTAACACCGTTTCCCCGGCAACGGCGCCAAAATTTGGCAGGACGCGGATGTGTCGTCGTGCACCGCGCCCGGTCCAAAGATAAAATTTCTCCTACTCTCTTCTACACTAAGGTAGTATAATGGAAGTAGGGGTCGTATCCACAGGGAAACAGGGACGAGTTTCGTATTCGGCGTGATTCGAAATCTAGATTAAGCTAAGGGCCGAGAAACCTAATAATAATTACAAAGGGGGGTTTCAAGTTGATTTATAAACAAACTAAAACTAACTAGCATATAAACAAAATGAGAAATCAATTATAGGAAGATCTTGAATCTGATTAACATCCACTTCAATTCATTATCGATCCTTGAACCTCCACTCTAATTATTTCCACAATTATCTATTGTCGAGAATTAATCTCGTGCTCTCCTTAATCTTAGTTGAATAGCACGATCAGCGTGACTATAAAACCCTAACTAAAGGATAACCTAGTCCGATCTGCGTCTAAGTTCAATCCAATAGCAGCAATAAACACAGAGAACCAATAGACCTGCTAATGTCATACACGCGATAAACATTCAACAGTTGATTCAATTTCCCTAAGAAATAACCAAGATGATCAGCATCTAAATTACTCCCTAGTTTGCTACCAATTGATAAAAGAATAAAACAATCCGATTCTATTCTTAAATCTAGCATTAGATTAACTACACAATCAAACTAGTAACGTTCCTAGCATAATTATGCAACAATCATAAATCACAAGCATAGAAATTAAACCATAATCAAGGAAAAGAGAAAGAGAGGAAAGATCTCACAATAACGGTTGAAGCTTCATGTTAATTGATCCAAGAACAGTTCAAGCTACAATCCGATAGCAAAAACCAAACCCATATTTGAAATCCCTAAAAACTAAACTAAGAAATGAAAAACAAAGAACTAAGAAATGAAGAACAAAGAGGAACGAAGAAGGAAAGATGAAAAGAGAATCATGAAGAAGGAAGGATGAGGAGAGGAGCTCTCCCCTCAAGCTTGCCACTCCAAGATCTACCTTTCAGCTCTCCTCTTCAATTTTGTTCAGAAATTACAAGCTATCCCCAAAACAAAACGTTTTTTCATTAATAAAACCTAAGGAAAGCTGAGAATTGCCGAAGAATCGCAGCCGCGTCGAAGTGCGCGAGTCGGGCATCTATGACGCGCGACCCGGGCCTTGGCTGCTGCCCAAAACTTCAGCTTCGCTCGAAGTGCGCGAGTCGCGCATGTCTTGCGCGCGAGTCGGGCATGTCTTGCTGCCAAGCTTCATTCCTTCGCTCGCGCGCGAGTCGAGTCGGGCGGCCTAGCGCGCGGCTCGGGCCTTCGACACTTGTCCGGCCAGGTGCTTCGACTAGATATGCGCGAGTCGTGCGGTGAGGGCGCGCGAGTCGAGCATTGGTCGCCGCACATGAATTTGGTGCTCGATGAGCTCGGGGCCGTGCGTGTGTAGCTGCTGTGCTTGGTTGGTGATGACGCTGGCTCGCTGGGTTGACGTGAGCTATGTAGGTGGTCGAAGTTACGCGCATGCTTGGTGCTTAGAGCTTCCGATGATTGCCCATTATGCTCCGATGCCAAATCTCCCAAGCTCTCCAAAGACAACTTCAATCAAACATCATTCAAATCCATTTCATCTTGAAAGCTCGGAATACATGACGTTAACACAAATTATCTCGCAAAGCTCCGAACTTCCGCTAAGGGCTAAATAAAACACGAATGTTAACAATTACAATCAAACCCTTAGCAAAGTGCACCCAAAATAACGCAAAAACATCGTATAACTTGAGCGTATCAGCGTGTTTTTATTTTGCCTACGTGGTGTGAGCGCGTATTAGATTTGACTACCCCATTATAAAGGTTTTATTGAAAATTGTTTTGTATTGAAAGTCACCAACAATTCTTTTTAGGAAGAATCATAAACCTAATTGGATATAGGAAAATCACAGGGACAAATTAGTAACTTATCCAATGTAGATTTCCCCGTCATGACTCCATAGATGGTCAAAATGAACCAGAGGTTGAGTTCGGGGGTGAGGGTACGAATATAGTCAGGAACCATATTGCCCATTGCTGGCCTTTACTAAATATCGATTCATTTGCAGATTTTATGCCAAAGAATAATCATATAATATTTTAAGCACCCTAAAAATATTTAGTCTAAATTGGTTCAGGAAACACATAAAAGACTTTTGTTAGTGACAAGTTATTATGAAATCAAAGTTACAGGGAACCTAGCAGGTTGTCCAAATTAATCTGATTAATATTAGAATAGTTCTTTAGGTCTTTGATTAGCAGAAATAACATTTGGGTGATAAAAGCAATAAGCAGGACAATCGCATAATATGCATTGAATGATTAGGCAAGCATATAATATACAAAGGCATGAATAATAATAATATGAATATAAAATAAAGTATAGAAAAGAGGTTAGAATATACAATAGAGCGATTTTACATTTAAGATCTACATCAGGAAAGAAAACTTTTAGTAACTTTAATATAAAAATAATTTATTTAAGGACCCTCAGGATTATACCGTGGCTTAGGTCTGCGAGATTGACAACCTTCCGGACGAACAATCGTGAAGCCTGAAAATCTGAATGTCTGAAAGTATGTAGATTGAATGTATTTGTGTTTGAAAGATATGAGTTTTGTAGGGAAGTTTTGTAGTTTGTAGAGAGATTCGTAAAGTATTCGTTGAGTGTTATGCGAGAAATCCGTTTTGAAATCTGTTCGGAAATCAGGCCTATTTATAGGGAAAACGGCACTGCGCCTCACGCGCTGGCTGCGCCAGGCGCAGCTGACGTGGCAAGCGCATGACGCGGCATGACCAGTAAGAAGCGTACACGTGGTACGTGCTTTTGAAAAAGATAAGAAAGAAATTCCGCGTCTCAAGTAGAGAACTGCGCTTGACGTAGGATTCTATATGAAACAGAAGTCTACGTAGCAGTTCTGGTGCGCTTAGCACAGCCTGTGCGCTTGGCGCAACTTACGTGGAAGCCCACGTATCAGGACACGTGCGCTCAGCGCATCACTTGTTTTTGACATGTTTTGATAGTTTTTTAATAAAAAAGCGTTCTAAAATATTTTCTTTTATCTTTTAACTACGGATATCTGATTTTACGGGATAAAATCTGATTTTGACTTAAAAAATATATCTTTGAAAATATTTATTTATTAAAATGTATCAATTAATTATCAATTAATTGGGCTTTTCAAAGAATTGGGCTCAAAATACAATTAATTATCATGAATAATTAATTGGGCTTTAAAATAGGATTTTAACACTTTTCGAAATGGTTTTGAATGGCTTTTCTGACTGCTCTGCCCTTGGATCGGACCAATTAAGACCACGGTATGTTTCATCATCGGATCCTTAATTGGGGAGACACGATTATGTGTCTACACATGTCATTAATTTTTATTTTAAATATTTTAAAAAATAGAGTTCTACTGAGTTCTACATATATGTAAACACATAAAAGGAGTTTTGGATAGGGAAAAATTAGAGTTTGGTTTTGAATAAAAAAACTAAATTATCATATTATGTAAACTGAATATAACTTTTGCCACCTAACTCAAAACATTATTATTTTTATCATTGGAGAGTACTTGAAATATGCTTCAAAATAAGATCCATTTATAATATACTCCCTCCGTCCCTAAATAGAGTTGTCATTTCTTTTTATAGAGAGTTCCACTTAAGCACGCCATACCATTTTGCATAGAGTGCGCCACGTAGGATTGTCATGTCATCAATTTTTATTTTTATTTTTTTATAAAAATACAGTTCTAAATAGATTTAAATACATATAAGGAGTTTTGGATAATCGAAAATTAGAGTTTGGTTTTGAATGAACAACCTACATTATTATATTATGTAAATTGTGTATAACTTTTGCTGCGTAATTCAAAATATTATAACTTTTGTACCATTGAATAGTGCTCGAAATATGCTTCGAAATAAGATCCATTTACAATATAGTTCTAAAACTTATGAAATAAAGAGCGTTGCGTAGGATTGTCATGTCATTAATTTTTATTTTAAATATTTTTAAAAAATAGAGTTCTACATATATTTAAATACATAAAAGGAGTTTTGGATAGGGAAAAATTAGAGTTTGCTTTTGAATAAAAAACCTAAATTATCATATTATGTAAATTAAATATAACTTTTGCTACCTAACTCAAAACATTAATATTTTTACCATTGGAGAGTGCTTGAAATATGATTCAGAATAAGATCCATTTATAATATACTCCCTCCATCCCTAAATAGATTTCTCATTTCTTTTGGGAACAAATATTAAGGAGAAAATAATAAGTTTCACAAGTAAAAATTGAAGTTGGTACACTATTGATGAATTATTTATTGACGAGAGAGAATGTGGGGGAGTGGGTAATAAATAAAGTGAAAGCTAAATAATATTTTAATTGGTGGACCCAAACCAAATAAGGAAATGAGAAATCTATTTGGGACAGATATAAATGAAAAAATGGGAACTCTATTTAGGGACGGAGGGAGTAGTTTTACAACTCGTGAAAATATATTTAATTAGATGAATGATAAAGCCTTATTTAGCAAACAATTGATGATACACCCGGGTGTACCTTGGGCATGGTACAACCAACTATTTTTTTATTCATTGTTCATTTTTTTTGGCGACAAGTACAAACAAACAAGCCCTATGGAAGTTTGTCACCTTGTTTAGCAGTAGTAGCTAAGACATGAGCTAATTGCACTTCCTGCCTATTAACTTTGCAAATTTCATAGGAAAGAAACTTACTACAATTTATTTCAATATCACGAATTATACTGGAAATTTCGAATGACTGATGCTGACTTCTAATTGCCTGTAGTAGCTCGACGGAGTCTGTTAGCACCTGGACACATCTGTACCCATTGATATGGGCCTCAAGCAAACCTCGAAGAAGAGCTTGCGCTTCTGCTTGGAGCGACGACAAAGCCATATAGTCCTATCATTACCTTCAAAAACTTTACCAGCCTCCATTTATTGAGGCCACCCAACCTATTCCTGCTTTGGGATGCTTCTTTTTTTGCGATTTCCAAGCTCCATCAACTTGAATAGTGCAAACGTCACCTTGACACACTCCTCCTATAACGGTTTTTTTAGAGTAAAGCGTATTATGTGACTGAGCCAACTTTAATTCTCGCTTCCTTAGGACCTCATTTTCCTCTGCTTCCTTGAGGAGGATATTTTTCTTTGTTATAATTGAATTTGGATTTTTGTCTGCGTTGCGAAACACAACGTTATTCCTATGTAACCAAATTTCCCAAAGGGTGGCTATGAATTCTCTAGCTCGCTCTATTTGAATCTTGACTGTCCTCTTTCCAGAATATAGTAAGGAAATTTTAATCCAATCTGAAATAGGAATGAAGGTCGCAGTAGAAGTTCGAATTCCCAAAGAAGAGCAAGCCCATAATCGATTAACAATATCATAGTCTCTAAAAAGATGACTTTCGCTCTCTTTGCTCGCATTGCATAAGTAACTAAGATATTCCGTTTTCTCAGGTTGAGGTTGAGGTTGAGGGTGAGAGCTTTGTTGAGGATTCTCCATATGAAAAACTTCCACTTAGGTCTAATGTCTGCTGCCCACAACCTATGCCAAAATTTCATATTAATTTTTGAAGTGTCCAAATACCCTTTTACTTTAGGAAGAAAGTGTAGACGTCTTTGACTCTAATTTCGCCTGATTTCGAATTGCTCCAAATATATTGATTTGGTAGATCTTCAATTGGAATATGGGTAGAAATAATTCTAATCATACAAATGAGCAAAATATACTAAAGGAGAGTTCTAAATGAGTAAATGAGCAAAAGTTAGTCTTTCTGTTAGATCTTCAATTGGGATACGAATGTATGATGAATGAACTCCATTATTTAGTCTTTCTTTTAGATAAATACTCCCTCCGGTCTTTATTAGTTTACCCCTTTTGACTTTTGACACTATTCACATACATGACTTTGACTATCTCTTGTGATTTGTACTTAAGGAAAAATATAGTCATGTGAGATCTTGTTAGATTCATCTCAATGTGTAGTATCCAAATATCAAATTTTTGTAATTTTTGCTTATTGATAATTAGAGATATTAAGGTTCAAATTAGTGTATCGGCAAATGTGCCCCATAGAAAGGGGTAAACTAATAAAGACCGGAGGGAGTATAATAGTAGCTATAAGTATAGTGAAACTATATGTGATTATAGCATTTTGTCATAGGTCCAATTTACAGGATTAAACATATTATCTTTCAAAACCTCAGTCTTAATCAATTGAACCAAAACAATTTAGTATTGCAATAAAATTTATTAAGAAAACTTTGTTGTTACAACAAAAAACTAAAATCTATAGCGATAATGTTTCATATATATTAAAGTTCTAGATGATAAAAAAATTAGAGATTGATTTTAAAAGACAACTTTAGAATATTATAGAAGGTGCCACCTAAGCATGTCATTTTATTATTTTTAATTTATAATATTTTTTAAAAAAAATTCGTTGAACATACATATAGATACATATAAGGTGTTTTGGATTAGTGAAGATTACAATATGATTTTAAATAAACAACAAATTATTATACTATGTAAATTGAGTATAACTTTTGCTACAAATTCGCAATATTATAATTTTTTTTTACCATTGGAGAGTGCTCGAAATATGTTTTGAAATATGTTCCATTTACAATATAGTTTTACAACTTATAAAAATTTATTTATTTAGATGAACAATAACGTATTATTTATTCTTTATTTTTAATACGTATAAAAATAACTATAAAAATAGCGTATTATATGTGACAAAAGCAATTATATCTTTCAAAATCATACTTTTAATGATTGAGTTATATAAAGATAAAAAAATACATATCTATAATTTTGAACCTATAGCATACCATTATGGCATTACATAAACAATCAAATGAAAGTTTGTCAACGACATTGTAAATATATTATGTAATTGACTAATTATTTAATTCCTAGAATATTTATTGTATACATAAATATTTATGTTTGTCTTTTCCATATATCTATATGTCAGATCTTATTCTTTTCTCATGAACTTAATTCTACTAAAACTAATTGAAAAACAAGGTTTGCGTTTCTAAACTATTTGAGGTCACGGGTCATAAAAAAAAGGGGAAAGTTTGATAAGTCTTGATATGGTCATGATTGATGAAGAGGTATTTTTATTTTCTTGAATAGTATTTTCGATTATTAGTAGAGGTTAGTTTGATATTTAATTGATTTTATCCATGATACCATCATTATGAGATTTTTTTTGGCTTTCCCATCTTCCATTTTATATATGTTAGTGTTTATGTGTTATATTAAAAGTTAAATTTGTGGCTGACACTCATATTTTTTCAATTCTTTCTGTCCTACATCTATTAAATTATTACTCTCTATTTTATTAATAAAGTATCATTCGGGTATTCTTCATGCTAAAACTGTGTTCGCTACAACTAGTCATACCAATTATTGGGATACCATTTAAAAATACTTAGCTACAATACTCAATTGAATATTAAAAAATACAAAATTTATATATCACCAATAACAAATCTAGAAATTAGAGTATAATGACAAATACTTTATCCGTACTTTTTCTACTGCAACAATGGGTTTGGGCATGGTTTTTAAGGAAATGAAGAAAATTGGTAGTTTAGCATAGACGTACCCCTTTAATTAACTAGAGTAGGGGATAAATCCTTAAAGTAAACGCAATTTTATAACACAATTTGAATAATTAATGATGGTTTTATTAACATAAAGTAAAGGCAATATTGTCAACTATAGTTGTTTTTTTTAACCAAAAGTGGAATGGTCCCAATAGATGAAACTACCCAAAGTGGTAATTGTTGCAATAATAAAAGAACGGAGGAAGTATGTAACAAAAAAACAAAAAAAAGCAACAACCCGTGCAACGCAGGGGGCTTCAAAACTAGTAAAGTAATAAACGAGCCAGAATGAATATAAGTAGAATAAGTTTGATTGGATTTTAATTCATTGTTCAGTTGATATTTTATGGCTTTTAAAATCTTTGATTTAAGAAAAATAAATTGATAGTAGGGCTAGCAATTCATGCCAGTGGATGTGTTTGGTTTCATGTCGATTTCGGGTTGGCCCCCAAATGTATCAAAATTGATATAAAAAGTAGAATAGTTGCATAATATGATAAATATAACCAATCGGGTTGACTTCGTGTCATTCGTTTTGTGTCAGGTTCGTGTTTCTCTCAGTAACTTCAGGTCAGGTTCGTGTCGTATTATCAGGTCGTGTCAGGAATTGCCAGTCCTAATTGATAGTGATACGCATGATCTCCTAGCTTTTAGTTTTTTTTCTTAGAATGATTTATTTTTTGCTCAATCTTCTGCTCATTTAACCATTTTGTCTAGGTTTTCCTAATATATTGATGGATAGTATTACTGGACAAAAAGGTCGATTTACTAGTTGATTCAATAAAAAGATTTGGGCCTTGCCTAAAATTGACCGTTGGGTTTCCGGAAAGAAACTTCAAGTGAGGTTTGATTTTCATCTGGACATTGAGATCATCTTAGTAAAATTCGGACCAAACTTTGAAGTGGACCGACCATTTTTATTTCATTATCGAGTGCTTTCAACAAAGCTTTTCATGACGATCACTTCGAAATAGATCGTTATAATTTATTTTGTAATTTTTTTGGGATCCATTTGAGCTATAAAGGCAGTACAAAGTACAAATAAGGAAAAGGGGGATTCGAACCTGTGACCTATCATTCATAGCACCTCAATTTTAACCACTAGGCCAAGACTCTCTTTTGTATTGGTTTCCTCCTTACTGTTTTGATTTCTCTCTTATTCTCCGTAAGGATGTTTTTAGGCTGGCCCCCCGAGTTAGGGGCCAAGTCTAAGTTTGTTTCTATAAAAAAATAAGTTAGGGAAAAATATAGTCATGTGGAATCTAATTATATTATTTCTCGCCATATAGTTTCTAGATTAATCATTTTTTTATAATCTTTACTTAAAGATAATTAGTGATTTTAATGTTCGAAGTCATATGTTGTAAAACATGCCAAGAGTTCAGGGTAAAACTTAAAAAAATTGGAAGAAGTACAACCATCATAAACAAGCTAAGATCAGTAGTTTCCCTCAACCATTAAAAAAAGAACAAGTAGTTAAGAAATTACAACAATCCAAAAATAAACTATTAAGAAAGAAACCAACCCCTAAATTTAATTAAGTAATTTATTTTCAATGAATTGCAATAGCATGGGAATTTTGAGTACCCATGTAAACTAAACGACCATTGAGATTAGAAATATTTTGGGCCTCTTAGAGATTTTCCTCTTCACCAATGTAAAAAATGAAATTGAAAATATAAAAATTTATTCATATGATGTTTATCTTACAAATTGACAACAAAAACATGCAAACTACTTCTAATGATTTCTATAATTTTGTTCTTACTTTTCAAAAAAAAAAAATTATAAACCAAAGAATATAAAGTAATAAACGAGCCAGAGTGAATATAAGTAGCATAAGTTTGATTGGATTTTAATTCATTGTTCAGTTGATATATTATGCCTTTTAAAATCTTTGATTTAAGAAAAATAAATTGATAGTAGGGCTAGCAATTCATGTCTGTGGGTCGTGTTATTAAGAAATTACAGCAATCTAAAAATAAATTATTAAGAAAGAAATCGACCCTAAACAAGTAGCTAGAATCCTTAAAATCCTTATATCCATAATACTTAAAATCCTTAAAAAGAAATTATATCCCTAATCCATAATATAATAGAAGTAAGTATTTGAACCCAAACAAAATTCTCAAGTGATTGGTGGAGAGAAGAGTCAGTTATGATTTAGAGTATCCCAACATCATACAACTTATGATCAAGTTCTATCTTATCTTGTACGATCAAGTATTATATAAACAAACAAGTTAAATGTATTCATGCAACTTCATTAACATTTAACACCACCAAGCACAAGCATACGTAGCTTCTTGTTTCCCACACCACCAAGCACCAGCTACCACCATACCTTCTTGTTTCCCACACCTAGCTCCAATGTAACGACCATATGATCAAGCAATTAACAGTACTAATGCTACTACTGAACCTCCTCTTTCTTACAATAACGTGATGATGCAGCTGCCACAATCGAATGATTATGTCTTTACCGCTGCTGCCGCTGCTGCTGAACAAGAGATTGAGCAACCATATGATCAAGGAATCAGGGGTAATAATGCTACTACTGATGTGGAGTCTTTCGTACCAACTTATTTCGATATATTTGGTGAAGATATGGAGGTCCTTGATAAAGTGGATGAATCCGCATCTTCTTCTGATCATCTTAGCTGCAATGCTACTACTACTACTATGGAGGATGTGGGTGAAAGTATGGAGGTTGTCGATAATGGTAAAAGTTTGGACATCGTCGTGGATGATACCATGAAGGGGGGTGATGGTAATAATGCTACTACTGATGTGGAGTCTTTCGTACCAACTTTTTTGGATATATTTGGTTATTCTAGCGACGTGGAAAATATGGGTGAAGATACGGAGGTCTATGATAATGTGGATGAAACCGCACCTTCTACTGATCTTAGCTGCAATGCGGCTACTTCTACTGTGGAGGAAGTGGGTGAACGTATGGACATCGTCGTGGATGATACCATGGAGGGTGATCAAAGAAATTGCGATACCGTTTGTTCTACTGATCTTTGTGGCAATAGTACTACTACTATGGAGTATTTGTGTGAACCTTTACAGGTGCCCGAAGACAACATTCTTGATATTGACTTTGGCTTCCTAGATACAGAATTCACGATAGACGTAGATGAGTTCCTTAGAGATGTATAAACTAAGATTTTGTTTCATGTATGATGATTGATCCAATTAGTGTCTTATCAAAGATATTGTGCTAATTACCAATTTGATTAGGTTGTAATGATTCATGGCATTATGGTCTTTATGATATACTTTCTTTTAGTTTATGCTTACTTTTGAAACTCTTTTTATGTACAAGCTGCATTAATATTGTTGCAAATTTAATTTCCTTGAGTTTATACTTAAGCAAAACCTTAGGACATCGAATATCTCAAGGAACCAAGAGTTAAGACAACTTATAGATGTTCATTAAGCAGTGGCGGATCCAGAAATTGAGTCACGTGGGTTCGGAATTCTTCGAACATTTTTTTGTTGTTTCAAGTTATATTTTACACGCAAATTTTTTTTATTTTGAAAATTTTTGTTTCTAAAAAAATAACTACTTAGATACTGTACCAACAAAAGACTCTTAATTAAGAGTGTTCCGATCTGTTTTTTTGTTAGTAGTAGCAAAATTCAAAAGGATGAGAACTTTTAGTAATTTTATTTCGAGAAACATGCAGAATAAAAGAGAAGAGAGAGAATCAATGAGGTCTGGTCTAGTGGTTAATACTGAGGGCATGTGTACAATAGGTCACGGTTTTGAACCCTCCCTCCCTCCCTCATCTGTAATATGAACAACCCTTATGGCTCATTAATAAAATTAATGTAAGAGATAGATATCAAGTTTTTAATTATAATAAAAGGGGAGAATAAAAAAATAATATAAAGGAAATAGAAGACTAAAACATAAACTCTATTGCTTTATGACTCTAAGTCTATACAATATAAGCGGAGGATTCATACCAAAAAAAAGAATAAATAAATAAACGGAAAAACGGAGGATTGAATGTTAAAAAGGAAAAGAAGACAAAATGCAAAGGAAAAAAATTGAATTTTAAAAAGGAAAAGAAGACAAAATGCTAAGGAAAAAAAGACAAAATGCATTTGAGCAGATTCAAACCCGCGTCATCTCAAGTCAGAGGATAACGCATCATAAATGTTAACCACCAAGCCACAACAACATTTATGTTGAGTAAGGTGCGCGTTTTATATATAACATTTATTTGTTACTATGTGTTTCAAGATTTTCACCCGGATCCACGTGGGTTCAAGTGAACCCACTGAACCCACGCTGGATCCGCCACGCTGGATTCTGCTGCAAGTTCTCTTCAATATCCGTGGATTGAAGGCTGTGGAGGACTGACTACGCTTCCAAATTGGTTGCAGCATTTCACTTCGCTTAGAAGAATTCTTCTTTTCAGTTGCGTAAACATAGTAGCTCTGCCAGAGGGATTTAGCCAACTTCATTGTTTGTAGAAGCTACAGATTAAGAATTGCCCCCATCTTAGTAAAAGATGTGCAAGACATACAGGAGAAGATTACCCTCATATCTCTCACTTGCCTGAAGTTTACCTCTATGAATAATTGTTAGGATAGATTTAGGTTTATTTCCTAAATCTATCGATCTAGAAGTGTTTATTTAGAGAAAATACTTATTAGTATTATATTTAGTTTAAGATATGTTTTCCTAGTTCTACTTAAGTTAGGTTTTATATGATGTACTATAAATATACCCTTTGCGGTTAATAATAATTCAACCCTTTTCCCTTCAATCTATTTTGTCATGGTATCAAGAGCAATTTAAGATCTTGGGTAAAACCTCACAAATATTGTTCTCTTGCCGACGTGTTTGAGTTTAAACCCACGGGCTAGATTTTTCCCTTCAAATTTGAGATTTTTTTTATTTGCCTGCTTTAATTTATTCTCGGCTCTTCCGCTGCTGTCTTTGGGCACTGTCTTGGTGTCTGTGCTGCCTTACAGTGCGTGTTTGATGGCTAACTGATGTATGCCTTTATCTCACGGTGTTGACTACTATTGTTGCTGCATGTCTTCGCTGCGTTGTCGTGGCTTACTAATTGCCATATTGTTGGAGTTTATTGGTTTATATAATAAACCTTTTGCTTCAGCCGCTACTCTATTGGGGAGTGCTTAATTATTTGGTGTTTGCTGCTAGCATCTGCTCCAATTTATGTGTTTCTACTGCTATTTCCAGAGCCAAATTCTACTTGTTGGTATTTAGCTATATTTCTCGAGAACCTAACTTGGTTTTTGACCATAAAATCGTTGCACAAAAGTTTTGGCTCTCCCTATGTCGTGAGGTAGAGCTTCTTTTTCGGCTCTCCCTGTGTCGTGAGACGGGATTATTGGTTCTCCTTGTACTGTGAGACAGGGGTTCAATGTGTTGTGAGCGTGGTTTTGCTAAAAAAAACCAGTATTTGAATAGAGCTCGACTTTGCTCAAGAAAAGTCAATATTTGTTGTGAGTGTGATCTGCTCCAGAATTGTTACGGGATCGACGAGAATAACGTTCCCGTTTTGTTGAAAATATTTGATGAGTTCGAAAAGAATGGTGTTCTCATCAGGAAGAAGAAAAAAGAAATAATAAAATTGGCGGGTTCGCAAAGAATGGCGTTCCCATCGATATATCTGTTTATCCAATCGTAACGTTCGTGTTACTGCCGTTGCGATTGTGGGAGGGTGTTAGGATATATTTAGGTTTATTTCCTAAATCTATCGATCTAGAAGTATTTATTTAGAGAAAATACTTATTAGTATTATATTTAGTTTAAGATATGTTTTTGTTGGAACACAAGGTGACACTCAAGAAGGGGGGGTGAATTGAGTGGCTAAATCTAATCGATTTTCGCAAAAACACCCTTATGGCACAGTGCCGTGCACTGTGTTATTCACTCGTAAAATCTCCGATTTATGTTTTCGCTCAACCGAAAATGAATCAAACAATAAAACAATGAAATCAAATAATAAAACACTGGAATTTAACGTGGTTCAATCTCACCTCTGAGATCTACGTCCACACAAACTACTATTTTATTATTTGAATCGTAAAATATCAAACTCTTGATACAATTCGATTCCCCCACTACTAACTCTAGTAGTGCTCCCCAACACTTAACCCTAAGTGTTGCTACTCTCCTATATTATAAGAATTACAGAAAGAAAGATTCCTCAAAGACGTGCTTCTTATTCAAGCAAATAGAGGATCGTTACAAGCTTTGTTTAGAAACCTTAACTTACTAGAACTCTGTGCCGTACACTGTGCTCCGGGAGTCCGTTTTCAGCTCTCAAAATCTTTATCTCTCCAAATCTAAAAACGTGTTTTGCTATAATGATTTATATCCCTTATATAATTCAATCAACTGAATAAGAATCCTTCTCCAAAATGTATTATCTTTTTGAATAATTTTTATTCCTAAAATAAAGGGATAGAATTCTTTTCCTATTCAAAATCCAATTTTATCTTTTATAAAAACTGATTTTTTCTTTTCCTTATAAGATAAGGATTCCTCCATATCTTATGCCAACTATTAATCAGATTTTAAATCAATTTTTATCCAAAAATCTTTATCAAAATCGTTTTCTTTAAAAATCAGTTTTTCTTTTTATAAAACTTTTTATCCGAAAATCTTTACAATAAATATTTTCCTTTCAAAACTAATTTTCGAAATTAAAAACTCCCCTTTTTATATTCTTTAAATATCGACACATGAAATTAATATAATTACCTATTTTCTTAACTCTAAGATAATAGTTAACCATCCTAATTTCATATTTCTAATTTAGCACAAAGTTCCAATACGTTAATTACATTGCATAAACATGACTAAGAACATAACTAGACCTAAGATTCCATATCTTCATGTTCTTGATCTTTCATGAACATCCAATCTTGATAGCTTTCTTAGATCACTGTTACATACATACATACATGTTATAGCATAAAGCGTTTATCATCATCAAAATAACATTGACTTAGAGTCACAATAAATTCCCCCTTTTTGATGATGACAAACAAATAATACTTCCCCCTCAAAATATGCACCATTAATCACATTAGGGAAAAATAATTCAACATCATTCACAAGTAACATGGTAACCAAGATAACCAATTCATTAGTCTAAGTATTATACCCATCTTCCCCCTTTTGACATTATCAAAAAGGAGAGCATCAACATGTTTCGCGAGTCAAAGTGAGATATAGTCAGCAAAATAATGCAAGTAGCTCAAGCAATAAATACTAAGGATGCTGGTGCTATGTCATAATCCAACTCATAATCCGAAGTCATTAAGCAAAAAATAATCCAACTCACAATCCGAAATTATGAAGCAAGAAATAATCATGAAGGATCATGGCTGATAGCTAAGAAAGTAAGATAAAGAAAAGTAATGCAAGCTTGAAGATTTGAAATGGCAATTGGCTCAACAAGTGCTTAAACCTTTCTTTAAAGATTTTCAACTTCCGCAAATAAGCATCATAGGACTTTCTTCACTGTGGCAATGTGTGTGTTTCTGTGCCAGTGAACAATCTATTCCCTTCCAAATATAAATAATCTTCGGAATACTGGAATCCAAAATGATGATCTTCAAAACTTTGATAATTTTCTTCACATTTGAATTGAACTCTAGGACTTATCTAAAATAAGTGTCTTACTTTTCTTTTCTTTTCTTTTTTTTTTTTTTAATGAAGGAAAAGCAGACCATACAATATTACTAGAGTCAATCAATAAGAGATCAAAGATAATAAGTTAATTCAGACCTCATTTTCTTTTTGATGCATCTCCTGGCACTGTGCCTTGCACAGTGTGAATCAGTACCTTTCATTCGTTCACGTATTTGTGTTTCATTCCAACCTTTTCATGTTCCCCCTTAACTGATGCGTCTTTTTCTTCCATCATCTTATCATGATGTTCTTTCCCCATAGATTATCATGAATCAAGATTAAAAGCACTTGTTGAACTTTGGAGCAATGGGTAAGGAAAAGAAGGATAATAATAGGGAAATGAAGATAAGATGAGACATATGAAAGAAAGAAATAATGAGGCACAAATGTCAAACTCATAAATAGAAAATCAGAATATAGGGCTAAAGATCAAGCTTGCCATAGGAGAAAGAATTAACATTTCATAGCACAATAATTCGGCAACTTAGGATTATAAAAGCTCATTAGTTCGGCAACTTAGGATCATGACATTAGGACAGCATCATTAGACCATTACGAGTCCTTTTTATATCACGTAGACCTTTACTCACAAAGCTTCACAAAGACATGCATCAACACTCTAATTAACATATTTAAAGGAGGACAACAAGCATAATACTCAACTAATTTCCAGAAATTAATCCCAAAGCCATAAATTATCTTGTAAAATATTCATGCATGAAATTCAACAAAATTACTTTGATCACACAATTGTGGTATGCTTAACAAATTGTTTTTCAAACCACTTACCAACATCACATTCTCTATGGAGTGTGTTAGGGATTTGCCGACGTTTCAAATACCAATTATTTATCCCTTTTTGTTATCGCCAAATGTAACACACCCTCCATGGTAGGCTACTAGTGAGAGGAATTGAGATTTATCACTAGTCATATGTCTTGAGCAGCCATTGTCGAGATACCCAGATCTGCTTGGGTCCCTTTGTCTTTCGTTGAGCTTCTAACAAGTATTTTCTAACCCATATTTGATTTACGTTCTTTACATTTTTTGCAACACTCCTTTTCTTGATATTGCAATTATCCATAAGGTGTCCATCCTTTCCACAGAAGTTGCAAATCAAATACTCAGGTAAATCGACATATTTTCTTTTACGAAAGTCTCTTTCAAAATTTTTGGCATTGTGCCTTACACTGTGCCTCTGGTCTGTATATCCTAAACCAATTCTGTTTCGATTGCTAGTTGTACTGGAAATATAGTCTAGGGCTTTTTGACCATCTAACCATTTTTCATACATTTTCCGAGCAATAGTCAATTGTGATTATAAGAATTCAACAGAAGTGTTTAGATCGCTATTTCTTTTTCTTGAAATTTCCAAATCTCTTTTAGCTTTATCAAGTTCGTCACTTAACTTAGCATCATGAGGCAGCATAAGTGGAACAATTCTGGATCTTTGTCTAGACTCTTTCACTTTAATTAACTCAAGTTTTAAAGATTCAATTTGTTTTTCAAGATTCGAATTTTTAGCTTCTAGCTCAGTGTACGGCACAGTGTTATCAACGACTTCTTTTGTGAGAGACTTTTCGTACCTTAAGGCACTTAACTCAACATATATTTCTTCGACAGTTTTTTCCAGTTCATCATTCTTTTTTATCAGTTCTTTACAATCCTTTAATAAATCCTTATATTCCAATTCCAAACCAATCTTGTGCTTACTTAAAATTTTCACTTCTTTTCTCATGTTTGAAAAATCATCATTCATTTCTTGACAATCATCAATGATATTTCCCAGCAAAGTAACAAGTTGGTTTTTTGAAAGAAGATGTATTGAAGGTTTTAGAGAAAGAAGACTTACCTCACTGTCTTCAGTTTCATCTTGGGAGTTCGAACTTTTCGCCATTAGACACAAGTGTGAATCGTCCAGGCACTGTGCCCTTCTCTGTGATGTCTGTACAGCATTTAGACATAATTTTGCTTCATGGCACTGTGCCTCTGACTGTTCTTCATCAGAATCCGAATCTCCCCAAACGGCAGCTATCATGGTCTTTTTGAACTCTTTCTTGGATTGTTCCCTTCTTTCCTTGGGCTTTTCATCATCCCATAGGGGACATTCTTTAATCCTGTGATTTAACTCGCCACACTTGAAACAACCCGAATTAGTAGCACTTTTCTTAAAGTTAGAGGTAGTGCTCTTACCTTTGAAATTTTCATCTTTTCTAGGATTGTTGTGTTTGTTCTTTTTGAGAAATTTTTTAAATCTCCTAGTAAGAAAATCAATATCATCATCACTATCACTATTTTTAATTTCCAATTCAGTTCTCAAGGCTATACCTTTACTTTTTGGTTCATTAGTTTTAGAATCTAAGACAAGTTCATGAGTCATTAATGATCCAATAAGTTGTTCTAGTGAAAGTTTAGTCAAATCTTTAGCTTCTTGAATAGCGGTTATTTTTGGGAGCCATCGATTTGTTAAACTTCTTAACACCTTTCTTACTAAATCTTCAGAAGTATATGTTTTGCCTAGAGAACGTAATTTATTAGTGATTAGTGTAAATCTAGTGAACATCTCTTTAATAGATTCGTCCTTATTCATAGTAAACAATTCATATTGTTGGACAAGCAAATCTATTCTAGATTGTTTTACCTCATTCGTACCTTCGTGGGCCAACTCCAGCGTGTCCCACATTTCTTTTGCTGTAGTACAAGCCGAGATCCTTGAGTATTCATCAGGTCCAATTCCATATTGGAGAATACTCATAGCTTTGAAGTTTTTTTCGGCTTTTGCATAGTCGACCGAAGCATAGTCATCTTCATCCTTGTCGACCATCTTTCCTTCAGCATTTTTGGTTTGGATAAGGATTGGTCCTTTTCTTATGA
Source organism: Beta corolliflora (assembly GCA_947648045.1). Classification (NCBI taxonomy): domain Eukaryota; kingdom Viridiplantae; phylum Streptophyta; class Magnoliopsida; order Caryophyllales; family Amaranthaceae; genus Beta; species Beta corolliflora. The sequence continues at coordinate 4,492,593 of CANSZD010002913.1, forward strand.
CTTTCAAGCATTCATAGTCCAATCCTTGGATGTAGATACTCATCCTAGCCTTCCACCATCCGTAGTCCTTTCCGTTGAAAATTGGACACTTTGTGTGTCTATCTCGAGAGTCATCTTGCATGTTCATGACTTCTATTCTCTAGGGATGAGCCTTTCGAGAATAGCCTGCTCTGATACCACTTGTTGGAACACAAGGTGACACTCAAGAATGGGGGGGTGAATTGAGTGGCTAAATCTAATCGATTTTCACAAAAACACCCTTAAGACACAGTGCCGTGCACTGTGTTATTCACTCGTAAAATCTCCGATTTATGTTTTTGCTCAACCGAAAATGAATCAAACAATAAAACAATGAAATCAAATAATAAAACACTGGAATTTAACGTGGTTCAATCTCACCTCTGAGATCTACGTCCACACAAACTACTCTTTTATTATTTGAATCGTAAAATATCAAACTCTTGATACAATTCGATTTCCCCACTACTAACTCTAGTAGTGCTCCCCAACACTTAACCCTAAGTGTTGCTACTCTCCTATATCATAAGAATTACAGAAAGAAAGATTCCCCAAAGACGTGCTTCTTATTCAAGCAAATAGAGGATCGTTACAAGCTTTGTTTAGAAACCTTAACTTACTAGAACTCTGTGCCGTACACTGTGCTCTGGGAGTCCGTTTTCAGCTCTCAAAATCTTTATCTCTCCAAATCTGAAAACGTGTTTTGCTATAATGATTTCTATCCCTTATATAATTCAATCAACTGAATAAGAATCCTTCTCCAAAATGTATTATCTTTTTGAATAATTTTTATTCCTAAAATAAAAGGATAGAATTCTTTTCCTATTCAAAATCCAATTTTATCTTTTATAAAAACTGATTTTTTCTTTTCCTTATAAGATAAGGATTCCTCCATATCTTATGCCAACTATTAATCAGATTTTAAATCAATTTTTATCCAAAAATCTTTATCAAAATCGTTTTCTTTAAAAATCAGTTTTTCTTTTTATAAAACTTTTTATCCGAAAATCTTTACAATAAATTTTTTCCTTTCAAAACTAATTTTCGAAATTAAAAACTCCCCTTTTTATATTCTTTAAATATAGACACATGAAATTAATATAATTACCTATTTTCTTAACTCTAAGAAAATAGTTAACCATCCTAATTTCATATTTCTAATTTAGCACAAAGTTCCAATACGTTAATTACATTGCATAAACATGACTAAGAACATAACTAGACCTAAGCTTCCATATCTTCAAGTTCTTGATCTTTCATGAACATCCAATCTTGATAACTTTCTTAGATCACTGTTACATACATACATGTTATAGCATAAAGCGTTTATCATCATCAAAATAACATTGACTTAGAGTCACAACAGTTTTCCTAGTTCTACTTAAGTTAGGTTTTATATGATGTACTATAAATATACCCATTGAGGTTAATAATAATTCAACCCTTTTTCCTTCAATCTATTTTGTCAATAATGCATCCATGTGATAGACACCCCTGTAAGTCAGGTTCTTTTACCAGGCTTTTTTTTCCCCTATGTTTTTGAACCTTTACACTTTGGTCGGAAATCAACATAGGAGAGAAAGGAGGGAGAAGGAAAGAGGAGGAAGGGGAGGGGAAAGAAAGGGAGCGGAAAGATGGAATCCACTTTAAGTGTAATTATAACTATAGTATGAATGGAGAATATAATAGAATAACAAATTTTGAAATTAACGCACGCATCGCGTGCATATAAGACTAGTATTTATTAAAGAGGAAGGGAAATTGGATCATTTCCTCTCCCAGCCCTTACTTCCCTTAAACTCTTATCCAAACAATGGAAATTGGATACGTTTGAGTTGGTTCTTCTTTCATTTGTTCCCTCCCTTTCCCTTCCTTCCATTTCTCTCCGTTTCCACTTATCTCTATTTTGTAAATTCCTAGTAGAACTTGATTATTATCTCTATGTGACTAAATAAGCAATGGAAATTGAGATATGGTGTCAACATTCTAAGATGCAAGTGTTTGTTGTTATTTTTGTTTCTAGATTTTGATTTCTTGACAACTCAAAACAAAAATATATAAACCACTATTAGAGCCGGTTTGGCATCATTATTAGTTTTTAGTTTATGGTTATATTAAGAAGTTATATGATGTAGGTTGCAAATTGAGTGGTTGTTTGGTTGATATGAGAAAACATGGGAAATAGAAATTCCTATGAATTGAAAACTTGGTGAGTTGTTTGGTTGACAACAAAATAGCAAAATGAAGGAATTAGAAATTCCTAGGAATTTTGAGTTCCCACAAAATGGAGGAAGTTACTTACCTAGGGGGGACCTAGGTAAGTAGAAATTCCCATGGGAATTTAATTCCCCCATTGTCAACCAAACAATTTAACCAATTTTCCATGAATTTGATTAAGTAATTTATTTCCTATGAATTGCAATAGCATGGGAATTTTGACTACCCATGTAAACCAGACGACCATTGAGATAAGAAATATTTTGGGCCTTCTTACCAATGTAAAAAATGAAATTGAAAATATAAAAATTTATTCATATATTGTTTATCTCACAAATTGACAACAAAAACATGCAAACTACTTCTAATGAGTTCTATAATTTTGTTCTTACTTTTCAAAAAAAAAAATTATAAACCAAAGAAAATAAAGTAATAAACGAGCTAGAATGAATATAAGTAGCATAAGTTTGAGTGGATTTTAATTCATTGTTCAGTTGATATATTATGGCTTTTAAAATCTTTGATTTAAGAAAAATAAATTGATAGTAGGGCTAGCAATTCATGTATGTAGTTCGTCTTGTGTTTGGTTTCATGTCGATTTCGAGTTGGCCCCCAAATGTATCAAAATTGATATAAAAAGTAGAATAGTTACATAATATGATAAATATAACTAATCGGGTTGACTTCGTGTCATTCGTGTTCGTGTTTCTCTCAGTAACTCCAGGTCGGGTCTATGTCGTATTATCAGGTCGTATCAAGGATTGCCCGTCCTAATTGATAGTGATACGCATAATCTCCTAGCCTTTAGTTATTTTTCTTAGAATGATTTATTTTTTGCTCAACCTTCTGCTCATTTTTCACCATTTTGTCTAGGTTCTTCTAATATATTGATGGATAGTATTGGAGGACAAAAAGGTCGATTTACTAGTTGATTCAATAAAAAGATTCGGACCTTGCTTAAAATAGACCGTTGGGTTTTTGGAAAGAAACTTCAAGTGAGGTTTGATTTTCATCTAGACATTGAGATCATCTTAGTAAAATTCGGACCAAACTTTGAAGTGGACCGACCATTTTTATTTCATTATCGAGTGCTTTCAACAAAGCTTTTCAAGACCATCACTTCGAAATAGATCGTCATAATTTGTAGATAATTAATTATCTTTGAACATTTTTTTTATCATCATGATTCATGAAGGCGCACGCATAACTCTCTTTTGTATTGGTTTCCTCCTTTCTGTTTTAGGTTGGCCCCTGGATTAGGGGCCAAGTCTAAGTTTGTTTTCTATAAAAAAATATAAGTTAGGGAAAAATATAGTCATGTGAGATCTAATTATATTATTTCTCGTCATATAGTTTCTTAATATTAATTTTTTTATAATCTTTACTTAAACATAATTAGTGATTTTAATGTTCGAAGTCATATATTGTAAAAAATGCCAAGAATTCAGGGTAAAACTAAAAAAAAAATCGGAAGAAGTACAACTATCATAAACAAGCTAAGATCACTACTTTGCCTCAAAAAAAAAAAAAGAAAAGAATGAGTAGCTAAGAAATTACAGCAATCTAAAAATAAATTATTAAGGTAGCTAGAATCCATAAAATCCTTATATCCATAATACTTAAAATCCTTAAAAAGAAATTATATCCCTAATCCATAATATAATAGAAGTATGTATTTGAACCCAAACAAAACTCTCAAGTGATTGGTGGAGAGAAGAGTCAGTTATGATTTAGAGTATCCCAACATCATACAACTTATGATCAAGTTCTATCTTATCTTGTACGATCAAGTATTATATAAACAAACAAGTCAAATGTATTCTTGCAACTTCATTAACATTTAACACCACCAAGCACAAGCATACGTAGCTTCTTGTTTCCCACACCACCAAGCACCAGCTACCACCATACCTTCTTGTTTCCCACACCTAGCTCCAACGTAACGATATGATGAGCACTCTTTTTTATATTCCCGGCTACAAATTTAATCCCACAGTTGAAGAAATTTTTAGACTCTTTCTAAAACCCAAAATATGTGGTGGAAAACTTCCGCGGGACCATCAAATCACCGACGTTGATCTTTATGCTTGTCATCCCTGTGAGTTATTCAAAGATATGGCCATGAGTGAAGATCTAGAGGAAGAAAGAACTCGCTACGTATTTACCGCACTCAAGAAAGTTAGTAAGGCAAAAAAAGGCAGAAATAACCTACGTCGAATCCCGGGAGTTGGAACATGGGAAGGAGAGCGTCCTGACGAGATTAGAGATGAGCATGGTACAGTTATTGCTTATGATAGGTATTTCAAGTTTGTACCGGAACCTAAAAAAGGAGATAGTCTTGTAGATGGTAATAATAGTATTTCAATGGTGGAGGGGGAGTGGAGGATGCATGAATATTCCTTCCATCCAGACTTCTTGCAACAACTACAAGTAGAGAGGGACTTAGTTCTATGCCGGATAACTATGAAAGTCGAGGGAAATAGTAGAGCAAAAAACAAGCGTGGATGTCGAGGAGTGATTTATGTGCGCGAACCTCCTGCTTCTTGCAACGTCATGATGCAGCCACCACAATCCAATGATAATGTTTTTACCGCCGCTGCCGCCGTACAAGAGATTGAGCGACCATATGATCAAGCAATTAACAGTACTAATGCTACTACTGAACCTCCTCTTTCTTACAATAACGTGATGATGCAGCTGCCACAATCGAATGATTATGTCTTTACCGCTGCTGCCGCTGCTGCTGAACAAGAGATTGAGCAACCATATGATCAAGGAATCAGGGGTAATAATGCTACTACTGATGTGGAGTCTTTCGTACCAACTTATTTCGATATATTTGGTGAAGATATGGAGGTCCTTGATAAAGTGGATGAATCCGCATCTTCTTCTGATCATCTTAGCTGCAATGCTACTACTACTACTATGGAGGATGTGGGTGAAAGTATGGAGGTTGTCGATAATGGTAAAAGTTTGGACATCGTCGTGGATGATACCATGAAGGGGGGTGATGGTAATAATGCTACTACTGATGTGGAGTCTTTCGTACCAACTTTTTTGGATATATTTGGTTATTCTAGCGACGTGGAAAATATGGGTGAAGATACGGAGGTCCATGATAATGTGGATGAAACCGCACCTTCTACTGATCTTAGCTGCAATGCTGTTACTTCTACTGTGGAGGAAGTGGGTGAACGTATGGACATCGTCGTGGATGATACCATGGAGGGTGATCAAAGAAATTGCGATACCGTTTGTTCTACTGATCTTTGTGGCAATAGTACTACTACTATGGAGTATTTGTGTGAACCTTTACAGGTGCCCGAAGACAACATTCTTGATATTGACTTTGGCTTCCTAGATACAGAATTCACGATAGACGTAGATGAGTTCCTTAGAGATGTATAAAATAAGATTTTGTTTCATGTATGATGATTGATCCAATTAGTGTCTTATCAAAGATACTGTGCTAATTACCAATTTAATTAGGTTGTAATGATTCATGGCATTATGGTCTTTATGATATACTTTCTTTCAGTTTATGCTTACGTTTGAAAGTCTTTTTATGTACAAGCCGCATTAATATTGTTGCAAATTTAATTTCCTTGAGTTTATACTTAAGCAAAACCTTAGGACATCGAATCTCGCAGGAAACAAGAGTTAAGACAACTAATAGATGTTCATTAAGAAATGACAGACAAAAATTACATGTGTGGTGGCTTTAGAATTTGGGATACGCTAGCCAAAAACCACCATTTACAAATCAAAAGTTTGTTTCTTCAGTTGTTGCTACATCTGTATGCAGAATAGACTTGTCCCGAGAAGCCTCCTCTAACCTCTCCAGTTTCCACAACAGTGAGTGATTTGTTTTCTCTAATCCTCTCATTTTCATTTCTATCCACTTTGACAGCTTAGATAGCAATTCATCAATCTGCAATTTAGAAATTGTGCTCATAATTGGTCAAGGAAACATCACAAGGGTCCAGATATGCAGCTAGTTACACAAAAAAGACGGACCAAATCCAACGAGCAATCCAATTCAAGTAGGCTCCAAAAGGTACATTTTATAAGGGATGCAGCATCAGTGAAACCCACAGAATACTTGCAGCATACATATGAAGTAATTTCTAAGGCATTTCATCTTTCCTTCAATATTACTTAGTTTTATTCATTTGAGTGCACATTCACAATAAGAAGTAAATAATATTGATTCCCAGGAAAAGTTGATTTTAATAATTGTATACTTGTTTTAAAAGTAATTACCCATTATTGCATAAAGATATTATGCTTAACCAGATAAATTTCTTACACTTCAAAATACATATTAAATATCACAAAGCTCTCATACTATCAATTTTTTTTAGGGTCGGGGGATAGCATAAAAGCTAAAAACAGCGGCATGGGTTATGGAGCCATGGAAGGATGCAGAGAGACTTTTGGAGAAATAGTGTACATATCTAGGATATAAGAAAGAGCATAGGGACACAACTTTCTATCAATATTTTCTGGATATAAGAAAGAGTGTAAAACATATGACACAATCCAAATCAATCACACGATGCTTAGGTCTAATTCTAACTCAATTTATATACAAAACAAATTGTAGCCTGCTTAATTGATTACCAAAACAAACCAAAAAAAACGAAGTTTGCAACATGACATGAAATAGTAACTCAAATGTATGATATAACAAATTTAAACTATCCATTTAGTTGTGTGCCACAAATAAATGATACTTTAGAAGGGAAAAAAGGCCGAAACTAAATCCAACAACTCCATATTGGCTCCTTTATACCGAATAAATTTTCCATCTCATCATCTTGGCCTAATATATGATACTTCCGAGTATCTTGAGAGTAAAAGACAATACCCTTGCCTTTAAGACATGGGAGGAAGATCTTGTTTCTCATCTTGGGATCTCTTGTCACAATTGAAAACGATGATTTGCTACCAATAAACAAAATGTGATTTCCTAAGTAATGGATTTCAACTCAATATTTATCTTGCTCATTGAACTTAAAGACTTGAATCGAATTTCCCATCTTTCCAATGAATACAGAGTAGAGTTATCCAGTGCACTCAACCAAACACCTCCAATGAAACCTTGTATCTTCATATCTTGTGTCTGTGGTGTTGTGACTCTAAGTCAATGTTATTTTGATGATGATAAATGCTTTATGCTATAACAGGTATGTATGTAACAGTGATCTAAGAAAGCTATCAAGATTGGATGTTCATGAAAGATCAAGAACTTGAAGATATGAAAGCTTAGGTCTAGTTATGTTCTTAGTCATAATTATGCAATGTAATTAACGTATTGGAACTTTGTGCTAAACTAGAAATATGAAATTATGATGGTTAACTATTTTCTTAGAGTTAAGAAAATAGGTAATTATATTAATTTCATGTTTCTATATTTAAAGAATATAAAAAGGGGAGTTTTTAATTTCGAAAATTAGTTTTGAAAGAATTTTTTTTTTTACAAAGATGATCGGATAAAGAGTTTTGTAAAAACTTATTTTAAAGAAAACGTTTCTTTAAAAATATTTTCGGAAAAAAGAGTTTTAAAAATCTGAGTTTTAAGAACAAGATTTTGATAAAGATTTTCGAAAAAAAAAAGAAAAAAAAGAGTTTTAATAAAAAACTGATTTTAAAGAAAACATTTCTTTAAAAGATTTTCGAAAAAGATTGTTTGTAAAAAGAGAAAAACTGATTTTTAATGTTAACGATTTTTATAAAGTTTGTTTAGATAAAAACTTATTTAAAATCTGATTTAATAGTTGGCATAAGATATGGAGGAATCCTTATCTTATAAGGAAAAGAAAAAATCAGTTTTTATAAAAGATAAAATTGGATTTTGAATAGGAAAAGAATTCTATCCCTTTATTTTAGGAATAAAAATTGTTCAAAAAGATAATACATCTTGGAGAAGGATTCTTATTCAGTTGATTGAATTATATAAGGGATAGAAATCATTATAGCAAATAACGTTTTCAGATTTGGAGAGATAAAGATTTTGAGAGCTGAAAACGGACTCCCAGAGCACAGTGTACGGCACAGAGTTCTAGTAAGTTAAGGTTTCTAAACAAAGCTTGTAACGATCCTCTATTTGCTTGAATAAGAAGCACGTCTTTGAGGAATCTTTCTTTATGTAATTCTTATATTATAGGAGAGTAGCAACACTTAGGGTTAAGTGTTGGGGAGCACTACTAGAGTTAGTAGTGGGGGAATCGAATTGTATCAAGAGTTTGATATTTTACGATTCAAATAATAAAAGAGTAGTTTGTGTGGACGTAGATCTCAGAGATGAGATTGAACCACGTTAAATTCCAGTGTTTTATTATTTGATTTCATTGTTTTATTGTTTGATTCATTTTCGGTTGAGCAAAAACATAAATTGGAGATTTTACGTGTGAATAACACAGTGCACGGCACTGTGCCATAAGGGTGTTTTTGCGAAAATCGATTAGATTTAGCCACTCAATTCAAACCCCCCCTTCTTGAGTGTCACCTTGTGTTCCAACAAGTGGTATCAGAGCGGGCTATTCTCGAAAGGCTCATCCCTAGAGAATAGAAGTCATGAACATGCAAGATGACTCTCGAGATAGACACACAAAGTGTCCGATTTTTAACGGAAAAGACTACGGATGGTGGAAGACTAGGATGAGGATCTACATCCAAGGATCAGACTATGAATGCTGGAAAATCATAAGGAAAGGACCAAACCTTATCCAAGCCAAAAATGCTGAAGGAAAGATGGTCGACAAGGATGAAGACGACTACAATTCAGTTGACTATGCAAAAGCTGAAAAAAACTTCAAAGCTATGAGTATTCTCCAATATGGAATTGGACCTGATGAATACTCAAGGATCTCGGCTTGTCCTACAGCAAAAGAAATATGGGACACGCTGGAGTTGGCTGACGAAGGTACGAATGAGGTAAAACAATCTAGAATAGATTTGCTTATCCAACAATATGAATTGTTTACTATGAATAAGGACGAATCTATTAAAGAGATGTTCACTAGATTTACACTAATCACTAATGAATTACGTTCTCTAGGCAAAACATATACTTCTGAAGATTTAGTGAGAAAGGTGTTAAGAAGTTTAACAAATCGATGGCTCCCACAAATAACCGCTATTCAAGAAGCTAAAGATTTGACTAAACTTTCACTAGAATAACTTATTGGATCATTAATGACTCAAGAACTTGTCTTAGATTCTTAAAGTAATTAATGAACCAAAAAGTAAAGGTATAGCCTTGAGAACTGAATTGGAAATTGAAAATAGTGATAGTGATGATGATATTGATTTTCTTACTAGGAGATTTAAAAAATTTCTCAAAAAGAACAAAAACAACAATCCTAGAAAAGATGAAAATTTCAAAGGTAAGAGCACTACCTCTAACTTTAAGAAAAGTGCTACTAATTCGGGTTGTTTCAAGTGTGGAGAGTTAAATCACAGGATTAAAGAATGTCCCCTATGGGATGATGAAAAGCCCAAGGAAAAACGGGAGCCATCCAAGAAAGAATTCAAGAGAGCAATGATAGCTGCCGTTTGGGGAGATTCGGATTCTGATGAAGAACAGTCAGAGGCATAGTGCCATGAAGAAAAATTATGTTTGAATGCTGTACAGACATCACAGAGAAGGGCACAGTGCCAGGACGACTCTCACTTGTGTCTAATGGCGAAAAGTTCAAACTCCCAAGATGAAACTGAAGACAGTGAGGTAAGTTTTCTTTCTCTAAAACCTTCAATACATCTTCTTTCAAAAAACCAACTTGTTACTTTGCTTGGAAATATCATTGATGATTGTCAAGAAATGAATGATGATTTTTCAAGCATGAAAAAGGAAGTAAAAAATTTAACTAAGCAAAATATTGGGTTGGAATTGGAATATAAGGATTTATTAAAGGACTGTAAAGAACAGATGAAAAAGACTGATGAACTTGAAAAAACCATTGAAGAGAAAAATGTTGAGTTAAACGCTCTAAGATACAAAAGTCTCTTGCTAACGAAATCGTAAATGACACAGTGCCATACACTGTGTTAGAAGCTGAAAAATCGAGTCTTGAAAAGCAAATTGAATCGCTAAATCATGAGTTAGTTGAACTAAAGAATTCAAGACAGAAATCAAGAATTGTTCCACTAATGCTGCCTAATGATGCTAAGATAAGTGAAGAACTTGATAAAGTCAAGAGAGAATTAGAAATTTCGAGAAAAAGAAATAGTGATCTAAATACTTCTGTTGAATTCTTGGAATCACAATTGACTATTACTCGAAAAATGTATGAAAAGTGGTCGTATGGTCTAAAAGCTCTCGATTATTTGTCTAGTACAACTAACAATCAAAACAAAACTGGTTTGGGATATACAGGTCAGCAACACTGTATACGGCACAGTGCCAGAAATTTCGAAAGAGACTTTCGTAAAACAAAATATGTTGATCTACCTGAATATTTGATTTGCAACTTTTGTGGAAAAAATGGACACCTTATGGAGAACTGTAATATCAAGAAAAGGAGTGTTGCGAAAAATGTAAAGTATGTAACTCAAATATGGGTTAGAAAAGACTTATTAGAAGCTCAACGAAAGAAAAAGGGACCCAAACAGATTTGGGTTCCTAAAATTAACAAGTGATGTTTTTGCAGGCAAACGTGAGAGGAAGCAGCCTATGGTATCTCCACAGTGGCTGCTCAAGACATATGATTGGTGATAAATCTCAATTCCTCTCACTAGTAGCTTACCATGGAGGTTGTGTTACATTTGGCGACAACAAAAAGGGAGAAATAAGTGGTATTGGAAACGTCGGTAAATCCCTAACACACTCCATAGAGAATGTGATGTTGGTAAGTGGTTTGAAAAATTTGTTAAGCATATCCCAATTGTGTGATCAAGGTAATTCTGTTGAATTTCATGCATGAATATTTTACAATACAATTTGTGGCTTTGGGATTAATTTCTGGAAATTAGTTGAGTATTATGCTTGTTGTCCTCCTTTAAATATGTTAATTAGAGTGTTGATGCATGTCTTTGTGAAACACTGTGAGAAAAAGTCTACTTGATATAAAAAGGACTCGTAATGGTCGAATGATGCTGTCCTAATGTCATGATCCTAAGTTGCCGAACTAACGAGCTATATGATCCTAAGTTGCCGAGTTATTGAGCTATGAAATACTAATTCTTTCTCCTATGGCAAGCTTGATCTTTATCCCGATATTCTGATTTTATGAGTTTGACATTCGTACCTCATTATTTCTTTCTTTCATATGTCTCACCTTATCGTCATTTTCCTATTATTATCCTTATTTTCCTCACCCATTGATCCAAAGTTCAACAAGTGCTTTTAATCTTGATTAATGATAATTTATGGGGCAAGAACCTCTTGATAAGATGATGGAAGAAAAAGACGCATCAGTTAAAGGGGAACATGAAAAGGTTGGAATGAAACACAAATACGTGAAAGAATGAAAAGTACTAATTCACATTGTGCAAGGCACAGTGCGTGCCAGGAGATGCATCAAAAAGAAAATGAGGTCCGAATTAACTTATTATCTTTGATATCTTATTGATTGACTCTAGTAATATTGTATGGTCTGCATCTCCCTCATAAAAAAAAAAGAAAAAAAAAGAAAAGAAAAGGAGAGTATGATACTTATTTTAAATAAGTCCTAGAGTTCAATTCAAATGTGAAGAAAATTATCAAAGTTTTGAAGATCATCATTTTGGATTTCAGTATATCCGAAGATTAGTTATATTTGGAAGGGAATAGATTGTTCACTGGCACAGAAACACACACAGTGCCACAGTGAAGAAAGTCTTATGATGTTTATTTGCGGAAGTTGAAAACCTGAAAAGGGTTTAAGCACTTGTTGAGCCAATTGTCATTTCAAATCTTAAAGCTTGCATTACCTATCTTCAACTTACATACTTAGCTATCAACCATGATCCTTCATGATTATTTCTTGCATGCTTCATAAATTCGAATTGTGAGTTGGATTATATTTTTGCTTAATGACTTCGGATCGTGAGTTGGATTATGACATAGCACCAGCATCCTTAGTATTTATTGCTTGAGCTACTTGCATTATTTTGCTGACTATATCTCACTTTGACTCGCGAAACATGTTGATGCTCTCCTTTTTGATAATGTCAAAAGGGGGAAGATGGGTATAATACTTAGACTAATGAATTGGTTATTTTGGTTACCATGTTACTTATGAATAATGTTGAGTTATTTTTCCCTAATGTGATTAATGGTGCATATTTTGAGGGGGAAGTATTATTTGTTTGTCATCATCAAAAAGGGGGAATTTGTTGTGACTCTAAGTCAATGTTATTTTGATGATGATAAACGCTTTATGCTATAACATGTATGTATGTAACAGTGATCTAAGAAAGCTATCAAGATTGGATGTTCATGAAAGATCAAGAACTTGAAGATATGGAAGCTTAGGTCTAGTTATGTTCTTAGTCATAATTATGCAATGTAATTAACGTATTGGAACTTTGTGCTAAACTAGAAATATGAAATTATGATGTTTAACTATTTTCTTAGAGTTAAGAAAATAGGTAATTATATTAATTTCATGTTTCTATATTTAAAGAATATAAAAAGGGGAGTTTTTAATTTCGAAAATTAGTTTTGAAAGAAATTTTTTTTTACAAAGATGATCGGATAAAGAGTTTTGTAAAAACTTATTTTAAAGAAAACGTTTCTTTAAAAATATTTTCGGAAAAAAGAGTTTTAAGAACAAGATTTTGATAAAGATTTTCGAAAAAAAAAGAAAAAGAAGAGTTTTAATAAAAAACTGATTTTAAAGAAAACATTTCTTTAAAAGATTTTCGAAAAAGATTGTTAAAAAGAGAAAAACTGATTTTTAATGTTAACGATTTTTATAAAGTTTGTTTAGATAAAAACTTATTTAAAATCTGATTTAATAGTTGGCATAAGATATGGAGGAATCCTTATCTTATAAGGAAAAGAAAAAATCAGTTTTTATAAAAGATAAAATTGGATTTTGAATAGGAAAAGAATTCTATCCCTTTATTTTAGGAATAAAAATTGTTCAAAAAGATAATACATCTTGGAGAAGGATTCTTATTCAGTTGATTGAATTATATAAGGGATAGAAATCATTATAGCAAACCACGTTTTCAGATTTGGAGAGATAAAGATTTTGAGAGCTGAAAACGGACTCCCAGAGCACAGTGTACGGCACAGAGTTCTAGTAAGTTAAGGTTTCTAAACAAAGCTTGTAACGATCCTCTATTTGCTTGAATAAGAAGCACGTCTTTGAGGAATCTTTCTTTCTGTAATTCTTATATTATAGGAGAGTAGCAACACTTAGGGTTAAGTGTTGGGGAGCACTACTAAAGTTAGTAGTGGGGGAATCGAATTGTATCAAGAGTTTGATATTTTACGATTCAAATAATAAAAGAGTAGTTTGTGTGGACGTAGATCTCAGAAGTGAGATTGAACCACGTTAAATTCCAGTGTTTTATTATTTGATTTCATTGTTTTATTGTTTGATTCATTTTCGGTTGAGCAAAAACATAAATCGGAGATTTTACGAGTGAATAACACAGTGCACGGCACTGTGCCATAAGAGTGTTTTTGCGAAAATCGATTAGATTTAGCCACTCAATTCAAACCCCCCTTCTTGAGTGTCACCTTGTGTTCCAACATGTGGCTTGTCATAAACTTGCCAACTTGGGTCTCCATCCACCAATTTAAAGACTCCAAGATGTCCATCTTTTCCCAAAAAATAAAATGCCCCTCCAAGAAAGATGGGTGTACTCTTACTAGGACGAAATATGAATTGTTCATGTTCGAACTCATAATTGTTCCATTCCTCATCCCTGGACTTGAGGTAACTGAAAATTAAACCTTCTTTAGATTTATAGATTGCAATGGTCAAACAGTCCGAGCAAGTTGGATACGTTGAGAATGCAATGCTGAAATAATTAGGATGGTCCTCTTGTATTGGCGGTAAATCTACCCTTACCCTTGTGAAAACATTGATGAACTGCCAAGACCATTCACCAACTAGGTAGAGTAGCCAACCATCTTTGGCAAATTCTATGGTAAATGGTTCTCTAGGTAATGGAATAGAGTTGCTGGATATTGAATCAGGTCGACATGGGTCCCTAATTGTACACAATCTACCATCCTTCACCAAAGTCATGAATAAGGCATGATCATTGTTTCTTCTCCAATGAAGTGTTGAATGCAGTCTCTTACAACTAGCATGGAACTTCCAAAAGTCAAAAGAATGCATATAGGTTGATATACATTCTATCAAGTGGAAAGGAAGCTTATTAATCAAATTTTCTGTTGAATTTTCTGTTGTTTCAATATGTGATGACAACTCTTGGTCCTCAATGGGACAAATCTCTTGGTTCTTCTTGGGAAAATCTACATCTTTGATGCTCTCTTCCCCGTCTTCACTCCCAAATAACCTGTTAATTAACACCTTACAATGAGAAATATTCATCAAAATATAATCTATCTCTATTACATAAGGGAAGGGGTGAGCTATGGTGTCCCCAGTTGAAGAGACTATTTTACCCCCCTTCCCTTTCTAAATTACAAAACCAATCTCAAAAACTGATCCGGGGATTCAAACAACACTTACCGAAAAGTAATTTAAAACAATCACTCAAAAATCACTTAAATCAGGAAACTTTACAAATCAATCATAAAATTGAGAAAATCACGTTATACAAATCGCATAAATCACTCAAATGACCAGGAAAGTTTACAAAAACTAAAAAAAATTAATTTCAAACTACAATTAATGCAGTAGAACGTCAATACATACAAAAATATTCACAAAAATTCAGTTACAAATGATTGTTCTCGAGAACCATTCACAATTACAAACTCACAAAAATTACTAATACACTACAACGCCAACACAAATCTGATAAAAACATACTATTTCGACGGGATATCACACATTCATCGGCCATTTGCGAACTTCAAAAAAGGTACATAATTCTTTTAATCTTGCAATTTATTACAAATTTGTTGAAAAAAACAATAGCAACTGTTATGTTCGACTAATAATGGAGACGAAAAGGGGTTTTTTTATATAATTTGACTTAAATTTAATTAATTTCCATACGAAATCAGAAAACAAGATAAAAGTAACAAATTTTTTTTAAAAAAAAAATTCCAATATCAAGATTTTTCCCACAAGTATTGCAAAAATCCATGTTCAGAAATAAAATTTGAAAAAAAAAAACAATATCAAATTTTGGGGAAAAATTCGAAATTTCTTGCCAACAACTTTTGCAAAAATCCATTTTCACAAAAAAAAAATACATTTTACGAATACCATTTTCAAAAAAAAAAAAAACATTAATTTGCAAAAACAAATAGTTAAATTAAGCACCATAAAACTGTAAAATTTAGAAAAGGAAAAAAAGGGCTTTTATACAATTAGACTTACATTTAATTCAAGATAAAAGTAGCGATTTTTTTTAAGAAAAAAAATCCAATATCAAATTTTTTGCCAACAACTTTTGCAAAAACCCATTTTTTTGCAAAAATCCATTTTCAGAAATAATTTTTTTTAAAAAATAGAATAATTAGACTTACCTTCAAATTTGAGGCCCTCCCTTAAATTGATGGATTTCGCACTTGATTAATTTTGATTCCATGCTGTACAATTGAGTAGTTTTCTTAGTATGCTTCGAAATTAAATTGTGGCAAACTCAAGCTTTTCGAGGAAAGATGAGAGTTGTAATAGTATGGAAAAGGAAATGGAACAAGTGAGGAGAAGGAGATGAACTGTGTTTTTAATTTTGAGAAAGAGGAGATGTAGGAGATGAACTTAAACGTGAGAGGTTAGGTGGGTGTGTTAACCCAAGTAAAAAGTAAAGAGTTCCTAAATTCAAGTGGGTGTGTTAACCCAAGTAAAAAGCAACTTTTGTATACACTATTCTATGTCAAATATAATTTTAAATGTAGTTTCTAAATGATCAAGATGAGTGCAGTAGAAATTTATTTCCCCTACTTGACGTACATCAATTGTTGTCTTTAGCACATTCCTGCCAACCAAAAACCATTTGTGAACAATTTTAGTTCAGTGTGTTTCTAAATCTACATATTATCCCTTACCATGGTAATTAAATACAATTAAAAAATATATATATAATTTAAATGCACAAATTAACTTTACTAGACATTTTTTTACAACCCGTTTGTTATGGACATAAGGTTTTAAATTAACTTCTACCTCACTATATATCCTATACCTTACTAAATAGTGCATTAACTTTGTCCATGTTAAATGACATATCGAAAAGGAAAAGGAAAAGGAAAAATAGGAACAAAGGCGATTGAGGATTTTTTTAAAAAAAATTATTTACTTTTTTGTAGTGTTTCCTATATATAATGAAACTTTTACATATATTTGGACCTATCTCTTTCTATTATATAATAACGATTAATTATCAAGGTAAAAAGGTTTATTTAAAATATCATGCAAGAATGAAACTATAACATATTTAAATTATACAGACTACACTAAGAATATTACATCTGATACGATATAGATTTTAGAATGGACGACTTCGAATTGCAAATTACTCAAGAGCGTAAGACTAGATGGATGGAAAATAAAAGGCGACAAAGAAATTCAATGACCCCTGAACAAAGAGATTCTGAAAATGCAAGAAGACGAGCTAGACGAGAAGATGATAGTATAACACCTCTACATATTCAATTTGACTCGCCAACCACTGAAAGACAACGCCAGAGTGTGAATCAACGTGATGTACCTACCTCTCAAATATAAGGATGCCTATGGTAGACATCACTAATCACCAAAGTCATGTCAGACATGATCATGGAAGACATAACCGTATGTATCTAAACTAAACATAAACATTTGCCTAAAATTTCATTATTCAATTAATTTATACGAGCTCTTATGCAGTGTGATGGCATACAATGCACTGTATTCTCCCCTTATATTGAGAGATTTCTTGGGAGATTTCAAGCAGGCTACATCTATGTCCTCCAATCTGTACAGATAGTGCCTGCTGATTACACAAATGACATTGTTCACGATTACAAACAGATGTTGTTGACTGATACATCTTATGTCATTCTTGAAGATCAAGATGACTCTGGAATTCCTGTCTTTTTTTACAAGAGAGTGCCCTTATCTCATATATGGTGTCATGTCGATAGCAGTGACAGATTATTCGGTAAACTCTACTTATTTCAAACCATATACATGTTGTCACTACAAAAACACATATTTAATGTATGGTGAACATTTCTCAGATGTCATTGGAATACTCCTTGATGTATCACCGATTCAGCAGGTTGGAAACAACTCTTTTAAAAGAGATGTTGCAATAATGGATAACACGTACGTGCACGTTCTTCATTTATTATCACAATTGAATATTATGGTGCATTGTTTTTCTTAACGATTACATAACTTTATTCTTTCCAGGTGGATCATTATCAAATTAACGGTTTGGAATGATTATGTTCATGTCTTCGGAGATGGACCATTTGATTATGGTAAACAACATTCAATTGTTGTCGCATGTGGGCTTCATGTGAAAAATTACCACGGTACGGATAACATCACTTTTCATACAACAAAAATAAAGCTTCTAAATTTTGTGTATGTATATGGTTGAACAAGATTAATTTTTGGAATCATTTATGTGAACAGGGGTATATCTTACAACAGGCTATTACAGCAGAATATACTTAAATACTGAGAACAAATGTACCACTTTATTATCTGCATGGTATGCAACATTCAATTTCACACCAATTACCTAAACAAAAAAAAAATTTCTACGCACCATTAATATGTATAGCAAACTGATTCTCACATATTGCTGATTTATGTATGACACGGAGAACCTGGCACAAAAACGGGTTACGGCTTTCCGCTCATGTCCATTTGCAATGCATTCATCAATTGCAGTTTATAATGTCATTCGTACTCGGATATCTAAATTACCTACTATAAAGAGTGTAAATAACTACAAACATTTTCAATTTGTTTATTAGTGGACTTATAAAAAAAATAACGTATATTTGTTGTTTTCTATGATAGGTTCATTATTGTCGATTAGTAGCTCCTGTGAGGCGTATTGAGTCACAACCTGATGACATTATTTACGAAGCATGTAACCGCTGTCTAAGAAAAATCGTCATCACTGAAACGGTCCATAGATGTGTACGGTGCAATCTAACAAATGTTGCAACTATTCCAAGGTATACACTTTACAACATCATCTAAATATATTACAAATATTCACAAATGTTATTAATTGTATTTTCCCGTTAACAGATTAATGCTTCGACTCATAATTTCTGACAAGAGTGGTGGAATGGGAGTAACATTGATGAATGACCTAACTCAGCACATGTTGCGGTGTACTCCGACTGAAATCAAATCACTACTTCAACAGGTTTGTCAAGTGTTCCAAACATTTTTAATTTCATATCGTTTTGCAACTAAAAACTAATATCTCTATTAATTGCAGCCTAATGGAAGAGCAACAGTTTTCAACAAAATTATGAAAGTTTTCGGTTTCAAAGAATACTCATGGTTTTTACGTCCACCAAGTAAGACCATGGAGATTAATCAGTTCCACACTGTTGATTACATATTTGAAGTTGATTGGGCTGATGAGTGTGCGTGGATTTTCAAGAAAATTAGTTAAAGTCAACAAAAAAGTAGTTAGAAATGCAATTTCTTTACTTATACTTATTTATTAAAGTGTTTTTATATACTAATTGTAAGTATTTCAAATAATCATATTCATAAAATGGAGGTCGACTAAGATACTAACTTTCATTTTCTGTTTGTTTGCTACTTAATAATAGTTATGCCTAAAAATATCATCGCACGCATCGCGTGCATAAAAAGCTAGTACGTATATATTAAAAGGTGTCATCGTCTAAAACTTCTATAAATTATAGACGCGCACATAGGGTAGCATCAAACTAGTGCATGGATACTAACATGTTAAAAAGTCGAATTACTAAAACTATTAGCAATTAAATTACCAACCTTTGCTGTTGTGGAAGGACCCAAACAGGGCGATAATGAGGTGTTACATAGCATGTATAGGGAGGAATCGTGGTCAAAGCTTGATCATCTAGGTTGTAAAAATAAATCTTTTGTGTTTCTTCATCTGGTTCTCGAGGCATAACAAAATAAACAGAATTGCCTTCAACACCGCCTCCTCTGTTACCCCAACACCAAGTAGAACCACCTTTGTCGTCTACAAAAAAGGCACGGTCATCCAAACACTTGACCTCCACCCAAATCTTTTCCTGCAAATTAAGCTCGTAAAATTGGACGCCAAAGTCGTAGATCTCAGGATCCGTTATGTATATTATAACCACAAAAAGACCGCCACATGATTCCAGCAGATCAGGGATTCTAAAACAAGCACAATGCACATTCAAATTGGGCGACGGTATCAAAGTAAGTGAGGTAAAATCATCATCCATATTGAAGAACTTACCGCAGCAAGTGTTGCCGTATATGACCCCATTGACAGAAACCATTTGGTCTATTAGTACTGTCTCGCCTCCAAGCTCAAGTGTCTGAGTGACCCAAGTAGGACTATCAAGCCAGCAGTAAGATAATTTAGGAACATCATTGTCGAAACACACGAGCAGCATACAACGATGAACAGTCCAATCAGGGGACGATGTGAGGGTGCAGTAGTGGAGGGAGATTCATAGAGTGCAAGGTTACAGGATTGAAGATCGAGAATACGAAGGAGTCGAGTTCGTAATGATCCTCTAAGATTAGCCAGCCATGGGAGTTAGTATATATGTATTTACGCCGCAATTGAGAGATACTTTTGATGTAGGTTCTGATGTTATTCTGGGAAGTTGATATTGAGTAGAACGTCTGAATCTCTTTACCCTCAGAGTGATCATGCTGATATACAAGCCACGGTGATTCACCAAGAGATGGAGGCCGCACTTTCTCTGCCTTTTTCTCCATTAACGATTGATTCAACATCTCCAGATTCTTTAACTTCTTGCTGTGTAATCTCTATGGCTTCTACTTTGCTTTTTATATTTTGGAAGTCTTGGTCTGAATTTGATAAAAGATAGTGACAAAATAGATTGATCGGGGAAGGTTGGAATTATTATTAACCTAAAAGGGTGTTTATAATACATCATATAAATTCTAACTTAGGTAAAACTAGGAAAACATATACTAAACTAAATATAATACTAAGAAGTATTATCTCGAAACAAATACGTTTAGATATGTCTAAATAAACACTTCTAGTCGTTCTAGATCGATAAATTTAGGAAATATTCCTAAAACTATCCTAACAAAGAATATTTACTCTAGCCACAATTTAGTTGTACGCTACACAATGACCCATCAAATCATCAGTCATCATGTGCCTAGTAGTCTTATATTTTATCTTATACTAAAAGATGGGAGCTAAGTTAGTGATAGAGATAATATTTACAATATAATATTTTCTCCCCTATTTAGGATATATTTGTAGAATTCCTATAGAGTTGAGATTCCTAACATATTTAGGATTATTATTATTGTGTAAACACTATATATATTGATCAATGGGAATACTCCAGACATTTGAGGAGTTTTACATTATCTAGCAGTTAGGTTACGTGTTCATGGCTAAAAGATAGCAAATTACAAAGTTAGCTAAAATATACTCCCTCCGTTTCTTTTTAATTGTTACACTTACACTTTTTACGCATGTCAATGCAAAATTTTGAGGATATATATCTCTAGTTTTGTATTTGTCAAAATTATAAATTGTACATATTAATAAAATACATACTAAGACATATCTAACAAGATCCCACATAACTATGTTTTTGTTCACGTGTAAATCACAAACGAGGGTCAAAGTACTTTTTGTGAATAGTGGAAAATGTCAAAGTTTATTAATTAAAAAGAAACGGAGGTAGTATATAGGATAATATACGATTGCAAAGTCACAAAATATATTTAATATTATAATTTTAAAATAATAATAATGGATATTTAAAGTTTTGGATAATTAAAACATAGAGTTTGGTTCTTACAAAGCTACAAGGATCATTATATTATAAATCGGATGTAACTTCAATTATATACAGTAGAAAATTATGATGTTTATACTCTATACTATACTGGATTCAGCTCGAAATATACTTTAAAAGAAGACCCATATTAATATACATATTTTATAATTACATAGTTGGCGGGTAGTTGATAACTCAACTGGAAGAACAGGAAGGAATACGGATAAAAAATTAGAAAATGAGAGAGTAAAAAATGTTGTAGCCATCAAATTGTAAATTTTTGATAGTTGTAGAAAATAATTTTTTGTTCTTTAAAATCTTTGATTTTGCATGGGTTTTTTTGGCTGAATTGGCTAAAGGACAAAAAAAAAGTTTGAGCGATAAATTTAGCAAGAATAAAGTAAAGCATGTGAAAATTGTGAATTGAGCCCCGGCACCAAACTCATAATTGGTATGAGAGTTTTTCTTTAAGCAGGTTAAAGATTAGGAGGAAGAAGAACCTTATTTTGGGAACAGGATACAACTTAGGAGGAAGAAAAACGAAAAGATGAATCTAGAAGAAAAAAATCACTAACTTACTAGTACTCCCTCCGTCTAGAATACTCTCGACACTTATCAGGGCGCGTAATTTTAGATGATAAATTGTTGTTTGATTATCAATTGTTATTTTATTGAAAAGATATATGTAATAGAAGTTAGTAGGTAGTACAAGTACTATTATTTTATTTGGTGGAGAAAGAGTGTGGGCCAATGGTTAGAGTTGGTAGGTAGTAGGAGTGAATTTTTTTCTTTGGAGGAGAGAGTGTGTGGGCCAATAGTTAAAAGTTTAAGGATTAAAATAATAGTAGGTCATATTCAAAAATAGAAGTGTAAAAAGTATTTTGGGACAGATAAAGAAGGAAACTCTAACGTTTATTCTGGGACGGAGGGAGTATTACTTTATTAGCTCTAGAAATCTAATATTTACTATATCTAAATAATTGTTTTTTAAAATTTATAAATAAAATAAGTTTGGTTATCAATGGACCCTTTCTCCACTTTTAAGACAGTTAGCTACATTTTTCAAATATGCGACTTCCTATACATAATTAGAGTCTAAATTGAATTATGGGAAGAGTTAATTATTAAAGATTGATTCATGGGTAATCTTTGGAGATCATTTACAGATAATATAAAATCATATAGCTCTATATTGAACCTGTTCGACAAATGTAAAATTTAGTTATAGTAAATCTTACTGCAATATGTTCAATACTTTTATAGTATAATACTCCAAAAATTATGAGATATCACAAATAGATCTCATCCATCGAACAAGAAAAATAAAGTGGAAATTAAAAATTACATATACATAATTTGGAAAATAAATTATATTAGGAAAGGACAAATTGAGTGACACTGACTAACAAAAGTTCTAAAAATTTGCAGTCTTTAGATTGATTACTTAATAATTATGAGATTTGTTTACATATCAGGGAAAAAATCGGTCACACTTAATGGTAAGATAATATCCACTATAAAAGGAGATGAGTAATATAAATAAAATACATGAGCATTTAATTAGACAAGTCGAACTAAGGGGGCGTTTGGTTTGGGTGAAATTGGGAAGGGAAAGGGAATAGAACCTCTTGATTCCCTTTTATGTTGTTTGTTTTGGGGGTTTGTTCTCCCCCCTTTCCCCTCCTTACCCCCAAATCCCTCTAACTTGATTACCCACACCCCCTCCACTTTCAAATAGGGGTAAGGGAAACCCTTGACCACTTAGGTTTGACCACCCAAGTTAAACCCAGCCCCTACAGAACCACCCACCTCACCACCCTAACCACCAACCGCACCACCACAACCACCAACATATCCACCGAAACCACCCATCCGCCCATCGAAACCACCACCGCAACCACCGACATATCCACCATAGCCATCGCACCCCCCCCCAAAACCCACCTCCACGACTGGAAAACCCACCCCACCGAAGGCTGCCACTACTCCCTAGCCACCGACACCACCCTCGCACTATCCTAACCGCCACCCCAACCACCACCATATCCACCGAAACCACCCACCCACCCACCGGAACCACCACCTTGTGAACGAAAATACAGTGGCTCCACCTTAGCCTATAAAACATCACATAAACCACCACTACCTACTCAAAAATCCACCAACACTACTTCAAATTTCATAACTCTAAAAATTCAAAAAAAGGAAAATCAAGAGTAAGAATGCATGAATACATTTTCTTATGGCTTTAGATTGCCGAATTCTACCACAAAAACTCTAGATCTAGAGTTTTTATGGTCGAATTTGACCTTTAAAACCTCAAATTTCATCTCTAATTGTGGTGGAGAAGGAAAAGAAGGGAGGGGGTGGTGTGGTACCGCGGTGGGGAAGGGCGGTGGTCATGGACGACCTTAAGGAGGCAACGGCAGGCGGGGAGGGGAGGGGACCATGGCCGGCGGTGAGGGGAAGGGTGGTGGCCGGCGGAACTTGAGAAAGAGAAGGAAGGAGAGGATATATGGTGGTGCAATGGTAAGAAGTGGATGAGGGGTTTTCTACCCAAACAACAATTTTAAACAAAGGGTTTTCTATTCCTTTCTCCTTGTTTCTCTTTCTTAAACCCTTTCCCTTTCTCCTTCATAAACCAAACACCCCCTAATTATATCCATAATACTTAAAATCCTTAAAACGAAATTATATCCATTAATCATAATATAATAGAAGTGCTTGAACCCAAGCAAAACTCTCAAGTGATTGGTGGAGAGGAGTCAATTACGTAATGATATATTTAGAGTATCCCAACATCATACAACTTCGTTCTACCTTATCTTGTACGATCAAGTATTATATAAACAAACAAGTTTAAATGTATTCTTGCAACTTAATTAACTTTTTTTTTTTTTGCTAAGTAATTAAGAATCATATTAACACCAAACAATTTACAACCTAAAACCCAAACTAGGGAGGAACATATTAGGGTTTTATTTTAATACCGCAAGTGAACGGTGTCGTAGCACATACGGGTCGAACTCAGGGAGGTGCAAGATTAAACACTAGTTGATTTTAGACTATGAAATAGCTACACAGTCCAAATGTCAAGAGAATCTATAAACTAATAGCTAAACTAATGACAAAATATGGCAAACTCAATGAATATGATAATTAAAACACTAAGATTAAGCATCACCACTGATATGAATTGATAAAAATATAACTCACATCCCAGTTATTCAATTATAGTTTAGGCGAGATTGACATTCCCTTATGACTCAGTAATAAAGCACAGCTACGAACCGAAACTAAATACTCGGTCATTCCTCAATACCTAAAGCTCACTTTCGTGATAGCAAAAGGCCTAACTAACATGTATGTATCCTATTTTCATGGCTTACACACATAATTAGAAGCATTAAGAACCAATGTCAAATAATTCCCAATTATATTTCTCACCTATTTTCATGGGAGAATTCAAATCAATAACAAGATTATCTAAATTAAGACCCAACTTTCGTTGATGAACTCAATTAATAAAATAACAATTTAACATCAAATAAATATTCCTAATCTCAACTCCAACTTTCGTTGATAATATAAAACTAGGGCTAAATCAAGATGCACAATTGACAATAACAACAATATTATCAAACCCTAAACATATAACTCAATAACATGGGAATTAGAGAAGAATTTACATGATCAATCCATACTAGGGCTCAACTCAATCCTAGATTAAAAGACTACTCACTAATCATGACCATAAAAGCAATAAACATAATAGAAAATATAATCAAAATATAATAAAGAGAAGAGAATAAAACTTGATTGATATTGAAGATGAATATGAAAAGCTTGAATCTTGAATCTCCAAAGTAGCAATAGAAACAAACTAGGTCGTAAAACTAGAGAGAAAACTAGAGAAGCAAAATAACGTGATATTGAAAAGTGAGTAATAGATGATCTCCTATAATTAGAAAACTTCTAATATATAGTTACTAGCACTATATGCACGCGATGCGTGCGACAATATATTAATATTAACATCAAAAAGTGTTAAAAAACTAACTTAAGAGTGTAATATTTATGGTGAATACTAATGAGTGTTATGATTTTTTATTTGAATTGCTCTAGTATAAAGAGTAATGTTTTCCAGAAAGGACTATGCCGAGGTAGGAGATGTTATCTTGTACTACTATTTGGTAGATAATTCAACAACTCTCCTTTTAAACAATGGTCTAGGTTATTTATTTATTTATTTAAAAATACATACTCATATTTTATAGGCGTATTTTATGAGTAGTAGTTCCATTTAATTTCACTGGGTAATTGAGGTTTTTAGGCATACTATGGTGAGTAGTGCTTGAATAAAAAAATAAATTATAAATTGATATTATCTAATGATGTATGTTTATCACTTTAATTATTTATTATCTCAACTGATTGTGAGCCCCAAAAAATAAAAAAATGAATATTGTCTAAGTTTCTTAATTCTTTTATGGTTTGTTTATGCATGTTATTTGAAATTGTTATTGCAACTGAGAGTTTACATAGCAAGAATCTCTGTAAATCTTTGCTTTTATAATTGTTTGAAAATTGATTTAGTCATCAGTTTATAATTTCAATTGCGAGTTTCCCTATTTTACACATTTTTATGTATTTCTTTTTGGTAATGTAGAACTTTCCTTATTACCCATATTTGTAAATGAGTAAAGAATTAAGGAAAATCTTTTCATTATTATTTTTTGTGAGATTAAGGGTATATAAGTCTTTTCAAGAGAGGACACCATAGCTCCCCCTTGGCTTATATAATAGAGATAACTCCTAATACTAGTAGGAAACCAAATTACAAGATAAGGAAGCCAAGTAAATCATTAAATGGTCGAAATTGTCAAAACCGCGTGCGTGTAAGAAGTTCCTGGCAGACTGGGCCAACTTGCGAAACCCATATCTCTCAGAATACAACTCGCCTTGGGCCGTGCAACCTATCGTTGGAAAGCTCTTCAAGCCTACTTTCCAATGCCGCTGGAATTAATCAATTATCATAATCGAGTCAAAAGTTATGGACAAAATATTAGGAATGACTCAATTTCCACAATTCTTATATTAAATTCCAACTTCATTTTAGCTCCAAATTGCACTCAAAGATGTTCATAATGATCCTTATCAATGTAGCTTGCTCCCAATTGCTCCTAAGTACTCAAGTTTGTCCAATAATACTCCAATTATGTTCTCAATACCTGAAATTCATCAAATAATACCAAAAACACACAAGAGGAGTAATATTTCGCAGATTAAGTAATAGTATGTAATTATGAACTATAATGCATCTAAATGCTCCTAAAATGCAACCTAAATACACCTAAAACCTATATAAAAATACGACACATCAAACTCCCCCAAGCTAAACCATTGCTTGTCCTCAAGCAATTAGACATTGACATTGGGAAAGAAAGACAACCTACAATATGGAACTACGATAGGGACAAGCACACAATTGAGAACACGAGAGATACAATTACTACACGAACCAAGCATCGAAACATTTTCAAGCAAAGCCGCATAGCACGTCATGTAATGCAATCAACTCTCTTAGCATACCACATACCATCTCTACCAAGCTAGACTTAACCAAACCTGAGAGACCTCACTTTAGTCATGTGCACTCATACTCTCATGTGTTTATGGCATAATCAATGTCACTCAACCTAAACCATGTCGACTCAAATGAAGCATTTACTCTTTAACTTTGACTATTGACTCACTTTCCACTCGAAATTATAACGTAAAAAGATCATGGGGACTTTCAAGGGTTGTAATGGGGCTGAGGTTATGGGTATTAGAAAATATTTTTGGAAATGTGGTGTTAAAAGCCAACTAGTTGAGAAAACAACACTTTAACATCTATGGCCATTAGATGCAAACGTCACAAAAACTTCTACTAGAAGTTCAACAACACATTACCATTAAATCAAGAGAGTACCCATCTTTATCAATTCCAACAAATTTCATTCAACTTTTATTCAATTTTTTTCATTTTTTTCATAATTATTTTTCACAATTTCTTCATCATTTTTTTTTCATTTTATACTTCCACACTATTTCAAGCAACTTCCTTCACATCTTTTCAACCACGAATACAAGCTCAAAACATAAACTTTAATGCTACTCCACTTAGCAAGGCTTGGGTAGAGAAATCATAAAAGGCTAGAGACTTGTAATGTAGATCGATTCAGAACAAAGTCATGAAAGGCTCAGCGGGGCTAGAGAAAGGATAATATATATGGAAAGAAAATATATCTAAAAGCTCAGAACAATGAAAAGAACGCCTCAATCATATCCAAATGCTTATAAAGTCAAGTGTCAAAGAGTACCAAGTCAAAGTCAAGATCCATGCAACAATGAGGAACTAATCACACATGAAAGAACATAACTGACACAGATTCGTCAGTTTATAGGCACAAAAGCTCACTTGTGTTAAGATGTCTAAACAGTAAGGTTAAATCAAGCCAGAGAGATCAACCAATCTTACCACAAGCAATCAATCGCGATACAATTATGCTATGAAGAATCATGAATGAGATGGATTACGCTTAAGAACGTAGTAAGGATATCAACAAGGTTCTCAAATAGTGCTAGCAATAGTCCCATAGATGCAACTAAGATGAGATGAAATCTAATATGCTGATGCAACTAAGAAAGCAGTATAATTTTTTTGGTTACACGTAAACTCCCACTCCTAGTAAGCAGTACAAACCGTGCAACAGCCTAAGAAAGCAATAAAAACTACACTAGAAAGCAGTAAATGATAGAATATTCCTCCCCCAATCTAAAAATTGCAGAGACCTCACTGCAATAAGCAAGATTAGAGAAGGAACACTAAGAAAATCCATCAATCATCGAATCACCAAGTCACAAAATCATCGAGCACTCCTGCAAACACCACAATCAACCTTTATCGCCGCACGCAAATCCCAATAGTGAAAGGAGTTAATCAATAGAGTCATCAGAAAACAGGTATGGCATCACAAACAAAAATCCAAGCAAAAACAGAGAAATTCTTATCAAAAGTATGAACAATGTAGAGTAAAGAAGCTTACTACCCAACTAATGGGAAAAAGAGTTGAATAATTGCAAAAATCCACATTGTTGTGCTTCTTGAAGACCAACTTGAATCAATTGTAGCCAACTTATACGAATCCTATAACAACCATCAATTAGAAAAATTAGAGAAATTAGAGAAAAAGGAAAAGATATTGAAATTAGGTGGTCAAAAGTAAAAGTAATAATAAAAAGAAAAGGAAAAAGAAGACAAAAGAAAAGAAAGAAAGGAAAAAGAGAAATAGAGAATCAGTATACAAAAATAGAAAGAAAAGAAAAAAAGAGAAATAAGATGAAAAAGGAGAAAAGAGAAAGAGAGACAAGAACGAAGAGGAGATCGGTGGGGTGCACAGCAGCGGCGAGAAGCCAGAGGATTGCGGGTGGGCGGAGAACCAGAGGGGCGATGAATGCCGGTGCTGGGCGCGAGAAAGAAACGGGAGTGAGAAGGAGGCTGCGCTGGTGACTGGACGGTGATTCAGTGGTGTGGTGCGCCGGCGTGTTGGTGGTGGTATGGTGACGCGCAGGGATGCGGTGATGTTGTGGGTGGTCGGAAACGACGCTGGTGAGTGGTGTGTGCGCTGGTTGGAGTGAAAAGAGCTGGAGGGGAGGAGAAAAACGAGGACAGGAAACAGGGGAGCGGGTGGTTGTTGGTGCGCGGCAGGGAGGGCGGTGAAACGGTGGTGTTGTGGGTTCACAGTCCGGTGTGAAGCAGTGTAATGTGGAGGCAGGTGATGTGATGGTGGTGGTGCGCTTGGTTGTTGCAAGATGGAGGCTAGATGATATTAGGAGTGAAATGAGCAGTGATGATGACGATGATGTTTGAAAATTTTCAATCTCCAATAACGCAGGTCGCGTTTAATGCCGCGAGTCGCGGTATTTACCGCGAGTCGTGGTATTTGCGGCGAGTCGCGGTATGCTATCGGCATTTGTCCGCGAGCTGGGCCATTGTACCGCGACTCGTCTTTTTTGAAGATCTTCGTCTAGCTTCTTTTCTATGAACCTACAAACACACCAAAAACAAAACACAAACACATCAATGTAATTAAAATCACACAAAAAGGAAAAATCAAAGAAAATGAAAAAAGGTAAACTCGGGTTGCCTCCCGAAAAGCGCAAATTTATGAAGGTCCCGCACGACCATGTTAAATCAGTAGACTAATGCAGAAGACTTCAACGCTCTAAGAAGCTTATCATATGTCCCTGCAAACATCTCAGGGCTTATTATATAAGAGTGAAAAGGAAAGAGGAAATACACTAGTCCTAAAAATCTATTAAACCTAGAAAAGGAAAATTCAAAGGAGAAGTGATTTTTACAAGAGTAAGAAAAGGGAAAAATGTTAGTCATTTTACATGACTCAAAAGGAGAGATAACCACTAACTATACATCAATTATATGGTCATAAGAGTCATTCATATTGGGGGAAATAGAGAACGATGGGGGGTGTAATATAGGGGATGAAGGAATAAGGTCAAGTTTTCGAGAGAAAGGAACATGAGACTCAAAAACAGTTGGTGGAACCGACAAAGACTCATGAATAACTTCACTCTCATCTATAGACTTCTCCAATGAAGGATTTTCAACCAAGGGTTGTTCCTCACTCAAAAAGTCCTTTACATCGATCTTCCCCGTGATTTGATAATCATCTCCATATTTTTCAAGTTCTTTCCAACCCTCATCATCATCATCATAAATATATGGGTGGAAACTATAACTCCGAGCAGATTGACAATCATATTGGGGAGAGGGTCAAAATCATTTACTAATGTCACATCACATAAAGGAATATCATGAAAAGTAGAGTGACAATTAGAACTATATGGAGGTGTTGTAATGTAGCTTTGAGGTGAAAGAGTGGAGGAATTTTCCTGGAATGGTCTAGCAGATAATGACATATCCCACTCATAATTATTCTTAGCCAACCACTCGATTAGATCCCAACAATAACCAGGTGATTGGGATATAATTGTCCATTAGACATAGACTCAAACACCGCTCTACTTTCTTCATTTAAACCCTCATAAACCACTTGACACATATCCCATTGTTCATATCCGTGATTAGGACCAATAAAGTCTCCAAGTCTACGATAGTATTTCCAAAACAATTCATTCTCATATTGAGGAAAATAGAAAATTGCTCTAGAATTACTAGCATGTATATGGGGATCACAACACATATCAGGTAATTGATTAGAACTCATGCAAAAATTGGAAGTATATTGACACGATGTATCAAAATAAGAAACATGAGAATCTAAAGAATTATAACCAGTGGCCCTATCAATAGAATTGTCCCTATTATAGTGATAATATGACTCCATGAATAGTGAAAGGGAAGAAATTTACAAAAGTAAAAAAAAGGAGTTATTTACAAAGGAAAAAAAAACATATACAATGTAGTCTATTTAATCTATAATCAAACTAATTCTAATCAGTAACCTCCCCAAGCAACGGCGCCCAAAAACTTGTTAGGGTTTTATTTTAATACCGCAAGTGAACGGTGTCGTAGCACATACGGGTCGAACTCAGGGAGGTGCAAGATTAAACACTAGTTGATTTTAGACTATGAAATAGCTACACAGTCCAAATGTCAAGAGAATCTATAAACTAATAGCTAAACTAATGACAGAATATGACAAACTCAATGAATATGATAATTAAAACACTAAGATTAAGCATCACCACTAATATGAATTGATCAAAATATAACTCACATCCCAGTTATTCAATTATAGTTTAGGCGAGATTGACATTCCCTTATGACTCAGTAATAAAGCACGGCTACGAACCGAAACTAAATACTCGGTCATTCCTCAATACCTAAAGCTCACTTTCGTGATAGCAAAAGACCTAACTAACATGTATGTATCCTATTTTCATGGCTTACACACATAATTAGAAGCATTAAGAACCAATGTCAAATAATTCCCAATTCTAGTTCTCACCTATTTTCAAGGGAGAATTCAAATCAATAACAAGATTATCTAAATTAAGACCCAACTTTCGTTGATGAACTCAATTAATAAAATAACAATTTAATATCAAATAAATATTCCTAATCTCAACTCCAACTTTCGTTGATAATATAAAACTAGGGCTAAATCAAGATGCACAATTGACAATAACAACAATCTTATCAAACCCTAAACATATAACTCAATAACATGGGAATTAGAGAAGAATTTACATGATCAATCCATACTAGGGCTCAACTCAATCCTAGATTAAAAGACTACTCACTAATCATGACAATAAAAGCAATAAACATAATAGAAAATATAATCAAAATATAATAAAGAGAAGAGAATAAAACTTGATTGATATTGAAGATGAATATGAAAAGCTTGAATCTTGAATCTCCAAAGTAGCAATAGAAACAAACTAGGTCATAAAACTAGAGAGAAAACTAGAGAAGCAAAATAACGTGATATTGAAAAGTGAGTAATAGATGATCTCCTCTAATTAGAAAACCTCTAATATATAGTTATAACTCCTAATACTAGTAGGAAACCAAATTACAAGATAAGGAAGCCAAGTAAATCATTAAATGGCCGAAATTGTCAAAACCGCGTGCGCGTAAGAAGTTCCTGGCAGACTGGGCCAACTTACGAAACCCATATCTCTCAGAATACAACTCGCCTTGGGCCGTGCAACCTATTGTTGGAAAGCTCTTCAAGCCTACTTTCCAATGCCGCTGGAATTAATCAATTATCATAATCGAGTCAAAAGTTATGGACAAAATATTAGGAATGACTCAATTTCCACAATTCTTATATTAAATTCCAACTTCATTTTAGCTCCAAATTGCACTCAAAGATGTTCATAATGATCCTTATCAATGTAGCTTGCTCCCAATTGCTCCTAAGTACTCAAGTTTGTCCAATAATACTCCAATTATGTTCTCAATACCTGAAATTCATCAAATAATACCAAAAACACACAAGAGGAGTAATATTTCGCGAGATTAAGTAATAGTATGTAATTATGAACTAGAATGCATCTAAATGCTCCTAAAATGCAACCTAAATACACCTAAAACCTATATAAATATACGACACATCAAACTCCCCCAAGCTAAACCATTGATTGTCCTCAAGCAATTAGACATTGACATTGGGAAAGAAAGACAACCTACAATATGGGACTACGATAGGGACAAGCACACAATTGAGAACACGAGAGATACAATTACTACACGAACCAAGCATCGAAACATTTTCAAGCAAAGCCGCATAGCACGTCATGTAATGCAATCAACTCTCTTAGCATACCACATACCATCTCTACCAAGCTAGACTTAACCAAACCTGAGAGACCTCACTTTAGTCATGTGCACTCATACTCTCATGTGTTTATGGCATAATCAATGTCACTCAACCTAAACCATGTCGACTCAAATGAAGCATTTACTCTTTAACTTTGACTATTGACTCACTTTCCACTCGAAATTATAACGTAAAAAGATCATGGGGACTTTCAAGGGTTGTAATGGGGCTGAGGTTATGGGTATTAGAAATTATTTTTGGAAATGTGGTGTTAAAAGCCAACTAGTTGAGAAAACAACACTTTAACATCTATGGCCATTAGATGCAAACGTCACAAAAACTTCTACTAGAAGTTCAACAACACATTACCATTAAATCAAGAGAGTACCCATCTTTATCAATTCCAACAAATTTCATTCAACTTTTATTCAATTTTTTTCATTTTTTTCAGAATTATTTTTCACAATTTCTTCATCATTTTTTTTTCATTTTATACTTCCACACTATTTCAAGCAACTTCCTTCACATCTTTTCAACCACGAATACAAGCTCAAAACATAAACTTTAATGCTACTCCACTTAGCAAGGCTTGGGTAGAGAAATCATAAAAGGCTAGAGGCTTGTAATGTAGATCGATTCAGAACAAAGTCATGAAAGGCTCAGCGGGGCTAGAGAAAGGATAATATATATGGAAAGAAAATATATCTAAAAGCTCAGAACAATGAAAAGAACGCCTCAATCATATCCAAATGCTTATAAAGTCAAGTGTCAAAGAGTACCAAGTCAAAGTCAAGATCCATGCAACAATGAGGAACTAATCACACATGAAAGAACATAACTGACACAGATTCGTCAGTTTATAGGCACAAAAGCTCACTTGTGTTAAGATGTCTAAACAGTAAGGTTAAATCAAGCCAGAGAGATCAACCAATCTTACCACAAGCAATCAATCGCGATACAATTATGCTATGAAGAATCATGAATGAGATGGATTACGCTTAAGAACGTAGTAAGGATATCAACAAGGTTCTCAAATAGTGCTAGCAATAGTCCCATAGATGCAACTAAGATGAGATGAAATCTAATATGCTGATGCAACTAAGAAAGCAGTATAATTTTTTTGGTTACACGTAAACTCCCACTCCTAGTAAGCAGTACAAACCGTGCAACAGCCTAAGAAAGCAATAAAAACTACACTAGAAAGCAGTAAATGATAGAATATTCCTCCCCCAATCTAAAAATTGCAGAGACCTCACTGCAATAAGCAAGATTAGAGAAGGAACACTAAGAAAATCCATCAATCATCGAATCACCAAGTCACAAAATCATCGAGCACTCCTGCAAACACCACAATCCACCTTTATCGCCGCACGCAAATCCCAACAAAGGAAAGGAGTTAATCAATAGAGTCATCGGAAAACAGGTATGGCATCACAAACAAAAATCCAAGCAAAAACAGAGAAATTCTTATCAAAAGTATGAACAATGTAGAGTAAAGAAGCTTACTACCCAACTAATGGGAAAAAGAGTTGAATAATTGCAAAAATCCACATTGTTGTGCTTCTTGAAGACCAACTTGAATCAATTGTAGCCAACTTATACGAATCCTATAACAACCATCAATTAGAAAAATTAGAGAAATTAGAGAAAAAGGAAAAGATATTGAAATTAGGTGGTCAAAAGTAAAAGTAATAATAAAAAGAAAAGGAAAAAGAAGACAAAAGAAAAGAAAGAAAGGAAAAAGAGAAATAGAGAATCAGTATACAAAAATAGAAAGAAAAGAAAAAAAGAGAAATAAGATGAAAAAGGAGAAAAGAGAAAGAGAGACAAGAACGAAGAGGAGATCGGTGGGGTGCACAGCAGCGGCGAGAAGCCAGAGGATTGCGGGTGGGCGGAGAACCAGAGGGGCGATGAATGCCGGTGCTGGGCGCGAGAAAGAAACGGGAGTGAGAAGGAGGCTGCGCTGGTGACTGGACGGTGATTCAGTGGTGTGGTGCGCCGGCGTGTTGGTGGTGGTATGGTGACGCGCAGGGATGCGGTGATGTTGTGGGTGGTCGGAAACGACGCTGGTGAGTGGTGTGTGCGCTGGTTGGAGTGAAAAGAGCTGGAGGGGAGGAGAAAAACGAGGACAGGAAACAGGGGAGCGGGTGGTTGTTGGTGCGCGGCAGGGAGGGCGGTGAAACGGTGGTGTTGTGGGTTCACAGTCCGGTGTGAAGCAGTGTAATGTGGAGGCAGGTGATGTGATGGTGGTGGTGCGCTTGGTTGTTGCAAGATGGAGGCTAGATGATATTAGGAGTGAAATGAGCAGTGATGATGACGATGATGTTTGAAAATTTTCAATCTCCAATAACGCAGGTCGCGTTTAATGCCGCGAGTCGCGGTATTTACCGCGAGTCGTGGTATTTGCGGCGAGTCGCGGTATGCTATCGGCATTTGTCCGCGAGCTGGGCCATTGTACCGCGACTCGTCTTTTTTGAAGATCTTCGTCTAGCTTCTTTTCTATGAACCTACAAACACACCAAAAACAAAACACAAACACATCAATGTAATTAAAATCACACAAAAAGGAAAAATCAAAGAAAATGAAAAAAAGGTAAACTCGGGTTGCCTCCCGAAAAGCGCAAATTTATGAAGGTCCCGCACGACCATGTTAAATCAGTAGACTAATGCAGAAGACTTCAACGCTCTAAGAAGCTTATCATATGTCCCTGCAAACATCTCAGGGCTTATTATATAAGAGTGAAAAGGAAAGAGGAAATACACTAGTCCTAAAAATCTAT
This sequence comes from Beta corolliflora, assembly GCA_947648045.1. Classification (NCBI taxonomy): domain Eukaryota; kingdom Viridiplantae; phylum Streptophyta; class Magnoliopsida; order Caryophyllales; family Amaranthaceae; genus Beta; species Beta corolliflora. The sequence goes on from CANSZD010002913.1 coordinate 4,528,031, forward strand.
TAAACCTAGAAAAGGAAAATTCAAAGGAGAAGTGATTTTTACAAGAGTAAGAAAAGGGAAAAATGTTAGTCATTTTACATGACTCAAAAGGAGAGATAACCACTAACTATACATCAATTATATGGTCATAAGAGTCATTCATATTGGGGGAAATAGAGAACGATGGGGGGTGTAATATAGGGGATGAAGGAATAAGGTCAAGTTTTCGAGAGAAAGGAACATGAGACTCAAAAACAGTTGGTGGAACCGACAAAGACTCATGAATAACTTCACTCTCATCTATAGACTTCTCCAATGAAGGATTTTCAACCAAGGGTTGTTCCTCACTCAAAAAGTCCTTTACATCGATCTTCCCCGTGATTTGATAATCATCTCCATATTTTTCAAGTTCTTTCCAACCCTCATCATCATCATCATAAATATATGGGTGGAAACTATAACTCCGAGCAGATTGACAATCATATTGGGGAGAGGGGTCAAAATCATTTACTAATGTCACATCACATAAAGGAATATCATGAAAAGTAGAGTGACAATTAGAACTATATGGAGGTGTTGTAATGTAGCTTTGAGGTGAAAGAGTGGAGGAATTTTCCTGGAATGGTCTAGCAGATAATGACATATCCCACTCATAATTATTCTTAGCCAACCACTCGATTAGATCCCAACAATAACCAGGTGATTGGGATATAAATTGTCCATTAGACATAGACTCAAACACCGCTCTACTTTCTTCATTTAAACCCTCATAAACCACTTGACACATATCCCATTGTTCATATCCGTGATTAGGACCAATAAAGTCTCCAAGTCTACGATAGTATTTCCAAAACAATTCATTCTCATATTGAGGAAAATAGAAAATTGCTCTAGAATTACTAGCATGTATATGGGGATCACAACACATATCAGGTAATTGATTAGAACTCATGCAAAAATTGGAAGTATATTGACACGATGTATCAAAATAAGAAACATGAGAATCCAAAGAATTATAACCAGTGGCCCTATCAATAGAATTGTCCCTATTATAGTGATAATATGACTCCATGAATAGTGAAAGGGAAGAAATTTACAAAAGTAAAAAAAAGGAGTTATTTACAAAGGAAAAAAAAACATATACAATGTAGTCTATTTAATCTATAATCAAACTAATTCTAATCTGTAACCTCCCCGGCAACGGCGCCAAAAACTTGTTAGGGTTTTATTTTAATACCGCAAGTGAACGGTGTCGTAGCACATACGGGTCGAACTCAGGGAGGTGCAAGATTAAACACTAGTTGATTTTAGACTATGAAATAGCTACACAGTCCAAATGTCAAGAGAATCTATAAACTAATAGCTAAACTAATGACAGAATATGACAAACTCAATGAATATGATAATTAAAACACTATGATTAAGCATCACCACTAATATGAATTGATCAAAATATAACTCACATCCCAGTTATTCAATTATAGTTTAGGCGAGATTGACATTCCCTTATGACTCAGTAATAAAGCACGGCTACGAACCGAAACTAAATACTCGGTCATTCCTCAATACCTAAAGCTCACTTTCGTGATAGCAAAAGACCTAACTAACATGTATGTATCCTATTTTCATGGCTTACACACATAATTAGAAGCATTAAGAACCAATGTCAAATAATTCCTAATTCTAGTTCTCACCTATTTTCAAGGGAGAATTCAAATCAATAACAAGATTATCTAAATTAAGACCCAACTTTCGTTGATGAACTCAATTAATAAAATAACAATTTAATATCAAATAAATATTCCTAATCTCAACTCCAACTTTCGTTGATAATATAAAACTAGGGCTAAATCAAGATGCACAATTGACAATAACAACAATCTTATCAAACCCTAAACATATAACTCAATAACATGGGAATTAGAGAAGAATTTACATGATCAATCCATACTAGGGCTCAACTCAATCCTAGATTAAAAGACTACTCACTAATCATGACAATAAAAGCAATAAACATAATAGAAAATATAATCAAAATATAATAAAGAGAAGAGAATAAAACTTGATTGATATTGAAGATGAATATGAAAAGCTTGAATCTTGAATCTCCAAAGTAGCAATAGAAACAAACTAGGTCATAAAACTAGAGAGAAAACTAGAGAAGCAAAATAACGTGATATTGAAAAGTGAGTAATAGATGATCTCCTCTAATTAGAAAACCTCTAATATATAGTTATAACTCCTAATACTAGTAGGAAACCAAATTACAAGATAAGGAAGCCAAGTAAATCATTAAATGGCCGAAATTGTCAAAACCGCGTGCGCGTAAGAAGTTCCTGGCAGACTGGGCCAACTTACGAAACCCATATCTCTCAGAATACAACTCGCCTTGGGCCGTGCAACCTATTGTTGGAAAGCTCTTCAAGCCTACTTTCCAATGCCGCTGGAATTAATCAATTATCATAATCGAGTCAAAAGTTATGGACAAAATATTAGGAATGACTCAATTTCCACAATTCTTATATTAAATTCCAACTTCATTTTAGCTCCAAATTGCACTCAAAGATGTTCATAATGATTCTTATCAATGTAGCTTGCTCCCAATTGCTCCTAAGTACTCAAGTTTGTCCAATAATACTCCAATTATGTTCTCAATACCTGAAATTCATCAAATAATACCAAAAACACACAAGAGGAGTAATATTTCGCAGATTAAGTAATAGTATGTAATTATGAACTAGAATGCATCTAAATGCTCCTAAAATGCAACCTAAATACACCTAAAACCTATATAAATATACGACACATCAAACTCCCCCAAGCTAAACCATTGATTGTCCTCAAGCAATTAGACATTGACATTGGGAAAGAAAGACAACCTACAATATGGGACTACGATAGGGACAAGCACACAATTGAGAACACGAGAGATACAATTACTACACGAACCAAGCATCGAAACATTTTCAAGCAAAGCCGCATAGCACGTCATGTAATGCAATCAACTCTCTTAGCATACCACATACCATCTCTACCAAGCTAGACTTAACCAAACCTGAGAGACCTCACTTTAGTCATGTGCACTCATACTCTCATGTGTTTATGGCATAATCAATGTCACTCAACCTAAACCATGTCGACTCAAATGAAGCATTTACTCTTTAACTTTGACTATTGACTCACTTTCCACTCGAAATTATAACGTAAAAAGATCATGGGGACTTTCAAGGGTTGTAATGGGGCTGAGGTTATGGGTATTAGAAATTATTTTTGGAAATGTGGTGTTAAAAGCCAACTAGTTGAGAAAACAACACTTTAACATCTATGGCCATTAGATGCAAACGTCACAAAAACTTCTACTAGAAGTTCAACAACACATTACCATTAAATCAAGAGAGTACCCATCTTTATCAATTCCAACAAATTTCATTCAACTTTTATTCAATTTTTTTCATTTTTTTCAGAATTATTTTTCACAATTTCTTCATCATTTTTTTTTCATTTTATACTTCCACACTATTTCAAGCAACTTCCTTCACATCTTTTCAACCACGAATACAAGCTCAAAACATAAACTTTAATGCTACTCCACTTAGCAAGGCTTGGGTAGAGAAATCATAAAAGGCTAGAGGCTTGTAATGTAGATCGATTCAGAACAAAGTCATGAAAGGCTCAGCGGGGCTAGAGAAAGGATAATATATATGGAAAGAAAATATATCTGAAAGCTCAGAACAATGAAAAGAACGCCTCAATCATATCCAAATGCTTATAAAGTCAAGTGTCAAAGAGTACCAAGTCAAAGTCAAGATCCATGCAACACTGAGGAACTAATCACACATGAAAGAACATAACTGACACAGATTCGTCAGTTTATAGACACAAAAGCTCACTTGTGTTAAGATGTCTAAACAGTAAGGTTAAATCAAGCCAGAGAGATCAACCAATCTTACCACAAGCAATCAATCGCGATACAATTATGCTATGAAGAATCATGAATGAGATGGATTACGCTTAAGAACGTAGTAAGGATATCAACAAGGTTCTCAAATAGTGCTAGCAATAGTCCCATAGATGCAACTAAGATGAGATGAAATCTAATATGCTGATGCAACTAAGAAAGCAGTATAATTTTTTTGGTTACACGTAAACTCCCACTCCTAGTAAGCAGTACAAACCGGGCAACAGCCTAAGAAAGCAATAAAAACTACACTAGAAAGCAGTAAATGATAGAATATTCCTCCCCCAAGCTAAAAATTGTAGAGACCTCACAGCAATAAGCAAGATTAGAGAAGGAACACTAAGAAAATCCATCAATCATCGAATCACCAAGTCACAAAATCATCGAGCACTCCTGCAAACACCACAATCCACCTTTATCGCCGCACGCAAATCCCAACAGTGAAAGGAGTTAATCAATAGAGTCATCAGAAAACAGGTATGGCATCACAAACAAAAATCCAAGCAAAAACAGAGAAATTCTTATCAAAAGTATGAACAATGTAGAGTAAAGAAGCTTACTACCCAACTAATGGGAAAAAGAGTTGAATAATTGCAAAAATCCACATTGTTGTGCTTCTTGAAGACCAACTTGAATCAATTGTAACCAACTTATACGAATCCTATAACAACCATCAATTAGAAAAATTAGAGAAATTCGAGAAAAAGGAAAAGATATTGAAATTAGGTGGTCAAAAGTAAAAGTAATAATAAAAAGAAAAGGAAAAAGAAAACAAAAGAAAAGAAAGAAAGGAAAAAGAGAAATAGAGAATCAGTATACAAAAATAGAAAGAAAAGAAAAAAAAGAGAAATAAGATGAAAAAGGAGAAAAGAGAAAGAGAGACAAGAACGAAGAGGAGATCGGTGGGGGGCACAGCAGCGGCGAGAAGCCAGAGGATTGCGGGTGGGCGGAGAACCAGAGGGGCGATGAATGCCGGTGCTGGGCGCGAGAAAGAAACGGGAGTGAGAAGGAGGCTGCGCTGGTGACTGGACGGTGATTCAGTGGTGTGGTGCGCCGGCGTGGTGGTGGTGGTATGGTGACACGCAGGGATGCGGTGATGTTGTGGGTGGTCGGAAACGACGCTGGTGAGTGGTGTGTGCGCTGGTTGGAGTGAAAAGAGCTGGAGGGGAGGAGAAAAACGAGGACAGGAAACAGGGGAGGGGGTGGTTGTTGGTGCGCGGCAGGGAGGGCGGTGAAACGGTGGTGTTGTGGGTTCACAGTCCGGTGTGAAGCAGTGTAATGTGGAGGCAGGTGATGTGATGGTGGTGGTGCGCTTGGTTGTTGCAAGATGGAGGCTAGATGATATTAGGAGTGAAATGAGCAGTGATGATGACGATGATGTTTGAAAATTTTCAATCTCCAATAACGCAGGTCGCGTTTAATGCCGCGAGTCGCGGTATTTACCGCGAGTCGTGGTATTTGCGGCGAGTCGCGGTATGCTCTCGGCATTTGTCCACGAGCTGGGCCATTGTACCGCGACTCGTCTTTTTTGAAGATCTTCGTCTAGCTTCTTTTCTATGAACCTACAAACACACCAAAAACAAAACACAAACACATCAATGTAATTAAAATCACACAAAAAGGAAAAATCAAAGAAAATGAAAAAAGGTAAACTCGGGTTGCCTCCCGAAAAGCGCAAATTTATGAAGGTCCCGCACGACCATGTTAAATCAGTAGACTAATGCAGAAGACTTCAACGCTCTAAGAAGCTTATCATATGTCCCTGCAAACATCTCAGAGCTTATTATATAAGAGTGAAAAGGAAAGAGGAAATACACTAGTCCTAAAAATCTATTAAACCTAGAAAAGGAAAATTCAAAGGAGAAGTGATTTTTACAAGAGTAAGAAAAGGGAAAAATGTTAGTCATTTTACATGACTCAAAAGGAGAGATAACCACTAACTGTACATCAATTATATGGTCATAAGAGTCATTCATATTGGGGGAAATAGAGAACGATGGGGGGTGTAATATAGGGGATGAAGGAATAAGGTCAAGTTTTCGAGAGAAAGGAACATGAGACTCAAAAACAGTTGGTGGAACCGACAAAGACTCATGAATAACTTCACTCTCATCTATAGACTTCTCCAATGAAGGATTTTCAACCAAGGGTTGTTCCTCACTCAAAAAGTCCTTTACATCGATCTTCCCCGTGATTTGATAATCATCTCCATATTTTTCAAGTTCTTTCCAACCCTCATCATCATCATCATAAATATATGGGTGGAAACTATAACTCCGAGCAGATTGACAATCATATTGGGGAGAGGGGTCAAAATCATTTACTAATGTCACATCACATAAAGGAATATCATGAAAAGTAGAGTGACAATTAGAACTATATGGAGGTGTTGTAATGTACCTTTGAGGTGAAAGAGTGGAGGAATTTTCCTGGAATGGTCTAGCAGATAATGACATATCCCACTCATAATTATTCTTAGCCAACCACTCGATTAGATCCCAACAATAACCAGGTGATTGGGATAGAAATTGTCCATTAGACATAGACTCAAACACCGCTCTACTTTCTTCATTTAAACCCTCATAAACCACTTGACACATATCCCATTGTTCATATCCGTGATTAGGACCAATAAAGTCTCCAAGTCTACGATAGTATTTCCAAAACAATTCATTCTCATATTGAGGAAAATAGAAAATTGCTCTAGAATTACTAGCATGTATATGGGGATCACAACACATATCAGGTAATTGATTAGAACTCATGCAAAAATTGGAAGTATATTGACACGATGTATCAAAATAAGAAACATGAGAATCCAAAGAATTATAACCAGTGGCCCTATCAATAGAATTGTCCCTATTATAGTGATAATATGACTCCATGAATAGTGAAAGGGAAGAAATTTACAAAAGTAAAAAAAAGGAGTTATTTACAAAGGAAAAAAAAAACATATACAATGTAGTCTATTTAATCTATAATCAAACTAATTCTAATCTGTAACCTCCCCGGCAACGGCGCCAAAAACTTGTTAGGGTTTTATTTTAATACCGCAAGTGAACGGTGTCGTAGCACATACGGGTCGAACTCAGGGAGGTGCAAGATTAAACACTAGTTGATTTTAGACTATGAAATAGCTACACAGTCCAAATGTCAAGAGAATCTATAAACTAATAGCTAAACTAATGACAGAATATGACAAACTCAATGAATATGATAATTAAAACACTAAGATTAAGCATCACCACTAATATGAATTGATCAAAATATAACTCACATCCCAGTTATTCAATTATTGTTTAGGCGAGATTGACATTCCCTTATGACTCAGTAATAAAGCACGGCTACGAACCGAAACTAAATACTCGGTCATTCCTCAATACCTAAAGCTCACTTTCGTGATAGCAAAAGGCCTAACTAACATGTATGTATCCTATTTTCATGGCTTACACACATAATTAGAAGCATTAAGAACCAATGTCAAATAATTCCCAATTCCAGTTCTCACCTATTTTCAAGGGAGAATTCAAATCAATAACAAGATTATCTAAATTAAGACGCAACTTTCGTTGATGAACTCAATTAATAAAATAACAATTTAATATCAAATAAATATTCCTAATCTCAACTCCAACTTTCGTTGATAATATAAAACTAGGGCTAAATCAAGATGCACAATTGACAATAACAACAATCTTATCAAACCCTAAACATATAACTCAATAACATGGGAATTAGAGAAGAATTTACATGATCAATCCATACTAGGGCTCAACTCAATCCTAGATTAAAAGACTACTCACTAATCATGACAATAAAAGCAATAAACATAATAGAAAATATAATCAAAATATAATAAAGAGAAGAGAATAAAACTTGATTGATATTGAAGATGAATATGAAAAGCTTGAATCTTGAATCTCCAAAGTAGCAATAGAAACAAACTAGGTCATAAAACTAGAGAGAAAACTAGAGAAGCAAAATAACGTGATATTGAAAAGTGAGTAATAGATGATCTCCTCTAATTAGAAAACCTCTAATATATAGTTATAACTCCTAATACTAGTAGGAAACCAAATTACAAGATAAGGAAGCCAAGTAAATCATTAAATGGCCGAAATTGTCAAAACCGCGTGCGCGTAAGAAGTTCCTGGCAGACTGGGCCAACTTGCGAAACCCATATCTCTCAGAATACAACTCGCCTTGGGCCGTGCAACCTATTGTTGGAAATCTCTTCAAGCCTACTTTCCAATGCCGCTGGAATTAATCAATTATCATAATGGAGTCAAAAGTTATGGACAAAAGAGTAGGGATGACTCAATTTCCACAATTCTTATATTAAATTCCAACTTCATTTTAGCTCCAAATTGCACTCAAAGATGTTCATAATGATCCTTATCAATGTAGCTTGCTCCCAATTGCTCCTAAGTACTCAAGTTTGTCCAATAATACTCCAATTATGTTCTCAATATAGAAGATAAGGATAACACCTAGCTGTTATCTTTCTTCTCTCCTTATTTATCATATATATTATTGTATGTAATCCTTGTAATCATATCCTTTTGATCTCTGTAATCTTCTCATTTAGTCACCATATTATCTTGTATATCTTTACTTAGTTAGCTTCCTCTGTACAACTATATATAGTCTTGTTCATTATCAGTAATATAATGAAGAAACTATTATCACATCATTTTTTATGGTATCAAAGCCTTGATTTTTTTTCCCCAACCCCACTGCTACAACTACAGTTCTTCCTAACCCACCCATGGCCGACGCTACTATCCCCAATACTCATGAGCCATCCACTCCCTTTGTACTTGTCAACTTTACCAACTGTATTAAACTCACCTCTCAAAACTATCTTTCATGGAAGACTCAAGTGCACTCCATCCTCTTTGGCTATGACCTCCTAAAGTATGTTGATGGAACTAACCCCTCCCCACCTGCCACTCTCACCACAGATTCCAAGACATCACCCAACCCCGCTCACCTCGCATGGCAACGTCAAGATAAGCTTCTTCTTGGAGCCCTTATTGGCACACTCACCCCATCCCTTGCCCCGCTTATTGTCCACGCTCAAACCTCTCATGAAGCTTGGACTATTCTTGCCACCACCTACGCTAATCCATCTCGTGGCCACATCCTTCAAATAAAAGATCACCTTGCTTCCATTACCAAAAACACTCAAACCGTCTCCGAATACATGCAATCCATTAAAGCATGTACGTCTCAACTTGCTCTCATGGGTAAACCCATGGACGACGAAGATATTATAGCCCAAATTCTCAAAGGTCTCGACCCCGTTACTTACAAACCCGTCATTGAGACCGTCCGCGCTCGTGACAATCCTATCACCTTTGAAGCCCTCCATGAACGACTTATCAACTTTGATAGAGAACTTAGCCACACCACCTCACCCACTCCCTTCCCGGCCACCGTTAATACTGCCTACCACCGTCCCTCCCATGCTCCTCGCCACTCTCCCTCTCACTCTCACAACTCCAACTCTCCTGCTCGCCACCCCTCTACTCAACCTCGTCCTCCTAACCCTTTCAAAGGCAAGTGTCAATGGTGCAGGAATGTTGGCCATGTTGTCTCTCAATGTTCCATCTTTAAACAACTATTTCCTCACATCACTTTTCCCCCCCTACACCTCACGCCAACCCCTATCCTCAACCCCCTCAAGCCCACACTGCCACAACATCCACTCCACCTTCCTCGGCTTGGCTCATGGATAGCGGCGCGACCCATCATATCACCAATGACTTAAACACTCTCTCACTTCACTCCCCTTATGATGGTTGTGATGACTTGATAATTGGTGATGGTTCTACTCTTCCCATCTCCAACATAGGTTCTTTTTCTCTCTCTTTATCATCTCTTAGTCTCACTTTTAATAATGTTCTTCATGTTCCTACCATTTCTCGGAACATTCTATCTATCTCTCAATTATGCAAGGATAATAATGCTTATGTTCAATTCTCACCCTCTTCTTTCTTTGTCAAGGCCATCTCAACCAACCACACTCTCCTCCAAGGAACACTTAGGGACGGTATCTATGAATGGCATCCCCCACCACGTCTTCATGCCTCTATTGCTTCATCATCTACAGCTTGGCACCACCGACTCGGCCATCCATCTACTGTTTTGAAATTCATAAATAGTCAATTTTCGTTATCTATTTCTTCTACTGAAACTTCTCCATGTAATTCCTGCAACATTAATAAAAGTCATAAACTTCCCTTCTCCCAATCTACTCTTACTTCTAACTCCCCTTTAGAACTTATTTTTACGGATGTTTGGACTGCTCCCGTTCTCTCCTATGATCATTACAAATACTATGTCATTTTTGTTGATCACTTCACCAAATACATATGGCTTTACCCACTCAAACGCAAATCCGACACTGCCTCCACCTTCACTCGCTTCCGCAACCTCGTTGAAAAATATTTCAATAAACCAATTCTCCAAATTTTTTCTGATAATGGAGGAGAATATCTTAAACTCACTCCCAATTTACTTAATGATGGTATCTCTCACCTCACATCTCCTCCTCACACTCCTGAACATAATGGCTACGCCGAACGTCGTCACCGTCACATAGTTGACACCGGTCTCACTCTTCTTTCTCATGCCCAACTCCCCCTCACTCTTTGGCCCTATGCCTTTACCACTGCTACTTATCTTATCAATCGCCTACCCACTCCTACTCTTCACAATAAATCTCCCTACCACACTCTCTTTCAAAAATTACCCAACTACACCAAGCTACGAAGCTTTGGTCGCCTTTGTTATCCTTGGCTTCGTCCTTACACCGCTCACAAAATGGAACCCCGCTCTACCCCTTGCATATTTGTTGGTTATTCACCCACTCAAAGTGCATATTATTGCCATGACCCTACGTCTCACAAAGTTTACACCTCTCGCCATGTAAAATTCATTGAAAATCAATTCCCTTACTCTTCACTATCCACTTCCACATCCTCTCTTCCCTCTATCTCACCTGATCAATGGTGCCAACTCACCTTATCTCTCATCACTCCCCCTACTCACGTCTGCCCTCCCCCACCCTCTTCCAATCCTCCTTCCCCTCATGTTACTTCCCCAGCCTCACCCTCCCCTACTGCTCGCCCAACCCTCGCACACCACACTCACCCCTCTCTCGTTATTACTACTCCACAACCCTCGCCCAGCTCACAAACCTCCCCACCCGAATCTTCTTCCTCACCTATACCTACAGCTCCCACGCCTCACACCACCTCCAACTCTCCTCCCCCACCTCCCCCATTACCTACCCGTACTATTACTACCCGGCTCACAAACCGCATCTCAAAACCAAACCCAAAATATGCTCACCTCTCCACCCTCTCTTCCCCTCCTCTTCCCCCCCCACCACCATTAAACAGGCTCTCAAAGATCCGAACTGAACTGCTGCTACGCTATCCGAATACAATGCTCTTGTTACCAACAACACTTGGACTCTTGTCCCTCCTCACCCATCTTATAACATTGTTGGTTGCAAATGGGTCTTCCGTCTCAAATACAACCCTAATGGTTCTCTCAAACAACACAAAGCTCGTCTTGTTACCAAAGGGTTCCATCAACGCCCTGGAGTTGACTACTCCGAAACCTTCAGCCCTGTGATTCGTCCCACAACAGTTCGTCTCATTCTCTCTCTTGCCACTACTCATGGTTGGTCTCTTTGCCAACTCGACATCAACAACGCCTTCTTACAAGGCACCTTCACAGAAACTGTTTACATGGCTCAACCTCCTGGCTACATTGATCTTCAAAAACCCACTCATGTCTGCAAACTCACTAAAGCTATCTATGGCCTAAAACAAGCTCCTCGCGCTTGGTACATTGAGCTCAAAACCTACCTTCTCTCTTATGGTTTTCGCAATTCACTCTCCGATCCTTCTCTCTTTATCTATACTCATGGCTCACATAGCTTTTATCTACTTGTTTATGTAGATGACATTATTATCACCGGTCCTTCTCCAACTCATCTTAACTCCTTCATCACCACTCTTGCCTCACGTTTCTCTCTAAAAGACCTTGGCTCTCTCTCCTACTTTCTTGGTGTAGAAGTCATTCCCAACTCTCATGGTTTATTTCTCAACCAAACCAAATACATTTCTGACATTCTCACTAAATACAACATGGCAGACTCTAAACCCGTCTCCACACCTATGGCTACTTACCCACCTCTTCTTCACTCTCACGGCTCACCTATCCCTAACCCCACCGACTATCGTGCTTTAGTTGGCAGCCTCCAGTATCTCTTTCTCACTCGTCCCGACGTCGCCTTCGTCGTCAACAAACTAGCTCAATACATGCAAACTCCCACTGATATCCATTGGCTTGCTCTCAAGCGCCTACTTCGATACTTGCATGGCACTATTCATGCTGGCATCCAACTCCATCATGACACTCCCATGCATCTTCATGCATTTACGGATGCTGACTGGGCCGGCGACAAAGACGACTATGTCTCCACAACAGGTTACGTGGTCTACCTTGGTCGAAATCCCATTTCATGGAGCTCTAAAAAGCAACGAGCCTTGGCTCGCTCATCTATTGAAGCTGAGTTTCGTGCCGTCGCCGACACTACTGCTGAAATTCTCTCACTCCGCTCAACCCTCACTGAACTTGGTTTCACTCTCGTGCAAAAGCCCGCCATCTACTGTGATAACTTGGGTGCCACTCATTATTCAGCTCGTCCCGTTTTCCATTCTCGTATGAAACACTTGGCCCTCGCCTTCTACTTCGTTCGGGAACAGGTTCAACATGGTAATCTCTATGTCCAACATATTTCTGGAGATGATCAGCTTGCGGATGTCCTCACTAAACCACTGCCCAAGGCCCGGTTTTATCTGCTTCTATCCAAGATTGGTCTCGCGCAAAGGTCGTCCATCTTGCGGGGGCGTATAGCAGATAAGGATAACACCTAGCTGTTATCTTTCTTCTCTCCTTATTTATCATATATATTATTGTATGTAATCCTTGTAATCATATCCTTTTGATCTCTGTAATCTTCTCATTTAGTCACCATATTATCTTGTATATCTTTACTTAGTTAGCTTCCTCTGTACAACTATATATAGTCTTGTTCATTATCAGTAATATAATGAAGAAACTATTATCACATCATTTTTTACTCAATACCTGAAATTCATCAAATAATACCAAAAACACACAAGAGGAGTAATATTTCGCAGATTAAGTAATAGTATGTAATTATGAACTATAATGCATCTAAATGCTCCTAAAATGCAACCTAAATACACCTAAAACCTATATAAAAATACGACACATCAAACTCCCCCAAGCTAAACCATTGCTTGTCCTCAAGCAATTAGACATTGACATTGGGAAAGAAAGACAACCTACAATATGGGACTACGATAGGGACAAGCACACAATTGAAAACACGAGAGATACAATTACTACACGAACCAAGCATCGAAACATTTTCAAGCAAAGCCGCATAGCACGTCATGTAATGCAATCAACTCTCTTAGCATACCACATACCATCTCTACCAAGCTAGACTTAACCAAACCTGAGAGACCTCACTTTAGTCATGTGCACTCATACTCTCATGTGTTTATGGCATAATCAATGTCACTCAACCTAAACCATGTCGACTCAAATGAAGCATTTACTCTTTAACTTTGACTATTGACTCACTTTCCACTCGAAATTATAACGCAAAAAGATCATGGGGACTTTCAAGGGTTGTAATGGGGCTGAGGTTATGGGTATTAGAAAATATTTTTGGAAATGTGGTGTTAAAAGCCAACTAGTTGAGAAAACAACACTTTAACATCTATGGCCATTAGATGCAAACGTCACAAAAACTTCTACTAGAAGTTCAACAACACATTACCATTAAATCAAGAGAGTACCCATCTTTATCAATTCCAACAAATTTCATTCAACTTTTATTCAATTTTTTTCATTTTTTTCAGAATTATTTTTCACAATTTCTTCATCATTTTTTTTTCATTTTATACTTCCACACTATTTCAAGCAACTTCCTTCACATCTTTTCAACCACGAATACAAGCTCAAAACATAAACTTTAATGCTACTCCACTTAGCAAGGCTTGGGTAGAGAAATCATAAAAGGCTAGAGGCTTGTAATGTAGATCGATTCAGAACAAAGTCATGAAGGGCTCAGCGGGGCTAGAGAAAGGATAATATATATGGAAAGAAAATATATCTGAAAGCTCAGAACAATGAAAAGAACGCCTCAATCATATCCAAATGCTTATAAAGTCAAGTGTCAAAGAGTACCAAGTCAAAGTCAAGATCCATGCAACAATGAGGAACTAATCACACATGAAAGAACATAACTGACACAGATTCGTCAGTTTATAGGCACAAAAGCTCACTTGTGTTAAGATGTCTAAACAGTAAGGTTAAATCAAGCCAGAGAGATCAACCAATCTTACCACAAGCAATCAATCGCGATACAATTATGCTATGAAGAATCATGAATGAGATGGATTACGCTTAAGAACGTAGTAAGGATATCAACAAGGTTCTCAAATAGTGCTAGCAATAGTCCCATAGATGCAACTAAGATGAGATGAAATCTAATATGCTGATGCCTAAGAAAGCAGTACAATTTTTTTGGTTACACGTAAACTCCGACTCCTAGTAAGCAGTACAAATCGTGCAACAGCCTAAGAAAGCAATAAAAACTACACTAGAAAGCAGTAAATGATAGAATATTCCTCCCCCAAGCTTAAAATTGCAGTGACCTCACTGCAATAAGCAAGATTAGAGAAGAAACACTAAGAAAATCCATCAATCATCGAATCACCAAGTCACAAAATCATCGAGCACTCCTGCAAACACCACAATCCACCCTTATCGCCGCACGCAAATCCCAACAGTGAAAGGAGTTAATCAATAGAGTCATCAGAAAACAAGTATGGCATCACAAACAAAAATCCAAGCAAAAACAGAGAAATTCTTATCAAAAGTATGAACAATGTAGAGTAAAGAAGCTTAATACCCAATCTAATGGGAAAAAGAGTTGAATAAGCGTAAAAATCCAGATTGTTGTGCTTCTTGAAGACCAACTTGAATCAATTGTAGCCAACTTATACGAATCCTATAACAACCATCAATTAGAAAAATTAGAGAAATTAGAGAAAAAGGAAAAGATATTGAAATTAGGTGGTCAAAAGTAAAAGTAATAATAAAAAGAAAAGGAAAAAGAAGACAAAAGAAAAGAAAGAAAGGAAAAAGAGAAATAGAGAATCAGTATACAAAAATAGAAAGAAAAGAAAAAAAGAGAAATAAGATGAAAAAGGAGAAAAGAGAAAGAGAGACAAGAACGAAGAGGAGATCGGTGGGGTGCACAGCAGCGGCGAGAAGCCAGAGGATTGCGAGTGGGCGGAGAACCAGAGGGGCGATGAATGCCGGTGCTGGGCGCGAGAAAGAAACGGGAGTGAGAAGGAGGCTGCGCTGGTGACTGGACGGTGATTCAGTGGTGTGGTGCGCCGGCGTGGTGGTGGTGGTATGGTGACGCTCAGGGATGCGGTGATGTTGTGGGTGGTCGGAAACGACGCTGGTGAGTGGTGTGTGCGCTGGTTGGAGTGAAAAGAGCTGGAGGGGAGGAGAAAAACGAGGACAGGAAACAGGGGAGGGGGTGGTTGTTGGTGCGCGGCAGGGAGGGCGGTGAAACGGTGGTGTTGTGGGTTCACAGTCCGGTGTGAAGCAGTGTAATGTGGAGACAGGTGATGTGATGGTGGTGGTGCGCTTGGTTGTTGCAAGATGGAGGCTAGATGATATTAGGAGTGAAATGAGCAGTGATGATGACGATGATGTTTGAAAATTTTCAATCTCCAATAACGCAGGTCGCGTTTAATGCCGCGAGTCGCAGTATTTACCGCGAGTCGTGGTATTTGCGGCGAGTCGCGGTATGCTCTCGGCATTTGTCCGCGAGCTGGGCCATTGTACCGCGACTCGTCTTTTTTGAAGATCTTCGTCTAGCTTCTTTTCTATGAACCTACAAACACACCAAAAACAAAACACAAACACATCAATGTAATTAAAATCACACAAAAAGGAAAAATCAAAGAAAATGAAAAAAGGTAAACTCGGGTTGCCTCCCGAAAAGCGCAAATTTATGAAGGTCCCGCACGACCATGTTAAATCAGTAGACTAATGCAGAAGACTTCAACGCTCTAAGAAGCTTATCATATGTCCCTGCAAACATCTCAGAGCTTATTATATAAGAGTGAAAAGGAAAGAGGAAATACACTAGTCCTAAAAATCTATTAAACCTAGAAAAGGAAAATTCTAAGGAGAAGTGATTTTTACAAGAGTAAGAAAAGGAAAAAATGTTAGTCATTTTACATGACTCAAAAGGAGAGATAACCACTAACTGTACATCAATTATATGGTCATAAGAGTCATTCATATTGGGGGAAATAGAGAACGATGGGGGGTGTAATATAGGGGAAGAAGGAATAAGGTCAAGTTTTCGAGAGAAAGGAACATGAGACTCAAAAACAGTTGGTGGAACCGACAAAGACTCATGAATAACTTCACTCTCATCTATAGACTTCTCCAATGAAGGATTTTCAACCAAGGGTTGTTCCTCACTCAAAAAGTCTTTTACATCGATCTTCCCCGTGATTTGATAATCATCCCCATATTTTTCAAGTTCTTTCCATCCCTCATCATCATCATCATAAATATATGGGTGGAAACTAATTCCGAGCAGATTGACAATCATATTGGGGAGAGGGGTCAAAATCATTTACTAATGTCACATCACATAAAGGAATATCATGAAAAGTAGAGTGACAATTAGAACTATATGGAGGTGTTGTAATGTAGCTTTGAGGTGAAAGAGTGGAGGAATTTTCCTGGAATGGTCTAGCAGATAATGACATATCCCACTCATAATTATTCTTAGCCAACCACTCGATTAGATCCCAACAATAACCAGGTGATTGGGATAGAAATTGTCCATTAGACATAGACTCAAACACCGCTCTACTTTCTTCATTTAAACCCTCATAAACCACTTGACACATATCCCATTGTTCATATCCGTGATTAGGACCAATAAAGTCTCCAAGTCTACGATAGTATTTCCAAAACAATTCATTCTCATATTGAGGAAAATAGAAAATTGCTCTAGAATTACTAGCATGTATATGGGGATCACAACACATATCAGGTAATTGATTAGAACTCATGCAAAAATTGGAAGTATATTGACACGATGTATCAAAATAAGAAACATGAGAATCCAAAGAATTATAACCAGTGGCCCTATCAATAGAATTGTCCCTATTATAGTGATAATTTGACTCCATGAATAGTGAAAGGGAAGAAATTTACAAAAGTAAAAAAAAGGAGTTATTTACAAAGGAAAATAAAAATATATACAATGTAGTCTATTTAATCTATAATCAAACTAATTCTAATCCGTTACCTCCCCGGCAACGGCGCCAAAAACTTGTTAGGGTTTTATTTTAATACCGCAAGTGAACGGTGTCGTAGCACATACGGGTCGAACTCAGGGAGGTGCAAGATTAAACACTAGTTGATTTTAGACTATGAAATAGCTACACAGTCCAAATGTCAAGAGAATCTATAAACTAATAGCTAAACTAATGACAGAATATGACAAACTCAATGAATATGATAATTAAAACACTAAGATTAAGCATCACCACTAATATGAATTGATGAAAATATAACTCACATCCCAGTTATTCAATTATAGTTTAGGCGAGATTGACATTCCCTTATGACTCAGTAATAAAGCACAGCTACGAACCGAAACTAAATACTCGGTCATTCCTCAATACCTAAAGCTCACTTTCGTGATAGCAAAAGGCCTAACTAACATGTATGTATCCTATTTTCATGGCTTACACACATAATTAGAAGCATTAAGAACCAATGTCAAATAATTCCCAATTCTAGTTCTCACCTATTTTCAAGGGAGAATTCAAATCAATAACAAGATTATCTAAATTAAGACCCAACTTTCGTTGATGAACTCAATTAATAAAATAACAATTTAACATCAAATAAATATTCCTAATCTCAACTCCAACTTTTGTTGATAATATAAAACTAGGGCTAAATCAAGATGCACAATTGACAATAACAAGAATCTTATCAAACCCTAAACATATAACTCAATAACATGGGAATTAGAGAAGAATTTACATGATCAATCCATACTAGGGCTCAACTCAATCCTAGATTAAAAGACTACTCACTAATCATGACAATAAAAGCAATAAACATAATAGAAAATATAATCAAAATATAATAAAGAGAAGAGAATAAAACTTGATTGATATTGAAGATGAATAGGAAAAGCTTGAATCTTGAATCTCCAAAGTAGCAATAGAAACAAACTAGGTCATAAAACTAGAGAGAAAACTAGAGAAGCAAAATAACGTGATATTGAAAAGTGAGTAATAGATGATCTCCTCTAATTAGAAAACCTCTAATATATAGTTATAACTCCTAATACTAGTAGGAAACCAAATTACAAGATAAGGAAGCCAAGTAAATCATTAAATGGCCGAAATTGTCAAAACCGCGTGCGCGTAAGAAGTTCCTGGCAGACTGGGCCAACTTGCGAAACCCATATCTCTCAGAATAGAACTCGCCTTGGGCCGTGCAACCTATCGTTGGAAAGCTCTTCAAGCCTACTTTCCAATGCCGCTGGAATTAATCAATTATCATAATGGAGTCAAAAGTTATGGACAAAAGAGTAGGGATGACTCAATTTCCACAATTCTTATATTAAATTCCAACTTCATTTTAGCTCCAAATTGCACTCAAAGATGTTCATAATGATCCTTATCAATGTAGCTTGCTCCCAATTGCTCCTAAGTACTCAAGTTTGTCCAATAATACTCCAATTATGTTCTCAATACCTGAAATTCATCAAATAATACCAAAAACGCACAAGAGGAGTAATATTTCGCAGATTAAGTAATAGTATGTAATTATGAACTATAATGCATCTAAATGCAACCTAAATACACCTAAAACCTATATAAAAATACGACACATCAGAACAAACCAACTAGGTTGGACCCCTCCTCACTAGCAAGGTAAACATAAACTATACAAACAGAAACTCAACCAAAGTCAAAGAGAATAAAACCAGTTTAAATCACTCCTATACACCTTTTTAAACAAAACAAGAAAAATCCTTCTTCGAACATTATTCTTGAAACTGATTGGTGGGTTCACTCTGTGTATATAAAAGAAACTGATTGGTGGGATTACATTCCCACTAGTGGTAGCAGTTGGTATTGGAAGCGCATTTGTGAGGTTAAAGCTCAACTAAAACAGGTATACAACAAGCAAGAGTTTGAAAGAATGCCTAAGTACTGTATCCACGATGTTCTGCAGAAAATTACTGAGCAAAGGGGCTATGTTTTCTGGGATAGCTATGTGTGGAGTAGACTGAGTGTTCCTAAGTTCAAATTTATAAATTGGCTTGTTATGAGGGGGAGACTGCATACTGCTGATAAAATAGCAGTATATGATGCTAATATCTCGCCAGCTTGTTTATTATGTGGTATGGCTCCAGAAACACAGGATCACATTATGTTTCAGTACCAATACAGCAAGCAGATTCTTGCTCAGATGAAAACTTTGATGAATTTTGACTCTCCAACAGATGATCTGAATAGGTTGGTTAGATGGATTGCCAATTGTAGACAATCTAAATTTCAGAGAGCTGCTTATAGTGCAGCTATAGCTGGTGCTGTATATGGGATATGGCATGCTAGAAATGACTGTAAATGGAATTTGAAGGTGCCAACAGTTCAATATATGGTGAAGTGGATAAAAGATATTGTTAGAAGAAGAATTTTTCTAGTTCTTCCCAAAAAGGTTTCTAGGAAAGATATGGATTGGTTTTATACTCTGTAAGGGTGTATAGGGTTTTTGATGTATAGTTGTGTTCTTGGCTACATTGTATAGCTGTTTTTTGGCTTTAGCTTGGGGGGAGGGGTCCAACCTAGTTGGTTTGCTCCCCCCTAGTTATTGTTTAGGTTGTAAATTTTTTGTTGAGTGGCAATATATTCTTAATTACTTAGCAAAAAAAAAAAAAACATTATTCTTGATCCATCTGTCCATGCTCTGAATACTAGGCACCACCTGATTCCATTTGCTTTCATTCCTAGCATTCCACACTCCATACACCACACCTGCAATGGCAGCACTATAAGAAGCTCTTTGGAATTTAGATTTTCTGCAATTAGGAATCCATCTCACAAGCCTGTGCAGGTCCTCCAAAGGGGAATCCATATCCATCCATCTTTTAACTTCTGTTAAAAGTTTCCTGCTGTAACAATAAGAGAACAGAAGGTGTTCCTGAGTTTCAGTAGCCTCACCACATATCCAGCAATCAGTAGCAGCAAAAGCATCATATACAACCACCTTCTCTGCAGTATGCAGCTTCCTTCTCATAGTCAACCAGTTTATGAATTTGTATTTATTAACACTGAGCCTATTCCAGACATAATGATCCCAATGAACATGCTGCCTTACAACAACCAATTTATCCACCACATCTTGAATAGAGTACCTCTGAATCTGTTGAATTTCCTGTCTACTGTAATGTTGCTTCATTTGATTTTTCACCTCACAGATACGTTTCCAATACCAACTGCAACCACTAGTCGGATTATAATCCCACCAATCAGCATCCTTTATATATACAGAATGAACCCATCTCACCCAAACACTATCCTTCTTTGTGGCCACTGCCCACACATGCTTCCCAGACTTGCCTTGTTCCAATTCTTGATATCTCTAAAGCCAAGACCACCAATACTCTTGCTATTACACAACTCATTCCAGGCCACATGAAAAATAAATCCCAGACCAAAGGAAAGCTCTACACACACTTTCAATGCTCTTAATAACACTACTAGGCAAAAATGAAAACTTGTGCCCAATAGCCATGGATGCTTATAAGAACAGAATTCACCAATTGAACCCTCCCAGAGTATGAAATGTTTCTTGTACTCCACACCCGGATTTTAACTGTCATTTTATCAACCAGGCTATCACATTGAGCAGCAGAAATACGTTTAGAGTAGATGGAGACTCCCAAATATCTAAAGGGTAAATAATCTCTACTGATACCAGAGACATTTTGAACCCTCAAAATCTCATTCTCATTCATCCCACAACAATAAAAGGAGGATTTTTGCACATTTATCTTCAGCCTAGAAGAGTCTGAGAATAATCTAAAGGCTCTAAGCATTAAGTAAACAGAGGCAAAATCACCCTTTGAGCATAAGATTAAATCATCAGCAAAACTAAGATGTGTGAGCTTCATATGATTACATCTTGGGTGATAATGAAGCTGATCAAGGGAACTCATCTTCACCAAAATTCGAGCAAGGTATTCCATACATATGACAAACAACAAAGGTGAGAGAGGATCACCTTGTCTTAAACCTCTCTTAGAGGAGAAAAAACCATGCATTTCACCATTAATCATCAAGGAGAACTTGGGTGTACACACACATTCCATCACCAACTCCACAAATCTATCAGGAAAATCAAGAGCTAACAACATTTCCTTTAAAAAGCTCCAATTCACAGTATCATAGGCCTTTTGCATATCCAACTTGATAATGCAACTCGGACCAACAACTTTCCTATTATAGTGTCTGACCAAGTCTTGCACTATCATTATATTATGCACAATATTCCTACTATGCACAAAAGCTCCCTGAGTATCTTCAATCACATGAGGAAGCACCAATCCCATCCTATTACAAATCATCTTTGTAATACATTTATATAAAGTATTGCAACAAGAAATTGGTCTAAACTCACTAACATTCTTAGGACAAGTTGTTTTAGGGAAACTTAATTAACCTTTAGTACCATCAAGCACCAGCATACCCCCTTGTTTCCCACATTAACATACATACCTAGGGGGTAGATGAGGGTGTGCAAAGAGCTCAACAGCACAGGGCTCCAAAATTATAAGGGCCCCAAAATATATTATTTTAAAAAAAATTACTTCAAATTTGAGGAAATCACCCCTTGTTTTCCACCCTTAATAAATTTCTCAATGATCAATCTTTAAAATTTCAACTTTCCATCTTTAATGCCCAACTTTCCGTCTTTATTTTTTTTATAAATTTGGGGCCTAATTTAAAGAACTCGCTACGTTTATATCGTACTAAAGAAAGTTAGTACCCAAAAGAGGGAGAAATTACCTACGTTGAATCCCCGGATTTGGAACATGGGAAGGAGAGCGTCCTGATGAGATTAGAGATGATCATGATACAATTATTGCTTATGACATGTATTTCAAGTTTGTACCAGAACCTAAACAAGAAGATGTTCTTCTAGATGGTAATAGTATTTCAATGGTGGAGTGGAGGATGCATGAATATTCCTTCCATCGAGACTTCTCTCTACAACTAGAGAGGAACTTAGTTCTATGCCGGATAACTATTAAAGTCAAGGGAAATAGTAGAGCAAAAAACAAGCGTGGATATCAAGGAGTGTTTCGTACAAACTTATTTGGATATTTGGAGGAAAGTATGGGTGAAGATACGGAAGTCCTTAATAATGTGGATGAAACTGCACCTTCTTATTCTGATCTTAGCTGCAATGCTGCTACTAATATTTATAAACTTTAGAAATATTGTTATTTATATTATTAAAATTTTAATATATCTAATTTATAAATATTTTTAAATCAAATAAAAAATATTTTTTTTTTAAAAAAAAAATTCCGGTCCAACAGGTCCAAGACCGGACCGGACCGGAAAAATTCAGGTCCAGACCGGACCGGACCGGAATTTTTCCGGTCCGGTCCAGGTCCAATTTTTTTCCAGATTCCGGTCCACCGGTCCAGCCGGTTCCGGTCCGGTCCGGTCCGGTCCTGGACCGGTGAACACCCCTAGGTGAAAGTATGGACATCGTCGTTGATGATACCATGGAGAGTGATGGTACTCATCAAAGAAATTGCGATACCCTTTGTTCTACTGATGTTAGTGGCAATAGTACTACTACTGCTATTGAGTATTTGGGTGAACCTTTACAGGTGCCCGACGACAATAATCTTGATATTGACTTTTTACATCTGACCGAGCAAAGCCAGTTTGAGAAGGGTTTCCAAGATACAGGATTCACGATAGATGTAGATGAGTTCCTTAGAGATGTATAAAATAAGATTTTGTTTCATGTATGATGATCAATCCAATTAGTGTCTTATCAAAGAAACTGTGCTAATTACCAATTAAATTTGTGGATTTATAAGATTGAGTTCTTTGAATAATGATCAACGAAATTTCTGGATTTATGATATACTTTCTTGCAATTTATGCTTACGTTTGAAACTCTTTTATGTACAAGCTGCATATATATTGTTGCTAAGTTGATTTCCTTGAGTTTTTGCTTCAAGCAAAACTATTGGACATTGAATCTCGCAGGAAACAAGAGTTAAGACTTTATATTCGGGTATACTGATGTTCTGAATTCTGATTGAACTGAGCCCGTTTGGTTCACTATTTTTAGGGTCCAAGAAACGGAATCAATTACCGATTCCCTTTCTTCATATTTGGTTCAACCCCTCACCAATCCATAACCATTACTTGGTGGTAATGGACTCCCCCAATTTGTTACCTTCCCTCCCCCTCAAGTAACAAAATTCATTAGTTGGTGGTAATGATTACCATTCCATGGCTTGAACCAATTAAACAATAAATGTAACCATGTTTATTACCATTTTCCTCCTTTATTTATTTCCATTCCATTTCCATTCCATATCTTGAACCAAACGACCCCTATATAATAATAAGGTGGTGCACGAAAATACTAAATAGCATCAATTATCATTGTTTACTTCTCATACATACAATAACACACAAAATGGGTAAGATTTCAAACAAATCTTTCGTGCCCGTGATCATGATAGCGGTGTCGGTGCTTATTGTATCAGGTAGTTTTGCTCGTATCCTCACAAGTTTAAAATTATGTTTCAAATATGCTCCATGTCTTAATTTAAGATAATATTGTGGAAATCCTTTTTGATAGAATAAAATATTTTTTTTGGACTACCAAACTATCATCTTAAACTTTTATTTGAATTAACCCTCTAACATGATATTGGAGCTAGTGTAACAAAAAAGGTCACAGATTCGAATCTCATCCACCTATTAAGGAAAAACTTACTCCCTCCGTCCCAGAAAGATCTTAACACTTGTTGGGACACGTAGTTTAAGGTGATAAGTTGTAGTGTGGTTATCAAATGTTATTTTATTTAAAAAGTAGATGTGATAGGAGTTGGTGGGGTATTTTTTATTAGAGGAGAAAAAAACTTAGGTAACTTTTTATTGATAAAAGGTAGAGTGTGGGTCAAAGATGTGTAAAAGAAATAATATATTAATGGTAGGACCATGCCAAAAAAAGAAGTGTTCAAACTAATTTGGGACAAACATAAAAGGAAAGTGTTCAGACTATTCTGGAACGGAGGTAGTATAAAATTATGTCTCCCAGGCCCCTCTACAAATTAAACTAAACCAAAAAAAAGGTTACAAATTTTAGGAAACTTGATTAACGTTACCCTTAATCTTTTTTCATATTCACAAAAATTGATATAATATTGGTTTGAATTCCGGGGTTGGAAAATAATGAACAACCTCCCATGTGTTGGAGAGAAATAGAAATTTGTGTAGGGTACGGTAAATACAGTTGTTGCGAAGGGCTAAAGGACAAGTTGGTCAAAGGAAAAGGGAGGCCCTGATTCCGGTTTGAACATTAGCAGAAAAAACTCTTCCCCGTCTCTTTTGTCTTCCGCCGAATGAGACCCGATTCTCTTCTGTAAATTGAATGTCTTCCCCCAGCTCGGGAGCCAAAACGAACACGCCTGCCACCTACTTTGGACCTTCGACCAGGCATTCTGCCCCTGTCGAATTGGAACCACGTTAGACTCTGCCTTCACTTCTAATACTGACTTATTACTGTTTGGAAGAGACTTCCAGGGGGCAACAACCTTTCTCTGCGTCGATTATGGGCTGGAGCGGCGAGGGCTGGGGGTAAAATCCCCCCTGTGACCCCCCTTTGCTTCCCCCCTTGACCCCCTAAGGGGGAGCAGTTTCCCTTACCCCCTATCACAACAAGGCGTAGCTAACCCAACATTATACTGCTCTCTAAAAGGCGCGGTGTGCCTATTCTATTAGTCTAGTCAAGAACTCTATTTCCCTTGAGCTTATGGGCTACTAGCCCCGTTTTTGTCCACGCCTATTGGCAACAGGGGCATAAGTTCATATCCCAAAGCGAGGAATGTCTGTTCTGCAATAAGCTTTATTTGATTATTCTTTTTCAAAAGCAAGCCATAAGGACTCTGTAGATTGCGAGAACGATTCCGGTTGCTTTAGTGTACTTTGGACTGAACACCTTCCTATTGGTGGTGGAATATGCACGCCTTCAGGTCAGACACCACAACCACCACAAGATGAGTGTCAAAAGAGACTTCAACTTTGCACGTTTTACGGTGATTATCAATGTTGTAACGGATTGATCTGCATTATTGATGCCAACCTTCGTCTTGGTATTGGAATATGTACGTGAATGACTAAGTCCATACATCTATGAAGCAAGGGCAAAGCAATAACCGTATAATTGTTGTTATAATTATTCATTTATTTCTCTCTCTTCGTCATTATTCTTGTTTTACCAAGTTTTGTCGATTTAGTATATTATTGTTACTACTATTATTGTTGCCACTCGTTTATTCAAGCTTTTGGGGTTTAATAAATTTGAACTTTATGTATTTGACCTTTTTTTTTAAAAGTAAACATGTTATGTCATAGATTAAGGAAGGGACAACTTAGCTTGCCCATAAGTACATACGGGGAGACCTTCGTGGGAACATGACACTCCCAACGTTGCTCCCAACCAAAAGGCATAAATCTAGCTAGGTGATGGGCAACACAATTGCCATTCCTACGCACATGAGACCAAGACACAACAACAAAACTACTACTCTTAAACAAAACATCATCCATAATCGAATCAAGATAAGAAATATAACAAGCTCCTCTAGAAAGACGAGAGACTATAGAGAGACAATCAATCTCGAACATCACACGAAGGTGGTTGATGTGGGCACGAGCTAAACTCACAACAAAGAGCAATGCCTTACCCTCAGCCGACCACCGCGCTCTGAGTCGTCTGGTTGCGGACCAAAGAACATTCCCCCCTGCTGTCCCGAGCTACCACCCCCAACCCAACCCAGCCTTCATCAACAAACGCGTCGGCGTTTATTTTTACCACACCATCAGGTGGTGCGAGCCATTGGTTAGGACTGCTAGCAGTAGGACTCGGTGTTGTGCTGTGAATGCAAGAGTTGTAGTTCGCATAATCACTCTTCAGTTTGTTTGCACGAGACATTACCTGGCCTGCTGGTTCGAGGTGAATTTATCTTTAAAAATTGCTTGGTTCCTACGGTGCCACAGAGACCACGCTAGGAACCCCCAACCCACCAATCTCTCATCATCCACGCCCTCCTACGAAGCCATAATTTTCAGTAGCGAGTTCGACTCACCCACATGAAATATATCCGCGAATCCACCCAACTCCCAAGCATCCTTAACCGCCGGGAAGTAGAGAAGAGCATAACTCCACGTTTCAGACTCGGCCTTGCATAGGGGGCATATATCCTCATCAAGGAGATGGCGGTATTTAAGTAAAGATCGAAACGGTAAATTTCCCGAACATACTCTCCAAAGAAAGTGGCGGACCTTTGGAGAAACATTCAATCTCCACAACTTGACCCATGTAGTATGGAAATCATCAAAGTTACAAGACTTACCCACCATGTACGCCGTTTTCACCGAATACATCCCATTCATTGAAAAGGCCTAACTAATGGTCATCCAACACTTTGATTCTAGCACCATCTCCCACTCTCCACAACAGACCTTCCTTCAATAAAACTTTCGAATCCCAAATACTTCGCCATAAAAACTACTAACAGGCCCAAAGATGACTCCAAAAAAGATGAGTTTGGATAATACTTTGCTTGCATAACCCGCCCATAAAGAGACCCCGACCCGGAGCATGAACCAATCTCCAAGCTTGACGGCCTAGGAGAGCCTCATTAAAAACACTAAAATCTCAAAAGCCCAAACCTCCAATGCATTTCGGGTTACAGAGGGCGTCCCAACTCTTCCAGTGAATTTTCCGATCCGCACCCTTCTGACCCCATCAAATTAAAATCGAGCCATAGTCGAATGATCCAACTGAATAATTGAACTAAGGACTTTGTAAACACTCATAAGATAGGTGGGGATAGCCTGAACAACCGCCTTCAATAACGTTTCCTTTCCCGCTCTGGATAACAACTTCTCTTTCTAACCTTGAAGATTTTTTTCATATCCAGACTTTTATCTCTGCAAACATCACCTTTTTTGAACAACCAACCACAGTAGGGACACCTAGATATTTTGGATGCCTGTCAACATGTCTCATAGCCAAAAACTCCGTCAACTCATGTCTCTGCACATCACTCACGCCTTTGCTAAAGGAAACCTCCGACTTTTCGAAATTAATTTTCTAACTAGATGCAGCTTCGTATTTGTTGAGAATATCAACTATATTTTTGCATTCCTGTCGGATAGCAAACATCAAACTGTCATCAGCAAATAGGAGATGGGAAATTTTAAGGCCATTTCAACTCGCCTTAACCCCATGAACCTGCTTATCCACAGTAGCACTAGCTAGCAGAGAAGAGAGAGCATCATCAACCAAAATAAAAAGGTAAGGTGATATAGGATCTCCTTGTCAGAGACCCCAGGTGGGGATAACTGACCCACAAACCTTACCGTTCACCACAAAAGAGTATCTGACATAAGAGACACAATCAATAATCAAATAAAGCCAAGTCTCTAGAAACCCCAACTTCAGCAAAAGATTCCTCAGAAAATCCCACTCCACCTTGTCATAAGCCTTGCTCATGTCCAACTTCATCGCAATAGAACCCCTACGACCTCAAAACCTGTACTTCATGGAATGAAAGATCTCAAGAGCTATAAGAGCATTATCAGTGATGAGACGACCAGGAACAAAAGCACTCTGATTTTCCGTTACAATTTCATGTAAAATTACATTAAGCCTGTTAGCAATTACTTTAGAAACAAGATTATAGATAACATTACAAAGACTGATAGGGCGGAATTCATAAACAAGAGTAGGATATTTCACTTTTGGAATCAAAGCAACATTCTTAGAATAAATTCTATCAGGGACCGAGTACCATGGACAATCTCAATCAAAGCATGCGCCACATCATCTCCAACAATATGCTAGAACTTCTGATAAAAGATACCATGCATTTCGTTAGGGCTCGGGGACTTGCACGGATGCATCTGACTAAGAGTCGCCCATACTTCATCTTTAGTGCATTGAAGGAAGACTAGAAAGCGTCTCATTAATGCTAGTTATGTTGGGAGACTTAGTAGAAAATAAGGTTCTATAATAGTCACAGATAACATGCTCCAGATCCTCTTCGTCCTCACGCCACACTCCCATCATTATCAAACAAACCACTGATGTAATTGCGCCGCTTTCTTTGAAGAGCTTTGTATAGAAAGTATTTCGTATTTTTATCACCATCTCTAAGCTCCGCAACACGAAACCTAATGTGCCAATAAGCCTCCTGTTTTTCCATTAAATCATCTAACTCAGCTTGAAGAGAAATATTCAGCTCACTTTCAGAATCGGAGTCCCCACTCTGAACCAAAGCCAAACGTTTCTCCACCTCTGCAATATTTTTACTAAAATCACCAAATTTCCCACGAGCCCAACTATCCAAGTCTGCTGCCACTTTATTAACTCTCTCCGCTAACACAATATCCCCATTTTCTTCCCACACTGCACGTACCGTAGCCTCACACTCGGGGGTTCAACAACCACGCGGTCTCAAAGCACAATTGCTTACATTTTTTCTTTTGACGGGGCACACCGCCAACCCAAAGAAGGAGGGGTGTGATCAGATTTGAACCGAATAAGATGTCCAACACCCGCATTCACAAACTTGTCACACCATAGAGAATTAGCCACGAAATGGTCAAGACGTTCACGTTTATGAGTCCGGAGATTTTTACCCCGCTCCTAAGTATACCAAACACCCGAATAATCCATATCATTAATCCCCAACTTATCCATCACTTCCCTAAAGCCCAACATTGCACGCTTCACCCCCAAACAACACCAGACCATTAAATGAACCAAACGAGCGCATAAGATCCATGTTTTATATTTATTCGCAGCATCAGACCAACCATATACTTCCACAATCTCCAAGCCACACCCGAGTCATCCACAATATCACAGCAAATATGGTTGTGAGAAAAGGAAACCAAAGTAAAATTTACATTGTCTCCCTTCCAAAAAAAACAAAGTCCACTCGAATTCCCAACACTGTCAACTCCCAGAGAACAATTAAAACCAAGTCTCAGTTTCAAATTTTCCGCTTCACTACCACTAATCTTAGTTTCAGAAGTAAACACCAAATCCAGGCTATGTATATAACTCCAATGACGAAGCATTCCAACTGTCGGGGGGTTGCCCAAGCCCCGACAGTTCCAGTACAAAAGATTCATAATGTCGGGCGGGGTTAGGTTTCTCCAACCTCCGCCAAACCAAAGTCCACATCACAATCAAGCTAGAGAAGCATCATAAAGTAATTTGGTTTTTTTTCGAAATACCTTCTAATAACCCAACATTATAATCAGTGATCATATTATCAGGAAGTTTTCTTTTCTCAAAAGAAGCCTCGGCAGTAGTTGTTAAATACACATTATTGACCATAACTTCATTCTCCCCAACCCCTGTTTTGATTATTTTAAGTTTAAGATTCCCCTTTGAATTTTGTGAACCTACAGCAGCAAAAGAAAAATTAGGTGAGCTACTTATTGAGCCACATTTGCAGCCTCCTCATTTTGTCCAGTACTAGAGTTAGGAACCCAGTTGACTTTGTGAGAGATTCATCATTGTGTTGCCCCACTAATAAAAAGTTAGAACCACTCCCCTTGTCCACATGATGAGTTATTTCACCTCCCAACTTTTGTAAACATTTCGGCTCCTCCACATTCGCCTTTGTAGGGCTATCAAACACCGGCACTTTTGAGCAGGATAAAAAAAATTACTTCTTCCTGCATCTTCAGACGACCCTTCCTGGGGGAGGCTCTAAGCTGTTATTTCACTAGGAACAATACAAGAGGGGGGGTGAATTGTATGTGTAGAAATAAACGTAACTTTTTGCGGAATTTTAAACTTGAACAAAAAATCAAGCTAAAAGAACACAAGGGATTTTTACGAGGAAAAACTTCTTCGGCCCAACAAGAAGAAACAACCTCGAACACTAGGGATTTTAAACTCAACTCTTTCACTAATTAGGCCAAACAACTTTGTTACAACCTAATTCTACTCACGGATCACACCTTGAGTTTCTAAACTCAAGTTCCCGAACAACTTATTCCCTTAACAGTTGTTCCTCTCAACTTCACTTGAAGTTTTCTCACTTTAACTCGCTTCACTCAAAGCTTATCTCTTACAGAACTTCACTCAAAGTCCCCTTACCCCAAAAACTAAAATACAATAGATCATATAAACTTAGTAGAATTAGAGTAAGAAGGCAAAGAACAAATGGCTTTTATGAGAGAATGAAGGCACTGACACTTTACTTAGTTAAACTCACTAAATCACTTGGTCAGTCACAAATTGGAACTTAATTAGACATTAGTATTAGTATTTATAGTGGTAATAACTTAGAACGTGGGATTAAAACATGTGTTAGTGGTAAAACCATTATCCCATGATGTTCCTTACCCGGAGGAACACGTTCCTCATTCAACCCATGATCTCCATGATCACTCTTAAATGTGGGAGATAATTATGTTACTGCTCCTTTAATTTTAGCAACCACATAAAGCAGTAATTCTAAAACCTGATTTAATTAAAAAGTATTTTAATTATTAAAACCAAAATAAAATCTTTTTACCAAAAATATTATCTTTAAAATATTTTCCATAAAAATAAAAAAGAATATTTATTATCTTTATAAAAATAAAATCTTTTCCTTAAAAAGATTTTCCTTAAAATCAAATTTTTCCTTAAATAAAACGGTTACCTAGAATCTAGGCATAAATTACTCAACAGACATAATTAAACCGTTATACTGCTTCATCCTAGGTCCAGTTCCTTTTAATAGTTAGTTCCTTTAACATATTAGTTAAGCGCAAGTTCGTCTGTTCCTTACAAAGGAACAAACGCTCATTCTCATTCTAAATTGCCATAGTTCCTTATCATTCTTACTCGTTCCTTTACAATGGAACTAGAAATAAAACGCCTCGCTTTAGTCTTCTTGCTCCAATGCTGCTCCAGTACCAAATCTCGAAACATCTTTACTTAGTATTTAAAATCCCAACTTGATTTCTTCCTTGACTTAGTATTCTCTTTGTTCCTTTCATTGATACCTTGAAATTCATTCACTTAAACAACTTGTTAGTTCAATACTTAGTTTGCATCTTTGTTCCTTTGTCATCATCAAAACTAGGGTTCAACAATTTCCCCTTCTTTATGATGACAACAAAGTTACAAACTAAGGAAAACAACAAATAACATAAGAGAATGAAAAAGATAAAATAATAATTTATATAATTTAATTAAGGCAGATTAAGGATTTAAAATTTTCATTTAAACTTTTCATATTTTTTCAATTTTCAACTTAGTTTGTTCCTTATCTTTTCCTCCTTTGTCATCGTCAAAAAGATCAAACGCTTGGTGATTTTGGTAAGACTGATATTTACAAGACTTTGAGACCATTAACAAGCACCAAAAAAATGGTTAAGTTAGAAATTTCAAACGTTAGACTTGCTCAAACATCAATCACATAATACTAGCCATTCCAAGTAAGAAATTATGCACTCAAATCACAAACGAAGACAAATATAGCAAAAGTCATTTATATTTATAACACTTGTTCCATTAAAGTACAAAAGAAAAAAAAAAAAAAAAGAAACAAAAGCTAAGAGTTCTTGTTCCTTTAAGAGAAACAAGAACTAGACACTAGGAAGGGAAGAGGTGTTGTGTTCCTCTACAACTTCTTCCTCAACCACTTCTTCCAACTTCTTCATCACCTCTCCATGATGCCCATCAAGTTGCTGCTTAAAACTGTTAATGGCTTGGGCCATCATCTCCATGTTCTTTTGTTGTTCTATCACAGTATCACTATGGACTTTCATTAAACCCATCATCTTATCTGTTTTTAGCATCTAAAGTCCAGTGAAGGTGATTGTAAAATTTAATCATATGTTGAGCAGGGAGACATACTTCATTAACCAAACCTAATTCATCTAAAGGAATTTGTTCCTTTCCCTTAGAACCAGAGGCAGTACTGGATGGTTTAGGTGGAGGAACTGGGGTGTTTTCTTGGGATGGACCCGCTGTTCCTTTGAGAGAAACATAAGGTGAGGTGGTGGTGTAATTGGAAGGAAGGAAAGGTGGTTGTGGTGGAAGGTCAGTAGATGTAGAGGAGAAAGGATTTGGTTCTTTCATCTCAACCTTCAACAGTTCAAAACTGGAAGGAACGGAGAAGGATGAGGGAGAGATGGAAGGGATGGTTGTGAAGGTTACTGGTATTTTTGGTGAGGATGGAGAAGTAGGTTCCTTAGGTGAATTGTTATCCTGTTCCTCTGCATCAGATAGGACTAATGGAGAGTCCTTATTTGAAGGAACAGGTGCAGTTTTAGCAGTTTTCAACCTAGTGCTATGTCTCACTCTTTTAGGAACAGGAGGGGAAGGCTTTTTGGCAACAGTTTTACGCCTCTTTGGTTTCTGTTCCTTTGATTCTGTAGGGGCAGGAACTTATTCCTCCAGTATTACTTCCACTAGTTCCTCTTCCACTGCCTTAGGTAGTTTTCTCTTGTGAGAGGAACTGGTAGCAATCCTCCCTTGAATCAGCACTCAATCTTGGACAGAAAGGTCCAATCCATACAAAGTATTTTCATTTAAAATGTTACCTTGTTTTATACCCAAGGTAGGCCAACCAGTAGTCTTGACCTTAAAGTGAGAAAGGAGAGAGGTGATCAATGCACCATAGCCAACAACACAGTGATTCTCAATGCAATGAGTTAGATGTTGGATAAAGAGAGAAGGGAAGTTAATTTGAATGTGGTGATCAAGGCAAAACATATAACACATATCCAAGAGACCCACCTCATTCCTCTTTTCAGTTCTAGGAATGAGTGCTCTCCAAACAAGATTAAATAAAATTTTGTGGACAGGAGAGAGAATATTGTGATTTATTTTGTTTTGGCCAGCAGTTCCCCCAAAGGATTCAGCAATATCATCTTGGGAGAAATTGGGAAAGGCGACAGTTCCTTTCCTCTTAAAATATACATCAGTTCCTTTGCAAGGAACTTTCCATATTTTTGCTAAAGTTTTTTGGGGAAATTTAATTTTCTTCCCCCAAACTTTTGTAGTACATACTCCATCAGTGTCGATTAAGTTTGCACAAAATTCATCCATAGCTAAAGGAACTAAGGCATTATTATATGTGGTTTCAAACAGGTATTCCATACCCTGTTCCTTTAGTATATCAGTTAATTCATTGAATCTAACTTTCTTGGCCCACTCCAAATCGACACAAAATCCTAAAACATACCTTGAATCACTTCGCTCCACTCTTTTCTTGGAGGAAGAAGTAGCAGTTCCTTTGGAAGGAACAGGTGTAGCTTCTTCTTCCCCCTCAACTAGTTCCGGGGTTTCTTCCTCATCATCTTCCCTAATCAGTTTTCTTCTTCTCACACTTCTCCTTGGTGACTCCAATTTTTGCTCTTCTACCGCCATTGTTGTTTCATGAGAATTTTCGGCTTCTAGGTTTTGGATGGAGAAGAGTGGTTTTCCATTTGAGAGATTTTGGGAGTTTTTGCTTTTGGAAAAGGTGAATTGAGAGAGGTTTTTGCCATTTGGTGAAAAGAAATTGTGGTTTTATGTGGTGTGAAGAGGTGTGAAGGAGATGATCAATGGTGAAGTTGAAGCGTTTAAGGAACACGGTTTTGGAAGGGAAGAAGGAAGAAGATGCATGTAACAGTAAATGAAGAGTTACATGCGTAAAAATAAAAAAGATAAAAACAAAAATAAAAAATAAAAGAAAAAGAAAAAGAAAAAGATAAGATAAAAGGAAATCATGACTTGATTAAATCTGATTCCTATATTTTTGGGATTTTTTGGATTTTTGATTTTTTATGGACTTTTTTATTTATGGAAAGAAAGTAAGTTCTAAGGAACTTGTGCTATAGGAACAACTTATGCTAAATATCAACATTCTTCATATCATGCATGTTTCTTTAACTTAGGAACAATAAGGGGAGTATTATGTGACATTTGTGAGTAGCTTTATTCCTTTGAATCCATGTATATGTTTTCAACATCTTAATTTGCAATGGTCTTAGGCAATTAATCACAGTCACTTAATATCACATATAGTAAGACAAATCAATTCAGACATGGGGGATTGGAATAGGAACAGTTACCTAACTCAAGCCTTAATTTTTCATATCTATCTCTTTGTAGAGGCTTGGTTAGTATATCAGCAATCTGATTTTCAGTTTGACAAAACTCAAGTTTAATCAAACCTTTTTCCACATTTTCTTTTAGAAAGTGATGTCTGATATGTATATGCTTAACTCTTGAATGATGCACTGGATCTTTTGAAATACTAATGGCACTAGTATTATCACAATAAATAGGAACACAATTAAAGATTATTCCATAGTAACAAAGTTGTTTTATCCAAAGCATTTGAGAGCAACATGCAGCAGCAGCTACATATTCTGCTTCAGTAGTGGATAAAGCAACTGTGTTTTGTTTCTTGGTGCTCCAAGAAACTAAACTATGACTAAGAAATTGAACCATACCTGAGGTACTTTTCCTATTTACAAGATCTCCAGCATAGTCAACATCAGCATATCCTCTTAACTCAAATGTATCACTTCTTGGATAGAAAAGTCCAAGATCATCTGTTCCTTTAAGATATCTAAGAATTCTCTTCACAGCAGTTAGATGAGACTACTTGGGATTTGCTTGAAATCTAGCACACAAACCAACACTAAAAGTTATGGCTGGACGACTAACAGTTAAATACAAAAGTGAACCGATCATGCCTCTATATTTTGTTTGATCAACACTTGTTCCTATGGAATCTTCATCTAATCTAGTTAAAGTTCCCATAGGAGTGTGATTTATCTTTGAATTTTTGAGGCCATATTTCTTTAACAGTTCCTTTATGTATTTTTGTTGGTGAATAATTATTCCTTTTTCAGTTTGCTTAATTTGTAACGCAAGAAAGAAATTTAACTCACCCATCATGCTCATCTCAAATTCATTACTCATAAGGTTTGAGAATTCTTTGCATAATGATTCATTGGCAGCTCCGAAAATAATGTCATCAACATATATTTGAACAAGTAGTATGTCAGTTCCTTTCGATTTTAGAAACAAAGTTTTATCCACTTTTCCTCTTTTAAAGTTGTTTTCTAAAAGGAACTTAGATAATCTCTCATACCATGACCTAGGCGCTTGCTTTAACCCATAAAGAGCCTTGTTAAGCTTGTAGACATGGTTTGGGAGATCATTGCTTTCAAATCCAGGGGGTTGTTCAACATATACATCTTCATTTAAATAGCCATTTAGAAATGCACACTTGACATCCATTTGATACAGTTTAAATCCCATATAAGCAGCAAGTGCAATTAGTATTATAATGGCTTCAAGTCTAGCTTTGTTCCTTACAATTGTTCCATACTCATCTAAATTATTTCTAAACATCCATTTGAGGCCTATCACTTTTTGTTATTTAGAAGAGGGAACTAGATGCCATACCTTGTTTCTTTCGAACTCATTTAATTCAGCTTGTATAGCAGTGATCCAATCAGAATCAGTTAGGGCTTCTTCATGATTTCTTAGTTCTATCATTGATAAGAACGCATGAAATGCTCAAAAATTCCTTAACTGAGATCTAGTTTGCGTACCTTTGGATATGTCACTTATTATGAGTTCCACTGGATGTGATTTTTGATGTCTCCAAGTTTTTGGTTGAAACTCCCTTATAGGAACAAGTTGTTCCTCTTGAGTTTCATGAGAGGATGAGGAGCTTTGTTCATTTGTTCCTCTTTTAGTAATTGTTAAATCAGTTCCTTCATCATTTTCGTTCTTAGTAGGAACAGGAACAGCTCCATCATCTTGAGGAACAGGAACATCATTGTTATGAATGTTTTCATCTACTTCGTTCCTTTCCTCTTTTATTTCTTCTTCAACAATTGAATATGCATCTTTCCCATTTGGTCGTACTAAGCCAATGTCAAAGTCATCAACCTGTTTGCTTGGATTAAAATTGTCAAATTCATCAAAGATTATGTGGACACTTTCTTCAACACACATAGTTCTTTTATTGTAAACTCTATATGCCTTACTATGTGATGAATATCCTAAGAATATTGCTTCATCACTCCTTGCATCAAATTTTCCAAGATTATCTTTCCCATTATTATGAACAAAACATTTGCAACCAAATGTTCTGAAATGACTAATATTAGGTTTCTTTCCAAAATAAAGCTCATAAGGAGTTTTATTAATGATAGGTCTCATCATGGCACGATTTATTATGTGACAAGCAGTATTAATAGCCTCAGTCCAAAAGTTCCTTGGAAGTTTACTAGCAATTAGCATGGTCCTAGCCATTTCTTCTAAAGTTCTATTTTTTCTTTCTACAACCCCATTTTGTTGTGGTGTCTTAGGGACAGAAAAATTATGATCTAGGCCATGATTTCTACTTAAGTCATCAAATTTATAATTTTCAAATTCTTTACCATGATTGGATCTAATATGCATCAATTTGTGACCACTCAAATTTTGAACTCTTTTAGCAAAGATAAGGAACTCATCATAAGTCTCATCCTTACTAGAGAGAAAAATAACCCCAAGTGTACCTAGAATAGTCATCAACAATAACTAACACATACCTCTTTCCACTTCTACTTTGAATTCTCATAGGGCCACACAAATCCATATGAATTAATTCTAAAGGTTTTGTGGTACTTACAACAGTTTTAGATTTGAAAGAGGATCTAATATGCTTTCCTTTGGCACATGCATCACAAACTTGATCAATATGAAATTTTATAGATGGTAATCCCAAAACAAGATATTTTGATCGAAGTTTGTCAAGTAATGAAAAGCTAGCATAACCTAGACACTTATGCCATAAGAGTGAATCATCTTCAATAACACTAAGGCATGTCAAATTATATTTAGGAACAAGATCAAGATCCACAATATATGTGATCCATTTCCTTGTTCCTTCCAAGATGACATTCTTAGTGTTAATGTTAACGATCAAGCATTTTTCACTATTAAATTTAACAACATTTCCCTTGTCACAGAATTGGAAAATACTTAAAAGATTGTGCTTTAAACCTTCAACTAAAAATGCATTATCAATGAAATGTGATGGCGACTTACCAACCTTACCCATGGCAACTATATTACCTTTCTTATTGTCACCAAAAGTCACACTACCACCTTCATAGGTTGAGAGTGAGAGAAACTTAGATTTGTCTCCTGTCATATGCTTAGAACAACCACTATCAAGATACCAAGTGTTGTTCCCCCTCACTCCAACCTGCAAAAATCAACTAGTTGTTAGTTGTAGGAACCCCTTGTTTCGTGGGTTCCTGTTCTTGACTAGCATTTGATTTGGCAACCCATTTCATGTTGCTCAACTTCACATTTTTGACAATCATTCCAGTTCTTAGTTGACATTGATTTATGTAATGACCTATCTTTCCACAATACATGCAAATTTTATCACTAGGTAGGTCAACATATTTCTTATGCTTGTTCCTCTTCTTGTAGTTTTCAAAACCAAGACCATCTCTTCTTTTAGTCTGTGGTCTCTCAATCCATTTAGGAACAGCCATCACTTTGCCTCTGCTCCTTGCAACAACCAGTTCCTTCTTGAGATTACAGATCTGTTCCTTTAAAATATTTTTCTCTTTATTCAAATTTTCGATCTCAGATCTGTAACCTTTCAAAGGAGTTGATCTAATATCAAAGGAACTTAGAACAGGGACAAATTCCCTTAAGTGTGAAGTTTCTAAATTGATTAGATAATTTTCATTCTTCACACTCTCATATAATTCCTTGATTTATAAATTCTTGTCAAATAAATCAAAGAACCTAGTTTCAACATCCGTTCTCATTTTCTTAAGCCATTCTATATGTTCTTTACAAACTTTAACAGCTTGTTCAGTTTGCTCACGTTTTTCACGTTCATCTCTACATTCAAGAATTGCATCATAAAGAAGATCATAAATTTCAGGCCTAGTTTTTCCATCTAAGTCTGATTCAAGTCCATGTTGGCTTACCTCAATATTTTCTTCGTCTTCTTTTTCGTCAGTGTTTGCCATGAGACAAAGATTTGCAGTTTCTTCAGTTTGTTGTTCTTCTTCCTCTTTAGTCTCTGAATCTCCCCAAGCTGCTATCATAGCCTTTCGAACGTTCGATTTAGAGAAAGGAACTTTAGATTCCTTATTCATTTCGGCGAAGCGTTCCTTGTTCCTTTCTTTGGTCTTATCATTTTCCCAAAGTGGACATTCCTTGATGAAGTGATCTGTACTACCACATTTATGACAAGCAGCTTTGCTAGAAAACCTTTTAGTTTTACCTTTGAAGTTCCCATTCTTCATGTTCCTATACATCTTTCGAAATCTTCGGACCATGAGTGCTGCTTCCTCTTCTTCTGAGTCAGAGTCATCTTCATCATCTGCTTTGAAGGCAATGGACTTTGACTTAGAGCTTTCACCATACTCAGTATCAAGGTGAAGTTCATGAGTCATAAGTGATCTAGCAAGCTGTTCCAAGTTGAACTTAGTGAAGTCTTTTGTTTCTTGTAAAGCAGTGACCTTAGCCATCCATCTATCCTTAGGAAGACTCCTAAGAACTTTTCGAACTTGTTCCACTGATGAAATAAACTTACCAAGAGAAGCTAATTCATTAATAATGTTAGTAAAACGAGTAAACATCTCTTGTATGCTTTCCTTAGTCTTCATGGAGAACAGTTCATATTGATTCATAAATAAATCAATTTTAGATCTCTTGACTTCATTAGTTCCTTCATGGGTTACTTCTAGTAAATCCCATATTTGCTTTGCGGATTTGCATCCCATGATCCTATTGTGTTCATGGGGTCCAAGTCCATAATGCAACAGTTTAACAGCCATTGCATTTACTTCCATTTTTTCGAAATTAGCTTTGTCATATTCAGAGAAGGGTTTAGGAATTACTTCATTTTTGTCATTAGTAGTTGTGACCTCAAAATCACCAACTTCAATGACTCTCCATACCTGGTTGTTTTCAGCCTTGATGAATATCTCCATTTTGTTCTTCCAGTAGGAATAGAACTTCCCATTGAACATAGGAGGGCTTTGCATAGAGTAACCTTCCTCAAGTTTCTCGGTGGTATTCATTGTTCCTTGGATCTTTTTCTGAATAAGGTTTCCTATCTTTCGTGAGTTCTGGCTCTGATACCAATTATTATTTCACTAGGAACAATACAAGAGGGGGTGAATTGTATGTGTAGAAATAAACGTAAATTTTTGCGGAATTTTAAACTTGAACAAAGAAACAAGCTAACACTAGGGGAAAAAATAGGAAGGGCTGCGTTTTCCAAAAAACGCAGCCTTTCGAGTATGAAGGGCTGCGGTTTTCAAGGAAACCGCAGCCCTTTTAGTGAAGGGCTGCGGTTAGGTAAAAAACGCAGCCCTTCTTGTTTAGGGGGCTGGGCTTTTAATTAATAAAGGAAGTGCACAAATTAAAGCAAGAGGGGTTTCCTCTTCTCTCTCTCATTCTCATTCTCATCAGTAGAAATTCTCATCCTCTCTCCTCTCTCCTCTCTCCTCTCTCCTCTCTCCTCTCTCCTCTCTCCTCTCTCTCATTCTCTCACAAAGAGGGGTTTCCTCTTCACACCACCAACGAGCCACTCTCCACACCACCAACGAGCCACTCTCCACACCACTCGTCGTCTCCTTCTCTCGTCATTCCTCTCGTCGCGCACGTCGTCTCCTCTCGTCGAGCCCATCTCATCGTCTCCTCTCGTCGTCTTCTCCTCTCGTCGAGCCCATCTCATCGTCTCCTCTCATCGTCTTCAGCACCGGCACTCATCTCATCGTCTCCTCTCATCGTCTTCAGCACCGGCACTCATCTCATCTCTCCTCTCTCGTTCGTCGTGCACACCAACCGCCTCTCCAGATCTAGGGTTCGTCAGTTTTTATCAATTTTAATTTTTTTTGTAATTTTTTTTTGTACTTGTGATATTTTAGGTTTGTTGTTGGGCTTTAGTTTTGTATTTTATATTTTGTTTCGGATTTTGTTTGTGATAATTTATGCAGAATTTTCGTTTTGATTTTTTTTGGAATTAATTGTGATAATTTATCCAGTTCTAAGGTTGGGCTTTTGTTTCATATTTTATATTTTTTCATTTTACTTTGTGGAATTAATTTTATGTTAGGGATTCTTGTTGATTCATGAATTTATAATATCGTTTTTGTAGTATTTTTTTCATCCAGATCTGTAGTACTGTTCTTTATAATTTTGTTTATTTTTTTTTTCTAGAATATGCGCCGGTATTGATGCTCAAATAAAAACAATATAATATACTCAGCAATTGTTTTTGGATACATTTAGAACTATAAAATGCAAAAACAAAAAAAAAAATTTATTATTTTGGGTGACAAGGGCTGCGGGCTTTATCAAAAACCGCAGCCCTTTGTACAAGGAAGGGTTGCGGTTTTGGGCCTAAACCACAGCCCTTCACTTTTGCCGAAGGGCTGCTACGGCAAGGGCTGCTGGCCAAAAACGCAGCCCTTAGGGCTGTTTTGACCGCAGCCCTTGCGTTTTTATCCACTAGTGTAAAGGAACACAAGAGATTTTTACAAGGAAAAACTTCTTGGGCCCAACAAGAAGAAACAACCTCGACCACTAGGGATTTTAAACTCAACTCTTTCACTAATTAGGCCAAACAACTTTGTTACAACCTAATTCTACTCACGGGCCACACCTTGAGTTCCTAAACTCAAGTTCCTGAACAACTGTTCCCTTAACATTTGTTCCTCTCAACTTCACTTGAGGTTTTCTCACTTTAATTCGCTTCACTCAAAGCTCCTCTCTTACAGAACTTCACTCAAAGTCCCCTTACCCCAAAAACCAAAATACAATAGATCAAATAAAATTAGTGGAATTAGAGTAAGAAGGCAAAGAACAAATGGCTTTTATGAGAGAATGAAGGCACTGACACTTTATTTAGTTAAACTCACTAAATCACTTGGTCAGTCACAAATTGAAACTTAATTAGACATTAGTATTTATAGTGGTAATAACTTAGAACGTGGGATTAAAACATGTGTTAGTGGTAAAACCATTATCCCATGATGTTTCTTACCCGAAGGACCACGTTCCTCATTCAACCCATGATATCCATGATCACTCTTAAACGTGGGAGATAATTGTGTTACTGCTCCCTTAATTTTAGCAACCACATAAAGCAGTAATTCTAAAACCTGATTTAATTAAAAAGTATTTTAATTTTTAAAACCAAAATAAAATCCTTTACCAAAAATATTATCTTTAAAATATTTTCCATAAAAACCAAAAAGAATATTTATTATCTTTATAAAAATAAAATCTTTTCCTTAAAAAGATTT
The DNA here is from genome assembly GCA_947648045.1 of Beta corolliflora. Classification (NCBI taxonomy): domain Eukaryota; kingdom Viridiplantae; phylum Streptophyta; class Magnoliopsida; order Caryophyllales; family Amaranthaceae; genus Beta; species Beta corolliflora. Next base: position 4,569,785 of record CANSZD010002913.1, read on the forward strand.
TCCTTAAAATCAGATTTTTCCTTAAATAAAACGGTTACCTAGAATCTAGGCATAAATTACTCAACAGACATAATTAAACCGTTGTACTGCTTCATCCTAGGTCTAGTTCCTTTTAATAGTTAGTTCCTTTAACATATTAGGTAAGCGCCAGTTCGTCTGTTCCTTACAAAGGAACAAACGCTCATTCTCATTCTAAATTGCCATAGTTCCTTACCATTCTTACTCGTTCCCTTACAATGGAACTAGAAACAAAACGCCTCGCTTTAGTCTTCTTGCTCCAATGCTGCTCCAGTACCAAATCTCGAAACATCTTTACTTAGTCTTCAAAATCTCAACTTGATTTCTTCCTTGACTTAGTATTCTCTTTGTTCCTTTCATTGATACCTTGAAATTCATTCACTTAAACAACCTGTTAGTCCAATATTTAGTTTGCATCTTTGTTCCTTTGTCATCATCAAAACTAGGGTTCAACATAAGCCATGACCCCCAGTGCTTATCATCACTTCTGTCATCTTCTGGAACATGCACACAATCCCTCTCAATTTGCCTATCATACCGCACGCATAGCAGAACGTAGGGAGACGTTCATACTTTACTTCAATCATGACAACCTTACCATGAGAGCTACAAACTTTCATGATCTGACGAAGGGGTTTTTTTAACATTCAACATGACTCGAACCCTAGCAGATTTACCCCAAGAGATACCATCAAAATCCACCTCCAAAACCTTACCATAAGACCACCAAGTGTGGTAATGTGGCGTTTTGATCTACAATCCAACGACAAATTATATAATCGAATCCAAAACGGACAGTATGAAAGTTCTATTGCAGATGGCTAAACGCCACCTTCAACATCATTCATACATCATCACAAGGTGTTGGTCGAAAGTCCAAAGGCGGCCCTCCAACACCTTCGTTTGATCTATCTCCTATGCAAACTGCACCACAAAAAGACCGTTCTCAATGGGACGGAACAACACGTTCTTGATTATTGCCCAGATTTGATTCATGGTTCTCTTGAAAACCTCAAAATTATAAGGGTGTTCAATCATAACTTTTCCAACCATTACTAAGTCCAAAGACAGTTCATTCTCGTCTCCTTTAATACCGTCTAGGGAGACATTCTCCTCCTCATCTATTGTGATCTTTAGTCTCGAACACTTATTTGCGATCACGTCAGTCATTAAAGCCGACTCCAATCCCTATATTTGGGATAAATTACTCAAACAGTGAGACAAAACTCGAGGAAAATGAGACTTTCAACTCAAACCCAAGCGCGCTTTAGAGAGAGACTTTTTCCTGAGAAAATATATTAGTTGATTTGTTTGTGTATATGTATTTGACCTTTATAGAAGTCTCGAATCTGTACAAAATAAAATTGTCATCAGATCAGCGCTTTTGTTTAAGTAAAGATAAACTTTTTTTTTACATCGCGAAAATTGGCATTGATTAAAAAACGGAATTACAACCTAATGCTATTATAGCTAAACATGAAACATATAGCGAACAAACATTAAGGTGAGCTTCACTTGCTCTTACATAATAAACTAAGAGAAACCAACTTGTTGCTGATCCAGTCCAAATGAACCTCATCTTGGGCAATTTTTGGTAGATTTCAGTGACATGTCTTGGAGAAAAAGACCTAATATAATATGAGAGAGTTTGTAATAGCCCATATATTTTAAGCAGGTTTAATTAAGGGCTAATTATTTATCTTAAATTAATTACGATATTTTGGTATAAGTTGATGCATTTTGTTAAACAAATTGAATGTTTTAAAGAAAAAGAAAAAAAAAATCTAATCCATCTTTTTATTTCTATCTTTCGTGGCTTAATGAGCAAAAGCTACTAAGTTGCATTGTTGTCAACAAAAAAAACTAAAGCCCCTCACCAAAGATTAAAAACTCCATCCATCCTTCCTCTCTTTCACGATTTCCTCCTGTGTTCCTCTTCTTATGTAGAAGCCTCGCCGGAATATTTTCAGCTGCAACCAAAGCCTTCAGCGGCAGCTCTTCCGTTCTCCTACCTTCATCTTTGCTCGGTTTCTCCGATTGAAGTTATTGAAGACCCAAAACCCTTAAGTTTTCTCTCTCCTCTGTTTTTTGACAATCTGTTGCCTCAATTATCTACAGCATGTAATCCAGTTTTGTTCTCTGTTTCTTCATCAAACTTGTAGATCTCTTCGAGCTATTGAAGTTAGGCTCAAAAATTTCTTCAATCGGAGTTCGGAGCTATAAGTTATGACCTTTGCAAGTTTGGTGGTGCTGCTGCACTTCTTGATGCGTTGCTGCTGCTGTGTGTTCTTTCTTGCTGCATTGCTGCGTGTGTGTGTTATTGATGTATAGTTGTTGTTGGTGCTTGCAACCATCATTGCCTTCATCTCTTTTGTGGAGGTATAAGTTAAGCGATCTTCCTTCTCTTCTTTGATTATAAGATTCGAATCCCGGATGCAAATGGATTTTATTTTCTGATTTCATAAATAAATTTAGATCTCAAGCTTGTTATTATTAGCAAAATCAGTTGAGATAAGGATTTGTAAAATTTAAAGATTAAATTTTTCCTCTTTATTTAATGGATTGAAGCTTAGATTGTTATTGATGCTTCTTAAGTTTATAAAATATGATTTTTATAAATTATGTTGTTTGATCATATTCTTTATGAATTAGACTTGGGGTTAATTAGAGTTATCTTGTGAGATTGATGATGTGAGTTAGATTAGCGAAATGGTTGGTATATAAGGGTTATAGTAGTTCATGAAGGAGTTTCGAGAGTATGAGCAAGTCAATTTCTTTATTTGAATTGTAACGAGAATTAATATTAATTGTTGTAATTATTTTGTGAGGTGATTGTGGGAGGATAGCTATGGAGATATATGATAAGCTAAGATGGAGATCAAGTTTATGATTCTTGGAGTATTAATATTACTATGAAAGGTACACACATGTCCTTTCACTTTCCAAATATATTATTGATATTCCGATCAGTCATATAAACTATATAAGTTGATTTTGATATGTTTTCATAAGTTAAACTTGGGTTGTATTAAAAGTGGGATTTTGTACTAAATGGTTTGTGAAATACATGTTTATGAGGTCTAAGATAAAGGCAGAACTAAATTGCATGTTAAGTTCTATTGGCTATAAGTTATGTTGTTTTGAGACTCAATAGTATAAATTTGTTTGAGGAACCATGTTTTCTGATATTAATAAGGCTTGGACATTTGGTTTTAAATGAGGGTTTCACTATATTTTCAATATTTATAAGTTTGATTCTATGAGTTCAGTGAGTTATATATTATGGGAATGGATAAGGTTATGAAGCTCAATTATGATTTCAGAAAAGAGTTCGTTTATATATGGTTATAAATGTATAAACTTTATAAGAACATGATTTCTGTAAGTTATTGAGAACCTCGGTATCACATCTTGGTAAGATTAATTCTTGTTGGAGTTTCGTGTATGAATTTCTAAGAAATCAATTATGATAGTGGATTACCCATTTCGAAATACATACATTAGAGGTTAGAAAATATGGGTTCGGAGTTGTAGTTGTAATTTCAGAGTACGTTATAACATAAGTTTTGGAGGACTATATTTGAGTATGAAAATATGCGTGTAGTAAACTATGAACGAGTATAGTATGAACTGTTATTATAAGGAGAATAAGTTCAGATTAAAAATGTGACATTATGTCGTAGAAGGATACCAACAAGGACTATTTGAGGAATTTGGGTTTTGTAATATTGGAAAGTTATGCCAAAGTAGTTGTTGGACGAATTAGTAGATCGAAGAATTATGTTTAAGAATGTTAATTATTATTTGAAAAATGGAGTTTGCTGATTGTGTAAGTTTTGGAGTGCCAACGTCAATTAATGGGTTAGTAGCCGATATAAAAATTATATGGGCCTTAAAGATCAGACGACTATAAAAGTATATATTGAGAAGTATATATTGGGAAGGGGAGACACTCAACGTTGGGACATAAAAGTTAAATAAATGAGTTTTATAATAGTGATATCGATATAAAGGGCCGGGGCTGGAGTGATGATTTGGGGGAGTATCAGACACTAAATTTGAATTATGTTGTCTAAGTCGAGGGAAGGTTATAACTGAGGTTGGAAATTTCTATTATGGATATCAATGAGGAGTGCAAAAGAGCTTAGGAGTCTTATTTTCTAATTTGGAAAGTAAGGTTAGGAAATGGGAAGGTGGGGAATAGTATAAAATATTACGTATAAAAGTCAAGTTAGATAACTAAGGATGGAAATGTGAAAGTGGATTTCGAAAGTTCAACATTGATCTAAGGGTTAATAGAGTTGTTATAATAGGTTTGTGAGTCCAAGAGATGTTATAACCAAAATAAGTATTTGAGACGAAATACTAAATATTGAGAAGTAAGATTTGAAATGTGAAGGTCATATTAGAGGAATAAAGGATCAAGATACGGGTGATGGTTCAAAAGAATATCAAATAGAGAAGTATAACTGATACTTATGAAAGGTCATATCTGGAATTGGATTAAGTAAGAAAGTTTAAAGGTATAATTTTCTAGTAAGATAAGTAGGGTTACGTAAATGGAAGTTAGGAGAAAGGTAAATCTACACTAGTAGAATAACGACTATTTGCGTCTCACCATCTGTGTCGCACAACAGGACAAATGTCGCAGAAGACTCATTTACGTCGCATGCAACAAGGAATCGATGCAAAAGACGACCTATCTGCGTCGCACGTTTCTTTAGTGCGATGCAAAAAAATACTTGCGTCGGACTCTATGGCCCATCCGACGCATATGGTTCCCAGCCTGGTTGCATACGAAGCACTATCCCCGTCGAACTTAACTTGGATGCGACGTAGATATATCATGTGCGTCGAATGTAACTACACATCCGACGCAGATGACCTAGGCCCAACCTCTTTTTTATCCATGCGTGTCACGAATAATTGCATCAGGTATGATATGCGTCGGACCTTTTTATCCGTGCGACGCACATGGGCCATGAGGCCCCCTTCCCATTTTTATTTTCAAACCCAACAATTAGGTTTTTTCTCACTCATTCACTTATTCTCTACAGCCATTCTCTCTCTCTCTCCAATTGCTTCAATGGTATCTCACTCGCCGATTGCCCTCTCACCTGGAGTTTCGCATCCTCCTCTCAGGTTTACTCTCTTTCATTTTCTCTCTCTCATTCTCCTGCAATAATTCCAATCTGGGTTTTTGATTGATTTACTGAACTCCGTTTTCACGTAATTATAGTTGCCCCGGCGACGACGAAACCAGCCTTGTCTCTCCAATCTGGTTTCTCAAACCCTCGTCGTTTCGCTCGTGGTCTTCACCATCTGCATCTTTCTTGCGGCGGAACATCATGGTGTTACTCTCACTCGCCGGTGTTTTTGACGTCTCGCCGGTGTGTCGACAAGAGTTGATGGAGATTTGAGAGCGGCGACAAGAATGGAGATTTAGATTAGGGTTTGATTCTTAACACATCTTCAGATTTGAGGTTATGTTTTTATTTTTTCCCCCAAATTAGTATTGTTAATTGCTCTAGATTTTAGTTTTTTTAAATTGGATCTATGTATTTCAAGTTGTAAATTTGTAATTATAATTTTTTTTTCTCATAATTTTTTGTAAATTGGTTCCTTTAATGGTTGGAGATGTATTTTTAGGTTTTTGTTTGTGTTGATCTGATTTTTTTGGGTTCCAATTTTTTTATTTCATTCGTTTTTTGTGTTAATCTGATTTGTAATGGGTTAGTTTTTGAGAGGAGGGTGCGAAACTCCAGTTTTCTCTCTCTCCAATTGCCTCAATAATGCGTGTCATGATTCATGAATCAGCACCCAATTTTTTAATTTGTAATATTACTGCCATTTGCGTCGCATATAGCCTCGGATGCGACGCAAATGTCTCCTGCCAATTACTTGTATGCTGGGCTGTCATGTGCGTCGGACGTATCCCATGATCCGACGCAAATGGTTCAAGAATTGTGTCGTCTGCCCGTCCGACGCATATCTTGTGAGGGACATTTGCATCGAGACCTGTGCCGTCGGACCAATGTCCGACGCAAATGGTGGTCCCAGGTTCGACGCAAATCAATGATTTTAAACTAGTGCTAGTGTGATGGAGAATTTAGAAGTTAATGGTGTGTGTGACATTGAAATAATAGTGTCAAGACTAATATGAACATCAAGTTTAGATATTTAGGGTTGTATAGTTATGAGATATATAATTAAGATTGACCAAGATAATGAGTTTAAGTATATGTAATTATAAATTTTTGGATGGATAGTTGAGTCATGGAATAGTTGTTTATGACATTGAGATATGGAGTGAGATATCTTGACTTACAATAATAAACGTAGATGATTGATTATGATAAAATATGGTCATGGGAAATCTGAGATATTAGTGTGATAAGTTGGTCATACAAATATCATTCTAGTAATGTTGAGCTCATGTATTGTGAATAAGTTATCCTTCAAGGAAAATTTATATCTTGAAATTTCTTGGAGGCGATAGTGAGTTGCCAGAAGTTAAAGATGGAAGTCCAAGTATAAGGGACTAAAACCGTTATAATGAAGGGGAAATTGCAAAAAGGGAGTTAGAGGAAATATTATGGTCTATAAAGTTAGAATACTATAGGTTATACGTGCTTAGTGTTGGTCTCGCCAATAGTTCACCACCTTGTAAATCTATGAGAAACATATGCTATATTTTGATTACGTTATCGGTTCCAATTGTGAAAAACATTTAATATCAAAATCTGTTTACTGTCAAATGACGTTAAGGAGATGTAGATAATTCGAGATTTCAGATGTTGAAAAATGCTAAGTAATTTAGAATTGTGTAATGGATTTGGCATATGATTTCTAAGTCAAATCTCCATCATTTCCAAAGTATGTTTCCAAAAATGTTATGAACATGGATTTGTTATCTTATTATAAGATATGAATATATGCTATATGAATTTTCAGAACCATGTATATGAGTTTCGAAAGATATGAGTTTGTGAAATTAATAATTAAGTATTGTAGTTATGTTTTGTTTTATAAGGGAAGTAGCTGCGAAAGCAGTGACGAACAACATTTGTAGAGCGGGTTTGCTCCTTATGTGTTTAGAGCGGGTATTGCTCTGTTATGTAGGGTCATGACCTAAAAGTATTGCAAGCAGAATATAAGAAAGGTGGGGATACGTCCCTCAAAAGTCTGGAGACGTGGTTTACCCCTCTCCATTCGTGTTCCTTCCCTGAGTAAATATTCTGATGCTAAAGTATTGAGAAAAAAAACTGAGTTATGTTTGATAATGATGCTGATATAGCAAGATAATTTATGGAAAGCATTTGGGAAATTACTCAGTATATTCTTTGACATATTACGTTTGCATCCTTGGTATCTATAGAGAAGTATCTCTGTATTTTGAGCAAAATAATTGAGAAGTACAAATATATTGTTTATGGCTTTATGTGGAATCTTTGATTTCTTGATGAAAAGATATACTTTCGTGATTTTGTTTTAAGTACATTGATCTATGAGATATTAAAGTTCACATGTTAAGGTAATCTCTTTACTATGCATTTATTCTCTGTTAAATCACACTCAACAACTCGAATGTGTTTTAAGCCACCAAAAAGAATTTCTTGTTGGACAGTGTGTACTCAGTTTTGCTGACTTTGTTCTTGGAACCTGTCCTGGTGGGGGCAGAGTTCATGTTAGTGATTTGCGCAGGAGATGTTGAAGCTGGTTCGAGTGTGGTTAAAGGATCATTGGTGTTATGAGAGATGATTCTCGTTTGAGCTATGATGGATATTATATATATAGTTTAATCGAGAGAGCAATTCTTATAATGTATTGTTTTATTATTTCAGACATTTGGTTTGATCATTTCAAGTAATTGCATTTATATGTGGTTGATTATCGTGGGCCCATAACCCACAGGTCCCAAGATCGATTTGTTGATTATGTTTCCGCTGCGAGATAATATAATTCGAGGTTTATTAAGTGTAAATTGGAATTTGTGTATATTAAGTGTGATTAGATAGCAGCTTGGGACTGCGGGCTGTTACAGAGTCTGTTGAGATGCTCAACCCAGACGATCTTTAAAGAGAGATTGATGCATTTCATCTTGTTGAACCCTTTGTTCACAAGATGATAAATCCTAAGGTACTTGAGCAAAAATTTCTTCCTGGGATTCTACTGATGGAACTACCAAAGAAGCCACATCCTTTGGTGACTTCTGACCCTGCTTCGAGGGTACCCAGAGTTTTGCCCCGTAAGGCTAAAACTCTAAATGCATGGAGGTCGAAACTTGCCCCAAATCAAATTTGGAGGGCCTCCCAAAAGATTCATTTTTGATGTGTGATGACTTCCGAAGTCATTACATGAACTTGGGGTGAATTAGCTTGATTGAATTCGCCCAGTCTTCGGATCTGAAGATCCGACCCTGCAATCCCGAAACCAGAAGGTCGGACCACAATAGACATAATTCCTAACTTCGAAGGAGAACCGCCTCTCATCTTACCTAACACTCTGACTCCTACAGCTACTTGAACTATGCAATGGCAAATTCCAGGAGCAACTTCACTATAGATTGGATTTCCTAAATTATCGCTAGTTGTAGGAAACTAAGATCCTTCTAACGCCCACCTAGCACTACTAAATATCACCCTAGCACAACCATAGACAACATGGCAAGGATAATTAGATCTGGACACGACTAAACTAAGACTAAAACAGAAAACATAACCTAAATAAACTAAAGAACTTATCACCATAACCAACAAACAACATTTAACGACGAGGCTTCAATACACGAACAGGTGAAGAATAAAGAGCCTTCCTAGTAGCCACCCACTAATCGACAAGGGGGGAATGGGGAAGAACTGCACGCAGGCGGCGGCTACACGTGCTTCACGCCGCTTCTCAGGCAAACCGACCAACCTAATTTATGAAGCAACAACAACCACAAATAAAGGGACGGAGCAGGGGAAAGGAACGACGATACACCGGGGAACTGGGAAGGGGAGAGGGAAGGGGAGACACGAGGAAGGGAAACCTAGGGGGACGACAAAACGGGGGAACGTGGCGGGGAAGGGGGAAGGGAGACTCGCAAACGCTAGGGGGAGGGGAGACGCATGAAACGGGGGACTAGGAGAGGGAACAGGGGAAGGAGAATTAACCTATGCTACCCTATGCTACGAACTAGAATACATGGGGGCAGGCTTGCTGACGACCGATGGAGCGACGCACGCTCAGGCCGGCCACCAGCTAGCCTGCGTGGGCAGCGGGCGCTTTAGGGTTTCCTTTAGGGTTCGTGTTTTGGGGGAAAACATAGAGAGAGAAGTGTTTAGGGTTTTTCGATGCAAGTGTCGGAGATACTATAGACTATAGAGGAGAGAAAAGCGATAAACTTTTATTAAAGCTTAGTGTATGTCCTAGATGCAATTTAGACAATGAAAATGTAGAGCATTTGTGCGGCATTGTCCATCTTTCAATGATATATGGAATCTTCCTGATGCCCCCATGCTTCAGGAACTCAATTTCCTTTCTTGGCTTAAGGCAAATCTCTCGTGCAATGAAGAATTTTGCGGTATAGTGGAAGGTTTTATTCCCTTACTTGTGGCATGAAATTTGGAAAGATAAAAACAATTGTGTTTTCAACGGCAAAAATCCGTTAAATATAAACTATAGGGTTGGGTTGGGTTCTAATTTGAATATTGCCTTGTATGTAGACAATGGGATATATAGCATAAGGGTGGTTCGTAAAATGAAGTGACTATGATACAAGAGTTCCCTGAGACTATTTGTTTTGAGAATGAGAAGGGAATTCAAATGGAACAAGAAGTGGTCTATGAATGGAGGCCTACTAAATGTGGGAAATGTATGGGATTGGGACATACAGAGAAACAATGCCACAAGAAGGAAAAGAAGCAGCCAATTAGGAGATGGGTGGAAAAAAAGCAAAGGGCAATTGTTGATGCTGATGGTTTTCAGTAGGTGCAACGAAGAGCAAAGAATACAATGACAGTAGTTGCACCTGTGGTAGTGGAAAATTCTTTTTCTGCACTAAATGATGCAGAGGAAGTAGTGGATGCAGAAGAGGAAGATGAGGATCTAGGTATCATTGAAGATGCAAATGTGATGATCCATGAGAAGGAAGTGCAAGATGTTGCAGGTGTTAATAATTACAGAGGAGGGGACCTCCTCCCAATGATGGATAGTGTGATAAGCTGGAACACCAGAGGTCTCAACAACCCAAGGAAGCAACTGGAGGTAAAAAAATTTATTTTATCTCATAATGTTAGGTTGTTTGGGCTTCTGAAAACTAAGATTAAACCCTCTGCATTAGGGGATTTATATCTTAGGGTGTGTCCTGGATGGTGCATTACTTCAAATAATATGTGTGGTGGTAATGGTAGAATAATAGTGGGGTGGCATCCTACTGCATTTAATCTGAATGTAATTTTTTATTCTAGTCAATTGATTCATACTGAAGTAGAAATAGTTAATGGGGGAAAAAAATTTGCTTGTACTTTTGCATATGGTTTGAATGATAGAAAAGGGAGAGAGGAAATGTGGAGAGATTTGATTGCTTTGAGTCATATGGTTTTTGGGGCATGGATGCTTTTAGGGGATTTCAATGATCTAATGAACATAGATGAAAGAATTGGGTTGACTGTGAGAAGTAGAGAAATAATTGATATGAGGAACCGTATGGATGTGTGTTGTTTGAGAGAGATGAAAGTAGTTGGGAATTTTTTCACCTGGACAAATAAACAAGAAGGAGAACATAGGGTGTTTAGCAAGATTGATAGAGTTTTAGTGAATGAAGAGTGGGAGAAAACTTAGGAGATGATTGAAGCTACAGTTCTGCCAGAAGGAGAATATGATCACTATCCCATTGTCATTAGTGCACATCCTGGTGATAATAAAAAGAAACCATTCCGATTTTTTAATATGTGGTGTGCCTCTGAAAGGTTTTTAACCGTGGTTCAAGATGGATGGCCGAGACATATTCATGGTTCCAAGATGTACCAAATAGTGAGAAAGTTGAAATTATTGAAAGCAGATTTGAAGAAGTTGAATAAAGAAGAATTTAGGGATGTGTCTATACAAAATAGCATCACATATCAGAATATGATTGAAGCTCAGGCAGATCTGCATAAAAATCCTGTTGATTTGGATTTAAGACATAAGGAACAGTTGGCTAGAATGGAGTATATGGTAGCTCATAAGCAGTATACTAGTTTCTTGGCTCAAAAGGCAAAAATAAGATGTATAGAGGAGGGTGATGATAATACTAGGGTTTTTCATCATAGTGTCAAAATGAGGAGAGTTTAAAATAGAATCAATACTATTATGAATTCTCAGGGTGAATGGGTGCACACTTCTAAGGAGGTGATTCATGCTTTTTTGGATTTCTATCAAAAGCTGATGAGGAAGAGTGATGAAACAAGGCAAGTTGATCCCAGGATTATTGCTCATGGCAAGGTTTTAAATCCAGATCAGCAGCTTAGCCTTAGTCTCAATTTTGATCCAAGAGAAATCAAGTAGGCTCTCTTTTCTTTTCCCAATGAGAAAAGCCCTGGCATTGATGGATACTCTAGTATGTTTTTCAAAAGAAGCTGGGAAGTTATAGGAGGAGATGTAGTTAATGCCATTCAAGATTTTTTCAGCACTGGTTAATTCACTGCTGAAGGAAGTGAATGTGACAGCTATTACCTTAATCCCTAAGGTGAAGTGTCCTGCTGGGGTAGGAGATTATAAGCCTATTGCATGTTGTTCTTTGATTTACAAAACAATCACAAAACTTATATGTTCCAGATTAAGTCAAGTGCTTCCTGACTTAGTTGCTCAAAACTAGGGTGCTTTCATCTCTGGCAGACACATCATCAGCAATATTTTACTGTGCCAGGTGCTGGTAAAAAGATTCAATAGAAGAAATAATCAGGCAAAAGGTATTATGTTGAAAATTGATCTACGCAAAGCGTATGATTCAGTGGAGTGGAAGTTTGTTGAAGACCTTTTAGTGGCATTGCAGTTTCCTACACACTTCATCAAGTGTATTATGAGTTGCATTTCTTCACCTAGGGATCACTTTGATGATTAATGGTAGTGCTGAAGGTTTTTTTCCAGCAAAGAAAAGGTTAAGACAAGGGGACCCCGTGTCCCCTCTTCTATTTGTTATTTGTATGGACTACTTAACTCGAATCATGAGGTATATAGGTGATATTCAGGATTTCAAATACATGAAGGGGTGCTCTAGTTTGAACTTGAATCATTTATGCTTTGCATATGACTTGATGTTGTTCTGTAAAGGGGATGTAAAATCTGCCTACATATTGCTTCAAGGTTTGAAACTTTTTTCTGAGACATCTGGACTCCATGCAAATTACAATAAATCAACTCTTTATTGTAGTGGAATGTGTGAAGATGATATTCAAAGAATTAAGCTCTTTTCTGGTTTCAAACTTGAAAATTTGCCTTTTAGATACCTTGGTGTTCCCATAAGCAACAAAAAGATGTCAATGGCAGATTGTGAAGCTTTAGTGGAAAAAATGACCATGAAGATTAGAGCTTGGAGTACTAGAAATCTATCATTTGCTGGAAGAGCTCAATTGGTAAATTCAGTTTTGATGAGGTGCACAGTTATTGGTCTCAGATCTATATTATGTCTTCCTCTGTCATCAAAGAGCTCAATAATGTTTGTAGGAATTTTTTGTGGAATGGGAAAGCTGCTGGTGTTAAGAATGGTTATGTTAACGGGGAACAAGTTTGCTCTCCTAAGAACAAAGGAGGACTTGGTTTTAGGAACATAAATAAGTGGAATATTGCAGCTATTGGTAAACTGGTCTGGCACATTGGACAGAAAAAAGATGAATTATGGGTGAGATGGATGAATTCTGTGTATATTGAAGATCAAGATTGGTGGAGCTTTGAAGCTCCTCCAAATGCTAGTTGGGTGGTGAGACAATTGTGCAAAGTAAAGAATCAACTGAGACAAGTAAATATGCAGTCTTGGAGTTCAGATACAAAATACTCTATCAGCAAGGTGTATAAGTTGATTATTCCTGATAGAGAAGATTTGTATTGGCCTTCTGGTGTTTGGAACAGGATGACCATTCCCAAACACAGATTTATTACCTGGCTTGGAGTGCAGAACAGACTCCAAACAAGGGAGAAATTATGCAGCTATGGTATAAGTTCTGAAAAATCTTGTTGTATTTGTGGAAATGCTGATGAATCACACGCACATTTATTCTTTGAGTGTGTATATAGTAAAGAAGTGTTGGGTAGGATGTTGGAGTGGATTGGAATAAACAACATAACAAGATCCATTCCTCAATGGATCATGTGGATTAGAAGAAGCTACAAAGGTTCGAAAACAAGAAAAGGGATTCTGTTTGCAGTGATACAAGCAAGCATCTACTAATACATTTGGATGGAAAGAAACAAGGCATATTGGCAAGCTCATGTTACAAGTATCAATACTATTGTAAATAGTATACAATATACAGTTAGACATAGAGTTTTAGCTTATATTCCGAAAAAATGTAGTTCAGTTGATAAAAGTTGGATAGATAGTTTGTAATTAGTCTCTTTTTGTTTTGTAAGCTTTGTTGCTTAAGGGGAGTCTATTCTCCTGGCTACTCTAAGGCTGCTTAGAGCTAGGATGTATGGTTCTTTGTTTTGAATTCATTTCAATATACTGATTTGCTTACCAAAAAATATATATATATATATATATTTATATAGGGGCAGGATCACATGAGAATGCCTCTTACATGAGAAATGAGAATGAATCTCAACCACATGATTGGATTAGAGTTACACCACTTGTTCATTAGAGTTATATCCCCGAAAAAATCTTCGAGCCCAAAAAAAAAAATTTTTTTCAAAATTAATTTTTTTTAATATTTTTTTGGAGTTACATCACTTTTTCATTAGAGTTACATAACTCCAAAAAAAAAATTTGAAAAAAATATTTCGAAATTTTTTTTTTTTGGGCTCGAAGTTTTTTCAAGGGAATAACTATAATGAACAAGTGTTATACCTCTAATCCAATCGTGTGGTTAAGATTCATTCTCATTTCTCATGTAAGGAGTTATTCTCATGTGATCATATATATATATATATATATATATATATATATATATATATATATATATATATATATATATATATATAGGTTTTGAGAGCACCTAATAATCTGCAAAACGATATCTAAGAGTGTGTATTGGGTGTAATAACATATTACACCATAACTTATTATGTAACAACATCTTACATGTATGAACTAAAATTAGTGTTTCATGTCATTATAAAACTATTTCATGTCATTATTGGCGTGTTTCATATCATGTTGGAGCTGTCTCATGTTGTTTTTTAAAATTTATTTCATGTCATTATTACTGACTTAAATGTCATTTTTCAACAAACTTGTATCATTTTGAAGTGTACTGTTTCATGTCATTTTTCCCTATTTCATTATCATATTTCACCTATTTATATACCTTTTTTTTTTAAAGAGAAATTTCATAGATTGAAGGTCAAACGGCATCTACAATAGGTATTAAAGAAAAACAAGATACAACTAAACAAGGCTAAATCAAATTCGTCTTCGAATAAACTACAATGAACCAAATCGAGTAATACACCGCAGCCCCCTTGTATTTGCTGAATCAAGCAGCTATTGATGAGGAAGTCTGTCATTATGATATAGTTTGGGAAGAACATTCTTGATCGAGTCATGTTGAACGCATCCGAGATTCCAATACCTTCATGTTGAGTCTCGAACTTCAACCAATGAGAACAATTTCTCATACCTAAAAACAAAAAAAAAAAACATACTCACAACTCCCATAAGGGAGAATGAGATTTCCAAAACAGAAACTAAAAACCCCATAACAGGGTTTGAAAAGATCTCATAAAGAGAGACTAATTTATTAAACAAAACAATAAAATGAACTAAAAACTGAAAATAAAAGGGGAAAAGGGGCTTACCATGGATGAAATCATCCATGGCAGCCCCTAATTGATGAAGAAGGGGTAGGGGAGGCTAGGGTTTGAGAGAGAAAGAGAGAGGGAGGCTAGGGTTTACCTATTTATATACCTTATCATTATTATACCTATACATATCATTATAAGAGAAACTATATCATTGTTACTCAGTTTTATGTCAATTTTTCATCATACTTGTATCATTTTTCCTTATGTTATTATTATTTTTCAACACTTAAAAAACCTTGTCATTATTACACAAACTGATATCATGTATAAGAGAAATCATATCATTATTACTCACTTTTATGTCGTTTTTCAGCAAACTTATATCATTTTCCCCAATTTCATTATCATTTTTTCACCACTTTGTATACCTTATCATTATTACATAAACATATATTATGTATAAGCGAAATGAAATCATTGTTTCTCACTTTTACGTTATTTTTTAGCAAACTTGTATCAATTTTCCTACTATTTCATTATCATTTGTCAACTCTTTATATACATTTATTATTATTACACACACTAGTATCATTTATAAGAGAAATTATATCATTATTAGTCACTTTTGTGTCATTTTTAGTAAACTTGTATTATTTTGCCCTATTTTATTATAACTTTTTTAACTCTTTATATACCTTATCATTATTGCATAAACTCATTTCATTTATTAAGATAAACGATATCATTATTACCCACTTTTGTATCACTTTTAACAAATAAACATGTATCATTTTTCCTATTTCATTATCATTTGTCGACTCTTTATATACATTGTCATTATTACACAAACTGATATCGTTTATATGAAAAATAATATCAATATTACTCACTCTTGTGTCATTTTTCAGTAAACTTGTATCATTTTTCCTATTTTCATCACTATTTTTCAACTATTTCTATATATACCTTATTATTATTACAAACTGATATCATTTATAAGGAAAATAATATCATTATGAGTTGTCACTTTTATGTCATTTTTCAGTAAACTTATATCATTTTATCTCTTTGCCCTTTTTTCTAATTTTTTTTAAGGGGCAAGTAAATTAAAAAGTTATTTCTCTCTTCTTCCCCTCAAAACCTAACCGCCATCCACTACTCCACCTCCCACCCTTCACGACGCACCACCATCAGCATTGCCACACCATCATACTACCACACCACCGTGCACGATGCACCAGCAACACTACCACACCACCACACCATCACACCACCACACCACTGCTCACGATGCACCAACACACACCACCACATATCCCTTTCCTTCGTCGCACTCCCAAACCCTAATTTTCATTGTCGACTTCTTCCTCCCCTATTTCTTAGAGTTTTTCAGCTTTTTTCCCGTTCGATTTCGCTCGAACATTCGCAATTACAGCACTTCGTTGATTTCTTCGCAAATCTGTCTTGATTATTTCTTCGCAATTTGGTTCGAACAAATCGCAGTTGGAGCACTTCGTTGAGTTTGAAGGTGGTTTTATGGAGAGAATTTGCGGGTGGAAGAGGAGAGAGAAAATCAAGTTGGAGAAGATGCAAATGAGGGTGATGGATTTGCTTTTTAAATTGGTGGTGAATACATTCACACGTGTGAATATTTCGTTAGACTATGAATTATTGCATAACAGTTACACCTAAATCTTTGTGTGCATCTAATTGTTTGGGTGGGTTTTATAGTTTTCAAGAAATTGCTTCAAGGATTTTCCCACCTTCCAAATTTTATATCTTCTTGTTTTTAATTTCTAGGACAAATAACAAAAAAAGTTAAGTTGATAGGAAACTCTGAGTCGGTTTTATAATGGAGTAATCTATGTTCAAATCATTAAATGAAAGACACAAAGATACCCTAACTTTTGGTGGAGAACAAATGTCTTAAATTGTTTGTGGGTCATTTACCAAATTTGAAGGGTAAAGAGTATTATGGTGTAGATAATTCAAGAAAGTGTATAGAATATTTTGTGACAAATGTATTGAAATTCAAATATGTTTTTCTCTTACCCTTACATTATTCCCTCAAAAAAAAATCGCCACATTATTAAAATTAGATGTCTATATTAATCTAGAGTCTATATCTTAAAATTCAATTTAGATTTATCATATGGTAGGATTGACATTCTCTATATAATCTCTCAAAGCTTCTCTGAACTTATATATAGATATAATTAGAGATTAGATTGTTAAGGTGAATTATAAAATCACAATTGTATTATATTAACATAACTATATTCCTAATGTAATTCATATTGTTTCGTGAAGTGCTCCATATGTTTATTTAACGGATCTTTCACCAGGTACCCTTGAGGTTTTACGAAATTCATGAGGTACCCCTGCTGTTTCAAAAATTCATCAGGTACCCCTTAATTTCGCATATAATGTACCAGACATCCTCAATAACTTACTGGTGTGTTGATTATGTTAACTTAAATGACCCAAAATCAATTGACCCCTGTTCTAATTCCCCTAATATTTCATATATGCCCAACAAAGTCTTTTAAAAGCAGAAAAAACTACCTAAGAGGTACTAGGCTACTATTAAAACTATTTTGACCGCAGAAAAAGGACGATTTTATATCACTATGAAAGGATATTTTTGGCATAGTGTGGGTTAATATGCGAATTAGGTTAGGTTTTAAGTGATTTCAGGTAATTTAAGTTAACGATATCAACACCAGTAAGTTATTGAGGTTGTCTACTATATTATATGCAAACTTAAGGGGTACCCGAGGAATTTTTAAAACCACAAGGGTACCTTATGAATTTCATTAAACCTGAGGGATACTTGGTGAAAAATCCGTTTATTTAAGTTGTTCATAAAAGAAATGCAGGACGATACCAAGGAAAACCTAGTGTTTGCAGTTCTCTCAATCTTACTTTTTGGATCTTCCCTATTACTCGTGGTACTTCTCTGTTAACTTTTGGTACTTTTTTCTTGTCCAATAAGGTAATATTTAAAAAAAAAAACCTATGCAACATATTATCAATTCTTAAGGCAGCTCATCGAAAATTATACTCTAAATTTAATTCTCTTATCCCCGACAATATGTTTTTATTTTAAACATTCTAAAACACTATCTATCTCAATACTGAACTCATTATATATATGATATAAAATGCATATTTAACATCTCTATGCTCTTTGAAAATTTCTTTTATACAGTTATTTTACCAAATCAGAAGCTAAAGCAAATTATATTCTGTAATCTTTTAACATCATAAATTGAATTCATGCATTTTGTAGAAAGAATATCTGCTACACAACAATAAGACGATCGACAAAGAAATTTCGTCCTCAAACAAGCATAAAAATGACAATTCGAAAAATAGTTTCCAAATTTAATGTAAAAATTAACAAATCAATGAACAAAAAGTGGTGATAGTAAAATTCATATTAAATAAAATGGCCAACCAACACAATATTATTTGTAAATATCAAACTCAACCGATACAATTAAATTGTAATGCAAAAAAAAATATCACATTATAACAAAAGGAGTACATATCGTCCAGATCATCAGTGTCATGAAATGATCAAAGCTAATAGTAGGAGACGTTGAGATAGTCATCGACATGTATTGTCACTTATTAATGACTCTGCTTATAAGTTGGCACACAAACTCCACCAGCATCAGAATGACTACTCACGTCATAGACGCAAGCATATCTTTCACAACATTTAAATCCAGTCATACCTCCACAAGATTCATAAAGAGATCGGCATGTTCTTTCTGGCATACAAACTCCTCCAGCATCTGGGTAATCACCATCAAGTATGCAACGTAATCCTTCACAACATTTCAATCTGTTGAAGCCTGCACAAAGTTGATAAGCATTTCGACACGATTTTTTCGACACACAAACTCCTCCGGCATCTGGATAATCTCCGTCAAGTTCGCATCTTAGTCCTTCACAACATTGATACCCAGCGATGCCTCCGCAAAATTGCCTAGCGCTTTTACATGTTTGTCGCATGCAAATCCCAGTTGCATCTGGGTAGCTGCTTTGGAAGATGCATTCTAATCCTGTGCAACACTGGAATGCAGCTATGCCTCCACAAGATTGTTGAACACTCCTGCATGTTCGTTGCCCAAGAGAATTTGGAGTTTTGTCAATCTTTTCCGCCCATATTGGAACTGAAATTAAGCAGTAGTTACTAGAGTGGCAGCTCGGTGCGTGGTAACAAAATTTGGCCATCAAACCTTAGCTTGCAATAGAACTTATTAGAAATACAACAATTACAAACTAAAAATAAAAATAAAGAAACTAGATTAGGACGAGATTAAACTATGTCCTTAGGATAATATTAGCCCTACTAATATGCTGACGGGATTAAGCCGCTAATTTACCCCCAGGATTCCCCAATCTACAACGTATTTATAGTTACAGCAAATCATCCGATCCATCCTATATGAATGTGGTTAGGGTTTTGAGAGGAGAAGAGTTTAAAGGAAGCAGGAAAAAACTAATCAACAAAGTAACGTTCTATCAGAAGGGGAAGCTTTTTGAGCGGCTACAGTAAAATTGTAGTCACTACAATTACTTAATCTCAACCCTTCATTTTCAGTGACTCCCCTTGGCCATTGATTTCGTTGTCGGTCTACAAAATTTTAAAAAAATTGCCGAAACCTAGTTGAACTGTTAATTGTGAATTTATTAATGTATAACTGTTAGTTTTAGTTTTAGTTTAATTATAAAAGTCATATTAAATAAATAGTGTAGATTTTAGATTAAAAATGAATGGTATATAGATTAGACAAGTTATCATGGCTACTACAATTTTATTATAGCCATTGTAAAATTATCCATCAAAAGGTATATAAAATGACTGAGATTGGCAGTTAATTAGAAACTGTCAGTTTGATAATATCCCATTAAAACGAATTAAAGAGAATAAAGTTAATTGTTAATTAATACTTTAATCTCTTTAATTAATAATCCAATGACAAGTACATCCAAGCCCAATGCTCCATTAGGCCCAATTAGTCAGGCCCTTTTACCTATTTCTCCTAAAACCATGTGCCTAAAGAAGTGAGTAAGCTAATAAAAGCCGGATAGAGTAGTATACTATGCACAAGAGTCAAAATAAAGACAACAACAACATTCTATCCCTTCCACGTGCATCAAAAACCCTCACTCAGCCTCACTAACAAAACATTAAAGTCTATTATACAAAAGAACTTCCTATATTTTTGCTAACTAACCAAGGCTTTTTCACTACTTAGGAACTTCTAATTCCTTTAATTATGTCAAAACTAGATAAACACTTATTTACCCTAAAACTGAGTATTAACAAGACACAGAATTTAGGTATCATATATATAGCAAGACACAACACACAAGTGAACAAATATGACAAGTCATCCTTATTGAAATATATACGTAACAATCTTATAAAAAAACATTAAACACAACCTATTCATAGACAAGAATTTATCCTATTGTAGCATATATTCTTCAATTCATGAAGAGCTACTCAGTTACTATTTATGTAGTGAAAGATGCAAAATTTTGATCATGATTTCTAATTTATACATATGACAAATAAAATAATAATGCGATGTTGTTGGATCTATTTCAAAATATAATTCTAAATCATCATTTTTCAATAATTTTAATTAATACATAATTAAAGGATATTAAATGGTCAAATTTGTGCATTTTAAACCGTGTAAAAGGTAAATAAATAGTTATCCATGGAGCCAAGGGAGTATTAGTCTTCGCGAAAACATAAAAAGAAAACTCATTTGATACAATGCACAATTACAACACCCAATCATTAGTTATTTAAAAAAAAAAAATCGCGTGATTGCTAACTCTTATGGGTTTATAATCAACTGTCCCCCTCATCATATACTAAATTTATTTTTCCAAAATAAAATAATAATGAAAAACAAAGTCACAAGCTTCAATAAATGTTTTTTTTGACCACAGCGTTCTTCGATATATTCTCTATAAACATAAATTTTAAAATTTCAATATACTCTTATAATCTATAATATCAATGATAATATATATGTTTAAAACTTGCAATTCGAATATGTATGTAAAAGATATCTCTACATTGCACAAGCTAAACTACTAACTGTATGACAAATTACATAACACTAGATGCTCACAGAGATAAATGGGTCGGACTTGAGCCGATACACAAAACTTTTTTGTTGTTATACACACCCATCCTCAAACCAAAATAAATATTAAATGATCATAATGAATGAATTATATAAAATAATGAAAAGAACAAGAAGAAATTAAAAGGGTACATACGGCAAGTCAAGGATTAGATTATAGGGTTAGAAGTGGAACTTACGTAGGAAGGTTAGGAAGGCGGCCAATACAACTATTCTGAGATTCCTTCCCATCTGCATATAGTTTGATGATTGCATAACAAACTCTATGATCAAGGAATTATTACTCTCAAGAGGCCCAAGAGTTGATTATATTGTTATTTATGGGGATTACTTCACCAATAGGATAACAAATTTTGTTCTTAGAATAAGATTTGACCAAGCATTACTTTGCACGTAGTGGTATATATTATTGCATCCATCAAATGAATGCAATAAGATTTAAATCTTTTATGCTGATTGGTTCAGCAATCTAATATATATTCCCTATAATAAGATCCTCCGGAGCGTTACTGATTTGCACGAAGTGATATATGCTAGAATTTTAGGTCTTTTGTCCTTATTAAATTGCATTCCAACAGTTGTATGGAATCGGAACGCCTGCATCCGAGAATTTATTTATTAGATTTGTTTGATTTATACGACCATGTTGATTTTATTGAATGATTAACTTAAGATTTTGGAGTTTAGATGATTTTAGGTAGAAAGACATTTTTCATTGGAATAAAGTACTAGGTTTCGGTAATGAAAAACTACACAAGGATTGAAGGATCGGAAGAGGTAAATGGCATTTTTGTTGACACTGAAAGTGCACCATAGAATTTATTGTATACAAGAATAACATTTGTAATTTTTAATAATGTACTTAATCTAAAACTATTATTCAGCTTATCTCTCTATCCAGGCCAAACGTGTTTTGATTTTGAAAAATATATTCGGGGTCATACTTTCTGACATTTTTGAAAGCTAACTTATTGTTTTTTCCGTGAAATACCAAAAATATAATATAATACGAATGTTCTTTTAAATTTTTCGGAATGTTCAATTACTAATACAAAATGCGGATTAATTACAATTGAACGACTAATCACTATACAAAAACAACTTGACACCATAACAACCAATATAATTTATATTTCATGTTCCTAATTGGACAATATGTATTATGAAAAATAAAAACGTACATCGAAATACTTCTTACATTGATTTAAAATTCTTTTTGGTGATTTTTGATGGACGATTGTAAATGTACATGACATATTAATTAGTAACTAAACAACGCATCTTACGTAAAAAAAACATATGTTACAACACGGATTATTATATTATTAAGCTATTTTTGGGGATTTAGTTGGGCAATTGTAAATATATAGTTGATCTTAGTATTCGAACATTGTGTCTATGTTAAAAAAACATATATTGTGTAACTGATTTTTACTATGTTAAGTTTTTTTTTTCTTTTTGATGATTTGTGTAAATGAACATGACAATGTTTTGAAATAATTTTGAAAAACTTTAGAGAACATTATATTAAATTTGGGTCCCAACTCCATATTTCAAAATTACAAAATGTTCATCTTTTTTATATTAAACATAACTCAATTAGTAGTTGAACCTTACGTTGTTTTAAGATGATATTTGAAGAATACTAAAGAACATTAGAGTAGGAATCAGAGATTGTGCTATAGCGACTAGGCCCATAGCCACAAATATTAAGAAAAGTTCAAAAAAAATAAGGAAAAGTTGACAAAAACTAGAGAAAGTTTAAAAAAGTTAAAAGATAAATGGAAGAGTAAAGGACGATCAAAGTTGACTAAGTCCCTAGCTATAGTTTCACATCTGAAATACTCGCGTGCAAGTTGCAACAATCCTTTGGTAGTTGGTACGTGTCTAGAGCAATTGTTTCCCCGAAAAATATTATGAAATGAATATCTCTAAAATGGTCAAACCAAGAGTTATTTATTACGTAGTAAATTACTTACGAACATCAAATTGAAGCAGTGAAACATAAGCAGCACACGCCCATTTCAAATGCAGTGGATTTTGCTTTGTCAATAATGACTTCGCTTACATTTTCCACCTATATCTGGAATATTAGCATCATCCAATACACACTCAAGTCCTTTACAACATCGGCGTTCTATGGCTGTAAAGCCGCCGCAAGACTGGCCGGCTTTTTGACATGATTGTCTTTTCTTGCAAACTCCGCTAGCATCTGGAACAACGACACCGTCTATTATGCAATCTAATCCTTTGCAACATTGAATTACGTCGATGCCGCCGTAAAATTGGCCGGGCTTTTGACAAGTTGTAGTAGTTGGCTTACAATGTCCACCTGCATCTGCGAAATCGCCTTCAAGAATACACTGTAGTCCTTCACAGCATTGAAATCCGGCAATGCCTCCACAAAACTCGTTAGTTTTCTTACATGTTCTTGTTTCATCAGCTGCTGTGAGGGTTGTGTGTGTAAGAAAGCAACAAGGCAAACACAAAGTTAATTAGATAACAATCTCTAAACAAACTTTTCATTTACCAATCGGAGAATCATTCATGCATTCTCCACCAAATTTACGTCAAGGGGGACATTTTGATAAATTCATTTGATGTGAGACTTGTAGATCAATATCTTTAATAAGTCTTTTATTCAATATTTAACATAGAGTTGGAGCAGTGCTGACTTTCTTTTCCCTTGGTGATTAGTACCGGACACATGGTGTTCTAAATGAATATATACTCATTTATAAATAATGTACATAACAGTAATTGATAAAAAAAAAATTTAAAGATAAGGAGAATTTCCTTGTAAGGAGGGGGAGAAAGTGAAATTGAGGATCATTCTTGTAAGGGGTGAGAATCGAACCCCTATCACACGTGATAGGGATGGAAAGAGGGCCTTAGAACCACTAATCGATAATGTATTATGAATATACTCATTTATAAATACGATTTTGATATATGCAGCCCTTAGGGCTGTGCATAAAAACTAGTAAAAACACAAGTTAATACTTACTTATACTCCCAAAAGAAATCTATTGAAATAATTAAGAATTATTAATTGTTGACCTATTAAATGCTCCCCAAAACTACTACTCCCTCCATTCCATATTATAGTGCCTGATTCTATTTTTACACGGGTATTAAGGTCAATAGAATCTAAGAGGAAGGTAAATAGTATTTGCGTATTGAAAATAAATTTTATGGGGAAAAAGCCGATTTTAGGAGAGATAATGACAATAAGTGGTGAAAGAGCATTAAATGCATGATTAATTCAACCCTTGGGTTGAATAAACAAAGCAAAAAACTATTTCCAATAAGCAAATAAATAATGGTGGCACAATTTTTCTAGGAAAATCATGGAAAAGTGTCGAATCAAAAAAGGAAACAAAAATTACATTTTGGGACACTTTAAAAGGAAAGAAACACTATAATATGGGACAGAGGGAGTAAGAATTATTTACTATTCACCTATTAAATGCTCCTCAAAACTACTAAAAAGTATTAATTGTTGAGAACTCACAATATTCCCTAATACTAACTACTAAGAAGAACTCCCTCTGTTCCATCATATAGTGCTTACTTTTTTCTTTTCATGGGAATTCAAGAGAATGAAGTGAGTAGTAGGATTCTCTGAAAAGGTATTTAATGAGATACATATGTCTTGGAACTACTTCTTTATTTTCCTTTTCATTAAAAAAATCAAAAAGTAATGAATTTTCCATGGAATAATGGTGCAAAGCAATAAATAGGACAACCCAGTAGAAAATAGAAATAGAAATAAATAAATAGTGGAATCCAACTCATCAGCTTTAATAGTTTGTTTAATTCTCTATTTCTAGTTGGTCAACTACCCACCGGGTAGATGTAGCATTGCCGCACATTTTGAAAGAAATGTAGGAATATTTTGAAAAGTTTGTGTAAAAATTGAGGATAATTTAGTCAAAACAAATTAATAAAAAATGAAGTAGGCACAATATTTTGAGACACCCAAAATGGAATGTAAGTACTATATTATGGGACGAAGGGAGTATTAATTTTTTTTTATGGCTTCCTCTTGTTCATAGGCTCATAGCTCACATACTGTAGAGAAGAACATTCATTATGCAGCAAATTTAATCAAAAAGTCAGACACTAGTAAAATCTTAGACATGCAACTATTCGACCATTGATAATTTAATCCAAGAATTTTATGGAACCTAAACATAGAAGATGAAGTGGATTAATTAAATCAAATATTGTATGTTACTCCCTCCGTTTCATAAAAATTTTCTCTCTTTTACTTTTCACGCATGCCAATGCAAAACTTTCGACACTCATATCTCTAATTATGTATTTGTAAAAATTATAAAAAATAGATATTAATAAAATACATATTGAGACGAATCTAACAAGATCCCACGTGACTATATTATTTCTTATGTACAAGTCACAAACAACGGTCAAAGTGAAACTTGTGAATAGTGAAAAATGTCAAATAGGGAAGATCTTTAGGAAATAGAGGTAGTATTTCTTTGTCCTTTTAGTGTGCAAGAATGGGTGGAGAAATAGAAATTGAAAAAAAAAAAAAAACAAAATTTGCCTCTTACTTGCTTCGTTTGATGCTGAGAATTTTTCTGAGAGGGGAATAAAAAAATAATTTGGAGAAGATGAGTATTTGGTCAATTAGGGAGAAGCAAAATTGTCGTGTGAAGTTGTAAAGTGAAGTTCAATTGTTTTTATTGTTATGTGTGATATTGTTTTTTTTGAGGGGTATGTGTGATATTGTTTAATTATGGGTATTCACTTCTCCTCATAGATTTTGTTTTTTTTTTTTTTGAGGGGGGTGATTTTGTTTTTTTTATTGAAAAGATTAAAGTAATTAATGTTTATATACAGTCCTTAGGACTGCATATATCATTTTCGTTGTAAATAATGTACATAACACTAATCGACAATGTATTGTAAATATATAGAGAACATGCTACTATTAACATAAGTCGTTTACTTTTAGTCCAAATTTTATCTTATTGACTTTGAGAAATAGATATATTTATTTAGCATCATGCACATAATGTTCTCTGATGCCGGATGTAGGAACCCTGAGATACAGGTAAATGAAAGATAGATTAAGGAAGGGGAGCACATTTACCTGATATGGTTAGAAAAGCCGCTAAGATAATTGTCATGATGAGGATGATGGAAACTCTCGCCATTTGTATATATGTTAGTGATGATGATAGAGCAAATTTTCAAAAGTGATGGAGAAAGCAAAGACTAGATGAGTATATATAGCAGTTAATTATGATGATCGATTTGTTCAATTCACCATATTGTCACGGCTTTAGCCTTTACGTCATCGGTATTAAAATATCTATGAGCTGTACATGAAAAGAATAATAGATAGTAGTAGTATTAGTAGTATGATAAGTTGGAAAAATCCTCATATTAATGTTAAAGTCTCCCATTACCCATAGTCCCATCTCATCTTGCGCCCACGTTCATTGACTTTACGTTTTTGCCGCTTCACGACTTACTTTTTATGCAGTTCTCTACTCCAACTTGCTATTCTCAGCCCTGGATTAGATCTAAGCCGCAGATCTGTGGGCCATCCACAAACTACCACTTATTCTTAAATAAGAAGTTTCGTTTATTTATATATACACGGTTCAGATAAAAGATATTTCATTTTTTCTAGCTGGACTATTTGCGACAAATTTGTGTTTGCTAAAGCTGTGGAATATGTAGTCTTTTTTTTTGTGAAGAAAGGAACAATTAAATAGAACTGAAAATAGAGTTATTACAATCCGAGATGTATGTATTCATCATACAAAAGTTAGGGGGCTAGGGGAACTCCCTAACAGTATTCATACAATCATCTAAACTTCTAGCCTGCTTAGCTAAACAATCCACAAGCTTGTTGACTTCCCTCCTTACATAGCAAATCTTGATGTTAGGATTTTCTTCACATAGCTCCCTCCATTCCATAATCAAAGGGTTGAGGGTGCACCAAATATTAGGTGGGTGACTGATTACTTGGGAAGCAGTTAGATTATCTGTGAGAATAAGACATTGTGTTAGATTCAACCGAGTGCACATTAGCAAACCTTCCCTGATGCCCAAAATTTCAGCCAAAAGAGAGTTACGAGAGAAAGAGCATTTAACAAACCCAAGGCACCATGTGCCAAAACTGTCTCGAATAACTCCTCCAATACCCATGGGCATGTTTTCGTTAACGAATGAGGCGTCAACATTGAGAAAATAAGGGGCAGAACTCGTGATGTGGGATTGGATAGGTGGAGAACTCACACTGGGCTGTGGAGAATGGGCGTGGTAGACCTCGTTTTTTAGTTCCAAGGCCTGCCTTTTCCCTTGGCTAATGATGTTGGCTAAGATCCTAGGTTCTCGCTCAAAGATAAATTTGTTTCTACTTTTCCAAATCTCGAAGCATAGGAAGGGGAACAACAAGTTCCATTCCACCCCATGGACTAGATCTGTATTTGATAGGTTCTTACAAAGCCAATCCTCTAAAGTACCACCCTGGAGTTTAGGAGGGGCAATACTCGTCCAAATTTGGGAAGGAATAGGGCAAGTCCGAAGCATATGATCACAGTTTTCAGAATGGTAGTCACAACACACACATTGGGAGGAGGGAACAATTCTCCTAATCACTAAAAGTTCATTGTGCGGCAAGCGGTCCAACCACACTAACCAAAGGAAGAATCTAATCGTAGGAAGGGCGTGAGCTTTCGAAATCCAAGTTACATTGATGTGGGTGTTCGAGGATAAGTATGGGAGGCTAGCTCTATAAGCTTGGGCTAGGGAAAAACCTTTATGAGAGACAAATGTTGAGGATAGAAGGTCAGGACCACTAAGACTTCAGGGGGGTAACAACTTGGATCCTCTTAAGGAGCTGGAGTCCTGGAGAGGAAGGTGGTCCGAGAGATTTTGAAGTTGTCATTCCCCATCTACATAGAGTTGTGCGATAGTCATGTTCTCCTCCCCGAAATTTAGCGGGCCACAAAAAGATTTCTTAAGCTATCGGGCCCTAGCCATTTATGTAGAGTCTAAGATGGTTAACCCCCCCCCAACACCCTTGGATTGTAAATGGATTTGGAAAATTATCTCCCCTCCAAAAATCAAATTTTTTATATGGACGTTTTTCAAAATCGAATTCCCCACAGGGAACTCCTGTTCACTCGACATATGGTGGACTCTAATGTGTGTCATGGGTGCCCAGGTTTGGTTGAGAACACTATTCACATCTTAAGAGATTACCCCAAAGCGAAGGAAATATGGAACCACTTCCACCTAGCCCCTTTGTTCTTCTCTGACCCGCTTCACTCCTGGCTTCAAAATAACTTGTGCATACACCAAAATCAAAGAACCAGTTTACATCCCCTACCTTGGAGTACTCTTTTCTCCTTTATCATTTGGACTATATGGATTCGTAGGAACGAAAAAGTGTTCACTAATACTTCCAGAGAGGCTTTGGTGTGTGAAAGAGGCCAACTTCCTAGCTTGGGAGTTTTTCTCCTCCTTACTCAATGACAGTCACATGCCTCCTACCCCCCGACCCAAACTTGGCTAAGACCCCCTAGGGGATGGTAAAAGATCAACACTGATGCTTCGGTTTCTACTAAAGATAATATTGCAGGGATAACATTTATTGTCAGAGATGAAGATGGAAGCTGGGTTGGTGGGCTACAAGCCCAAAGAAGAGTGACAGACACAAGGATGGGAGAATTGATTGCCATACATGAAGCCCTGAAATTAGCCCGAGAAAAGGAATGGAGCAACGTTATCATCCACTCATATTGCACAAATGCATGCTATACAACAGATTCTTCAGGAGAAATTTCCAAGGGATGCAAATATGAACATTACTATTTTGTGCAGGGACCTTATATCACAGATGCGTGGTTTGAAGATTGAGTATGCTCATAGGTCCACAAACAAGGTTGCGGATAGCCTAGCTAAAGAATGTAGGATGATGCAGGGGAACCCAAATGATATTGTGTATCTTACCCACCCACCTAATTGTATTTTGTCCCTCTATGAGGATGAGAAACATTGTAATCCCCCGTAAATTTATTGGATTTTATAAATATATTTTAATGTATAGTTATTTATATTTGAATATCACTAGTGGAAAAAACATCAAGTGCTCCGGTTAAAAACCGCATAAGTGCTCCGTATTTGACCAGTAGCAGACGCCATACGAGCACTTGAGTATTTACCAAGTGCTTCGGTTGAAAACCGGAGCACTTAGATTTACAAGTGCTCCGGTTGTCTTAAAAACCGGAGCACTTGTGAATTTTATATGCTCAAAGTATGTCAAGTGCTCCGGTTGATGAGAGAAAACCGGAGCACTTGTGAATCAAGTGCTCCGGTTTTTTCCTAACAACCGGAGCACTTGAGGTATTTTTTTTTTTTAAAAAAAAATCGTTGCTATTGATGTACAACAGCAAGCATACAGCAACAACAGCTAACTGAGTCATAGTTGGGATAATTTCTGTCATTTCTCAAAACAGCAATGCCAAGCGAAAATATTATACTAAGTTCTGAATACATACTTTACTTCAGGTAAGGACTAAAAGAAACCAGTACAATATTTACAATATAAACAAAGTTCAACTTAGTTTTATGACAGTTAGAAGGGGCAGGCAGGCCTTACACAAGAGTCTTCTATGATTCAATTTTGGTATTCTCTTCTACCCTATTTGTGTTTGAGGCAAGTCATTCTGCTATTTGGATTCAGAATATGCCAGGACGAGTTGTATGAATATCGGCATTATTCGGTCATGTCTCCGGTACTTGAGCAATTATGTGAAGGGTTATGAAGAAGAATATCTCTGATGCAAATAGAAAAGCAATGCTGTTGAAGCAGCAATAGCATAAGGAAATATAGTCCAGATACCCTGATTCATTTAAATGAAAACAGGTAAGAAAAACAAAGGTGCGACTTGAAGGAAGGTTAATAAAATGGAAAATTGATCTAATTATACTACAAGCTTTTGGACAAACTTACCACAACAGTAGCAACGATAAAAAGACGGCATTCTCTTAATAAAAACCCAATTTCCAACTGCAATAGCCACACAGAAAATGAAGTGCAATATGTTAGCCTCTCAGTTCAATGAGATTGAGTTCCAATAAGGTTCATGGTGATGCTTCTCCACCTCTACGTATGTATTTTTCTTCATATATTTCCGTCAAACAGTTCTGGTTTTGGGTTTACAATATCCCATATTTTAACTATCAAAATATGATTGATATTCTCTTGTTACTTTGATCATATGTAATAGAAATTACAATTTAAACATTAGTTTGGTATAATAATTAGTATAGTGATTAGTGATAGAAAGATTAGATCTGAATTAAGAGAATTCTAACCAAGTATCAATTCAAGTCAACCTAACATGACTTGATTGCTAGCTTGGCTCGAACCGAACATTAATTAGGCTAAGCCACACATGTGTTCCAGATAAATACCTAATAAAACCTGCAACTACTAGTGGAACAAATTAAAAGAGATTTAAATAGAACAAACCAAAACCTGTCCAAAGTGTAACTTTTTTTTAAAACTGCAACTACTACATTTTTTAAACTTTGATTGAATTTGGCAACTTGTTTTTTCTATTGCTGCAGAAAGTGCTTCAAAGAAATCATATGGTGTATCTAAAAAATGCTAATCCACCTAATAATGCAAGCACTACTACAGTACTAATGAACTAAGATAATTATGCAATGCACTAAATCTAAAATATGCACCTACAGTGGATCCTAAACTAAACCCGTGATACCAAATTCGTTAAAAGCATTATGATGCAAAATCTAGATCATATGTAGTGCTCTAAACAAATGACACCTAATCCTAGTATTGTAAGATTACTAAAATTATGGAGACAAATGTCAACCTTTTAGATTGCTCTAAAATGTTACTAGCAAACATATGGTTTGGCAGACTAAAATAATACGGTGGCAGCAAGGTTCAATGCATCAGATCATATAATTAGCTCTCACATATACAATATAATAGGCTATCAACCTACAAATCCTATTACAGCAGCATCATAAGACATCACAAGGTTGTAAACATGATTCAAATTGTACAAACTCAAGTAATGCCACAATTCCATGAACCGCAGCAAAAGAGTAATTCGACACACAACACATATGATTATGGCATAAACATACCATCATTACTAGTCTTCAATCAATAAATCCTCCAAAAGTGTCATGTACAACTCAAATTATAGCAAATTAAAAACAATTCACCAATTCCTCATATATAAGTCAAAGTAAACAAATAAATTCCACTTCCCCACACTAAAATCTGACATTGTCCTCGATGAAAGTGTAGGAGGCAAAAAAGGGTAGTTAAATGCATTAATAGCAAACAAATGTAAAAGGATAGGGACAAGAAAGTCACCTGGAAGCGAGAATTCATTGACTCCACAATCCTTTTTGGGTCCACCTTAGATTCTTGTTATGACAAATGCTTTCAAGTTCACCCTCTGCAGAAAATAGAAATACAACAACAATTGAACGATCAATATCTCACGTCCAGCAACAACACTTTTTCAAAAGATAGCAACACTTCAATGATGATAGCTCACCAACAGCCACTTTGGTAAGCCCGGGAAGATCAATCAGCATAAGATTAACAACTGCTAGAGCTGAAAAGGGTAATTAGTGCACCGCTATATTGACAAAGATCTAGGTACTACATTCACATGACCACTTCAGAATATGGAGAGAGATTGATAGATAATGTGGTCTATCAATATAACATCTTATATGAATGTGGCGAAAAAAGAAGTACTGAACAACCAAAACAATGAATAGGAAGCAAACTGTATACTGATTAGACCAACAGCAAACAACAAACCATATAATGATTAGACCAATAGCAAACAGCAAACCATCCACCATAACTGACCAGCAGCAAATAGAATATTGGTAAATGGTCTGCTAATCAGTCCACTGACTTCAACAACCTCCTATAAAGTAATAAAATGCAGCTGCAAATAGCGACCTCGCCAATTTTCAAAGTTTTGGTTCAAGGACTTCGAGAGATTCAATAGATATGGCGAAGCACAGAATTGAACTTTCGGATTCAATATCTAAGACCAACCAACAAAGTTTAGGGTCTAAGCCTAGTAAAAGGAAATAAGTTGCCTCATTTCAATTTGAAGGATACTAATTCAAGTTGTAGAAAGAGCCTCTCCATAAAAGTGTGGCTAAGGAATACATGCATTAAGTCATCCTCCATTACTCCATTGCTCTTGCTGAACCTGGGAACAGATAATAACAGTTTTTCAGCTTCTTAGAGTTATGCAACATGAAAAATCGTCTAAAACAATTTAATACACCATAATTCATTATATACTCGGATAGCGCATCACATACAACATCCAATAACTTATCTCTCCCAATGAACACTGTTGTGCGCCTTTTGTATAGCTCAAACAACAAGCTTTTAGTTCCACCATCTTTCTCAATAACTATATTATTAATAAACAGAGTTTTGACCAGGCGACTACCATTAGATAATGGTTCAAAACTTAGATCTTGTTAGGGTTGTGAGTGCGTAGCGGAAGCAAATTAAAGATGTAAAGATTGAGAAAAATAATAGAGTTGAAAATATGTGGCAAGAAATGTAGTAAAGATGGACACACAATTTAACGTGGGAAAAATCCTCAAATAGAGGCAAAAAACCCACGGACGACGAGTACCCAAAATCCACTATATGAAAATAGGAGAGTACAAGAACCCTAAATATTATTAGGGTGAGTGGTACAAATAAAACTCTCACTATAGTAGGAACTCACTAAGGAGTATTACAAAAGATAGTGGATTAATAATACAAGGTGGGTTATAAATAAGGAGGGTTAGTATGGTAGGAAGGCTTAGTATGTATGTGGCTTCTTGTTATTTGATGTGTTGTTGGTGCATCCACAACACTCCTATTTATACTTGTAAATGGTGGTTACTAAGTCGGCAAATTTGCCTTGCATGATGATTCCTCATGAATCTAGATTTCTCTGGTTGAATGTTAGACATTTGCCGACATCATGCCTTGAGGATTTTTCCCAAAATGATTTCTAGAGAAATCATGATCAATCATGATCTTATTTCATGAGATGAAAATATATCTTTATTATGTTAGGCTTTTGGGCCTAAGAAATTTGGGCCATCTAACCCAACAATCTCCACCTTGGACCAAATTTCATATGTAGTCGTCGTATGAACTCCGGACATTATGTAGATTTGTCACACTGACCCAATCTTATATTGGGCTTAGAAAAATGTGACATGCTTGAACCCGTTTTATGAAGGCGTTGATGCCAAACCGGGGTAGTGTAGGAAGAAGCCATAATAGAAGACCCTTGTAATACATAGAGATTTCTATGTCTGATAGCCTTCAGAAGTTCATGAGCACCTTTGGAGACCTTAAGTACTCCACCTTGAGCCGAAATCTTGCACCCTTTAGAATCTAGAGTGCCCAAAGAAATGATGTTCTGCTTCAGATCAGGAACATGTTGAACATTTGACAGAGTCCTGATCTTACCATCATGTGTCTTGATCCGAACAGAGCCAATACCATGAACTTTGCAACGAGAACCATTGCCCATAGAGACGGATCTGTTCTTCACCGATTTATAGTCGATAAAGTGATCCTTTTGAGAACACACATGGTAGGTGCAACCGGAATCAAGCAC
This sequence comes from Beta corolliflora, assembly GCA_947648045.1. Lineage (NCBI taxonomy): Eukaryota > Viridiplantae > Streptophyta > Magnoliopsida > Caryophyllales > Amaranthaceae > Beta > Beta corolliflora. The sequence goes on from CANSZD010002913.1 coordinate 4,603,608, forward strand.
CCAATTAGGAGTTGTACTTCTCCCATGAGAAGTAGCCAAAAGAACATCATCGGATTCTATTTCACCAAAATCGGCTTGTGCAGTTTCCGATGCTTTTTTCTCATTTTCTTCTCTTTCGAGCTTTTTCTTTAATTTTAAGCAATCAGAAACATCGTGCCCATGTTTTTTACAATATTTGCATAAATTCTTAGATTTATGCCCATTAAATATGGCCCCATTTTTGGTACTTATTTTTCCGTGTGGTCTCCCTCCTACATTTAATCCTTCGGCATTATCATTGGAATGCACTTCAAGGTCAAATTTCTCTTTTGAGAGTAAATGAGATTTAACATCTTCAAAAGATAAGGTATCATTGTTACCGTATAACATGATTTCCTTGAAGTGCTTGTACGAAGGAGGTAGGGAGACAATTAATAACACGGCTTTATCCTCATCTTCAATCTTGACATCCAAATTTTCAAGATCAATAATAATAGAATTAAATTCATTAAGATGAGATTGGATAGAAGTACCTTCGGCCATCCGAATAGTGTAAAGCCTTTCCTTGAGACGGAGTTTATTAGCGAGACTTTTAGTCATGTAGAGGGACTCGAGCTTTAACCATAGCCCTGCAGCGGTCTCCTCGTGAATAACCTCGCGTAGTACCTCCTTAGTTAAGCACAGTTGGATCGTAGATAATGCTTTTTCATCCAACTCTTGCCATTGCTCGTCGGACATAGTAGATGGCTTTTTCTGTTTGCCATCAAGTGCCCTTTTTAATCCGCTTTGTGTGAGAACGGCCTTCATCTGGACTTTCCAGATGCTAAAACTGATCTTGCCATCGAATTTCTCAATCTCGAACTTTGTTACCGAAGACATCTTTAATATAATAACACTCTAAACAACCTTTGGCTCTGATACCACTTGTTAGGTATAAGAGTGTAGCGGAAACGTAACAAGATCGAGAAATTAATATGAAAGTAATGCAAGAAAAGCAATAAGGGACACACAATATTTAACGTGGGAAAAATCCTCAAATAGAGGCAAAAAACCCACGGACGACGAGTACCCAAAATCCACTATATGAAAATAGGAGAGTACAAGAACCCTAAATATTATTAGGGTGAGTGGTACAAATAAAACTCTCACTATAGTAGGAACTCACTAAGGAGTATTACAAAAGATAGTGGATTAATAATACAAGGTGGGTTATAAATAAGGAGGGTTAGTATGGTAGGAAGGCTTAGTATGTATGTGGCTTCTTGTTATTTGATGTGTTGTTGGTGCATCCACAACACTCCTATTTATACTTGTAAATGGTGGTTACTAAGTCGGCAAATTTGCCTTGCATGATGATTCCTCATGAATCTAGATTTCTCTGGTTGAATGTTAGACATTTGCCGACATCATGCCTTGAGGATTTTTCCCAAAATGATTTCTAGAGAAATCATGATCAATCATGATCTTATTTCATGAGATGAAAATATATCTTTATTATGTTAGGCTTTTGGGCCTAAGAAATTTGGGCAATCTAACCCAACAGATCTTATACCGGATATACCAGCTCCATATGCACTCATTCCGGCTACTGCATCACTTGAATTTTGACTTTTGCCCATGTCAAAAACCCGTTTGCTAATCTGAAAAAGTGACAAAATCAGTAATTATAGTAATTTTGACCAAGTTAAACATAGAATAGATATACATTAAGATAGAATGAAGTAGTTCTAATCTAAGAAAAGGTGATAAAGACCTCCTACAGAGGTTAAGTACAATGATATGATATCAAATTGACCATTGTTCATCTCTCTGCACACACTCATACCACACAATCATACCAGAAAGAAGATGGAAACCACTAATCAAATTGACAAATCGATATACAGTGAGCAAGTACTCCAAACAAGTAAATTTGATATTTGAAACATAACATGAATCATAAAAGCTATTGGTATTCCAGAAAAAAGAAAACCAATTACTGATATATTAAAAACAATTAAATGAAAGGTTAAGCATTAAATGATGATAGCACACCTCTCTCCACACAAAACCAAGCAAATCTTCACATATACTCCAAATTCCAACTTTACTTGGATTTGGTCTGTCTTTTTTGTGTAACTAGCTGCATATCTGGACCCTTGTGATGTTTCCTTGACCAATTATGAGCACAATTTCTAAATTGCAGATTGATGAATTGCTATCTAAGCTGTCAAAATGGATAGAACTGAAAATGAGAGGATTAGAGAAAACAAATCGTTCACTATTGTGGAAACTGGAGAGGTTAGAGGGGGCTTCTTGGGACAAGTCTATTATGCATACAGATGTAACAACAACAGAACAAACAAACTTTTGATTAGTAAATGGTGGTTTTTGGCTATCGTATTCCAAATTCTAAAGCCACCACACTTGTAATTTTTGTATGTCATTTCTTAATGACAGTGGCGGATCCAGCGTGGATTCAGTGGGTTCACTTGAACCCACGCGGATCCGGGTGAAAATCTTGAAAAACAGATAGATAAATGTTATATATAGAACGCCCACTTTACTGAACATAAATGATGTTGTGACTTGAGAGGACGCGGGTTCGAATCCGCTCAAATGCATTTTGTCTTTTTTTCCTTAGCATTTTGTCTTCTTTTCCTTCTTAACATTCAATTTTTTTTCCTTTGCATTTTGTCTTCTTTTCCTTTTTAACATTCAATCCTCCGTTTTACCGTTTATTTATTTATTCTTTTTTTTGGTATGAATCCTCAGCTTATATTGTATAGACTTAGAGTCATAAAGCAATAGAGTCAATGTTTTAGTCTTCTATTTCCTTTATTTTATTTTTTTATTCTCCCGTTTTATTATAATTAAAAACTTGATATCTATCTCTTACATTAATTTTATTAATGAGCCATAAGGGTTGTTCATATTACAGATGAGGGAGGGATGGTTCAAAACCGTGACCTATTGTACACATGCCCTCAGTCTTAACCACTAGACTAGACCTCATTGATTCTCTCTCTTCTCTTTTTATTCTGCATGTTTCTCGAAATGAAATTACTAAAAGTTGTCATCCTTTTGAATTTTCTACTACTAACAAAAGAACATATCGGAACACTCTTAATAGAGAGTCTTTTGTTGGTATAGTATCTAAGTAGTTATTTTTTTAGAAACAAAAAATTTTAAAATAAAAAAAAAATTTGCGTGTAAAATATAATTTAAAACAACAAAAAAATGTTCGATGAATTCTGAACCCACGTGACTCAATTTCTGGATCTGCCACTGCTTAATGAACATCGTTTAGTTGTCTTAACTCTTATTTCCTAGCGAGATTCGATGTCCTAAGGTTTTGCTTAAGGATAAACTCAAGGAAATTAAATTTGCAACAATATTAATGCAGCTTGTACATAAAAAGAGTTTCAAACGTAAGCATAAACTGAAAGAAAGTATATCATAAAGACCATAATGCCATGAATCATTACAACCTAATTAAATTGGTAATTAGCACAGTATCTTTGATAAGACACTAATTGGATCAATCATCATACATGAAACAAAATCTTATTTTATACATCTCTAAGGAACTCATCTACATCTATCGTGAATTCTATATCTAGGAAGCCAAAGTCAATATCAAGAATGTTGTCTTCGGGCACCTGTAAAGGTTCACACAAATACTCCATAGAAGTAGTAGTAGTATTGCCACAAAGATCAGTAGAACAAACGGTATCGCAATTTCTTTGATCACCCTCCATGGTATCATCCACGACGATGTCCATACGTTCACCCACTTCCTCCACAGTAGAAGTAGCAGCATTGCAGCTAAGATCAGTAGAAGGTGCGGTTTCATCCACATTATCATGGACCTCTGTATCTTCACCCATATTTTCCACGTCGCTAGAATAACCAAATATATCCAAAAAAGTTGGTACGAAAGACTCCACATCAGTAGTAGCATTATTACCATCACCCTCCTTCATGGTATCATCCACGACGATATCCATACTTTCACCCAATTCCTCCCTAGCAGTAGCAGTAGCAGCAGCATTGCAGCTAAGATGATCAGAAGAAGATGCGGATTCATCCACTTTATCAAGGACCTCCATATCTTCACCAAATATATCGAAATAAGTTGGTACGAAAGACTCCACATCAGTAGTAGCATTATTACCCCTGATTCCTTGATCATATGGTTGCTCAATCTCTTGTTCAGCAGCAGCGGCAGCAGCGGTAAAGACATAATCATTCGATTGTGGCAGCTGCATCATCACGTTGTTGTAAGAAAGAGGAGGTTCAGTAGTAGCATTAGTACTGTTAATTGCTTGATCATATGGTCGCTCAATCTCTTGTACGGCGGCAGCGGCGGTAAAAACATTATCATTGGATTGTGGTGGCTGCATCATGACGTTGCAAGAAGCAGGAGGTTCGCGCACATAAATCACTCCTCGACATCCACGCTTGTTTTTTGCTCTACTATTTCCCTCGACTTTCATAGTTATCCGGCATAGAACTAAGTCCCTCTCTACTTGTACTTGTTGCAAGAAGTCTGGATGGAAGGAATATTCATGCATCCTCCACTCCCCCTCCACCATTGAAATACTATTATTACCATCTACAAGACTATCTTCTTTTTTAGGTTCCGGTACAAACTTGAAATACCTATCATAAGCAATAACTGTACCATGCTCATCTCTAATCTCGTCAGGACGCTCTCCTTCCCATGTTCCAACTCCCGGGATTCGACGTAGGTTATTTCTGCCTTTTTTTGCCTTACTAACTTTCTTGAGTGCGATAAATACGTAGCGAGTTCTTTCTTCCTCTAGATCTTCACTCATGGCCATATCTTTGAATAACTCACAGGGATGACAAGCATAAAGATCAACGTCGGTGATTCGATGGTCCCTCGGAAGTTCTCCACCACAGATTTTGGGTTTAAGAAAGAGTCCAAAAATTTCTTCAACGGTGGGATTAAATTTGTAGCCGGGGATATCAAAAAGAGTGTTCATCGTTACGTTGGAGCTAGGTGTGGGAAACAAGAAGGTATGGTGGTAGCTGGTGCTTGGTGGTGTGGGAAACAAGAAGCTACGTATGCTTGTGCTTGGTGGTGTTAAATGTTAATGAAGTTGCAAGAAGTACATTTAACTTGTTGGTTTATATAATACTTGATCGTACAAGATAAGATAGAACTTGATCATAAGTTGTATGATGTTGGGATACTCTAAATCATAACTGACTCTCCTCTCCACCAATCACTTGAGAATTTTGTTTGGGTTCAAATACTTACTTCTATTATATTATGGATTAGGGATATAATTTCTTTTTAAGGATTTTATGTATTATGGATATAAGGATTTTAAGGATTCTAGCAACTTCTTTTAGGGTCGGTTTCTTTCTTAATAATTTATTTTTAGATTGCTGTAATTTCTTAATAACACGACCCACAGACATGAATTGCTAGCCCTACTATCAATTTATTTTTCTTAAATCAAAGATTTTAAAAGGCATAATATATCAACTGAACAATGAATTAAAATCCAATCAAACTTATGCTACTTATATTCATTCTGGCTCGTTTATTACTTTATTTTCTTTGGTTTATAATTTTTTTTTTTTGAAAAGTAAGAACAAAATTATTGAAATCATTAGAAGTAGTTTGCATGTTTTTGTTGTCAATTTGTAAGATAAACAACATATGAATAAATTTATATATTTTCAATTTCATTTTTTACATTGGTGAAGAAGGAAATCTCTAAGAGGCCCAAAATATTTCTAATCTCAATGGTCGTTTAGTTTACATGGGTAGTCAAAATTCCCATGCTATTGCAATTCATAGGAAATAAATTACTTAATTAAATTTAGGAGTTGGTTTCTTTCTTAATAGTTGATTTTTGGATTGTTGTAATTTCTTAACTACTCGTTCTTTTTTTAATGGTTGAGGAAACTACTGATCTTAGCTTGTTTATGATGGTTGTACTTCTTCCAATTTTTTTAAGTTTTACCCTGAACTCTTGGCATGTTTTACAACATATGACTTCGAACATTAAAATCACTAATTATCTTTAAGTAAAGATTATAAATAAAAAATGATTAATCTAGAAACTATATGGCGAGAAATAATATAATTAGATTCCACATGACTACATTTTTCCCTAACATATTTTTTTATAGAAACAAACTTAGACTTGGCCCCTAATCCGGGGGCCAGCCTTAAAAATCCTTACGGAGAATAAGAGAGAAATCAAAACAGTAAGGAGGAAACCAATACAAAAGAGAGTCTTGGCCTAGTGGTTAAAATTGAGGTGCTGTGAATGATAGGTCACAGATTCAAATCCCCCTTTTCTTTATTTCAGATTCAGACGCCTTCACGGCCAAATGGATCCAAAAAAAATTACAAAATAAATTATAACGATCTATTTCGAAGTGATCGTCATGAAACGCTTTGTTGAAAGCACTCGATAGACGATAATGAAATAAAAATGGTCGGTCCACTTCAAAGTTTGGTCCGAATTTTACTAAGATGATCTCAATGTCCAGATGAAAATCAAACCTCACTTGAACTTTCTTTCCAAAAACCCAACGGTCTATTTTAGGCAAGGCCCAAATCTTTTTATTGAATCAACTAGTAAATCGACCTTTTTGTCCAGCAATACTATCCATCAATATATTAGAAAAACCTAGACAAAATGGTGAAATGAGCAGAAGATTGAGCAAAAAATAAATCATTCTAAGAAAAATAACTAATAGCTAGGAGATCATGCGTATCACTATCAATTAGGACTGGCAATTCCTGACACGACCTGATAATACGACACGAACCCGACCTGAAGTTACTGAGAGAAACACGAACCTGACACAAAACGAATGACACGAAGTCAACCCGATTGGTTATATTTATCATATTATGCAACTATTCTACTTTTTATATCAATTTTGATGCATTTGGGGGCCAATCCGAAATCGACATAAAACCAAACACATCCACTGACATGAATTGCTAGCCCTACTATCAATTTATTTTTCTTAAATCAAAGATTTTAAAAGCCATAAAATATCAACTGAACAATGAATTAAAATCCAATCAAACTTATTCTGCTTATATTCATTCTGGCTCGTTTATTACTTTACTAGTTTTGAAGTCCCCCTGCGTTGCACGGGTTGTTGCTTTTTTTTGTTTTTTTGTTACATACTTCCTCCGTTCTTTTATTATTGCAACAATTACCACTTTGGGTAGTTTCATCTATTGGGACCATTCCACTTTTGGTTAAAAAAAACAACTATAGTTGACAATATTGCCTTTACTTTATGTTAATAAAATCATCATTAATTATTCAAATTGTGTTATAAAATTGCGTTTACTTTAAGGATTTATCCCCTACTCTAGTTAATTAAAGGGGTACGTCTATGCTAAACTACCAATTTTCTTCATTTCTTTAAAAACCATGCCCAAACCCATTGTTGCAGTAGAAAAAGTACGGATAAAGTATTTGTCATTATACTCTAATTTCTAGATTTGTCATTGGTGATATATAAATTTTGTATTTTTTAATATTCAATTGAGTATTGTAGCTAAGTATTTTTAAATGGTATCCCAATAATTGGTATGACTAGTTGTAGCGAACACAGTTTTAGCATGAAGAATACCCGAATGATACTTTATTAATAAAATGGTATCTCATAATGATGGTATCATGGATAAAATCAATTAAATATAAAACTAACCTCTACTAATAATCGAAAATACTATTCAAGAAAATAAAAATACCTCTTCATCAATCATGACCATATCAAGACTTATCAAACTTTCCCCTTTTTTTATGATCCATGACCTCAAATAGTTTAGAAACGCAAACCTTGTTTTTCAATTAGTTTTAGTAGAATTAAGTTCATGAGAAAAGAATAAGATCTGACATATAGATATATGGAAAAGACAAACATAAATATTTATGTATACGATAAATATTCTAGGAATTAAATAATTAGTCAATTACATAATACATTTACAATGTCGTTGACAAACTTTCATTTGATTGTTTATGTAATGCCATAATGGTATGCTATAGGTTCAAAATTATAGATAAGTATTTTTTTATCTTTATATAACTCAATCATTAAAAGTATGATTTTGAAAGATATAATTGCTTTTGTCACATATAATACGCTATTTTTATAGTTATTTTTATACGTTTAAAAAATAAAGAATAAAAAATACGTTATTGTTCATCTAAATAAATAGATTTTTATAAGTTGTGAAACTATATTGTAAATGGAACAATTTTGAAAACATATTTCGAGCACTCTCCAATGGTAAAAAAAATTATAATATTGCGAATTTGTAGCAAAAGTTATATTCAATCTACATAGTATAATAATTTGTTGTTTATTTAAAATCATATTGAAATCTTCACTTATCCAAAACACCTTATATGTATTTATATCTATGTTCAACAAATTTTTTTAAAAAATATTAAAAATTAAAAATAATGAAATGACATGCTTAGGTGGAGCCTTCTATAATATTCTAAAGTTGTCTTTTAAAATCAAACTCTAATTTTTTTTATCATCTAGAACTTTAATATATATGAAACTTTATCGCTATACTAAATTGTTGTAACAACAAAGTTTTCTTAATAAATTTTGTTGCAATACTAAATTGTTTTGGTTCAATTGATTAAGACTGAGGTTTTGAAAGATAATATGTTTGATACTGTAAATTGGACCTATGACAAAATGCTATAATCACATATAGTTTCACTATACTTATAGCTACTATTATATTTATCTAAAAGAAAGACTAAATAATGGAGTTCGTTCATCATACATTCGTATCCCAATTGAAGATCTAATAGAAAGACTAACTTTTGCTCATTTACTCATTTAGAACTCTCCTTTAGTATATTTTGCTCATTTGTATGATTAGAATTATTTCTACCCATATTCCAATTGAAGATCTACCAGATCAATATATTTGGAGCAATTCCAAATCAGGTGAAATTAGAGTCAAAGACGTCTACGCTTTCTTTCTAACGTAAAAAGGGTATTTGAACACTTCAAAAATTAATATGAAATTTTGGCATAGGATGTGGGCAGAAAACATTAGACCTAAGTGGAAGTTTTTCATATGGAGAATCCTAAACAAAGCTCTCACCCTCAACCTCAACCTCAACCTGAGAAAACGAAATATCTTAGTTACTTATGCAATGCGAGTAAAGAGAGCGAAAGTCATCTTTTTAGAGACTATGATATTGTTAATCGAGTCTGGGCTTGCTCTTCTTTGGGAATTCGAACTTCTACTACGACCTTCATTCCTATTTCAGATTGGATTAAAATTTCCTTACTATATTCTGGAAAGAGGACAGTCAAGATTCAAATAGAGCGAGCTAGAGAATTCATAGCCACCTTTTGGGAAATTTGGTTACACGGGACTGACGTTGTGTTTCGCAACGCAGACTAAAATCCAAATTCAATTATAAGAAAGAAAGATATCCTCCTCAAGGAAGCAGAGGAAAGAGAGGTCCTAAGGAAGCGAGAATTAAAGTTGGCTCAGTCACATAATATGCTTTACTCTAAAAAAAACCGTTATAGGAGGATTGTGTCAAGGTGACGTTTGCACTATTCAAGTTGATGGAGCTTGGAAATCGCAAAAAAAGAAGCATCCCAAAGCAGGAATAGGTTGGGTGGCCTCAATAAATGGAGGCTGGTAAAGTTTTTGAAGGTAATGATTGGACTATATGGCTTTGTCGTCGCTCCAAGCAGAAGCGCAAGCTCTTCTTTGAGGTTTACTTGAGGCTCATATCAATGGGTACAAATGTGTCCAGGTGCTAACAGACTCCGTCGAGCTACTACAGGCAATTAGAAGTCAGCATCAGCCATTCGAAATTTCCAGTATAATTCGTGATATTGAAATAAACTGTAGTAAGTTTCTTTCCTATGAAATTTGCAAAGTTAATAGGCAGGAAGTGCAATTAGCTCATGTCTTAGCTACTACTGCTAGACAAGGTGACAAACTTCCATAGGACTTGTTTGTTTGTACTTGTCGCCAAAAAAAATGAACAATGAACAAAAAAATAGTTGGTTGTACCATGCCCAAGGTACACCCAGGTGTATCATCAATTGTTTGCTAAATAAGGCTTTATCATTCATCTAATTAAATATATTTGCACGAGTTGTAAAACTACTCCCTCCGTCCCTAAATAGAGTTCCCATTTTTTCATTTATGTCTGTCCCAAATAGATTTCTCATTTCCTTATTTGATTTGGGTCCACCAATTAAAATATTATTTAGCTTTCACTTTATTTATTACCCACTCCCCCATATTCTCTCTCCTCAATAAATAATTCATCAATAGTGTACCAACTTTAATTTTTACTTGTGAAACTTATTATTTTCTCCTTAATATTTGTTCCCAAAAGAAATGAGAAATCTATTTAGGGATGGAGGGAGTATATTATAAATGGATCTTATTCTGAATCATATTTCAAGCACTCTCCAATGGTAAAAATATTAATGTTTTGAGTTAGGTAGCAAAAGTTATATTTAATTTACATAATATGATAATTTAGGTTTTTATTCAAAAGCAAACTCTAATTTTTCCCTATCCAAAACTCCTTTTATGTATTTAAATATATGTAGAACTCTATTTTTTAAAAATATTTAAAATAAAAATTAATGACATAACAATCCTACGCAACGCTCTTTATTTCATAAGTTTTAGAACTATATTGTAAATGGATCTTATTTCGAAGCATATTTCGAGCACTATCCAATGGTACAAAAGTTATAATATTTCGAATTACGTAGCAAAAGTTATACACAATTTACATAATATAATAATTTAGGTTGTTCATTCAAAACCAAACTCTAATTTTCGCTTATCCAAAACTCCTTATATGTATTTAAATCTATTTAAAACTGTATTTTTATAAAAAATAAAAATAAAAATTGATGACATGACAATTCTACGTGGCGCACTCTACGCAAAATGGCATGGCGTGCTTAAGTGGAACTCTTTATAAAAAGAAATGACAACTCTATTTAGGGACGGAGGGAGTATATTATAAATGGATCTTATTTTGAAGCATATTTCAAGTACTCTCCAATGATAAAAATAATAATGTTTTGAGTTAGGTGGCAAAAGTTATATTCAGTTTACATAATATGATAATTTATTTTTTTATTCAAAACCAAACTCTAATTTTTCCCTATCCAAAACTCCTTTTATGTGTTTACATATATGTAGAACTCAGTAGAACTCTATTTTTTAAAATATTTAAAATAAAAATTAATGACATGTGTAGACACATAATCGTGTCTCCCCATTTAAGGATCCGATGATGAAACATACCGTGGTCTTAATTGGTCCGATCCAAGGGCAGAGCAGTCAGAAAAGCCATTCAAAACCATTTCGAAAAGTGTTAAAGTCCTATTTTAAAGCCCAATTAATTATTCATGATAATTAATTGTATTTTGAGCCCAATTCTTTGAAAAGTCCAATTAATTGATAATTAATTGATATATTTTAATAAATAAATATTTTCAAAAGATATATTTTTTAAGTCAAAATCATATTTTATCCCGTAAAATCAGATATCCGTAGTTAAAAGATAAAAGAAAATATTTTAGAACGCGTTTTTATTAAAAAACTATCAAAACATGTCAAAAACAAGTGCTGCGCAGAGCGCAGTTGCTGCACCGAGCGCACGTGTCCTGATACGTGGGCTTCCACGTAAGTTGCGCCAAGCGCACAGGCTGTGCTAAGTGCACCAGAACTGCTACGTAGACTTCTATTTCATGTAGAGTCCAACGTCAAGCGTAGTTCTCTACTTGAGACGCGGAATTTCTTTCTTATCTTTTTCAAAAGCACGTACCACGTGTACGCTTCTTACTGGTCATGCCGCGTCATGCGCTTGCCACGTCAGCTGCGCCTGGCGCTGTCAGCACGTGAGGCGCAGTGCCGTTTTCCCTATAAATAGGCCTGATTTCCGAACAGATTTCAGAACGGATTTCTCACATAACAGTCGACGGATACTTTACGAATCTCTCTACAAACTACAAAACTTCCCTACAAAACTCATATCTTTCAAACACAAATACATTCAATCTACATACTTTCAGACATTCAGATTTTCAGGCTTCACGATTGTTCGTCCGGAAGTTTGTCAATCTCGCAGACCCAAGCCACGGTATAATCCTGAGGGTCCTTAAATAAATTATTTTTATATTAAAGTTACTAAAAGTTTTCTTTCCTGATGTAGATCTTTAATGTAAAATCGCTCTACTATATATTCTAACCTCTTTTCTATACTTTATCTTATATTCATATTATTATTATTCATGCCTTTGTATATTATATGCTTGCCTAATCATTCTATGCATATTATGCGATTAAGCTGCTTATTGCTATTATCACCCAAATGTTATTTCTGCTAATCAAAGACCTAAAGAACTGTTCTAATATTAATCAGATTAATTTGGACAACCTGCTAGGTTCCCTGTAACTTTGATTGCATAATAACTTGTCACTAACAAAAGTCTTTTATGTGTTTCCTGAACCAATTTAGACTAAATATTTTAAGGGTGCTTAAAATATTATATGATTATTCTTTGGCATAAAATCTACAAATGAATCGATATTTAGTAAAGGCCAGAAATGGGCAATATGGTTCCTGACTATATTCGTACCCTCACCCCCGAACTCAACATCTGGTTCATTTTGACCATCTATGGAGTCATGACGGGGAAATCTACATTGGATAAGTTACTAATTTGTCCCTGTGATTTTCCTATATCCAATTAGGTTTATGATTCTTCCTAAAAAGAATTATTGGCGACTTCTTTCAATATAAAAGAATTTTCAATAAAACCTTTACAATGGAGTAGTCAAATCTAATACGCGCTCACACCAAGTAGGCAAAATAAAAACACGCCTACAACATGACAATCCTACGCGGCACTCTTTATTTCGTAAGTTGTAGAATTATATTGTAAATGAATCTTATTCCGGAGCATATTTCGAGTACTATCCAATGGTACCAAAATTATAATATTTCGAATTACGTAGTAAAAGTTATACATAATTTACATAATATAACAATTTAGGTTGTTCATTTAAAACCAAACTCTAATTTTCGCTTATCCATAACTCCTTATATGTATTTAAATCTATTTAGAACTCTATTTTTGTAAGAAAAAAATAAAAATAAAAACTGATGACATGGCAATCCTACGTGGTGTACTCTATGCTCTCGAAATCTTTAGGAGCTCTCTATGCTCCTGAAAAGTTCCTCCTTTATATTTATACTAGTTTTGAAGCACGTGCGTTGCACGGATTATTGTTTATTTTATCTTATTGTAACTTTTTGTTAACGTTGTTGATTTTGTGTTGTTGTGTGATGAGACTTTTCAACACCATTGTGTCTACATACTTCCTCCATTCTTTTTTTATTACAACAAATTTCACTTTGGGTAGTTCATCTATTGGAATTCCACTTTTGGTAAAAAAAACAACTATAATTGATGATATGGTCTTTATTTTATGTTAATAAAACTATCATTAATTACTCAAATTGACTTATAAAGTCGTGTTTACTTTGCTAAGGATTTGCTTATCCCCTACTCTAGTTAATTGATGTATCATATTTGTATATAGGTTTTAAGTGCATTTAGGTTGCATCTTAGGAGCATTTAGGTGCATTATAGTTCATAATTGCATACTATTACTTAATTTGTGAAATATTACTTCTTTTGTGCGTTTTCGGTGTTCTTTGATGAATTTCAGGTATTGAGAACATAATTGGAGTATTGTTGGACAACCTTGAGTATTTAGGAGCAATTGGAAGCAAGCTACGTTGATAAGGATCGTTACATATATATTTGAGTGCAATTTGGAGCTAAATTGGAGTTGGAATTTAATGAAAGAATTATGGAAATGGAGTCATGTTCACTCTTTTATCTGTGATAATTGGACAATTCCAGCGACATTGGAAAGTAGGCTTGAAGATCTTTCCAATGATATGTTGCAAGGCCCAAGACGAGCTATATTCTAAGAGATATGGGCTTCGTAAGTTGGCCCAGTTTTGCTGAAGCTGCCAACACGCGCGCAGATTGCTAAATTCTTCCTCTTTTAATGATTTAGTGGACCATCCTTATCTTTTTTTTTTTTTGTTAAGTAAGAGAGTTGTATTCAAACCAAAAAAACAATTTACAACCTAACTAGCCAAAAAAGCTAGAACAAAACTAAACAGTACTGTGTTTAATTTTATCCCACCATATCCTATCTTTACAAGAGATTTTTTGAGGCAAAACTGCATCAATTCTCATACCTAACTCATACTTCAATCTAGCAACAATTTTCTCCACCTTCCAAACAACCCCATTCCAAATGGCCTCATTGCGAGCCCACCAAACTAAATACACAGTAGCCAAAATTGCAGCTGACACCACATTCTTTTGGAACTTTGAACGCCTACTTCTTTTCAAGAAGTGAATAATTCGTTGGAACTCCTCCTGGGTACTTTTGACCCCCAGCCATCTATACATTTCTTGTAATCATTGCTTAGTGTAATGACACTTGAAGAAAAGATTAGCATGATTTTCAGAATGGATACAGAACTGGCAGACATCATCAGCTAGAACACTAATATTATGCAATCTATCAGCAGTCCTGAGCTTACCTTTTATACCCAACCACCCAATGAACCTATGCTTTGGCATAGCTAGTCTGTTCCAAATGTAAACATCCCAGTGAACTTTCTCCCATTCCCCTGTCATCAATTCATACACCTTCCTCACACTAAACTTTGTTATCTGCAGGTCTTATAAAGTGATATATGCCTTAAGCTCTTCTTTAACATTGCAGATTTGCTTCCAATACCAACAGCTGTCCCCAGGTGGCTTGTACTGCCACCAATCAGTATCCTTGACATAAACTGAGTGAATCCATTTTATCCACAAGTTGTCCTGCTTTGTAGCTATTGCCCACACATACTTTGCCATTGCAGCTCTATTCCATTCTTTCACTCTCCTTATTCCAAGCCCACCTGCTGACTTTGGACTACATACTTCCTCCCATCTTATATTCCCAGGCTTTGAGCTATAAAAGGAGTCACTCCATAAAAAAAGCCCTACAGATTCTTTCGATATCATGCAAAACAGTCTTGGGAAGAATAAAGGCTTGAGCCCAGTATTGATGTATACTTAACAAAACTGAATTAATCAGTTGCACTCTCCCTGCATAGGAGATGTTCCTGCTACTCCAAACCTTGATTCTTCCACTCATCTTTTCCACCAAACTAGCACATTCAGCCACTGAAATTTTCTTTGCACAAATGGGAACTCCCAAATATTTAAAAGGAAGCTTATTGTGACCAAACCCAGTCACTTCCTTTATTCTTTCAATCAACCCAGACTCCACATTTGCAGTATAAAACTCTGACTTAGCATCACTAATACATAGACCAGAAGACTCAGAGAATAAAGTGAAGGCCTGAAGCATTAAATAAATCGAAGTAAACTCACCCCCACAGCACAGAATGATATCATCAGCAAAAACCAGATGGGTAAGCTTCAAAGACTTACATCTAGGGTGGAAAACAAACTCAGGGCTTTCACTCATTTTTCTCATCACTCTAGACATGTACTCCATACAGATAACAAAGAGTAATGGAGACATTGGGTCTCCCTGCCTCAAGCCCCTTTTTGATTCAAAATATCCATGTAAGGACCCATTTATCATGAGAGTGAATTTTGGACTCCTAACACAAGTCATTATAAGAGCAATGAATTTCCTTGGAAAATGTAATTCTTCTAACATTTCTTGCAAAAAATCCCATTCAATAGTGTCATATGCTTTCTTCATGTCCAGTTTTATCATGCAACTAGCTTTGACATTTTTCCTACCGTAAAATCTCACAATGTCTTGACAGACCATAACATTGTGAATGATAAATCTCTCATGGACAAAAGTCCCCCTGGTTTTCTGCTATGATATCAGGTAGCACCAATTTAAGCCTACTACAAATCATCTTAGTGATGCATTTATACAAAACATTACAACACGCAATAGGCCTAAACTCTACAACACTACTAGGACAACTTACTTTAGGAATTAAAGCAAGGATAGTAGCATTTAATTCAGTGAGAAGTTTACCTGTTTCAAAGAAGTTGAGGATAGCTTGAGTCACTTCACCTCCAATAATGTGCCATGTATCCTTATAGAAATGACCTCCAAATCCGTCAGGGCCTGGAGATTTATTCCCTGGGATAGAGAATAGAGCATATTTGACATCAGCTTCATTAAAAGGAGCCTCTAACAACTCACTTTGCTCTGCATTAATCCTGGGACCCATATTGATAACTTCAGCATTCACTTTCTTCCTATTCTGCAATGTTGAACCAAGTAACTTCTGATAATACTTCAAGAAAGCTTCATTTACATCTCCAACATTTTCTTTCCACACACCTTCATCATCATGAATGGCATATATGGTATTCTGAACTCTCCTTGTCCTGATGGACTGATGAAACAGAGTAGAATTTTCATCTCCTTCTTTACACCATGCAAGTTTAGCCTTCTGAGCTAAAAAAGACAAGTAGTGACCATGGACTTCCCTGTACTTCTTTACTGCAACTCTCTCAGCTTCATAAAGGCTGACATCATTTGGCTGAGCATGAACAGCCATCTGACATTGCAAAAGGTCCTTCTCAGCTACAACATCAGCACAATGAATCTCAGAAAAACCCTTGGCATTCAATTTCTTCAACTCAGCCTTTAAACTTTTCAGTTTTTGCACAACTCTAAACATAGGAGCCCCTCTGACTTGGACCTTCCAACCTTCATCAATAATGTCATTAAAGGAAGCAGCTGAACTCCACATCTTGAAATACTTAAAAGGTCTCCTGCCTGTTTCAATTTGAGGATAAACATTCACCATCATTGGTGAATGATCAAAAGACCCCTCAGGCATAAAGTGGGTTGCAGCTGTAGGACACAATCTTCCCCATTCATCATTAATCATCACCCTATCCAACTTGCAGAAAACTCTACCATTACCTGTCTGCTTATTGTTCCAGGTATAAAAACAGCCTGTACTAGTCATATCCTTCAAGCCACAAACATCCATGCAGTTCCTGAGAGCTTCTGTTTCCTGAGGCCTGACAGCACTCCCTATTCTCTCATTTAAATTTAGAACACAGTTGAAGTCACCAGTCAAAATCCAAGGACCTTTGCAGCCCTTAGCAATCTCCTCCAAATCTCTCCAAGCCTCCAATCTACCACTAGCTTCATTAAAAGCATACAAAAAGGTGCATGAGAATTCTTCCCTACCATGCACTGTAACAACTTTGCAATGCACAATTTGACTTGAAACTGCCAAAATTGTAACCACAAAGCTTTTTGGATTCCATGCTATC
Source organism: Beta corolliflora (assembly GCA_947648045.1). Taxonomy (NCBI): domain Eukaryota; kingdom Viridiplantae; phylum Streptophyta; class Magnoliopsida; order Caryophyllales; family Amaranthaceae; genus Beta; species Beta corolliflora. The sequence continues at coordinate 4,620,978 of CANSZD010002913.1, forward strand.
ACAATTCTTCCACCTTTGTGGTGAGCAGAATTGGAAGAGAAGCACCAACCAGAAAATAAATTCGTGTAAAGGCCCCCCCATGTTGCAAGTCTTTACCTTTGTTTCAAGGAGACCAACCAGCCCAATTGTTTTAACATTAAGAAATCTCTTAACATCTTTTTGTTTTTGAGCATGGTTAATCCCCCTGACATTCCAGTATACAATTCTATCCATTCTCAATAGGAGGCCTTCCACCTCCTCCATCTTGAGCATGACCATCAGCAATGACCCTAACCACTTCAGCATCTGCATCAGTCTCATTTTTATCTTCACCCTCCTTCACTTCTTCCTCCTGAATCATCTCAGATTCCTCATAAGCTAATGCCTCAAAACCGTTATGCAGTTCTGTAGGTTTAGCTACTGTTTCTATTCTCTTTGCATTATTCTTCACACTCTGAAACTCCTGGATTCTCTTTTCACCCTCAGTATGTTTCTCCACATTACTGGGAACACGTTTAGTTTTTGGCTGCCATACTTTCTTTGAACTCTTCTTGCACTCCTCTTGCTTGTGTCCCATTCCCTTACACTTGCTACAGAACGTTGGCTTCCATTCATAAATGACATCCACCTTCACCAAATGGTCAACTTCATTTATGAACTCAACCTGCTCCACAAACACCTGATCAACTTGAACCTCAATCATCATTCTAGCATACTGGAGTTTCTCGTGCTTCAAAGTAGCTTGGTCCAATTTAATGGGCTTACCAATCCTCTTAGCTATCTTGAAGATACTCTGTTCTCCCCAATATTTAAAATCTAACTTTAATTGTACCCAAGTTGGAACAGTTTTGACAGCACCCTTATGCATATCCACCAAATAATTCCATGGCTTCACAACTACTGGTTTATTGCCAAAGAACACAGCATTGTTCGCCAAAAGCATATCTCTCTTCTCCATAGTTGTGAACCTCACCACAAAAATACCTGGTTTAACCATTGCTATTTTATCAATTCCATAGGATTTCCAAATCCTCCTCACAAATCCTTCCATAACAGCAATAGGAGGGTTTGCACCAATCACATAGCAATATATTGCAGAGTTCCAAAAGTCAATTTCTGTTTGAATATCTTCCATGCCAATTTTCACTATATTTCGATTTAAACTAGGGTTATCAACAATTATTTGCTCCTCAGATTTACTAGAATTTTCCAATTCGGTCTGAACAGGATCGAATAGAATCGGAATTGGGTCATTACCTGAGTTTCGAGATAATTTCCGACTCTGCTCCGGAGTGTGCTGATGCGCTGAGTGATGAATTGAGTCCAGCCAGGCAGAGAAAGTAGTTCGCAGCACCGATTGGTGTTGTAAGGACTTCAGCGAAGACCGAGGTGATAGGATCTCCTCATGTATTGTCTCCGTTTCATTTTCAATATCCAAACAGGACACAACAATTAACGAATCAACTGACTTCATCTTCTTCGCAGGCGAGTCAGGATTCGGCCCCTTCTTTTTTTCCGACATATTTCTATGCTTGCTGGCCTTCTGCTTAGATCTAGTAGTTCTTGCCATGGCTACCACATTTCAGGAGTGTGGAGAGAAAAACTAGGTCTCGTTTCCTCTCTTTCCTTATGTAAATAGAGATATTGACCATCCTTATCTTGTAACTTAGAATTCTACTAGTATTAGGAGTTACAATTTGATATGGGGGTTTTTTCTAATTAGTATTAGGGATTACTCATTATTCAAGGAGGAATTCTATTATTTTTCTCTCTAGCGACATAACAAGGTGAAGCGTGAGTTTTGCTCTTAGTTTTGGAGAATTATTCAAGACTTCATCTTTTCATCATCAATCAAGTATTTTCTTTTATTTTATAATCTTGATTATTAGTTATGTTTCTCTTTATATTTTATTTAGTTCATTTAATTAATATGTGTGAGTAGTTTTCCAATCTAGGGTTAAGTAAACTCTAGTCATGATTGATGTTTGATTTATTCCTTTAAATCCCCAATTTAGTTGCTTAATTGATCTTGCTTAATTAATTGTGCAATTTCCAATACTAGATTAGGGATAATTAGTATTGCTATCATTCCACTGTCTTAATCACAACGGGAGTTGGGTTTTGACGGATTTGAGTATTTCAATTAAGGGCATGAAGTTCTCCACGGGAGTAGGTAGAATGGACTGTTAGGAAGTTAGAGTGTTGTGTTTAATGTCTTTAATTTCATGATTCCACGGGAGTAGGCTTGATTGCATATTAGGGAAGCCATAGATACTCGGGAGAGGTTTATGGTGTTGTTTAGGGCACATTTTTCCTTGTGAACATTTACTTGACTAGTTTGGGGTAGGAATTTATCTTTACGTTAATTATGCTAGTGGTAATGCTTAATTCTAGGTGTTTTTAGCCCTTGAATTTATTCTCATATTATTAGTCGCATTACATTCATAGTAGTTAGTTGCTCATCGATCATAATCGTTTGTCACTTGTTTAGTTGAATTGAGTCAAGGATAACTAGTGTTTGATACTGTTTGTCTCTGTGGGATCAACTCTGACTTACCCTACTACATAGTTAGGAGGATTAGTTAGGTTAATTATTTTTGTTAGGTGCGTGACATCGGACACGCCTATCATTAATTAAAGCCAGTACCTCTATGCTAAACTATATCCTTAAAAATCATGCTCAAACCAAGTAGAAAAAGAACGGAGAATTTATATATTTGTCATTATACTCTAATTTCTATATTTGTTATTGCGATATATAAATTTTATATTTTTTAATATTCAATTGAATAATGTAGTTAAGTCTATTATTAAATGTTATCCAAGTAATTGGTATGACTAACAATATCTAACACAGTTTTCACATGAAAAATATCCGAATGATACTTTAGAAAAGTAGAGGCTAATAATTTAATAGATGCATGACAAAAGAATAGAGAAAAACATGAGTGCTAACCATAACTTTAACTTTTAAAATATAGCGCATAAACACTAACGCATATTCAATGGAAGATACAAAAGCTAAAAAAGAAGATCATAATGATGGTGTCATGAATATATTAATTAAATATAAAATTAACCTCTACTAATAATCAAAAATATTATTTCAGAGAAAAAAATACCTCTTCATCAATCATGACCATATCAAGACTTATCAAAATTCCCTTTTTTATGGTCCACGACCTCAAATAGTCTAGAAACGGGAACCTTTAGTTCCCAATAAAATAAGTTTAATTTACTAGAATAAGTTAATGGAGAAAAGAATAAGATCTAACATATAGATATACAAAAAACAAAATTAAACATAAATAATCATGTACACAATAAATATTCTAGGAATAAAATAATTAGCCAATTTCATAATTAATACCTTTGAAATAACGTTGACAAACTTTCATTTGATTCTTCATGTAATGCCATCATGGTATGTTATATAGGTTCAAAACTATAGGTATGTACTCCCTCTGTTTTTTATCTTTCTCACTTGGAATCTTGACACTATTCATACTTGGACAGAAAATTCTCAATTTATTTCAATTTATTAGAAAAAATATAGTTATGTGGGGTCTTGTCTGATTCGTCTCAATTAGTACTTTATTAATATTCAACCGTTATAATTTTTATTAATATATAATGAAAGATATTTAAGTTCAAAGACGTGCTTTACGAGACGCGCACAGGAAAGTGAGAAGGATAAAAAAAACAGAGGGAATATTTTTTTATGTTTGTATAACTCAATTATTACTAAAGCACTTGGAAGTACTCGGTTTGAATTTTTAATTATTACTATAAAAAACAGAGGTCTAGTGAGTCCGTCATATGTTCCTACCAAGTTTCAGTTGGTATATATTTTTACTAAAGCACTTGGAAGTACTCGGATTGAATTTTTAATGTCCAAGTTGGGCGTTCACAATTTGCACGCTCCAACTTGAGGGAGGGTGTTAGGACTCTATAAATGGATATGTATTAGGAATAGGATTCTTATTCCTAATCTATGATGAAGTAGGATTCTCTACTTAAGTTGTATAAATATATTCTATTGATGAATGAGAAAGGTGACTGAAATTAATCCTAATTTAAAATGATTGATTGATTGATTTTCTTCAGTTTATAAATTTTTTTTTTGAAAAGTAAGAACAAAATTATAGAAATCATTAGAAGTAGTTTGCATGTTTTTGCTGTCAATTTGTAAGATAAACATCATATGAATAAATTTTTATATTTTCAATTTCATTTTTTACATTGGTGAAGAAGGAAATCACTAAGAGGCCCAAAATATTTCTAATCTCAGTCTGCGACCTACATCATATAACTTTATCCTATTCAGCTATCTTGCCTCTCCTTTCATCTTTTAGTGTTTGACAGTTACTTAGATGATGCAGGAATTTTCGAATGCCAAAGTCCACATCCACTCAACATTTTATCCTGTTCAACTATCTTGCCTCTCCTTTCAACTTTTAGTGTTTGACTGTTACTTTCTTTTCTTTTTTCCGAGCTATTTCACTTGGTTTCTTTTGGAAATGTTAATTCATTTTGATTCATGTTGATCAACTGTAAAGAAGTTTTCAGCAGTTTCAGCACTGTTGTTATGAAAACTATTAACAAATTGTTGATTATTCGTATTAATTCATGTGTTTATAACTAACAGTGCAGAACTTTTAATTCCTAAAACTGCTGGAAAACTTCTGCATCCAAGTTTAGATGCTTCTAACAACAATATTCTTCTGAAAATTAAGATAGTCACTCAGTCGACGAACAACAAGGCATTAATGACATTTGCAATAGAGGGAAGTGGGGAACATTCTTCTTAGGTCCTAATAGAAGGGCTACTAATATTCTACAGACATACACCTAAGCCCACATAGGATTGCTGCATCCCTTACAAAATGTACCTTTTGGCGCCTACTTGAATTGGATTGCTCGTTGGATTTGGTCTGTCTTTTTTGTGTAACTAGCTGCATATCTGGACCCTTGTGATGTTTCCTTGACCAATTATGAGCACAATTTCTAAATTGCAGATTGATGAATTGCTATCTAAGCTGTCAAAATGGATAGAACTGAAAATGAGAGGATTAGAGAAAACAAATCGTTCACTATTGTGGAAACTGGAGAGGTTAGAGGAGGCTTCTTGGGACAAGTCTATTATGCATACAGATCTAACAACAACTGAACAAACAAACTTTTGATTGGTAAATGGTGGTTTTGGGCTATCGTATTCCAAATTCTAAAGCCACCACACTTGTAATTTTTGTATGTCATTTCTTAATGACAGTGGCGGATCCAGCGTGGATTCAGTGGGTTCACTTGAACCCACGCGGATCCGGGTGAAAATCTTGAAAAACAGATAGATAAATGTTATATATAGAACGCGCACTTTACTGAACATAAATGCTGTTGTGACTTGAGAGGACGCGGGTTCGAATCCGCTCAAATGCATTTTTTCTTTTTTTCCTTAGCATTTTGTCTTCTTTTCCTTCTTAACATTCAATTTTTTTTCCTTTGCATTTTGTCTTCTTTTCCTTTTTAACATTCAATCCTCCGTTTTACCGTTTATTTATTTATTCATTTTTTGGTATGAATCCTCCGCTTATATTGTATAGACTTAGAGTCATAAAGCAATAGAGTCTATGTTTTAGTCTTCTATTTCCTTTATTTTATTTTTTTATTCTCCCCTTTTATTATAATTAAAAACTTGATATATATCTCTTACATTAATTTTATTAATGAGCCATAAGGGTTGTTCATATTACAGATGAGGGAAGGAGGGAGGGTTCAAAATCGTGACCTATTGTGCACATGCCCTCAGTCTTAACCACTAGACTAGACCTCATTGATTCTCTCTCTTCTCTTTTTATTCTGCATGTTTCTCGAAATGAAATTACTAAAAGTTGTCATCCTTTTGAATTTTCTACTACTAACAAAAGAACAGATCGAAACACTCTTAATAGAGAGTCTTTTGTTGGTATAGTATCTAAGTAGTTATTTTTTTAGAAACAAAAATTTTTAAAATAAAAAAAAATTGCGTGTAAAATATAATTTAAAACAACAAAAAAATGTTCGAAGAATTCTGAACCCACGTGACTCAATTTCTGGATCCGCCACTGCTTAATGAACATCGTTTAGTTGTCTTAACTCTTGTTTCCTAGCGAGATTCGATGTCCTAAGGTTTTGCTTAAGGATAAACTCAAGGAAATTAAATTTGCAACAATATTAATGCAGCTTGTACATAAAAAGAGTTTCAAACGTAAGCATAAACTGAAAGAAAGTATATCATAAAGACCATAATGCCATGAATCATTACAACCTAATTAAATTGGTAATTAGCACAGTATCTTTGATAAGACACTAATTGGATCAATCATCATACATGAAACAAAATCTTATTTTATACATCTCTAAGGAACTCATCTACATCTATCGTGAATTCTATATCTAGGAAGCCAAAGTCAATATCAAGAATGTTGTCTTCGGGCACCTGTAAAGGTTCACACAAATACTCCATAGAAGTAGTAGTAGTATTGCCACAAAGATCAGTAGAACAAACGGTATCGCAATTTCTTTGATCACCCTCCATGGTATCATCCACGACGATGTCCATACGTTCACCCACTTCCTCCACAGTAGAAGTAGCAGCATTGCAGCTAAGATCAGTAGAAGGTGCGGTTTCATCCACATTATCATGGACCTCTGTATCTTCACCCATATTTTCCACGTCGCTAGAATAACCAAATATATCCAAAAAAGTTGGTACGAAAGACTCCACATCAGTAGTAGCATTATTACCATCACCCTCCTTCATGGTATCATCCACGACGATATCCATACTTTCACCCAATTCCTCCCTAGCGAGCAGCAAAGCATTGCGCCTAAGATGATCGAAGAAGATGCGGATTCATCCACTTTATCAAGGACCTCCATATCTTCACCAAATATATCGAAATAAGTTGGTACGAAAGACTCCACATCAGTAGTAGCATTATTACCCCTGATTCCTTGATCATATGGTTGCTCAATCTCTTGTTCAGCAGCAGCGGCAGCAGCGGTAAAGACATAATCATTCGATTGTGGCAGCAGCGGTAAAGACATAATCATTCCTTGATCATTAGTATTGTTAATTGCTTGATCATATGGTCGCTCAATCTCTTGTACGGTGGCAGCGGCGGTAAAAACATTATCATTGGATTGTGGTGGCTGCATCATGACGTTGCAAGAAGCAGGAGGTTCGCACACATAAATCACTCCTCGACATCCACGCTTGTTTTTTGCTCTACTATTTCCCTTGACTTTCATAGTTATCCGGCATAGAACTAAGTCCCTCTCTACTTGTACTTGTTGCAAGAAGTCTGGATGGAAGGAATATTCATGCATCCTCCACTCCCCCTCCACCATTGAAATACTATTATTATTTTCTACAAGACTATCTTCTTTTTTAGGTTCCGGTACAAACTTGAAATACCTATCATAAGCAATAACTCCCGGGATTCGACATAGGTTATTTCTGCCTTTTTTTGCCTTACTAACTTTCTTGAGTGCGGTAAATACGTAGCGAGTTCTTTCTTCCTCTAGATCTTCACTCATGGCCATATCTTTGAATAACTCACAGGGATGACAAGCATAAAGATCAACGTCGGTGATTCGATGGTCCCTCGAAAGTTCTCCACCACAGATTTTGGGTTTTAGAAAGAGTCCAAAAATTTCTTCAACTGTGGGATTAAATTTGTAGCCGGGGATATCAAAAAGAGTGTTCATCAATGAAAAATATGGGGGAACTTAGTTTAAACATTTTCTCTCTCTAGGAAATGCTCCCCCCCTCCCCCCTCCCCTTTCCACCCAAACACATCCCCCCCTCCCTGAACCTCCGGATAAATGCAGTGGAAGCGCCGGTGATATCCAGAGGGTCCTTGTTCCGAATGCGGAAAGGCAATCATCCAGTTACGCAGCGTTGTTCTCTAAGAATGCGAACCAATCTCCCTCCCTAACCTCAGAAACCCCTCAAGTCCAAACACCTTCATCTACCATACCCCCACCTTCATTTAACCCCATCTCTGAACTATTCATTCCCATAGCCGACGAAGAATACCATGAACTTTGTGTTACTTGGAGCGGTGCTATCATTGCTAAGGCATATGGAAAATCATATTCGACGGAATTCTTCATTACGTCCATGAAGAAAATCTGGAATCCAAAAGGGCCAGTCTCGGCATTTCCCATTGGCAAGGGGTATTTCATCTTCAAACTGGAGTTAATGGAAGACTTTGAGAAAATTGTTTCTAAAGGTCCATGGTTTCTAGCTAATACCTATATTCACACCCAAAGTTGGGTTCCTGGATTCAAACCATCGACGGCGAAAACAGGAGAGTTCCCGGTTTGGATCACCCTCCCAGAACTACCTGTGGAGTTTCATAATAAAAAATTTCTGGAAAAAATAGGAAACGCCTTGGGGTCCTTCATCAAAGCGGATGTCAAAGCTTTGAAGGAAGAAAGGATGAGATTTGCAAAAATCCAGTGTCTATTAGATCTCAGCGAGGAACCTAAGGAGTTCCTTTGGCTAGGCTTGGTAAAACAAAAAATTGAATACATGGATAAACCGACATTCTGCAAGGCGTGTAAAGGGTTGGGTCATGAGGAAAATGACTGCAATTTCAACAGAGAGACAAAAAATGCAGGCAAGAGCACCATGGAGTTCCGACGGAAAAATCAAACAACCGAAGAAGTGGAGGAAGGTGAGTGGCTACCAGTGAAAAACAGAGGAAAAAAAATCATCCCCAAAGTGGTTAATTCCCGTCAAGTGTGGGAAAAAAAGAAAAACTTGTCAATCCAAATGGGGGAAACTCAAAACACCTTTAATGTGTTTTTGGAAGTTAACGAACAAGAGGATGGCACGTGGCAAGATTGTTGTGAAAAAGCTCTGAATCAACCCCAGCCTTTAGATTCAAACGTGACCAATCCCAACCACAAAACAATACTTCATAACCCTACAAAAATAAACCAGCCGTTTTCTTGTCCCCCACCCACTACACAAAAACTTCTCCTGCATCCCCACTCAAAACACTTCGAAAAATCAAACCAAAAAAATGGAGTGGTCCAACTCCTTTGCTTCAATGGTGCACAACAGGGGAAGAATTGCCGAGCTGAATCGCTTCCTTCAAAACCCAGAAACAACTCAAACCTTTATCGTCCCTCCACTCCCTCTACCTTCAAACCCACTCCTTGTACCCTTGAGAAGATCATCAGCTTTCTCTATAACCCCCCCAACCCCCACCCTCCCAGATACTTGGATAAACATGACCGAGTTTTACAAACCTTTGAATTTGAGCTCAGGCTGGGCAATGATATCCAAAAACACAGTAAGAGAGGCAATTCTACACCCAGAACAAATATCCAACCCCTTCTTGAATATGATGATGACGATGCCGTCGAGACCGGGAACACTCGCACCAGCCCACCTGCCGATGTTATCCGACCTGGAGGACATGTGCCCAGTGATGTTTGTGCTTATGAGATGGGGCATAGAAAAATTGCAGAAAATTCAAAGCATAATAACGGTACCTTGGGACCTACAAAGCTTCTTAGATCCAGTCCCCGTGATTCCGCGGCTAAGAGAACTCCTCAATATTACTCCAAGTTGGCTGGAACTAGTAGCCGGAAGCGCAACCAACATGCTCAAAATAGCAGCCACAACTCAACAAGAAAGCCAACTATTTATGAGTATGAAATGGGGGAAACGAATGAAAAGTTCAGGTCGACTTTGTGTGACGAAGGTAAGAGCGAACAAGTCAGAATTTTTTTGCCTAAAATCTCAAGAATGGAAGGGTACTCTGAACCTGGAACAAAAGGAGCCCCATCGGGAGCTCGAGCTCTTACCAAAAATTAAGAAGAATATGAAAATCCTTGCTTGGAACGCAAGAGGAATTGCAAGGCCCGCTTTCCGTCGAAACCTCAGCCAGCTTACTATTGATCATGACCCTGACCTCGTGATCATTTCGGAAACCCGTATTTCTAAAGAGAACACGCTGAAAATTTGTGATAAATTGCCTTTCAATGCTGTCGAAATGGTGGAACCTGTGGGTCTCACTGGAGGAATTCTCATCCTATGGAACTCAGGAGTCATCTCGTTCACTACCATAAGGAAGGAATTCCGTGCTCTCCACGGCATCATCCAGGTAACTTCTACTAATATTAAACTTGCTGTAACTGCTATATATGCTAGCACACTTCATAAAAGTAGATTAGAACTTTGGAAAGTCATAGAAGATATCTCGAACACTATTGATTTGCCGTGGCTTTGCATTGGTGACTTTAATGAAATAACCTCTCATATTGAAAAATGGGGAGGAAGAGATCCAAAAAACTCTCGCATGATGGCCTACAGTGAGGCGATGGGTAGATGTAATTTAATAGACCTTGGGTTCAAAGGTCCGAGATTTACATGGTTTAACAAAAGAAGGAGAAAACCGATTTTCGAAAGACTAGACAGGGCTTGGGTCAACAACCTTTGGATCACCACCTTTCCGGAGTCGACCGTACATCACCTACAAAGACTAAGTTCAGACCACAACCCGATTATCCTAAACACAAAACCCGCCCTCCACCACAAAAAGAAAAACACAAAAACCTTCAAATTCGAAACAATGTGGCTCCTTGAACCGGGCTTCGAAACTCTAATAAACCAGAATTGGCCTAATGATCATTCTGAGTACCACGTCAAAATTGCAAAAATGTCGAGCTTAATGACGGATTGGGCTAAACAAACCCATGGAAGTATTTTCAAAAAAAAGAAAAACTTGTTAGCAAGAATCCAAGGCATCCAAAGGGCCATCGACCATGACCCAAGGAAAGCTTATCTAGTAGAACTTGAATACAACCTAAATAAAGAGCTTGACTTAATCCTTGACCAAGAAGAAAACTTTTGGGCTCTTAGAGCGAGATCGAACTGGTTAGTGGCGGGAGACAGAAATACTAACTTCTTTCACACTTCCACCCTAATCCGTAGAAAAAGAAACAAAATAGAGTTCCTTAAAACTGATTGTGGAAGAGAGATTTGGGATGAGCAGGAGATTGAAAATCTCATCACTGACTTTTTTCAAAATCTTTTTACTACAGAAAAATCCTTCTCCAATTTAGAGACAAATCCCAATCTAGGTAATCAAGAGAGGATTTATAAGTGTGCTGAAACACCTAATGCTATGGAAATCAAAGAAGCTCTCTTTAGCATAGGGGGCACAAAAGCCCCGGGTAGAGATGGCATTCACGCCATTTTTTTTCAAAATTTTTGGGACACAATCAGTGAGGATTGTATTTCGATGATTCAGAAAATTTTTCGTGTCGGAAAGATACCTCTTGATCTTAATAGAACCATTGTCGCCCTGATCCCCAAATCTGAAAACCCGGAAAGGATCACTCAGTTCAGACCAATTAGCCTAGTTAACACTAACTTTAAAATCATCTCAAAAATAATAGTGAAGAGAATGAGACCAATCCTTTCAAAAATTATCTCTCCCAACCAAAATAGTTTCATTTTAGGGAGAGGTACAGATGTAAACTTCATTATAGCCTCCAAAATCCTTCACTCAATGGGTAAAAAAAAAGGAAAAAAAGGGACGTTTGCCATGAAAATTGATCTAGAAAAGGCCTACGACAGACTGGAGTGGGACTTTATCAAAACAAGCCTCCTTTCCCTAGGTTTTGATGAAAAAACAACAAATCTTTGCATGGAATGTGTGACTACAACCTCTACTTCTATCCTGGTTAATGGTAGACCTTCAAAAGAATTCACACCCTCCAGGGGAATTAGACAAGGAGACCCTCTCTCACCCTACATTTTCATCATTTGTATGGAGATGCTCTCCAGGCTAATTCACAAAAGCTGTGAAGAAAAAAAATGGAAACCATTCATCTTAAGAGGGGGATCCACAAACATTTCACACCTCATGTTCGCTGATGACTTAATCCTGTTTGGAGAAGCTACCCCTCAAACTCTTTCTGCTGTCATCTCCACTCTGAATGAATTCTTTAGAGTCTCGGGTCAAAAGATGAATACCTCAAAAAGCAAAATCTATTTTTCTCCTAACACCTCCCAGGACATTATAGATGATTTCGAACAAGATTTGGACGTTCTCTCAGCCAAAGATCTAGGCACCTACCTAGGCTTTCCCCTTTCTAATAAAAGACCTGCAAAACGCCATCTCCTTACTGTAGTGGAAAAACTATCAAAAAAATTGTCACTTTGGAAGACCAACTGTCTCTCTAAAGCGGGTAGGGTCCTTCTAATTTCCACCACCCTCCAGTCAATTCCTCGCTATTTCATGCAAGGCATCCTATTCCCCAAAGCTATGACAAAAAAGATGGACAGCATCTCAGCCAATTTCCTGTGGGGGAACGGAAAAAATAGAAAAGGGATTAATTGGATAGCATGGGAAAATGTGTGCAAACCAAAAAATTTAGGGGGCCTAGGCTTCAGAACTAACGATGACCTTAACAAACTAGGACTCGCTAAACAATGTTGGAATTTGGATAATCAGAAAAATTGGGCGGCTAAGTTCTTGGCTGAAAAATACCTCAGAAAAGACAAAGAACCCCCATCTTTTAAAAAAGGTTCCTACATATGGAAGAACATAGGAAAAGGTTGGGAAATCTATAAGGAAAGCCTTTGTTGGAACCCGGGTTCGGGAGAATCGATAAATTTTTGGTTAGACAATTGGATCGGAACCACTCCACTAAGAAAGTACTTAATTGGTCCTCTCAATGAAGGAGAGGAGGGTAAAAGTCTCGCAGAGATGTCCACTAATAACTTAATCAGTAATGAAAAACTCCCTTCCAACCTTCCACAAAATCTCTTCAATCTCGCAAAAACGATCACACTTAATGAAGAACCTGACTTTCTCTTTTCTTCTTGGACAAATGAAGGTAATTTTAACAATAAAGAGGCCACCTCTCACATTCAGAACACTAGACCAAATCACCCAAAATCTTCCCATCTCGACTGGAGTATCATTTGGAATGCACCAGGTCACCCAAAAATGAAGTTCTTCTTGTGGTAAACATGGTGGGAGAGAAACCCCACAAATGAAAACCTTTTCTCAAGAAAATGTGCGACCTCCCCGGAATGTAATACTTGTTTCCACCCAAAGGAAAATATGTTGCACGTGCTTAGAGATTGCCCGAGAGCCTGATCCATTTGGGAAAAGATCGACAAACCAAATTGGGCGATGAACCAAACTCTTCAAAAGTGGATGGAAGAAAATCTCACTCTCAATAAAGTCCGTCATGGAAAAATCCCTTGGAATGTCTTGTTTTCTTTTACTTTATGGGAAATTTGGAAAAGAAGAAACAATTGGATTTTTAAGAAAAAGAATGAAAATGAGGATGTTTTTATTAAAAACTTGACGTGGTTTGCTCAAGAATGGTACTTTGCCCAACCCAACCCCATTAACCCTAAAACCAAAACAACATTTCCAACCACCCCAAGTTGGCAACCCCCTCAGCGTGACACTTTAAAAATCAATGTGGATGCTGCTTTTTTGCCCGCTAATCTTGAAACAGGTATTGGAGGTCTTTGTAGAGATCAAAATGGTTGTTGGCTCAAAGGTTTTGTTGCAAAGAGTTTCTGCAGAAATAGTAAGGCAGCGGAGGTTCAAGCTATCCTTCTCGGCCTTCAATGGGCACGAGAGGAAGCTTGGAGTAACTATACCATCGTCTCGGACTGCAGCCAGGCAGTGACCGAGATTAAGTCCAAAGAGGAAAGAAGAGATGAACTAACCAGACTAGTCAAAATGTGCAGGATGTTCCTAGAGCAGGATGGAGGTCAGCTCGTGCATGAAAAAAGAGAAGCTAACACCCCCGCTGATGAGATGGTAAAGCGTGCAAGAGAAGACCCACGTAGCTATTTTGGGATTGAATGTATTTTATCCCCTTCCCCGGCTTGTACTAAACTTATTATGCTAGATAGATGTTTGGGCCAAAACTTCCCTAACTTAAATGGCACAAACAGTGAAGCTGTAATTCCTAACAGGGCTATGCCCATAAATTAATTTATCCATCGCCGTTTTAAGTCAAAAAAAAAAAAAGAGTGTTCATCGTTACGTTGGAGCTAGGTGTGGGAAACAAGAAGGTATGGTGGTAGCTGGTGCTTAGTGGTGTGGGAAACAAGAAGCTACGTATGCTTGTGCTTGGTGGTGTTAAATGTTAATGAAGTTGCAAGAAGTACATTTAACTTGTTTGTTTATATAATACTTGATCGTACAAGATAAGATAGAACTTGATCATAAGTTGTATGATGTTGGGATACTCTAAATCATAACTGACTCTCCTCTCCACCAATCACTTGAGAGTTTTGTTTGGGTTCAAATACTTACTTCTATTATATTATGGATTATGGATATAATTTCTTTTTAAGGATTTTAAGTATTATGGATATAAGGATTTTAAGGATTCTAGCTACTTGTTTTAGGGTCGGTTTCTTTCTTAATAATTTATTTTTAGATTGCTGTAATTTCTTAGATACTCATTCTTTTCTTTTTTTTTTTTTTTTTGAGGCAAAGTACTGATCTTAGCTTGTTTATGATAGTTGTACTTCTTCCGATTTTTTTTTTTTAGTTTTACCCTGAATTCTTGGCATTTTTTACAACATATGACTTCGAACATTAAAATCACTAATTATGTTTAAGTAAAGATTATAAAAAAATTGATATTAAGAAACTATATGACGAGAAATAATATAATTAGATCCCACATGACTATATTTTTCCCTAACTTATATTTTTTTATAGAAAACAAACTTAGACTTGGCCCCTAATCCAGGGGCCAACCTAAAACAGAAAGGAGGAAACCAATACAAAAGAGAGTTATGCGTGCGTCTTCATGAATCATGACGATAAAAAAAATGTTCAAAGATAATTAATTATCTACAAATTATGTCGATCTATTTCGAAGTGATGGTCATGAAAAGCTTTGTTGAAAGCACTCGATAATGAAATAAAAATGGTCGGTCCACTTCAAAGTTTGGTCCGAATTTTACTAAGATGATCTCAATGTCTAGATGAAAATCAAACCTCACTTGAAGTTTCTTTCCAAAAACCCAACGGTCTATTTTAGGCAAGGCCCGAATCTTTTTATTGAATCAACTAGTAAATCGACCTTTTTGTCCTCCAATACTATCCATCAATATATTAGAAGAACCTAGACAAAATGGTGAAAAATGAGCAGAAGGTTGAGCAAAAAATAAATCATTCTAAGAAAAATAACTAAAGGCTAGGAGATTATGCGTATCACTATCAATTAGGACTGGCAATCCTTGATACGACCTGATAATACGACATAGACCCGACCTGAAGTTACTGAGAGAAACACGAACCCGACACGAACACGAATGACACGAAGTCAACCCGATTAGTTATATTTATCATATTATGTAACTATTCTACTTTTTATATCACTTTTGATACATTTGGGGGCCAACTCGAAATCGACATGAAACCAAACACAAGACGAACCACATACATGAATTGCTAGCCCTACTATCAATTTATTTTTCTTAAATCAAAGATTTTAAAAGCCATAATATATCAACTGAACAATGAATTAAAATCCAATCAAACTTATGCTACTTATATTCATTCTAGCTCGTTTATTACTTTATTTTCTTCGGTTTATTTTTTTTTTTTTTGAAAAGTAAGAACAAAATTATAGAACTCATTAGAAGTAGTTTGCATGTTTTTGTTGTCAATTTGTGAGATAAACATCATATGAATAAATTTTTATATTTTCAATTTCATTTTTTACATTGGTAAGAAGGAAATCACTAAGAGGCCCAAAATATTTCTAATCTCAATGGTCGTTTGGTTTACATGGGTAGTCAAAATTCCCATGCTATTGCAATTCATAGGAAATAAATTACTTAATCAAATTCATGGAAAATTGGTTAAATTGTTTGGTTGACAATGGGGGAATTAAATTCCCATGGGAATTTCTACTTACCTAGGTCCCCCCTAGGTAAGTAACTTCCTCCGATCCATTTTGTGGGAACTCAAAATTCCTAGGAATTTCTAATTCCTTCATTTTGCTATTTTGTTGTCAACCAAACAACTCACCAAGTTTTCAATTCATAGGAATTTCTATTTCCCATGTTTTCTCATATCAACCAAACAACCACTCAATCTGCAACCTACATCATATAACTTCTTAATATAACCATAAACTAAAAACTAGTAATGATGCCAAACCGGCTCTAATAGTGGTTTATATATTTTTGTTTTGAGTTGTCAAGAAATCAAAATCTAGAAACAAAAATAACAACAAACACTTGCATCTTAGAATGTTGACACCATATCTCAATTTCCTTTGCTTATTTAGTCACATAGAGATAATAATCAAGTTCTACTAGGAATTTACAAAATAGAGATAAGTGGAAACGGAGAGAAACGGAAGGAAGGGAAAGGGAGGGAACAAATGAAAGAAGAACCAACTCAAACGTATCCAATTTCCATTGTTTGGATAAGAGTTTAAGGGAAGTAAGGGCTGGGAGAGGAAAGGATCCAATTTCCCTTCCTCTTTAATAAATACTAGTCTTATATGCACGCGATGCGTGCGTTAATTTCAAAACTTGTTATTCTATTATATTCTCCATTCATACTATAGTTATAATTACACTTAAAGTGGATTCCATCTTTCCGCTCCCTTTCTTTCCCCTCCCCTTCCTCCTCTTTCCTTCTCCCTCCTTTCTCTCCTATGTTGCTATCCGACCAAAGTGTAAAGGTTCAAAAACAGAGGGAAAAAAAAGGGAAATTTCCTCAGGTACCCCTGAGGTTTAGCGTAATTCCCAAGATACCCCCCACATTTGGGGAATTCCTCAGATACCCCTGAGGTTTGTGTTTGTGCTCAAGATACCCTTAATGAGGACGGCAGGGTAACAGACGTTAAGTCTTTGCATTTATGGCGCGCGAATGGAGAGAGAGAGAGAGTGTGTGCTTTAAACCTAATCTAACGTTAATTTCCCCAATTCTCTCTTCTCTTCCTCTCTCTTCTTTGCTCTGTTCCAGAAAAAATTGCGAACCCTAAAATGTCGTCCTCTTCTGAAATTGTTGGTAAAATTGTGGACGCTCTTGTGTATGAAGCAAGAAGATGTAGCAAGTGCAGGAAGAAGATGGAAATTCGCGTTTCTGAATCCAGAGACAACCCTAACAAATTATACTACAAGTGTGTACCTTGTGACAACCACTATTTTTGGGCGACACCAAAAGTATCTGAAGGGGGTTTAACAAAATTGCAGGGGAAATTGGGTGATTGTGGTGAAGACAAAGTTATGAAGTCCTTGTATGATTTGCAGAAGAAAATTGATGAGATCACTTTTCTCATTAGGTTAATGGGTTGGGGGCTGTTTATTGTGATAATTATTGTGCTAATTAAGATGTAGGACTTATGTTTTTACTTGGGTGGGGGATGTTTTGATTGAGATGTATGTATGCTTGTTATGAATGAAGTGAATGAAAGAATAGTTTTTATCTTTTAAATCTGTGCAAATTGCCTTCAATTGATATTGTTAAGAAGATAACATTGTTTGTATCAAAAAAACTGCCATAAGTTGATAAAGACTGTGAAATACACATTAGAAGTAACCCAAAAAATTGCCCTAAGTTGATAAACATTGTGAAATACACATCACAGGTAACCCAACTAACTGGCCTAAGTTGATAATAACATAAGTTGCATCATCCAAAAAACACCTTAATAGTCTAATGAAAGAACCAAATCAGAAGATTAAGTTGGTTGTGAAGAGCTTGCAGTTGTGTAGGTTGCCTTCCTAAGTTTTTTTCCCTTTCTTTTGTTGCCACCTTCACTATCAGCAGTAGGCTGTGTGGAGACACCCTCCTCCACACCTGCAATCTTCCTCTTTCTTCCACGACTCCGTTGTCCTCTCCCCGAGCCGTCGTCAAGCCTCCCATGCAACTCCTCTTGTTATGTCCAAGCTCATTGCACTTTGTACACCCGATGGTGACAGACCTCTTTCCCTTTCCTTTCGCTCACCAGCCGCCTCTTTCTAATTCTAGCTGGTCTGCCAACAGTCCTTTTCACCCTAGGTGGTGCAATAATAGGGACTTCTGCAGGTTCCCATTGGGAGGGATCAGGCATGGGTGCAATGTTCAGCTCATAAGTTGCCTTGTATGTGGCAGCTGTGTAGTAATTGGAGACAAATGGATTAGGATTGAGCCTGCTGTTGTTGATAACCCTACAAGCATGCTTGCAAGGTATCCCTGTCATTTGCTTGCAAGGTATCAACAAGTGCTTGACATTGAACTTCAAAATTAGCCCTCACCTGATCCAAAATTTTCCCTGCAAGCCACTTAATACTAGCCATAGGGTTATGTTCAAGCCTATTACAAGAATGGGGCTCACTTAGAGACTTAATTGCCCATGTTACTTTATCAGGCAAGACAGAGGCATGCAATCTCCAACCACAATCTTCATTTGCACATATCACAGTGTACCTCTTTGCATCAATCTTCAACCTCACCAAATCAGCCCCTACCTGCACAGAGAAGTCCCTAACTGCTTGCAGCATATGTTCCTTGTCCAAGAACATATGCCATTGTTGTAGCTGTATTTGACCAAATGGTTGTTCAGTGAACAACTTCCCATTCCTGTAAACCTTGTGCATATAACTCTCTCCTTCAACATCATCATCTAAATCAGGAAAAAAACCCTCCTCATGCACATTATCTTCATCACCCCCAGCTTCTTCTTCAACAGGTTGTCTGTGTTGTTGTCTTTGTGATGGTTGGAATGTACTCCCCCTTTTAGCTGTTGTCTTTGGGACCCTTCTGTTTCTAGGGTTTTTATGTGATCCTGTGGTTTGGGTTGGTTTAGTAGGCTGGGTTGGGGTGGGCTGGGTTGGTGTGGTTTGGGTTTGGATGGGCTCAGTAGGCTGGGTTGGGGTGGGCTGGGTTGGTGTGGGTTGGGTATGGGTGGGCTGGGTAGGGGTGGACTGGGTTGGGGTGGGCTGGGTTGGTATGGGTTGGGTTTGGGTGGGCTGGGTTTCATTCCCCTGGGTTTCAGTGGGTTGGGTTTGAGTGGCAATTGGTGTGGCATTTGGTGCTGATTTTTTTGGGGTCAGTTTTTTCCTGGCCTTTGATTTTGGTGGGGTTTGCATTTGGGCCTGGGACTGTCTGAAGTTGGGCCTAGGAGGGGTAGCAGTAAATGGACTGGGCTTAGACCTTGTTCTACCTGCTGGCCCTGTACAACTTTCCTGGGACTGAGCCCACTTCTTCTCTTCTTCAGGAGTTACTTTAACATACTCCACTCCTCCATGCAGATCCCCATCAACATCAAACACAGGGACCTCTTTAGCCAAAGGCTCTATATCTATGACCTCATCCCTCCTATTTTGTTCTGACTCCCTCCTTTTTTCTTCTTCCTCTTTCTGTCTTCTCTCTGCATCCTCCCTCTCTCTCTGTTGTCTCAACCTATCTTGCTCCTCTATAATTTTTCTCAACCTCTCTTGACTTTCTGCCCACTTTCTTTGCCTCTCTAATTTTTCCCTTTCCTTCTGTTCCTTGTCTGCTTTCAATTTATGAAAACTCGCAACTACACTAGAAGGCACCTCTGAGTTTGTTATGTACAAATCTATCTCCTTTTTCTTTTGAAACTCACTAAACATACTAATAAGATCCACATCACAAGTAACCTCAACTAATTGTTGAATCCCAGGTGGGTAATACTTAATCACAGGGTTTTTAGCAGGTATGACATTTTGCTTATGAGCTTCCTGTTCTAAGTCTTGTAGCAAACACATGAAGCTATACTGATCAGTATCTTGTACTCCTATGTCATAACCATTGTGTTCATAGTGAACAGTTAACCAAATGGCAACCATTTTCAAAGATACCCCAAACCCTACAAAATCATTACACCAAAATAAACCCCACAATCAATGTACAACCCACAATTTCAAAAAAAAAAAACACTAACATCATAGTTTCAATACCAACACATACGAAATAGTTCAAATGTTCAAAATTGTGCATTTAACATAGTCGAAATTACATGTTCAGAAGAGAAATTAAGGTTACATACCTCGAAATTCGAACTCGCCTTGCAGAGATTGATCTTCGTTTTAAAAAAAAAAAAAAAAAAAAAACCGTCCTTTGTTTGAATCTTTGAAGAACTGGGTGCGTTTTTTGGTAAAATAAACCCTAGATTTTGGGATTCCTTCAGTAGGGGTGGGCTGGGTTGGTGTGGGTTGGGTATGGGTGGGCCGGGTAGGGGTGGACCGGGTTGGGGTGGGCTGGGTTGGTATGGGTTGGGTTTGGGTGGGCCGGGTTTCATTCCCCTGGGTTTCAGTGGGTTGGGTTTGAGTGGCAATTGGTGTGGCATTTGGTGCTGATTTTTTTGGGGTCAGTTTTTTCCTGGCCTTTGATTTTGGTGGGGTTTGCATTTGGGCCTGGGACTGTCTGAAGTTGGGCCTAGGAGGGGTAGCAGTAAATGGACTGGGCTTAGACCTTGTTCTACCTGCTGGCCCTGTACAACTTTCCTGGGACTGAGCCCACTTCTTCTCTTCTTCAGGAGTTACTTTAACATACTCCACTCCTCCATGCAGATCCCCATCAACATCAAACACAGGGACCTCTTTAGCCAAAGGCTCTATATCTATGACCTCATCCCTCCTATTTTGTTCTGACTCCCTCCTTTTTTCTTCTTCCTCTTTCTGTCTTCTCTCTGCATCCTCCCTCTCTCTCGTTGTCTCAACCTATCTTGCTCCTCTATAATTTTTCTCAACCTCTCTTGACTTTCTGCCCACTTTCTTTGCCTCTCTAATTTTTCCCTTTCCTTCTGTTCCTTGTCTGCTTTCAATTTATGAAAACTCGCAACTACACTAGAAGGCACCTCTGAGTTTGTTATGTACAAATCTATCTCCTTTTTCTTTTGAAACTCACTAAACATACTAATAAGATCCACATCACAAGTAACCTCAACTAATTGTTGAATCCCAGGTGGGTAATACTTAATCACAGGGTTTTTAGCAGGTATGACATTTTGCTTATGAGCTTCCTGTTCTAAGTCTTGTAGCAAACACATGAAGCTATACTGATCAGTATCTTGTACTCCTATGTCATAACCATTGTGTTCATAGTGAACAGTTAACCAAATGGCAACCATTTTCAAAGATACCCCAAACCCTACAAAATCATTACACCAAAATAAACCCCACAATCAATGTACAACCCACAATTTCAAAAAAAAAAAACACTAACATCATAGTTTCAATACCAACACATACGAAATAGTTCAAATGTTCAAAATTGTGCATTTAACATAGTCGAAATTACATGTTCAGAAGAGAAATTAAGGTTACATACCTCGAAATTCGAACTCGCCTTGCAGAGATTGATCTTCGTTTTAAAAAAAAAAAAAAAAAAAAAAACCGTCCTTTGTTTGAATCTTTGAAGAACTGGGTGCGTTTTTTGGTAAAATAAACCCTAGATTTTGGGATTCCTTCACTCTCAACTGCCAATTCTTCTTCTTCCTTTACTTTCTTGCATTTAATGTTCCAACTACCAATTTTCAAACATAAAGCAAACACACTCTCTCTCTCTCTCCATTCGCGCGCCATAAATGCAAAGACTTAACGTCTGTTACCCTGCCGTCCTCATTAAGGGTATCTTGAGCACAAACACAAACCTCAGGGGTATCTGAGGAATTCCCCAAATGTGGGGGGTATCTTGGGAATTACGCTAAACCTCAGGGGTACCTGAGGAAATTTCCCAAAAAAAAAAGCCTGGTAAAAGAACCTGACTTACAGGGGTGTCTATCACATGGATGCATTATTGACAAAATAGATTGAAGGGAAAAGGGTTGAATTATTATTAACCCCAATGGGTATATTTATAGTACATCATATAAAACCTAACTTAAGTAGAACTAGGAAAATATATCTTAAACTAAATATAATACTAATAAGTATTTTCTCTAAATAAACACTTCTAGATCGATAGATTTAGGAAATAAACCTAAATATATCCTAACACCCTCCCACAATCGCAACGGCAGTAACACGAACGTTACGATTGGATAAACAGATATATCGATGGGAACGCCATTCTTTGCGAACCCGCCAATTTTATTATTTCTTTTTTCTTCTTCCTGATGAGAACGCCATTCTTTTCGAACTCATCAAATATTTTCAACAAAACGGGAACGTTATTCTCGTCGATCCCGTAACAATTCTGGAGCAGATCACGCTCACAACAAATATTGACTTTTCTTGAGCAAAGTCGAGCTCTATTCAAATACTGGTTTTTTTTAGCAAAACCACGCTCACAACACATTGAACCCCTGTCTCACAGTACAAGGAGAACCAATAATCCCGTCTCACGACACAGGGAGAGCCGAAAAAGAAGCCCTACCTCACGACATAGGGAGAGCCAAAACTTTTGTGCAACGATTTTATGGTCAAGAACCAAGTTAGGTTCTCGAGAAATATAGCTAAATACCAACAAGTAGAAGTTGGCTCTGGAAATAGCAGTAGAAACACATAAATTGGAGCAGATGCTAGCAGCAAACACCCAATAATTAAGCACTCCCCAATAGAGTAGCGGCAGAAGCAAAAGGTTTATTATATAAACCAATAAACTCCAACAATATGGCAATTAGTAAGCCACGACAACGCAGCGAAGACATGCAGCAACAATAGTAGTCCACACCGTGAGATAAAGGCACACATCAGTTAGCCATCAAACACGCACAGTAAGGCAGCACAGACACCAAGACAGTGCCCAAAGACAGCAGCGGAAGAGCCGAGAATAAATTAAAGCAGGCAAATAAAAAAATCTCGACTTTGAAGGGAAAAATCTGGCCCGTGGGTTTAAACTCAAACACGTCGGCAAGAGAACAATATTTGTGAGGTTTTACCCAAGATCTTAACTTGCTCTTGATACCATGACAAAATAGATTGAAGGGAAAAGGGTTGAATTATTATTAACCCCAAAGGGTATATTTATAGTACATCATATAAAACCTAACTTAAGTAGAACTAGGAAAACATATCTTAAACTAAATATAATACTAATAAGTATTTTCTCTAAATAAACACTTCTAGATCGATAGATTTAGGAAATAAACCTAAATCTATCCTAACAATTATTCATAGAGGTAAACTTCAGGCACGTGAGAGATATGAGGGTAATCTTCTCCTGTATGTCTTGCACATCTTTTACTAAGATGGGGGCAATTCTTAATCTGTAGCTTCTGCAAACAATGAAGCTGGCTAAATCCCTCTGGCAGAGCTACTATGTTTACGCAACTGAAAAGAAGAATTCTTCTAAGCGAAGTGAAATTCTGCAACCAATTTGGAAGCGTAGTCAGTCCTCCACAGCCTTCAATCCACAGATATTGAAGAGAACTTGCTGCAGAATGGATGCCATCTGGCAAACGTTTTAGCTTTGGAACGCCGGTAATTTCCAAGGTTCGAAGGCTTTTAAGCCCACATAGGCTGTCGCCTTTCTCCAAATCAAGCTCTTGACAATCACGAATGATCAATGTCTCAAGGGCAACAAGGTATTTTTTGCTATCAGGAAGACAAATCAATTTCTGACAATGAACAATGTGAAGCTCTACCAGGGTAGTGTGGAATTGGAAAGAAAATCCATTCCACAAAGTTGTTAACTGTTCACACGAGTATAATTCTAGTCGTCCTAGAGAACTTAAGCCATTAAATTTGGTGCTAGCTAAGCTCACTTGATTCATAGACACAGACAAATACCTTAGGCTTAGCAACTGGTCGATATCTCTGGGTAGCTCTTGTAACTGCTCACACCCTGGAACATACAGCGATTGTAGATTCAACAACTTGCATAATGTACTTGGAAGAAATTTGATGATTGGGTTGTAGGACAGGTCAAGATATCTTAGATGTTCTAACTTCCCAATTGACATCGGCAACTCCTCGAAGCTACTCTGATGTAAATCCAACACACGTAAGCACCTGAAGTTGTGTATAATACTTTCAATAAATGACTTGCTAATATAGCCCATTGCATAGCCAAATCTGAAAGTTCGAGCCTTCTTTGCTCTGAGTAGCTCTTTTGGGAAATTCTTATCTGATAAACCTTCACCTCCTTCATATCCCCATACTAAATGCCTGCACATGTCTGAAACATTAAGATGATTACTGGTCACAACAGCTATCTCTTCACCAACAAGGTCAGTTGCTAAATCATGGAATAAGTCGTGCATTCTACATTCACTTATAGTTTCTGTAAAAACAAGAAATGCATCTTGAAGAAGACATCTTGACAATAGGTCTTCACAGTACTTGTATCCAATGGATTCTAACTCTTCATTGTCGTTACCGCGTTGCAAGATTCCAAGTGCACTCCACAGGCATGACAAAATCGGAGGATTAAGCTTGCTATCCTTGACAAATAATGAACAATAGGAAAAACACGCTTTTAATTGAGAAGGGAGTTTATTGTAGCTCACTCTCAAAGCTTGTTTGATATCATTATGTTCTAGATGTAAGTTCATAAAGTTGTTTGTTTCAGAAATTCGCCTCCATTCTTTCTCGTTCCTTTCACTGCGTAACAGGCTTGCGAGAACCTTAACAACCAGAGGAACCCCGCCACATTTTTCAACAATGCTTTTCCCAATTGTAGCAAGGTTTGGGTATCTACTTTCTTCACCCTCTCTAAATGCCAGTTGCTTGAATATAGACCAACAAACATCACCAGGAAGATTATCCAAACAATATGGATCAACATTTCCAACTGTTGATGCAACCATATCACTTCTTGTAGTAACCAAAATTACACTTCCTTTTTCACTTACAGCAACCAAATTCTCCAAGTCTCTCCATACTTTGATGTCCTCGATCCACACATCGTCCAGCACAAGGAAATGCTTCCGACCATCCAATATCTCACGGAGTTTTTCATGCAACTGTCTCATGTTGAGGTTTGCAGTGGTTTCATTACTTACAGAATTCAAAATTTCTTCAATAGTCTTCTGCAGATCAAATTTTTCAGAGACACATGCCCACAACTTAATATCAAAGTTACTAGTAACCCACTCATCATTAAAAACAAGCTTTGCCAATGCTGTTTTCCCAATCCCACCAAACCCAACTATCGGAAGCACAACCAACCTACTAGCATCTCCAACACTACTACTCGTTAAACGTCTAATTATTTCAAACCTAGCTTCATCTCTACCAATAATTTCTGATTTCTTCACATATGAATATGCATCTAAAGGGTTCCTCTCAATGTTGTATACTTCAATTGGATCATGACCATCCAATCCAAGATCTCGTCTATTAGCAGCAATGTCATCAAATCTTTGAACAAGATCTCTTATTTTATCACTCCAATAAAAATTACTCAGAATTGGATTCGAGGATGAAAGATAGTACCTGATCTGTCGAAACAAATGGCTTTTGTTGATTCTCTTTCGTAACAGATCAGTATGAACTTCATCCAAGAGGTCATCTATATCATACACAACATTTTTGAGATCTTTCAGCCAAATCTTGACAGCCTCACTATCATATTGCTTACTTTCTGCATCTTGCAGAACAGCGCGAATAGCAATCAGCTTGTTCTCGATCTTTTTGAGGTCGTTTCGGACACCTTGAGCTGCTAAAATGCCTTGTGTAGCATAACTGCAGGTAAGATCACCAGCAAAAGTAGCAATGTGTGCAAGTGTTGTTTTTGTGACAGCCCACAGTAGTGCTTCAGACATTCTAATGATTATTGATCAGAGGGAAGGATTTAGAAGGGGCTGAGGATGTAAAAGTGGTGCAGAAATTACTTCATCATGATTTGTGGATTTTGACAATTATTGAAGAGATGGGTTGTTGAATGGAAGTATGGGAACTGCAAAGTCTGTAACTTTCACAGTTGCAAGTTGCAAGTGTTAGAAGAAACAGAAAGTCAATTTTCACATTATGAATAAAACCAATATAAGCGGTGATGTCATTGGGTGACAAATTAACGGCTATAGTGTAATACTATAATATCACTATTTGGATCTAAGAAATATCAGCAGCAAGCCATAGTTGACCAAATCAACTGTTTGTAAAGGTTGATTGATCAAGGAACCCAATAAAAATAGGCACAAGTAGATCAAGGAGTAATATTAATGTACTTATGCCCATGTTTAAACATTTATATATATATTATTTCATGAAAAAAATAATTAAAAATTTAGTGACACCAAATAAGGTCACTGTATTTGTCAAAAATGTAAATTGTCGTCTTTTTCAAAGTTTCCACAAAACCTCTATTGTTTCAGAAGTGTCTCAATAATGCCTCTATAGTTTATCTCTAAATTAATAAGTTTTGTTAGTGAAATGTGTTATTTGTGTTCTAAACTCATGGTTTGTGGATTTAAAGCTGATTCAATCAGCCAAATTTCTTGTAGTAAAGCAGAGAAAATTAAGGTAAACAGAATCTTTTCACTTTATATATCAATAAGTTCAAAACTAATATCAATTTTAATTGGGTTTTTTTGTCAGAAAGGACCTAATAAAATACAAGTTTTGTAGGGAATGACCTAATAAAAAAAATTTGTCTAAAAGGACCTATTAAAATACTTCCGATTGTTAATAGGAACCAGTTTATGAATTTCAGGCAAAAAAACTCTAATTTTTTTTTCAGAAATTGAAGGAAAATGTCTGCGAAATCATCTTCAAACAATAAAATTCCTGTCAAATGTTGTTGTGGTGTCCCAATTGCAAAAAGTCAACGTCGGAATATGGTAAATTTGGCCTGAAATTCATAAACTGGTTCCTATTAACAATCGGAAATATTTTAATAGGTCCTTTTAGACAAAAAAAAAATTATTAGGTCCTTTCCTATAAAACTTGTATTTTATTATGTCCTTTCTGACAAAAAACCCTTTTTAATTTAACATGAAATTTAGAGGGTATAAAACGCCAATCTAGCACAAAATTTTGACAAAAAGATAAGGATAGGACTATAGGAGCATCATTAAGACACTTCTACAACGACTGGCGTACTATCGAGATTTAGAAGAAAAAAACATTGGCAATGTAAAAGAAATTCGGAGAAAAAATAATATATAGATGTTGCTTATTTTCTACTTTTTATACTTCCTCTGAAATTAGTGGAATCTCATTGCACATTACCAGACTAAGAAGATATTTTCTTTTTGTATGTTATTTTTCTATTGGTATGAAGTGAACTCTCAAATACATGAGTTTTAGATCACCCTTTTTTTTTTGACAGGGAGGATCACCTTTCTTATTGCATATGAGATGAGAGAACCAAGGTAAATAAACAAAGGGCACCTAACATGATATTGCCAGATTTTTCACCCATTTAATACTCTAGCTATTAGGAGTAGTAAATAGTAATAGCAGGAATACAAGAAAATGGCTAAAAATAGATTTCAGAAAGAAAAAAAAAATCAATCTTTTGATATTCCTACTAATTTGCTTGTGATAATCTCTAACCTCTGTATTAATACTATAATCTAAACAATTCTTCTAAAAATCCGTCAAAACAGGAAGGATTAATAAAAATTACCTAAGAGAAAATCTAGGCCTCTCATTATCCAATTCTGAGAAGTTTGGCAAAACATTTGGAAGTACATTTTCCAAAATTCTTCATTGTATGGGTTGGCCAAGTTGGGAAAATTTTGGGAAGGGGCAGAAAGGGGAAGAGAGAGAGAGGAGGAACTAGAAGAACAATAAAAATACTGGGATAAAACTTCTCTCTTCCCTGGGAAAAAAAACCCAGAAAAACCAACATTTTAATTCTTCCCTTCCCTTAACCTTCCCTCCAAAGGCCTTCTCAAGGTTCTCGACCACCTCGCCATTTCTTTTTTTGTATAACTTTGGTGCCTCGGAAAAAAATAATAAATTTCCATTACCATACAATACGTCATCTGGCATTGTCGACTTTCGAGGAAAGACAACAGGAGGGCAATAATGAGTTGCTTTCCATGTTGTGGAACATTTGCAGAAACAAATAATAAAGAGATCCCTTATGAAGAGCAGCAAAATCAAACGGAAGGAACAGCCGATAGATCTGCTAGGAGGACACCAAATACGAGTAGGAGGACATCGTACAAGGCGTCATATAGAGCCTCATTACGAGCCTCTTTGAGAGCTAGCATCAAGGAACTCTTACAAGCCAAATCAAAATTCTCTTTTGCAAACATCTCTTTCAAAACAGGTGATACATAGCTTCTTTTTCTTTTTCTTTTTCTTTTTCTTTTAGGAGTTACCATTTATATTGAATGTTCATTTGTGGAACGAAGAGAGAAGAGACAAATAAAATAGTAAGAAGATTGGAAAATACAATCCTTATAACGTAGATATTACAATGCACGATGTTGGAAGATTATAATGTAGGGAATTTAAGAGATTCATAAGCTTATTAGATAATGGGAATAATCAGAAAGACATTATTGGTTATAGATAAATAAGAAATCTAAAGCAATCAAATATTCGAATATTCAATGGCTGAAGGACACCCCTGAACCCAAACTCAAGTAGAGCATGTGATGAGCCACTACCTGCTTCTCGAAACAAACGAGAGAAAGAACCGACTCAAAAGTATAAGAGCCATCAAAAGCTACTCAACGACCACCACCTTCACAGTGCTAATTGAAACCTGAACGCTATCGCCTTCACTTTGCAATTTTCACCCCTCATTTCGACCCCATAACTTTCAAAAAGCATTGCTTCGACATCAAGCTTAAAAAACACCTACTGTACAAGGATACCAATGTGAGGTATGCCGCCTCCTTGTAAAGCTAGCTGCTGCTATATCAGGCTCTTCTGCAGCCAAAAATATTTGCAGGAGGCTAGCAGATGCTCATGAGAGCTCAAAATAAGCAGCAAGCAAAATGGAAGAGCTCCACACATTAGCACATGAGCAAACGAGTAAAAACATAGCATAAGGTGCATCTATCCATCAGATGGAGGTTTTGTCCTTATATATATATATATATATATATATATATATATATATATATATATATATATATATATATATATATATATATATATATATATATATATATATATATATATATATATACCAAGCTAAGCTTAGCCTAGTAGTAAGAATTGTATCTTCCAACCGTGAGGTTAGGGGGTTCAATTCCCACTAGGGGCACTTTGGAAGAGGAGATCCCCTTACCTCCCCCCACCCCACCACAACAAAATGTCTAGCCCGCTAACCCGAGCTAGGTCAACCTACAAGAGGTTCTTACCTACCTTAAAAAAAACGTACATATATATAATGTGTTGAAAGAACCTCTTTATTCCCTCTTGATTCAGATAGCAGCAAGCACAGATACATTCATGATGAAATATCTAAATATGGGAAGGGGAACATTACTGCCAAGATCTTTACCTACCGTGAGTTGTGTGATGCAACTAAAAACTTTATGCCTGAGAATTTGCTCGGTGAAGGTGGTTTCGGTAGGGTACACAAGGGATACTTAGACACCTTACAGCAGGTAATCCCCTAACCTCCTCTTTCTTTCCTTGTCTTTTTCCTTCCTCTCGCTCTTTGCATATGATGATCAGCAAAACATGCAAAGAACAGTAAATAGATATGTATCGTGTTTGATTCAGGTTGTCGCAGTAAAGCAGCTTGATAGGAATGGATTCCAAGGAAACAGAGAATTCCTTGTGGAAGTTTTGATGTTGAGCCTTCTACACAATCCTCACCTTGTAAATTTGGTAGGATACTGTGCTGAAGGTCCTCAAAGGCTTTTGGTATATGAGTTCATGGCCAAAGGATCCCTCGAAGATCATCTTCTTGGTAATGTCCAAACACTGAAATGTTTTACGTTGCCGCCTACATTACTCAGAACCAGGTACTCTGTGTTGGACACATATACGTGTCCAGGTGTGCGACTTGCCTATACTATAATGGAAAAAATACTTGATTTTTGCACATCAAACTTGACATAGAGTGAAGAGTTTGAGTAACATACGAGGCCACTTTTTCCTGTTTTACCTTCCAAATTTATTCTGTTTGTTATCGCTCTATTTTTTTCTTCTCCAGATTTACAACCAGATAAGAAGCCGCTAAACTGGCAAACCAGAATGAAGATAGCAGAGGGCGCAGCGAGAGGTTTGGAGTACCTCCATGAGATTGCCAACCCACCAGTGATTTACAGGGACTTCAAAGCATCAAATATACTATTAGACGACAACTTCAACCCAAAGCTCTCAGACTTCGGCCTAGCAAAGTTGGGTCCAACAGGGGATGAAACCCACGTGAGTACGAGGGTGATGGGGACATATGGTTATTGCGCACCAGAGTATGCATCCACAGGCCAACTAACGACAAAGTCCGATGTATACAGCTTCGGAGTTGTGTTCCTAGAAATCATAACAGGAAGGCGAGTCATAGACAATAACAAACCAAGTGAAGAGCAGAATCTAGTACTTTGGGTAATGTTTGATAACCACCATTAACAACTCTGGTACATCAATTATAAAGATTGGATGTATTTAAGTGCTTCTATCCGTTATAGGTCATGTTGCTACTAAGTTTGCCATATAGGAAAACTTTTCTTACAATAGCTATCAAATTTTAGGCTAATAACTCTGTTTTCCAGCTAGCTGTGCCAAACAAAACCATAATTTGCAACTGTGTGATTGCAGGCACAACCGTTATTCAAAGACAAGAGTAAGTTCCACCTAATGGCTGATCCTTTACTTCAGGGTAATTACCCCATGAAGAGTCTCTACCAAGCACTAGGAATTGCAGCAATGTGCTTGCAAGAAGAAGCTAGCACGCGCCCCTATATCAGTGACGTGGTTATTGCCCTTGAATACTTATCTTCAGATAAAACTGCCAAGTTGGAGGAAGGAGAAGACGACGAAGATGATGATGAAGCATCAGACAGGGGAGATACTAACGAACCAGGCAATGAAGCGGTGGGGGAAGAAAAGGAAAGCTGACAATATGGGATGTCAGGCGCTAGATGTTTAAGACTACGCTACACTTGTACAGCAACTGACTGATTGCCAGTGTTGTATTTCCATATTTTGGATGCCAAAAAGATTTAGGCCAAACTTGTTGGTTCTCCAAAATTGTAAGAAGTCCTTATATTGAGAAGAATAAGGATATTTACCTAATTGTTCTTCCACTGAACAAAGAGGTACATGACACTCTTACCTCTATAGCGATGAACCAGTAAAGCTAGTAATGGTAAGAATATCAATATACCTCTTTGTTTTGGTGAAGAACAATTAGATTAATAGCCTTTCAACAAACAGAAAGAGTGAGCCAGAGCAGAATTCCATCAGTGCCTGTGCTTGGAGTGAGCTTCAAATCCGACTAGCCCTCAAGGCTAAACTGGGTGAGACCATTGTACAAAGTTATTAAATGTGCTTGAAAAGTGAACGCCCCTTTATTCAATCAAAGAACTTTCAGACTTTGACTTTATTTATTTCAAGTCATTAAGATTACAATCAATACGTAAAGCATAAAAGTAAAAGAGAAGTGGGGAAGAGAGAACAACATTTCACCGGGTGTGATGCCTTGTATTTAATAATGAAGGAAGATTATCATTGATACAAGCCAAACGACAGTTACAGTAACAATCTACACTAACAGAAATCAATTATAAATCTCAGTACATAGTTCAACTCTATTCTACTAACCCGTTTTGCCTGTGCTCGGCTCCCTTACCATAGCACAAGCTTGACCATAATTTATCATCATAGCAAAGCATTTTTCCCAAGGTAGATTAACAAAACTGGTAAAGCAAAGTCGGGGCTAATATAGAACTGATTTTCCCCATCATTAATTCTGGAGACTAATAAACACAATACTCTTAGGAGAGAATTACCGAAACATAAAAGTATAAAACGAATCGGGTCTAAAAAGTAACACAAATACACAAATTTGGGGCTTGCCACAATGCCGCCAATGATACAGATGAAATCCGCTAGAAAAACAACATTAAAGGGTAACGTTTGAGAGGGGTAGAGGGGGGGAAAGGAGCAGTGGGTAATTGGGAATGCCTTTTTTGCCATATTAGTAGCTATGGAACACGGATTCTCCAGAAAAATTGATCTCGTCAAAAACAGTAGAATTTTAACTTATCCATGTAAGGGGCATATTAAAAGTAAAAAAGTAAAAAATAAAAATAAAAAAAAAACACAACAGACACTGATGATCTGTCCCAAACAACAGAAAGACTGTACAATTGAATAACTTGAATCAACCAATGATTCAATGATGCACAGTATGTAATTTCTAGAATTCAGTGATCTTCCCAATTTTAGAAAAGCATAATGCATTTTGAACATGATTCAAACTAGCATATTCAGTATGACAAATGTAATTTCAACAAGACATGGCATTATAAAAAAAATTGATATCATTGAGCAGTGACATTCTTGAAGCTTTCCAATAACGGATACCATATAGGCAATTAACAATATAAAAACCAAAATATATCAACTCGGTAATGTAAAAAGTGAACACTTACAGCAGGTCCATATTAATATGACCTTCATACGAAATTTTGTAATGATTCGATAGTAAAACACAAGCTCTCCTGTTTAGTGATCAGTAACTCAACAGCTTTTGCCAAGGTGAGATTTTGGAGGATGATAGCATTTCATATTCACTAGACTTCAAACATGAATTTAAGAACTGACCGGATAGGAAGTGCAGAGTTGCTCATATGCGCAAATTACTCTTTTTTTAGCTACTACCTCCCAGGCTGTTGGAGATCAATGTCCCAGGCTGAAGCCAACTGCAGCATGAGTTGATCAGGAGTCGCTACTTCCCAGTCCTCAGGAAGCTCTATGGAAGAAGAAGCATCATGCAAACTAAACAACAGGTCCCTCTTCACTTCAATAGGGATACCAAAGATGTCAGGCCCATTTTCCACAACCAAATCTAGCAACTGCAAGGCATGATTAATGCAATATTAGCACAAGACAATTTCATGCTCAGAAAATTGATGCTATTTCTATTTATCTATCACGGTCAAGTCCAAAACAGATTTGTACTCAAGCAGCACAAGTCAAATCAAAAATTACTCCCTTGGAGACCGCAGTAAACTCCACTTTTAGAAATCATACAACTTCCTGACAAGACTAGGATTTGTAAAGAGACATAGTAATTTCCAACTAGATGCCATACAGGTTCCTGCCAAAGGTGAAGGAAATGTAACTTAGACCAGCCCATGAGAGAAATAATGAACGAGTGACTGCACAATTGAAGCTTCTCCGTCCCCTTCACCCTCTTGCCAGTTTTCTTCTCTATCAAATTATTCTCTTAATTTTAAAGTGTATATGATGATACCCGTTTCTTGCACTAGGTAGCATAACCAATTTCTAACTGTTGTCATTGAAACAGCCAAAAAATTGATCAATTGAGCTAATTATTCATAGCAAATGTGGAAAAGTAAAATATATAGGAATACCATAAAAAGGATCAGTGTTCTTTTGAGGCAGAATCAGAAAGGCATCACAGACACACAGGTAAAACTGTAGAGACAACAGGTGCAAAAATTGGGAGGATGGGATATCACTGGCAATTAACATCACCAATGGGTGATGAGCTTTTTTAGAATAACTAGCTAATAACCGAGCTATGCTCGATTTTTCCAATTAATGTGTTATAAAATGTTTGAGCAATTTATTATTAATATTATGTAACTATTTAGATAATTGGTACTGATTAAAACTAAATTTGAATGCAAAAACTTAATTACTGCTCGCTAAAACCTCTACTTAGAACTTGAATGCAATCATTTAATAAAATATGTTTAGAAGGGAATTGTAGGAGGAAAAACCCATTTCAGTGGCTTTTACTTCAGCATATAGTATAGATGTGGCCTTTGCAAGCCAAGTAACCATCTCCGGATCAACAAGATGTGAAAGAGAAAAGAAAAAAGAGAAAGGATGATATAAGCAAATACTCCCTCCGTCCCTCAATAGACTTCCCATTTCTAATTTTGGCGCTATTCATTCATAAGGAAAATCTTCCAAAAAAATTTCCAATATATAAGAAAAAAACATAGTCATATGGGGTCTTGTTTAATTCGTCACATTGTATACATTACGAAAATCAAACTTTTATAAATTTACTAATATGTAATTAAAGATCCTAATGATACAAAATGTGTATTGGAAAACGTGAAAAGGAGAAATGGAAAGTCCATTGTGTGACGGCGGGAGTATGCAATAAGCTT
Source organism: Beta corolliflora (assembly GCA_947648045.1). NCBI lineage: Eukaryota > Viridiplantae > Streptophyta > Magnoliopsida > Caryophyllales > Amaranthaceae > Beta > Beta corolliflora. Next base: position 4,655,151 of record CANSZD010002913.1, read on the forward strand.
TTTTAGGATGCTGTGGCCTTTGCAAGTAAAAAATCAGCACAGGGTCAGCAAGAAGTGATAAAAAAAGATAGAACGCACAACTAGAGCAGCAGCAGTCAACAGAAGATCATCATACTCCATTTTCCCACAGTCAGTTACGTATTGAGCAAGCAATTAATGTAGCTATTCGAATCAAACAAGCATACCTATAGAAAAAATTGTTAAGATTGGACCTATAGAAAAAATTGTTCAAAGGCCACATAAGAAGAAACAAAACCATACCTGTTGGACCCAAGACAAACATAAATCAAATAAGTTCTGCTCCACCACAAACGGCATGATAGCATTCAAAACATCAACTGCCACCTCATTGGTGAGTTGATCAAATACAGGACCTGATCTATCCATGAGCTTCACAAGCAAAGATTCATCCCCTGTAGATAAGACCTCAGCATAAGCCGTATCCATATCACCAACTTGCACAGCATCCATTGCATTGCTCCAGGAAATCCAAACTGGGTCACGCTCTGGCTCATTATTGTCACTGCCCATTGCCTCTCGTTCCCGGACAGCTACTCTAGCGACTCGAGCTGTTCCACTGTCGTCCCCGGCAACACGGATTGCTGCTAGCGTAGCTTCATCCTTGGAAGCCTGCCAAACACTTCTTGCAGAGGGGCCTTCACCATGTCTGACATTTCCAGTCCCTTTGTCCCAAGCTCTACGAGAACTAACCTGGTCGTTTTCATGTTCAGATCTAGGAGATCTTCCATCAACAGAATTACTGCCAGCATCTCTTCTAATACCAGGTTGCCCATTTTTTGCAGCACCATATGGATGAAAATCCCAAGGCTCCTGAAGATCAGATCTCCAAGGTGCTGCTCTACCTCTCATGCTTGGAGACACTCCTTCAGAGGCAGCAAATCTATCACCAAACGGAAGCCTCCCGCCATAGTCAAGGTAGCCATTGTACCTGCTAGGACGATTGGAAGATCCATCATATCCAGATCGAAAGTTACCAACCCGCCTGCTTGATGATATGGATAAATCATGAGCCATGTCTTCAACCACCCTCTCCAGACCTCGTACTCTGTTCTCCAGAGTCACCATGCTGTCATGTGAGCCACCCATGAACTCCTGGGACATAAATAACCTTTAATAATAATTCAAATCTAGAACCTAAACTCAAGACGCAACTAAATTGAACGCACCTGCAACATATTCATCAGATGACCCTGTTGTCTCTCTAATTGCAGCAACTGCCTCTGAATAGCCAGCCAATTTCCTTTACCGTTCATGAGAGATCCATCAGTTTGACCATCAACTTTAGAAAAACTCACACCCCTATCTTCAAGGCCAGATGTTCCTGGTCTCGATTCTTTTCCATTTACCCCATCATCAACACTCTTAACCCGCACATATTCATCATTATCTCGTACTCTGGAGAGCATATTGGCAGACATTTTATCAGTGTCATCCTTAATTTCTATAGAGTTCATATCAGCCTCCTCACCGCTAGCATTTGAAGGATTAAGATATTTACGTGGCACAACAACTTCTACTGGTAAATCATCTGCACCTCTCTTTTCAAGCTTCTGAAAAAATTCTGCATTCAAATTTTTATCAGAAAACGCAGGCAACTTTTTCTTCAGTATTCCGACAGCTTTATCTGAATAGTTTCCATTCTTTGTTTTGCCAACAGTATCAGATAAAGCAGCATTATCTGATGAATCTCTAAACGAAGCCTCATCTTTTCTCTGATCAGACGTCACATTTTTCTGCTTATCCTTATCTGGCAAGTCATTTTGACCACCTGAAGCATTGCCACAGAAAAGATAGTAGTAATCAGAAAATGAAGTAGTACAAGAAAGAAAATAACATCACTTCAAGACCACTACCCCCATGATTTGGAGCATTCCTTTCATCCAAGGCTACATCTGCAGCCTTTCCTGCAAGCTTCTTCCAATGCTGTAGCGCCTCTGTCATGCTCTCTCTCACAGGCTTTATCTGATATCATTACAGAATTATGTGTGAGAGAACATTACTCAGTAAAATTGCAGTATAAAGATGAATATGAAAGTACAAATATTGAATTAAATGCATCGATAGCTCCCTAAAGAAACTTAGGAGATAGGGCATAGCAACAGTAAAGACATTTAAAAGCGAAACCAACAGCAAAACAAGTACTTTCTCTTTCCAAAACAGCCAAAGAGAACATGACATCCCAAAATAGCTCAGTTAAACTAGTCTGTGAATCAAACGATGTGTAACTGCTCAACTAAATGTCCTTAAGCTATTTCACTAGCCAAAAAGATAGAGAAGGCAAAAGTAGAAGATAGTCCTATATTAGAAGCCTAGAACATACCCTAAAATCCTATTTCGATTATCATGTTAGGTTAGAAACAATCTACAAACAGGAATAAAAGTAAATACTTGACAACTAGAGCAAATTTAGAAGCTCATTGTGACGTCTACATAAACAAATAATAAAGAACTGTGATTAGTCGTAGTAAAATTGCACTTGAAAGTCCAACAGTAAAGGATACAGGTTAACAGTCTTTCTGATTGCCAGGAGTCGATGACTACATTTTACCTTCTCAAACTACACTAGCAGCACAGCCTACAGCAGCTGCAGCTGTTACAGATATGGATTGAGAATAATTCTATTCTTATGCATTGCCATCTGCATTTCAAATTGCACTACATTTTATCAAATTTCCTTTGACTAAAGAAGCAACCTTGTTTAAGAGAAAGGGAACTGTTCTTCAATCAGTTAGAAGTTAGAATACCACCATTAAGGAAAAAGCAATTATTTGGATGCATTGTTATAGTAATGAAGTGTGTCAGAATCTAGCGGGAAAGAAGAAGTGGAAGGAAGAACCAGGATCAGGTACTACAAATTTTGAACAGCCAGATAGTCTTCCTTGTATGCACATAATTTACATACGAATATACTACTATGCTGAATAAAAATATCATCAATTTTACTTGTTAATTCCTGTAGTCAGCAATTTAATGTTGTTTCTTTCATCAAGCAGAAGGATATAATAGCGTAATCCAATACAGCTTGATTACCGTTTTGGCACAAGAGATCCCAAATCACAGTTCATTAAGTAAATGATGAGGTATGGTAATCTGGCAGGTATAGCTTGATCTGCAAGATTCATTAGCTATAGTACAAATTACAGTTATCGACATAAAGCAAGCACATAATTTCAGTGGTACATCATCACATGGCATAGTTAAAGATGAAATATGCTGAATACTACATTACACTACCAACCCAAAGCAGAAGTTTAACAATACATTTATCAGTCAGGTGGAATGATATGGCACAGAAAGGTTCTGCATCGACATTCCATAAAGGATTGACTCCAGAATAACACAAGGTAGCCCCTAAAGGCACACTAAAAATCAATAATGCAAAAGCCTGGTTCAATGTTTCATGAAACTACCTTGTCAAAGCGACTAGCCTCGAGTGCAGCCAAGGTAGAGCCAGCTCCATGTTTCACCAAGTCACTTGAATGCAATGCCAACGCGGTCAATGCCTCAGCAGCAGCCTTACGAGTTGCCCAATCTGTGCTAGCAAGACAATCATGAATGCTCTGCAACAACGGCTCCAAGTTTTGGGGTGTAATAGCCCCTACCTGCAGAAATGTTTTCACACAGAGATCTTATGAGATAACCACCTGAACAATACAAAACCAAGCAAAATTGCAGTTGAACAAGCATAACAAACAGCAGAAGCTTCATGCAAGGCAACTCCCAAAAATACCGTATTTGCAACTTTCTTTCCCGTTAGAAATTTTCTCAATGTCACCCCCTGAGCTTTATTCTCACTTACCCCTCTTCCCCACCTTTATCCTCCCAATTTCAGATGATCTAATCATCTACATACTTTCTAGAGATACCAAAATCACAACATGACAACACCATCAATCTCCATAGAACTTTACGTCCTTTCTTAACCAATCCAACAACTAAAACTCCAACTAATGTGCCTGTTTCTCTCTTTCCTTCTATAACTCATTCATTCACAGAAAACCAATCATTCCTAAAATTTAGCACACTAACAACCTTTCAATTTAATTTCCATTCCTCTTATAGTTAAACTTTCTCACTTCAAACCAAAGAAACCCTATTAGAAATGCACCAAGCAAACTACATGAATTCCCACACACACACACAAAATATTCACAGCCATATAAACACAAACTCAAAGCATCAAAAAACATCATCAAAAGCGAAACGAAAATACAAAACCGAAAAACCAGGGTCGAAAAACCGAACCTGAGACAAGCTAGCAACAACAGGCAATAGAGCAGATTTAGCAAAGTAATTAGGACTATTCAAATACTTGCAGACCCTAGGACAAAGCTTCTGAAACGACGAAATCGACGTATTAACAGCACAATCCACCATCCTCCCCAAACACATTGCAGCTCCAACTTGCACCCCTTTATTATTCTCCCCCATTGCCTCAAACAAAGGCCTAACAAACACAGAAACCACCCCATTATCAGCTTCACCCTTTATATAAATCCCAGAAATTATCCCAATTGCTTCTTTACAAGCCTCCCTAACACCAGTATCAGGGTCCCTAAGCCTCTTAGCAATGTGGGCAATTATCTTAACTAAGTGGGTCCCAGTTGAATCTGGGTGGGACCCACATAACACTGCAAGAAGACGAATTGACTCCTTTTTTACTGCGGGTTTTGGGTCGGAGAAAGAGGAGTCGAAGAGGCAGTTTAATAGCATTGGAACGGCGTCGTTTTGGAGGGTTTGGATGAGTGTTTCTAACTCTTCAATGGCGATCTGATGAGTGTCTCTGTCTGAGAGCTTTGAGAGTGAGTTTAAGATTCGTTGCTTCAATTCCACCATTGCTAAGTGTGAGGAGAGAGAAGATGGTGGTGTTGTTGTTGTTGTTGAAGATTGAAGTGTTGATTTCGACGATTTTAAGGTTTTTGGTCCTTGAGAGTGAGACCCCATTTTTTAAATTTTTTTGGGAAGATTTTGGAGAGATGAAGAAATGGGATCTGGGTGGATTTAAGTATTCAACAATGGAGGATTTGGGTTTTTTTTTCTGAGTTGTTGATTTGATGTTTAAAAAGTTTTTAAATTTTGAAAATTTTGTTGTGTGTGGATTACTTTAAACTTTAAAAAGAAGGAAGTAGTATGATTTTTGAAGGGAAAAGATGTATGTATGTGATGTGGGTCATTATTGAGCTTCACGAGTAATCACGACTTGTAGCAGCTTGAGACTTGAGTTTCCTCGATACTGTTTGATTGAGTGAGACTGCCACGATTAATCTCTTTAGTGCTTTTCTCTTGTGTTTTTGGTTTTAGCCTTTTGGGGGTAAATGGCTCTTTAGTCATCCGAGCAGATGCCATGGGAGAGGGTGTGGATGTTCAAATTCGATATCCAATCCGACTCGATGTGAGATTTTGAATGGGAAAGTTTCGGTTATGTGATGAGTGTTAGACATATTAGTAAAATTAATTACTCAACTCTGATTTTCCATGATCAAATCTGGTAACACCTACCTTAATATGTTACATAAGACCATAGTAAACACATTTATATAATGTATTACAACATGAGATTGGTCTGAATTCTGTAACATTTTTAGGGCATTTAGTCTTGGGAATTAAAGTAATTATAGTGGAGTTTACCTCTTTCAAGATTCTTCCACTTTGAAGTGTATCCAAGACAACAGCAACCACTTCATCAACAATGATTGTCCATGCATCTCTATAGAAATAGGAACCAAAACCATCTGTGCCTAGTGCTTTACACCCTGGAATGGAGAATAAAATCTCCTCCACAGTATATGGAGCAGTTAAAATGGCTCTATGTTCATCTGTGATAACAGGACCCTCCTGGATTATCTACTGTATGATTGGCTTCCTGTTTGTAACATTACCACCAAGAAGTGACTGGTAGTAAGTTAGAAATGCTTGGGAGACATAATTTGGATCATCACACCATACCCCAGCATCATCATAAATATTGTATATCTGATTCTGTATTCTCCTAGCTCTTATACTCTGATGAAACAAGGATGTGTTCTCATCACCATCCTTGATCCAACTGGCTTTGGCTTTTTGTGAAAGAAATTCCACATAAGCCTGATGCTTCTCTCTGTATATCTGAGTAGCTACTAATTCTTCCTCTGCATACTGCATATCCCTTGGATTTTCATGCATCTTTTGTTGAGCACTCATCATGTTATTATAGGCTTGTATGTCTGCTGCTTGAATATCAGAATATCCCTCCCTTTTCAACACTTTCAGCTCTACTTTAATAGCCTTTAATTTCTTCACAACTTGATACATCTTTGTACCCTGTATCTCAGTGCTCCAAACTCTCCTAATAATGTCCAGAAACATAGGAGAGTTTCTCCACATGGTAAAGTATTTGAATGGTTTCTTACCATTATTATCAGCTGGATATACAGACAATAAGGCAGGTGTATGATCAAACTCACCTTCATTTTGAAAAGAGACTTCAGCTGAAGGAAAACCATCTATCTATGCTTGATTTGCAATCATCCTATCAAGCTTGAAAAATACCCTTTGACTTCCCTCCCGTTTGTTGTTCCATGTATAGAAATTACCAGAACATTTTATATCTTGCAATCTACAAAATACCATGCATTCTGTCAAATCAACCATTTTTGCTTCCCTAACAGGAGCACTTATTCTCTCCTCAGTACTTATTACACAATTGAAATCCCCACATAACAGCCATGGATCAGCAGTATTAATAGCCTTCGAGTCTTCCCATAGAGCCAATCTTCTAGTTCTTTCATTAAATCCATAAATGGAAGTAACATAGAAACCCAGACTTCTATTCACAGGTTTAATGTAGCAATGAATAAGTTGCTCAGAGCATTTACATATGTTCAAATGAAAAATTCTACCTCTATCATTCAAACATGAATTAGAAGTAAAGCACCAGCCACTAAATATCTTTTGATACACTCTACCAAGGTTTCGAGCTTTTACCTTGGTCTCTAAGAGGCCAACAACACCTGCTGCAGTCTTGTGAACATAGTTTTTCACCTCCAACTGCTTCCTGGTGCTATTGAGTCCTCTTACATTCCAGCAGAGGACTCTATCCATTCAAGATGGGAGGTTCTCCCCCTCCCTTGCATGACTCCACCTCTTTAGCTACAATGCTTGCATTATTGCCATCATCATCTGAAATTAAAGCTTGAAACAAATTCTAGATGTTAGTGGGAGCAGCCATTGAACTCCTCACTCTTATAGGCTTTAAAGCCTTTTGAAATCCATCCGGATCTATTTCAACTTGAGCAACCTTTTCTGGTACTACTGTTGTGACAGTAATACTTTCCACAGTTGGAGCTTCTACCTGAACTTGTTTAGGCTTCCACACTAGCTTGGTCTTCCTCAATCTGCATTCAGTAGATGCATGACCAAAACCTTTGCAATTAGTACATTGCATAGGTTTCCATTCAAACATTATAGGCACCACTGTGAGTTCTCCCTTTTCATTCCAAAATTGTACACATTCAGGAAGTTGCTGATCCATCTTAACCTCAATTAAGATGCGAGCATACTGTAATTTATCACGATTTCTGGTTACTTCATCCCTCTTGATTGGATCTCCAATCTGAGCAGCAATTTTATGTAAAGATCTCTCTCCCCAATATTTCAAATTCAGCTTCAGTTGTACCCAAACTGGTACAGTTTTAAGATCCTCCTTCTCAAAGTCCATGTCAGAATTCCATGGTTTCATGATCAATGGTTTCCTGTCAAAGAAATAATGACCTGCCAGGACCTGATCTCTAGCATCCATTGCCTTAAATCTCACCAAATACATACCTCTCTTCACCGCTGCAACCTTATCCACACTATGATTTTTCCAAACTCTCCGCAAATAACCTTCCATAACCTGAATTGGAGGATTTGCTCCTAGCACATAACAGATTAATGATGAACTCCAATAATCTATCTCATCTTGTATATCATCCATCTCAATATAAACAGGTTCAGACTGAGAGTGAGGATTGTCAGTCATTATCTCATTCTCAATCTCATCAGCAATCAATTCATCATTGTCATTCTCCAGTTCATCATTGACATTAACCAATTCTACATCATCATCATACTGCTGTAAAATTGGCACAGAAAAATACTTTTCTCAGCGGAATTTCCTCGAACAGATTGTGTTCTAACATTTGCAGCACTCCTATGTATGGATTGTAACCATTCATTGAACGTGTGTCGAATTTCAGACTGCTCCCTGAGCTCATGTAGCGATGATTCAGATGTCATTGGCTGACCAATCCCTAAACCAAAATCTAAGGCCTCAATGCTTAGAATCTCCTCCATTGATCTTGTTCTCTGTGAATCAGGCGAAGGTCCTCTGGCCTTCTCTTTCTCCTTTCCATTCTTACTCCCTTCCATTCTTACTCCCTTGAGAATTTCCACTCGATTTCCTTGCCATGACAACAATATGTATTGAGAAGAAATTTAGCAGAAAAGAATCAAGGTTACTGTTCCATTCTATCCTAGAGAGAAGGCAGAGATTTTCTCTTTAGGAATAACATTCATTAATATTTTTACAGCCTAACCCTAGTTTAGTTTTAGTTTGCTTTCTTCTTTTTTCTCTCTAGTTTGGGACTTGACACTTAATCAACTAATTAACTCAACTTTTATTTACACAATTCAGCTTAATCAAGAAGGGAATAATATTTTACTTTAGAACATTAGACTATATGAAAGTTGTTTACTAAACTAACTGACTTTATTTAGTAAGAAGTATATATTCAAAGAAATAATCGTATTGAGTCTCTTTCGGTGAACTTTAAACAGTATTACAACTTTACTATATTAGTCCACTGATAAGGTTATTCATTCACCATATTAACTCAAATATATTTTAAGACAAAACCTCGTCAACGACCTTTATGGACTATTAACTACTTACAGTGACCTCCATACAGTCATTGACATTTATTTAATCTCTTTGTTAACTAATGAACGTGTTACAGTTATAAACTTCTTATTGATGCAATTTTGATAACAAGTTAACTTACAAAACTTACGAGCTCCAAGTATTATTTTAGAGTGCGAGTACGAGTACGAGCTCCATACAGTCTGTAAACATTAAGGTTATGTAAACTAACTCAATATATAATAATTAGTGAATCTTATTCTTAAAAATTGTCTCATACCAATTCCTTAATTAATTATGATTCTCCAAGAACAACTTCACCATCCATAATTCATATATAATTCTTGATTACCCACTTAACTTGAGTTCCATATAATCAGTTCGACAACAATAACACTAATTACTACTTATTCTGCCATAATCTCAAATAAAGAAACTAATTTGATTCACTCATTACCATAGAAACTATTTTACCTTGTTTCAAAAATATTTAACTTAACCACATAACTAATATTCATTTTTAAGAAGAACAAGAGTATTGTTCTGATTGAGAGAAAGGAAATGTTGCTGATCAGCCCCTAAGGCTTTAGTCATAATATCTGCCAATTGTAGAGCAGAAGAGACATGATGAAGCTTGATGAATCCAGTCTGAACATTCTCTTTGACATAATGAACATCGAATTTGATGTGTTTTGTCTGTTCATGTAATACATGATTTTCAGCAATGTGTTGTGCAGCTGTATTGTCACAATATAAATTGATAGGTTGAGGCACAAGCACATTCAAGTCCTGTAGTAAGCCTTCCAACCAAACAAGCTCACTTGTTGTATGACTCACGCTCCTATATTATGCCTCAGTAGAACTCTTGGAAACCACCTTCTGTTTCTTGGTCTTCCAAGAGATTAAGGAAGGACCAATGAACACACAATAGCTAGTAAGAGACCTACCAAATGTAGGACAATTGCCCCAGTCTGCATCACTATAAGCAACTAGTTGAAAATCAACATTATGAGCATAAAACAATCCATAGTCAATGGTGCCCTTTAAGTATCTTAGAACATGCATTGCAGCATTCATGTGAGGAACTCTAGGATCACTTAAGAACTGACTCAATTGTTGAACAACATAAGAAATGTCAGGCATTGTCATGTTAAGGTAAAGAAGCTTGCCAACAAGCCTTCTGTAAACCTCAGGATCAACTAGTTGCTCACCATCAGAAGGATTAAGTTTTAATGCCTTTGGAAATGGAAATGCATCAATCTTACAGAACTTCATTTTAGTGTCTTTCAGCATATCTAGAACATACTTCCTTTGGTTAAGAAGTATTCCATCAGAAGACCTTGATACTTCAATTCCAAGAAAACACTTTAATTCACCTAGATCTTTGATAGTAAAAGCACTATCCAAAGCTTGTTTAAATGATTGAATGGTAGGTAAATAAGATCCAGTCAAGAGCAAATCATCCACATATGCAACAATAATAGTGAACTGATCACTATCCTTCTTAGTAAACATGGAATAATCATGTTTGGACTGAGTGAAGCCAAGAGTAACTAAGAATTTGCTAAGTTCTAGGTTCCATTGCCTAGAGGCTTGCCTTAGCCCATATAATGATCTCTTAAGCTTGCAAACCTGATCAGGTTGAGCAGTATAACCAGGAGGATGAGTCATATAAATCTCTTCATCAATAAATCCATGAAGAAAGGCATTATTTACATCTAATTGATGTAAATGCCAATTATGGGCAGCAGCCAAAGCAATAATAGTTCTGACAGTTGTAAATTTTGCAACATAACTAAAAGTGTGTTTAAAATCTTTGCCCTTGATTTGTTTATCACCCCTAGCAACCAAACGTGCCTTGTATCTTTCAACACTCCCATCTAGTCTAAATTTAATTTTATAGACCCACTTACAACCTATAGCCTTTTTTCCATGTGGCAAGGTAGTCAACTCCCAAGTTTGATTCTATTCAAGGGCTGCTAGTTCTTTGTTTATAGCCTCAATCCAACTAGGATTGTCCTTAGCTTGATGATATGAAGAAGGTTCATGAGTGGATAAAACTTGAGATAAACTAGCAGAATGTGTAGGAATAGAAAGGCAAGACAAAATCCTGAAACTTTCTAGGAACATGTCTTATCCTATCTGATTTTCTAAGATGAATAGGAGAAGGAGGAGTAGTAGGAGAAGGAGGAGCAGTAGGAGAAGGAACATCAGTAGGAGAAGAAGAAGAAGAATCAGTATTTGTGGAAGGAGAAGAAGAAGAATGTGGTGGAGAAGGGAAAGGAGGAATAAAAGTAGGAGAGGTAGGAATAGAATTAGACACAGGAGATAGTGTCAATTCAGGTCAATAGCAGCAGGGTTGACAAGAGGTAAAGGTGTGAATGAAATAGATGAATGTGGTTTGAAAGGAAAGATATGCTCATGGAAAAGCACATCTCTACTAAGAAGCACTTTGTGAGTAGTTAAGTCATACAATTTATAACCCTTCTGAGCATAAGGGTAGCCTAAGAGCACAAACCTGTTAGACTTGGGAGCAAATTTGTCACTTGTTTTAATGAGAGGGTAACAAAGGCAACCAATTACCCTTAACAAGCTGTAATCAGGAGACTTCCCAATAAGTTTTTCAGAGGGACATTTCCAATTAAGAACAGAACTAGGAAGTAAATTTCTTAAATGTGTGGCTGATAATATGCAATCACCCCAAGACTTGAGAGGAAGATGACCTTGAAATCTAATTGCTCGAGCAGTTTCAAGAAGATGTATGTGCTTCCTCTCTACCCTACCATTCTGTTGAGGATTACCACGAATAAATCTTTGATGAATAATCCACTTTTCAGCAAACATATGAGCACAAAATTCTTGCACAATTTATGTACCATTATCACTTCTGATCATCTTAACCTTACTATCAAACTGAGTGGCAACATAGTTCAGGAAAGCAGAAAGAATAGCTGATACTTGCTACTTAGTATGAAGCAAATGTGTCCAAGTAGTTCTAGTGTTGTCATCAAGTATAGTAAGGAAATAAGATGCTCCAGATAGACTAGGTATCTTATATGGACCCCATAGATCAACATGAATAAGGTTAAAAGGATTTTTAGCTAAAGAAGAAGAAACAGAAAATGGTAGTTTATGATGCTTGGCAAAAACACAAGGTTCACAAGAAAAATCATGTAGATTACCATCATATTAAACAGACAAATGTTTTATTTTCCCAACAGAAGGATGACCAAGCCTAGCATGTAAAAGTGTAAGAGAAATTTTATTGCTGCAAGCATTATGTACAACAGAATCATGCTGGACATTATTATCATTCACAGAACTAGAAACATTATTGTGAATTATAGAACTAGAATTTGTAGGCACAAACAAACAATGAGCAGCAGAAGAAGTATCACTGAACTTATATAATCCAGAGAATCTTTTGCCCATGGCCTTCAACTTGTTAGTTGAAAGGTCCTGAAAAGAACAATGAGAAGAGTGAAAATGAGCAACAAGATAATTTTGATCAAGAAGCTTGCCTACAGAAAGAAGATTATGATGAAACTCAAAAATTTAAAGGACATTTTTAAGCATGATATCATCAGTCAATTGAACATTACCACTTTGTGTGACAATTTTAAGAGTTCCATCAGGAAGACCTACTTAAATAGGTGTGGATAATGTGTTTAAGGAAGTAAATAATGATTTAGTGGAGGCCAAGTGATCACTGGCTCCAGTATCAATTATCCAAGAATGAGCATCAAAATGATTGACAACAGAATTAACATTAAACACATTTGCCATACCTGCAGTAGTAAAGGTTGAGCAAGCAAACTCTCCTGAACCAGAACCACTAGAAGAAGGTTTATGCATCATTTTCATCATGCCTTGATAAATTGCAGAGATCATATATTGAGAAGTCATATAACTTAAGGAATTTCCACCGGTACCAGATTGTTTCTTAGAATCATGGGAATCATCAAAATCCAAAGGTGTATTACCAACAAGAATGTCAACAACAGCATTAGCAACAATTTTAGGCATAGAACCTCCAGTTTTGCCTTTCATATAAGCAAATTTATCTGGATATCCAATGATCTCAAAGCATTGATTAATTGTATGACCTTTCTTTTTACAATTGTCACAAAATCTGTTATCCTTAGCTCTTTTATAATCTCTCTTCTGAAAACTTTGTTGATTTCCAGATGAAAATCTAGAATTAGATCTATGAGAATATAGAGCACTTACTTCTTGCATTTGAATATCAGAATTAGCCATAGATTTCTGCTTCTCAACTTGTTGAAGAATATGATAGGCACGATTCACATGTGCTAAAGGATCCATGCTTAAGATGTTAACCTTAACTTGATCATAAGCAGGATTTAATCTAGCTAAGAATTGAGTCAATTTCTTCAATTGATCTGCTGCTAAAATCTTTTTATGAAGATCACAAGTACAAGCATCCATTGCTCCACATTTACAAGTAGGAATCTCATCCAAAACTTGTAATTCATCCCAAATTCTTTTTAATTTTGCATAATATTCAGCAATTGAAAGATTATCTTGATCTATTAAAGACAAACTCCTATGAAGATCATACGATAATGGAGCATTAGACTGATCATAACGCTCTACAATCTCCTCCCAAAGCTGCCTAGCAGAATTTGTGAAGATGAAACTCTTAGAAAACGTAGATTCCATTGAATGTAGAATCCAAGAAGTAACCAGATAATCGTTTCTGATCCATTTTTGATAATCTTCAGATGTTACAGCAGGTTTATTCAAGCTTCCATCAACAAAATCGAGCTTATTTTTCGCTCCTAGTGCCAATTTGACACCTCTACTCCAGTTGACAAAGTTATCGCCATTAAAAAGATGCGTACCTAACTGTTGCTTTGGATTATCTCCATTAGAAATGAAGTATGGATCATTATAATTGATCGCATTATTTTGAGATCGTGATTGAGAAGGTGAATTATGTTCAGAATCTTCCATTTTACGAAGATTAAAATGAATTAAGAAGAAAGAAGAAGGAAATTTTGAAGAAATTTGAGGAAGAAAGAAGAACAAATGAAGATTTGAACTAAAATTGAGCTGGATTGATCGAGAATACGTGGCTCTGTTACCATAAGAAGAACAAGAGTATTGTTCTGATTGAGAAAGAAATCTCAGCTCAAAATGAGAGTGAGAGAATTGTAATATTCCAATCTAACTATTACAAACTATCACAGAATATATATATATACATGAATGTAGGAAGCAGAGAATCGAAGAGGGTTTGTATAGCTGTTAATCTCTAACTAACTCTACTAACAAACTGGTAACAATAATAACTAACCAGTAACAAACTGGTAACTAGTAAATATATTTCTCAATTTTTAATCTCAATGAACTTCCAAGAACTATAAACCAATTCCCAACTGCATATTAAATAAGTCATTCTATTTGCATAATCCTTAGTCTACTAACACTAATACCAATTTGTAAACTCATACATGCAAACTAAGACGCATAACTAAACTTACAAAATGCAGCTCAATTCATTAACTTATTTCATTTTGTAATCTAACTAAACACAACTATAATCTGATTTAAAGTTGTAAAAAATCAAACTGATACTTAGGTGTTGTTAGAACCAAAAACAAAACAACAGCAACAACAGCAACATAACAACAACAAAAACAACAACACGAAGAAGTAAATCACACAACACAAGAAGGGGAAAGTAGCTTTGGTATTTCATCGGACAACTAAGACACGGCGGCGAATCGCCGACAAGCATAGTTGTCCGGTGGCGGCAACACCACCAGTCCACGAGCAAGAAAAGAGGAGAGAGAAAAATAGGGGCATTAACATGTTCTTTTGGTATGCAGTTCCTTTAATAAAGTTGCGTTTTATGCTTTGTTGACCCACGTTTTGACCTTTGCGCACCATTCTCATGGTAGACACGGGTCTACTTTTTACTAATTGCTTCTGGCAGCTTGAGTTTCCTCGATACTGTTTAAGTGAGACAGCCACGATTTATCGCGCTCTTTGGTGCTTTTTCTTGATTATTGTTTTAGGGGGTAAATGGCTCTTTAGTCACCTGAGAAGATGCCATAGTAGAGTGTGAGGCTGTTCAAATTCGATAATCTGATTCGATTCAATCTGAAATTTTGTATAGGGAAAGTTTCAATTATTTCCGCATCGTCTAATCCAAAACTACTGAGTATGGTGATGAATAGTAAACATGTTGGTAATTTGTTTCTATGTTTTAATTAAAAATGCATATTGTTATTTTATTAGTATTCTTTTTTGGTGCAAATAAGGGACAAGGCTTAAAGACAAAAGAAAAAACAAAAAAAGGAAAAATTCACATGAACAATCCAAACTATGGATGATTATCTCAAAATGAACCTATGGATTATTCACATGACAATTCGAACTATGGCTGATTATCTCAAAATGTTTCACGGTCAGTTGCAAACAAGGAGGGGAATTTAAGGTCATTCCTTTCCTTTCTCCCTATATCCCTTTCTGGATTCCTTTCCCTTAGAGTGTTACCAATAGTTGGTCTCTTGAGGAGAGAGAGGGTTATAGAATAATAAACAATGAAGAGAGAGAAAAAAAGGGAGGAGAGATGTGTTTGCCCAGTTCATGTACATGAACCGTTTACCATTTTTTTTTCTCTGAAAAGTATCACTTGGGTGTGACAAGTGGCAAAACATTATTGGTTCATGGGAATTGTATCTTGGATCTAATGGTTGGTAATTGATTGTGGTGAACGGTTGAGATTGTGAAGAAATTATTCATGCTTTTTTGACCTTTTTTTTAAATAACGATCATATTTAATAATTAAAAAGTTAAATAAAAAAAAACTTTACCAACAGCTCTATTTTTCTCTTCTCTATAAATAGAGACCAATATTGAGGTATTTCCATACATTTTTCATATATCTCTTTTTCATTAAACACTTACTTTTTGATTAAATGAAATAATTTTCTTGTACTTAATTTTTGTGTTCATATAATTTGAAGAAGGTTTTAAAATAATTTGGATTAGCATAAATAATTAGTTATAATACAAATAAAAAAATATAAAAATTATAACAATTTATCATTAGTGTATTTTAATTACCCCAAAATAATAAATATGGTGAAGAATTGGGATGTATCAAATTAATAAGGAGAGAGAAAATATAGTGGGGTATGGACGTATGGTAAATAATAAGAGAGAAAATTTGATGACTCCAAAAGTTGGTCTAATCATTGGGAGTAAGAAAATAGAGGTTTTTGAGTAGATTGGGTATGAGTGATGTGGAAGAGAAATAAATTAATACTTCATCCGTTCTGTTTTAAATGAAACGTTTGCTTTTTCACGCAACCCAACGTGCTTCTTTAATAATTAATATCTTTAGTTGTGCACACGTAAAATATATAAAAAAATTATAATTTGATAGTATGCATCGAGACGAATCTAATAAGATCCCACTTGACTATGTTTTTCTTTATATAATGGCGATAAATTGGAGTCAAAATTGATCAATGAATAGTGTCATTTCACCCAATGTTTCATTTAAAACAGAACGGAGGAAGTACAATATTTGATAAACCCCTTGAATGGTCTAACCATTGAACATACTCTTACCTCTGCACCAACCAAACGCCACCTCATCTCTTTGCCTCTTTGGTGCCTAGCCTAGGTAGGTCCAACCGTCCAACGGTGCACGTGTATAGTTGGACATTGCGTGGTGACCACTGATTTTGACAGACCTTTTCTCCTTCTGTTGTCAGATCTTCTTCCCCACCTCCAACTTTCGACCCTCCCCCTCAAATTCCGCCTTCTGCTGGCCTCTAACGTTGACTAGTCGAACCACCTTCTACTCCTACTTTATTTTACTCATTTGCTAAATGATGCCATTTTTTTTCTAAGTAACGCCATTTATACACGTATAATACATGTATATGGCTATTAAAATACTCTCCCTCTCTCTCACTCTCCTACTCCCCTTCACTCTCTTCACTCTCCTTCTCCTTCACTCTCTCAGATCTCACCACCACCACCATCACGGTACCACCACCACCACTGTACCCGACACACCACCACCACCGTACCCCGACACACCACCACCACCACCCCTTCTCTCCTCTGTTTTTTTTTTTTTTTTTTTGATTTTTTTAATAAGGGAGGCGTCCACCATGGACGCCCACCACCGGTGGAGGCGTCCATGGCGTGCGCTCCACCACATGGTGAGGCGCTCGCCATGGACGCCTCCACCGGTGGTGGGTGGGCGTCTTCCTTTTTTTTTTTTGAATTTTTTTTAAAAATTAAGGAAGGCGTCCATGGCAGGCGCCTCACCATGTGGTGGAGCGCCTGCCATGGACGCCTCCACCGGTGGTGGGGCGTCCATGGTGGACGCCTCCCTTTTTTTTTTAAAAAAAAAAAATCACTGTAAATGAAAAAAAACAGAGAGAGAGGGTGATGGTGGGGTACGACGGTCGTGGTGCAGTGGTGGTGCGGTGGTGGTTGTGCGGGTACGGTGCAGTGGTGAGTGCAGTGGTGGTGCAGTGGTGAGTGGAAGAAGACGGGAGGGAAAATATTAGGGAAGTGAGTCAAGGGGAGGAGAGAGAAATGTAAGTATTAACTACCGTATAAAAATACAGTATTTATGGCGTTAGTAGGAAATTCTATGGCGTTGTTTAGCAAAACCCTTATCCTCAAACATTATCTCTGTCTCTGACATTACCAATTAATTACTTATCCATTCCCAAATTCAAACACTTAATTACTTAATTAAATTCCAAAACCAACAATCCCATTTTACAAATATTTATTTTTTCTTACTAATTTTGGGAGTATTTTACTATTTCATAATTCATAGTACTATATTTCGTGAACACCCCTTCTTTCATAAAGGACAAGATCAAGATTTTTCCAGCTAAAGTCTCAAGTTTATTGGCAGATTGTTGGGTAAGTCCCCTGAATTTTCTCTCAGCTTTTTTCTTTTCAATGATCTGATCTTTCATTAAGTTGAGCTTTGTGTTGTGTACTTTAGATCTCATCTTCTTAAATTTTTGTAGTTACAAGTTTTGCAATTTTCTGGGTTTTTGAGAAATTACAGTGCTTTTGTAGTTATTTTTTGGCTGTTTAATCCTAAAGAGTGGTTGATTGCTTTGGTTTTATCATGTATGTTGATGGGTATTTGTTTGATTTTGGCATTATTGTCTAAAAAGGTGTTTTTGTCATCATAACATCTAAATTTTGACTAAAAAACCCCAATTTCTGTTTTAACTTGTTTTCTAAAGTCTAATCATTACAGTTAATTACATGTGTTACCATCATTCTAGGACTATATTAGTTGTGGATCCTTTTGAATAGAGGTTAACTTGGAAATTTAATCTTCTTTCCCTTTATTTTGACCTGTAAAAAATTGTCAGTTGTGCTTTAAATCAAAAGTGTGCTGTTAAATTATCACTCATTGTGCTCAGAGTCACTAATTGCTTAGTTATAATTGGTAATTTGAGATAAAGTGTGTGTCAGTTTGTTGTATGATATATATTGGTGTTGATTCTCCCTATTCGAAGTTAAATCGAAAACTTTTGTCAATGCAATTCGCCATTCTGCTTGATTGAGACAACCTTTTCAATTGTTCGTTGTTGAATTGCTCTTCGTTTATGTACATTTTTTAGAATTTCATGGGCAACTGTGAATTGTTTTGTTTCACATGAATTCACACTAGCTCCCATCTGCAAGAATCCAAGATTAATATGCAGCTGAAACTTTAAGGAGGTTTAACTTTCACATATAATTAATGTATACAAACACATTTGACATCTAGAGTACGCACTTGCAGGCCGTAGCCAATGTTGATTGCGTAGTTCAACATAATTCCGACTAGCTTAAAGGGTCAGAAACACTAATATCAATAATTCAGGGATGAAGAACATGGCTCCTACACTGGAAGCAATCCGAGGTGGTGGAGGTTCCATCAAGGTAGGCGCCATTGGAACAATTAGTTCTTTGATGACGAGGGAAATCGAATCTTCATCAAGCTCCACATCATCCCCACGTACCCCAGCTCGCGGTCTTCGTGGTAATGGCCCTCTAAAGCCGCGGAAATCAATGAGTGAAGCAAGCAGCAGTAGCACTACCTCCAGTACTAAGCATAGAACCCCTGAAGTTCTCAGGTCAACAAAAAGCCAAAATCCTAGCACTATAAATCCTAAACAACCTAAAAATAAGACACTATTGGAAGATGTGGCAAATAATAGCACTGCTAGCCCGCGAATCAGCAAAAGAAGCCCGGATTCATCAGGCAAACCACGAAGCCAAAAACGTAGCTATCACATCCCTATGCTTGGTTCTGAAAACATCCATTTGGAGAAAACTCCTATTCGGGAGAAATCCGTGAAGAAAGGTTTTAATGTTGTTGATATAGTGGATATACACTGCGGGAACCCAGGAGGTTCATTAAGCAATAGACTGAAAAAGCTCAACTTTTCAAAACTTTCTCACAGCTTCATGTAGTCGAACATTTGATTTTTCATCAGTCGGTCTTCAGGTTTTTGTAGTTAAACTCAACAGTAGAGTTTAACCTTCTGCTATTTGAAACTTCAACCATTGAACACATGTTTGATAAGAAGAACTTGCTTGCACCTCGTTTCTTCTTCTTTTGAGAGATAACCACTAATTTGGAATTGGGTTCTCGTGCAATATCTCTGCTACAGCCTACCTGATCTGTTTGACAGTAGTATGTTATCTCTTGCATTATGAGGGAGCCAACAGTTCCTTTGGTACCGATTTCAATCGGAGCTTTTGTAGCCATTTGTGTATGCAATTTCTATGGTTAAATTGGCCTGTGGGTTGTGTAGAGTAAACTGCTATTAGGTAAGTTGGTTGTTTATGGTATAGGGATACTGTTAGATGGTCTTATACTCGGAAGATTTGTTGTTCACATGAATTTCTTGCCTCATGTTCTTTATCTAAAGGTTATTGTCATGGGACTCTTTGGTAGGTGGAGCCGTGGAGCTAATATTGTTGATGTGATCACCATAATCTTGTGTTTGCAGGTATATCCGTGTATGCAAGATCAACTTGTAATCTTGCATTTACTTCCCTTGGTTTTAATAGCTCGGGCCCTTCTTTATTTTGTTATGTAGTACAGGATGAGTTGGGAGCTAGGTGTTTTAATATTTGTGTGATTATCATCATAACAGTTGCTTTTTCTATCAAATCCCACCTTGGAGATTTTGGCATGGGATTCCCTTTACCCTTCACTGTACACCCAAAGGGCTTTGATGGTTAAGTTGGGCCGAGTTCACCTATGCAAGGTTATATTTCGATAGGACAATATCCCATACCGGATAAAAAAATTGCTTTCTTTTTCGCTCATAAGATGACGGATGAAAGCCTAACATTGTATGCAAGCTCCTTGTGAATTTTGAAATGACCACATAGTGTTTTGCATATTATATGATCACTTTCCATCATAAATTGATTTTTTGGTTCTTTGGAGCTAAAAAGGCATCAATGTTGACGCTAGGGGAGAAAGGCTTAAATTTTGCCAATTACGCTGGGGCATCTATTTATTATAGAGGCTTAAATTTTACCAATTACGCTGGGGGCATCTATTTATTATAGAGTTCATTCATTATACACCCGAGTGTACTATGTGTTTGATACATCCAAAATTAATTTTTACTCATTTGTTCATTTGAAACTCTCATTTTTTTAGTATATTTTGCTCATTTAGATGATTTCAAACGAGCAATGAGCAAAAAAATAGTCTTGGGTGTGCCATGCTCACGGTAAATCCGGATGTATGATAATTTTTTTGATTTATAATTAGTCACCTAGAATATTGATGTATCATTACTTGGCAACCTAATCACCAATGTGATATTGTAATATCCCGTATCTAAGTATTACTAATCTTTTAAAATTTCAGACTTAGAATAATAGAATTTATAACTTTCGAAACTAACAAAAATAAGAGTTAAAGATAATAGAAGGTATAATAACTTATTTTAAGTTCTTGTAGTAAACCTAACTATAAGCTCATAGAAACAACTACTCCATACTTAAGCAAAAAGAGAAACTAAATATTATTAAGATATTACAAGAAGTGCCCCTATAGCGTATAGCTCTAGCCCATCTTCTTCCTTCCTCCAATTTTCTTCTTCTTCGACACATTTTAATGTTCACACATGAAATCAAATATTTCACCACTACATTTTGACACCCATGTCAGTAGTTATGTTCAAATAGTCAATAAAGCTTGCTACAATATCTCACAAAATCTGGAAGAAGCCCCAAAATTTGAATTCTCAATCTTCCTCCATTAATGTATCTTGACCCAAGTTCATATTTTTCAAATGATAAACTGATCAATAGTAGGAGCATAGCTTCCAATAATTTCTATAAATACCGGTTGATAATTCCATCTAGCCACAAGCAAAAATCAGAATAAGTTACAAACAAATTTTCTCTCTCCTCCATTTTTACCTTCTTTTTCTGTTTTGGGCAAACTGCCCAGCACCATCACGACGCCACCGCGCCAACCTCCAGCAGTCCAGCCGGATTTCAAACTTGCCAACCTCCACGCTGAAGCCTCGCCGCAACAACTCCCCCGCCTTCCACCGCCAGGCCAGCCACCGAACATTCAGTCGCACCACGCCACCACCAACGACCCACCCTCGCTCGCACACCCATTCGCAGCATCCTTCTCTCTCCTCGACCCACCTGCACGAACCTCCACCTGAAACAAACCACCCTGACACCTTCAAACTCGCCGCTGCAGCCTCCATATCCGGCGACGTGCGTTTTATCGCGTTTCCTCTGTCCATGCCGCAAGGTATATAGAACTCTGTTCTGTTACCTTTATTTCTCTCTTTCTTGTTGTCTCTCTGGAACTAGTAATTGCTTTATATTTAAATGTTAATTAGTGGGCTCACTTAATATTTGAACCTGATTATTGATAATTGGGCCTAAGTTTTAGAATATGAGAAACATACTAAGAAGTAATCTAGATAAGCTAATGCATCCTAAAGTCTAACTCTTATATCAGAAACTCATGTACAAACGTGTTAAAAATAATCAACCTATATATTACTATTCTAATTCTTCAACTCTAACGGTAGTCATAAAAACTTGATCTAATTTATAGTCTTGTGAACAAGATAAATTAATTGCTATAAAATTTAACTTACATATGAAAACTCGTAACTTATATATAAAATCCTGAGTAAGCATACTTTACTAATATTCACAATAAGTTCTAATGTGAGTTATATGTAAAAATAAAATAAAACGATTATTTTAAACGAGGGAGGTTATGATAATAATCATGACTTCATGTATGTCCTTAATTAGTAATGTAGGTAAAGACATATAAAAATATAGGAGATAAGTCTAAGAGTCAAGACAATTATTAATATTGTTTAATTATTGGTCAGATTAAGGGAAAAAGGGATATTACAAGCCTCCTCCGACTATCAAATTTACTAAGCAGGATTTGAGGTAACGTCTACTGCTAACACCCACACTCCCTTTCCAACTATGTTTTATGATGCTTTTATAATGTTTATGCTATGATATTTATGGTGTGCGGGATGTGAACTGTTTTGTTTTATTATGCAAATGATGTTTATAAGAAATATGATTCTGTGAATGATTTGATATAATTAACGTTATGCAATGACTCTGTTATGATTTCTGAAAAAGTACTTAAAAGAAACGAAATATGATAAATAAAAGTGAAAGATGGTGATCAATGGCAGTACTATGTTCTATCTCTGGGCTGTGCACGTGTCGTTCTGTTATCTGGCGGCAACGCCACCTTCTGATGGGGGGACAAGGTCCTCGGTGGCACCCGCATGATGGCATTATATGCCACCTTCTGATGGGGGACAATGTCCTCGGTGGCTTTGCCTAGGCATTATATGCCACCTTCTGATGGGGGACTATGTCCTCGGTGGCTTTGCCTATGTTACTATTGGCATTATATGCCACCTTCTGATGGGGGATGAATATCCTCGGTGGCTTTGCCTTCTGTTACGATCTATGGCATTATATGCCACCTTCTGATGGGGGACTTATGTCCTCGGTGGCTATGCCTTCTGTTGTACTAGCCAAGTAACCAAAGAAAGTTTTCTGATAATGACATATGATAATGGAGATTATACTCAAGAATGACAAGGTTTATAAATCTTAAAATTTCTGATCTGAAGTGTATGTTTGCGAAACGGTTTGACTATATTCTCTCCTCCCTGTTTGCAAATAAAATGAATTGAAATGAATTTACGATGTTAGAGTAGTATGTTACTGAGCCTCGGCTCATGACGTTTTGTTTTCTGTTTTAGGTATGCATATGAAGATGGGATGGCGTAGCAGTGAGGAACAATTTACTTTAAATTATGCGACTATGTCAGTTATGTAATCTAAGTATATGAACATTAGATGACGCAACCCTAGTTATGCTTAAGTTAGCTACATGTTTCTAGAATTACTATAACTTTTATAAAAGATTTAGTTTCATGAAAGAATGTTTGCCTTGTACTTTCCCGAACGGAAAGTACGACAGTGACGCACCGACTAAGCTAGGAAGGTCTTCCGCTGCTAATCTATGCAACTAATTAACCTAATAATGATGCTTAGAAGTCGGGGCGTTACAGATATTACCTTTTTCTAAATGTCAACCCAAGAATTGATATTTATCTAATATAAATGCATTATATATAAAAAGTATATTAAATAATAAAAATTAATGTTGAGTTATATAACATTCAAACAAAAACTATGAACATCTATACAAATATATTAAAAGGTGTGCGTGACACCGTCGATGCGCCACGTGGCACCCTCCTCCTACCCCTAGAATTTTGCCATGTGTATTACCCAAGAAAGTCAAGTGGTCATTATTTAAAAAATAAATATCTTTATCGCCTGCGCCGAACCGCCGACTCTATGTAAGGATTTCCAAGTAATAACCATCTGATCTAACATTTTTTAGTGCTTTATGTTTCTATAAAATTATATATAAGGTTTTAATTATAGATATGACAGTCAAGGGTCAAAACCTACTTCAAGAGTTCTACTGTTCTAGCCAGAAACGAGAAATGTAATAACTCATCCCCTCCATCTCCCCTTTTCAAATCCACCATGAACGTTCCTTTCAAAAAAAAAAAAAAACCCACCATGAACGTTAAAGTACTCTTCTACTTCGTAATTTATGGCTTCCGAATTTTTCTTGCTTCGTTGTTGTTGGAGAATACGAATCAAGCAATGGAGTTCAAAGGTCAGACTTTGGAGGGCAACGCCATAAAGGTTAGTGAAATTGTTAATTTTAGCCAAAAAAAACCGAAATTAATTCACGAATCACTCCTAAATCCTCTTAGTATTCTCATTGCACATTGAAGTTCAATTATAAATTCAATAATTGCATAATTTTGTAACTGAAATATACCCCCTCTCTCTATATATAACGAATAGGGTAATTGTATGATCCTTAAATTTTATTGTTCCTCTTCAAGAAGGTATTATCTAATCTGATATTATTTTTTTGGGTTTTTGGGATAGATGGAACTTTATTTTTCATATATGGAACTTTATTTTTCAATTCTCTTTTGTTTATTTAACTAATTGGTTTTCTGTTCGTTTTTTTTTGGCAGAGGATTTCTCTAATTAATCAACTTTGCAAGGTATTATGTTCATCTTTTTCTTTGTTTCTTTTGTATAAATTTCTTCACCATCTTAGGTGCAAATTATTTTATGAAATAATCCAAACAAGATAACTCACTATAAGCTTCTAAGTAATCTAAGTGTCCTGTTTTTTGTTAGGTTTTAGTTGGGGGGAGTAATTTACAGTAGAAGACAGAACGAATCCTGTGGGTGTGTGAATTATTTACTTTAAAACTCCTGTGTGGGTGATGGAACTTCATGAACCAATTGCATCTTTTTAAATTTTAATTAATTTCTGTGTGCTACTGCTGATATGTGATTACAGTTGCACTACGAGGAGTGATCACGAGCTTCATTGATATTGTTAGATAAATACTTTATCTGAAACTACATGTCGCATTCTCATGTACGTTAGGACCTGGATTACTAGAATTTGTGACAGCTTCATCTGAACAACTTCAAATCATGTGTAGTAGTATAACGTAATTAGACAATTGGATATTTTCACATATTGATTCAGAACGACTGGAAATTTTTAAGCACCAATCAGCCATAGTGCCATACATAATAACATAACAATCTCAGCATATGTGTACTACAAATTAAGAACCTATTAATCATAATCTAAAGAGAACTGTCATCAATGCAGTAGCTTTAGCTGCTACATTATCTTCTCCAAGATTAAGGAATTACAGCGCATTATAAATTAAAATCCTACCTTTTAGTTGAGTTCATTCCAATGCAACACCTCCAAGATTCGAACAAAATTGTGTTGAGCCTTTCTATCTGTCTAAACATTACCAAAAGTTATAGTCCTCTCTCTCTCATTTAATTTCTTCTTAGCTATGAAGATGCCGTGTATTTTATCAAAATTCTTTGGGTTTTTCTGTCTGCAAGCGTTCAGATTCTATAAAATAATTGTTTTCCCATCTAATATTGTAGAACATTCAATCTATATATAAACCTTGAGAGTTGAGACTTATTGGTGTGCCTTTGTTTATTGAGCATGATAGATGCGCCCACAAGCGCCATGATCAAAATCACCTCAGGACAATGTGAATTTGAGGGGTCAGGTGGGAGTTTGTCAAATGATATTGGACTGACTGGATATTGGAAACTGAAAGTAATGTTGTAAGGCTTGAACTCCTGCTTTGGATTGGTAGAATCAGGACCTGATGTAGGATTGAGATCAAATGGCAGAATTGTTTGATTCTAAATATCCAATAAAACTATGATAGTGATGCTCCAATATTTACTGAAAATCGTTTATATTTGAAGTTTAATAATACTAAAAATTAACTCTTTAGCCTCAACTCTCAAATTCTCAACATATAGTAGTGACGTGTAAGGTTGTTAAAAATTGTCCCAGAATCATATTTTGCAGGTAATTTTGGTTAGTTGCCTTTTGTTTTTAACAGTTATTATGAGCTTTGGCCTTCCATATGAATTTCTTGTCATCCTATTGCTTAGTACCTCTTTCTGGATTGCTGTAGCTACATGTCCTGTAGCTTGATTGTCACTAAGTCTGCTTATATGTTGTTGGTTTGCCACAAAATATTTTACTTGGTGTTGTCTTCAGGTACTAAATTTTCTGTCTGATTTGATTTTCTCTTTCCTCTTTTCTGCATGTTCTGTGTTGTTTTCATGAATGGTTTGTCGAATTAATTTGTTTTGTGTTGGCCAAAAGGTTAGTTTGTGGTTTTAAATGAAATTATTGCTATCTTCTGTTGACTTTTTTTTTTGGTATGCTATAGTTGAGTAACTTAAAATTGTTTATCTTTATCATCTGATTTGTGGGTTTCATAAGCATCTTTAGCTCCTGCCCATAAGGTTAGTTGCATGAAATGAATGAGGGTGTTATTCCACTATAGTGATTATGTATATTGGGAATCAAACATTGTAGTTTCAGAACAGTTCCTTTTTTTTCTCCCTAAAAGTAGTATTTTTGGAATAGTTATATTCGCTCTCACTTCACAACTTTGTTTCTTAAGAATTTTCTTCTTCAATGTAGTCAACTTCTTCACTTGATGTACTACTAATCAGATGCAAAGGCATAATTCTTTTGTAATGCGCACTCAGTGAATTCATATTGACAAGATAAACTGGAATTATCATGGAAATAGCTTACCTTTTTATTTTTGTCTATCTGTCCATGTTTTTGTGGTGTCTTCAATGCTTTTGTGGTGTCTTCAATGGAGGGAAAAAAATATTACAGTGGAGAGAGAAAGGAAACGTAGCATTGGAGCAAAAGAATCTAGATTTGAAATACGAGGTATAGGAGCTGAAATACGAGGTGGCTTATTCTAGAATCTAGATTTGGAATCTAATGAACTAAGTCAAGGTGGTTCATTTAATTAGTGCACCAGCAGAAGTTGCTGTTTTTTTTGTACCAAGGGTCTAAAGGTCACATAATTTTCTGTTATTATAGGGGCAACTGGGTGAGTATGCTGTGAATAAATCCTTCTAAAAAGCCTTAGGCTGTAGCTTCAAGTGACACATTGGGATAATGTTGTTGATGTACTATGATCAAAATGTTTGTTATGACTTCAATTTATGAAGTGTAGAGAGAGAAACAATAGGAAGTAAATGCTGAAGACAGATATTGTGTTTGTGTTCCATGATACTTGCATTTTGTTTGGAGGATAGCTTGAGAACTTGATAGTTGCTAGCTTAACCTGTCTGATCTAATGACGAAATAGTATTGATATAGTTTTTGTTTCTAGACCACCTCCCATCTTGTGTTAACTGGAATGTGTATTTGTATAACTATATCATGTGATCTTTTTTACTGTTGTATTCTAGATCTGCTTATCACTCTTTTCTTTGTTAATGTTGTTTGACCTGCTGATCTGTAGTTATTATTTGCATTATGATTCAATTTTCACTGCTTTTGTTTCTTGGGAAACTATATCAGCTAACTAATGCTATAGTACCCAAACCATCTCTTTTGGTATTCATTAACATATTTGAACCACCAATCCGCACCCCTAATGATATGCCAAAAAAAAATTACTTATATATACATGTCTTTTTCACTTCAAAAACACAGCATGTCTATTTTTTTCCCTGCTGTAGATTATTGTTCGTGTCTTCTTTTGGTATATCAAGAATTATATTACAAAGAATGTCAAAGGAAAGAATTTGAGTTCAATTTGTAGCAGGTGTATATTGACTATAGAATATTCGATAAAGACGGTGTGTTTGATACAACCCACATGTTTTGGACTGAAAATATATACAGACGACTGCCACTTCATAGCAAAGATGCGAACAAGAAGACGAATTAATATCATTTGATCTGCATTCTTTCAGTCTCTAACCCAAAATGTCCCTATTTTTCTTTTGACTTGCTTCTAAAATGAAATATAATGTAGAGATAATGTGAAAAATAACTAGCTACATACTGTGACTTTATTTACTTTTGTGTTGATGGCTTGCCTACCCTATTCTAATGGTTATTGTTTTCACAGGGTTAAAGTTGTCCCGGTTAAAAAATTGTGTCATTGTTCCAAATCAATATCAACTTCATATAACACAAGAAACTAAGGTCCACAAGAGTGATATAGTTGATTGGATGTTTCCCAAGGCTTTTTACAAGTTGGTTTCCCTTCAATCAATAGAAGTCTGCAATTACAATGACACCAAACTTTTAGGTACATTGTGCATCAATTTTTGTAACAAATCAATTAGACATACTATTTTCCCTCTAACGTGTTGATTCTTAAAATATATATTGTAGATATTTTAGGGATTGTCGTACATGCAGGTAATACAATTGTTTGTGACGATAATGACGCAACCCGTATGCAAGAGGTTGTTGTTCTAGATAGAAGGTGTTCACACTTATATTTATCGATATATTCAAATTTATTATTTTTGATACTATAATGATATATTTTCAACTTCAAATAATGTAGTTTTCCATCTTCCAATGTTGATGCAGCTGTGTTGCTGTTAGGTTGATTCTTATGAACCAATTTGTTAGTGAATATGAAAACCAGGTTCAACAAAGTACTGGCCGGTACAACACACTATTGGCGTGTGGGGTGTATGTTAGGAAAATGAATGGTGCGATTTGTACACAAATTAAAATGATTTTCTTAAGAGTTTCTTAAAAGTGATAATATTAATTATCTTTCGTAATATTTATAGCTGAGGTTCTAATTTAAATTTCATGTTCAATTTCAGCTTATTTTCTAATCACAGGAAGATACACAAGGTTATTTATCAATCCAGATAATGTAGATGCATCAACTCTATTGGATTGGTAATGAAGAAATGCAGATTTATTAAATTTAATTTATTAAATTATATATATATATATATAATCATTGTCCTGTGGTTAATAATCAGGTTTGTCTGTGATAATTTTGCCAAGAGGAAAATGAAGTGGTTTAATAATTGTGGACTATCAATAAATCGGGCATTGTCGACTTCGAATGCAATCCGGACTACTATAGCGAGCTACAAACGAAAAAGAAAAGTATGTGATACACAATTATTTACGTCAGAATTATTTTCTTGGAGAAATTGACTTTTTCTATCCAAATTATTACTATTTTGATTAATATGCAGGGAAAGCACTATAGAATGGTTGGGAGATTAATTGATATCGATGTTGATAGTTTCACATGGTATGATGCTTGCACATTTTGTGGACTTGATATACAACATGTTAGTGAGCATATCATTTGTAGTAATTGTGACAAAGAAAAGCCTCCAACAACTATTAGGTACTCTTATTTTTATAGTATTTGGATATAAATTTTATAATTGTGTTAAAGTTATAATTATTTTTATTAGCCTGTTTACTAACTTTATATATTTCCACGATAAAAAAAGTGTTTCTGGATATATGACTATAACCGACTCTACCGGTACAATGCGTGTCAAGCTCTTTACAAAACAGATTGAGTTTATACTGCATTCAACTAAAGCAAAACTGAAGCATATATATGTTTGATGCGGTACTATATAATTTTATGAACTTTACTCTTAATTATTGATAACATGACTAAATTGAAATATAATGTACTCCATAGTTTTTCAGATTAATTATGTTATTTTGATTTATTTATTGCAGGTGCGTGATAGAGTTTTGCTACGATCCAAGCTTCTCACACGTGTGCGCAATGCATATATTTTCGTATTTCATCCTCTTCATCTATCGACTTATATAGTAGACTATGTAACTTATGTCGATTGGGCAGAAGAATGTGCATATTTATTTAAGTAATTACTATTTCATCTTTCATTAAATTTTCTTTGTTGATAGCCATATTAATAATCTTTATATATTTTATTTTTTTTGTCTTTTTTTTTTGTAGAATGCGGAGCACATTGAATGTCCGGCAACAATAAAGCATAATGAATCGCAACACCTTCTTTAAATATTAGAATAAAAGACTCCAGTGTTTTACCTTACTTTTGTTTGTCAATCTCTTTAGTTTATAAACACCATGAAGCTCTTATCTATATTATACTATATTGTGGTTGGAATTCCTTTTTAAATGCATAATTTGTTGCTGGGAAAAGTTTTTCTAAATGACCAATAATAAATATATTACATTTAAATGATAAAAAGGATATAACACGATTTCCATAAACAATAAACGCAAGAGTTAAGTCATGTAAAAATGTTAACAGTAACACCCGGGGCATCGCCCGGGCCACACACTAGTTGATATTAAAAACAAAATACTATGGAAAACCACCCACAATTCAGACATGCCCAACAGAAAATTAATTAAATCTTTAGTAAGGATATAACTTGAAATAAATGGTTTGGTGGCGGATTACTATGTTAAGGCAATTTAGAAAACGGGTTATTGCCTTTCAAAAAAAAAAAAGAAGAAAACGGGTTATTGAGCAAATTATAAAGTTGTGAGAATCCTTACCAGACATACGATACTTCATACTTATTTCTTGTTATCAATTTTCCTTTTTAATATATATTTTTCTCTTTCCTAAATGTTTCAAAAATAATGAGTTTCTTTATAAGTCAACAATATTTTTTTTCGGAAATTAATATGACTCAATTATTTTGGGAACGATCCACAATTTAGATATGTCTAACAAAAAATCAACGGATTTTTCACCATATACCTTCAACAAATTTTTTTATTCACCATATACCCTCGATGTTTTCAAAATTCGCTATATACCCCTCAATTTCTTGATAGTTCACCATATGCCCTTAATGACTAATGACTATCAACTTTTTTGATCACTAACCCTTAATTCGGTCACCAAACTTTAATTAACCCCTATTTGAGTCGTTAATCTTAATTGACCACCATTAAGGGCATGTTCTCTTCGGCATAAAACAAATGAACTGAACTGACTGCAACTGAACTGAATTAAACTGAATTGAACTGAATTAAATTATAACTAAATAGTAATAATAATAATTTAGGAACAGAACTGAACTGAAAATAAGCTGGGGAGAACAGACCCTAAAACACCACAAATGACCCCTGTTATCACTCTTCCTTCATAACTCTATTTCTTCTTCTTTGGCCTTAGGTGTTGTTTTAATGCTATTTTGTTAGAGTCAATGAGTGACATAGGGATCACTTAAGGTTTAGTAGAGGAATCAGGGTTAATGATCAAAAAAGTTGATAGTCACTTATCATTAAGGACACATGGTGAATTATCAAGAAATTGAGGGGTATATGGTGAATAAAAAAAATTTGTCGATGATATATGGTGAAAAATCCGAAAAAATAAATGTAAACTAATATCTAAAATATCTTTATTTTTTTATTGTCTTAATATTTGTGGCTATATTTTTTCTTGTCTTAATATTTGTGGCTATATTTTTTATTGGCAGTATATGGGTATATAATCTTTTAAGGAAATCACTAATGAGTAATGTGAGGTAAATTAGTTCATGTTGGGTATTTCTTGACTTCACTTTGTATGGTTATGATATTTCTGCAAGTTCCATGAGACTCATAAATCTAACCAAATAGAGTTTTACAACCACAACGTGTTAGGGGAATTATAAACTTTGACTGGAGTTACCAATGGTCAGGTATAGACCAAATTCTACCACATTCAAATTATTATACATGGATTTATATCAATGCATACTCATTAAATCGACAAAAATCACATTTGGATCTAAATCCATTTGATCCAACGAATTTGGATCCACCTATCACCACATTTTGCTTTTCCAACACAAGTATTAATAAAAGAAGGGTTAAGTAGTAGAGGCTTAACCTACGAAAGTTAGCAAAAAAAATTGTCTAATATTCAAAATTTTACTCCGGTTTATGTCCAAAAAGACTCGAATTTATGTTTAAAAAAAAAAAATACGCATGGCGTGCATAATCTCCTAGTCTCGATCTATGTAAAGATCCAAATCCAATCCAACCAATATGGATCAGGTCCAAGTTCTATATCTAATAAAGTAGTAACTTTGGGCTTTGAATAGATGAGTGTGAAAAAAAATACAAATAACAAAAAGGAGGGAGTACTATGCGTCTAAAGTCTTTGACACAATTGTTTCGGTTTTCCCCTTAAAAAATTAAGTAAGCGAATTCATTAGCTTCGTACTCTCATTTCAACTTCTTTAGTTGAATTTGCTGTATAAAGTTCTGGGCATCTCTTATTATATAAGTGGGTCCACCTTCACCTGTATCACCGCCAAACGGAGAAACTTGTGAGTCAATTTTAATGCTGTTTTGTTGGTGAATTTAACATTCAGATTCAGCAGGCGAGTTTAATTAGGTATTTGCTTCTGATACTTTTTTCTTGCATGTTATTTCTTTGATAAATTGATATTATTTGTGAAGTTATATGCTTGTTTTCACTACTGTTTATGCTTGTCATATGTGTTGATTATGTTTGGTTGTCGGGTTGATTTGATTAGCTATGACTGTTGATAGGAGTTGTTAAACACGGCTCGATTTTACTTGTAATTGCAGCTTATTGATGAATGATGAGTGAATCCCTTTGTGCCCTAGTGCCCTTACTTACAACCAAACTAGACCTAGCAAAATTTTGATGCAACCCGAAACCGACGGTATATATGATCCGGCAATATTGGATTTTGAACACGGTGTTATGACCTGAAAATCGACAATAACCAAACTCGATAAAATCGAAAATAAGCCGGTAAAACCTGACCTGGTCGCCGAAACCAAGGTTTGGAAGTGAACTTTGAAACATTTTAGTCTCGAATTAGGGCAAAGAGAAAGTTCTATTGTACTTATGTTTCTTTATGTTTGACATTGTACATGTGAGATGGTGTCTAATTTGGATTAGTTGTTATTTTAGTGTTTTAAATTCTTACATTGTTGAATCAAGTTCAAGGAATCAAAGTAGTCTACGATTATGAGTTGTTTTAGATGATATTCTTCACGTATTGGCATTGCATTTTGCATACATACACGATAACTCTTTATTAGTTTATACATTGTAAATAATGAACACAATGACTTATGCCCATGATTTGATACTGGAATCGACCCGACCTTAAATAGACTCGATCCCAAATTAGACTGATTCAAAATCGACCATTTTGCCAAGTCCAAACCCAATCCATTAAAATGTGGGTATTTATGATGAAATCAAAACTTTACTTCTGGGGGTATTTATGATAAAATCAAAACTTCACTTCCTTGCTTCAATATTCGTGTTGTCGTTGTTAGCAGCCTTAAACCTGGGTATTGCACTTGCTTTAAAGCATCCTAACCCCCTAAAGTCCCAGTTCGTCGTCTCTAACCCACCCACTTGTGCTTGAATATTCGTGTTGTCGTTGTTTTGCAGCCTTAAACTTGGTATTGCACTTGCTTTAAAGCATCCTAACCCCCTAAAGTCCCACTTTGTCGTCTCAGACCCACCCACCTTGCTTGCTTGCTATGCACTCATAATCTCCCCACCTACGCCAGAATTGCATTCCCGTTGACAATAGGAAAGAGTCTCCCCGTTTTCTCGAACAAAAATCTCGTAGGTGCACACAAGCCCCATTCTGCGCTAGGCTTAAACCCTTGCTGTTAGATTAGTTGCAGAGGGGGGGGTGGGTAGCTGCCGAAAGAGTATGAACGGTGATGCAGAATGCCCATGTATCATCGAGGTGCAAAACTTGAAGGGAGATGTCAAAGCCAAGACTTAAAGAGATAAGTTGAAAGGATTATACTCAAGGCTGAAGAGACAAGCACATGAACAAATGAGACATTGTGTTGAGGGTGTAGCCATCTAACTGGATCTATATGTGGGCTTTGCAACAAGAAACTCTGTTACTTGTACAAATATATCACAACAGAGAACAATGAACGTTCGATCGAAGTCCCAATTTCCCGAACACTCTTTTCTCCTCTTCCATCCTTTATGAAACTTGAAACTCTTCTACACCTGAAGGACACTGAACCTCCAGTCACTGGCACCTTTTCCCCTACTCTATCCTTTCTGAAACTTGAAACCCTTCAACACCTTTCACGACTCTTAATCACCAATTGCTGGCAACCGGAAACAAGTCCCTAAAGGCACCGTGCTATAAATCAACATAGCTTAGACACCATTAAAGGCATAAATTGAGGAAGAAGATGAGTATTTGATTGATGAACTGAAAATTACAGAAAATAAAAGATAGTTGCCAAGTATTCGAGTGACTTGACACACTCCCAAGGGAACTCTTAAAAGCTCTCTAATATTCTCAACAATTTTCAACATTATTTTCCCTCTCTAATTATAGAGTAATTTCCCTAGTACAACTACCTAGCTTATTCCCCAAGCTAACTAATGAAGATAATATCTAAATTACCCCTCCCCCTAATATGGATTCATAGCACACCGTCCATCACTACTCTCTACATCTCTCTCTCTTTCTCATCTTCTCAAGTTAGCTTTTCCACTTAAAATAACCACACCTCACTACCATCCACCGTTTTGCACCACCTCTCACCACCTCTTTTATTTTGGTACCACATATTCCATCTTATATTTTGTGGAAAGTTGTTTTTTCTTCTAAATATCATTCTTTGATGCATGAATAACCTTTGTTCTGAATCTAATTATGTTAATTACTGATCATTGGTTGTAACTTGTTACACAGGTTAAATTGTAGAATATATTGATATTACAACTAAAATGTTATGAGATTATTATTATAAGCTTTTATGCAATTGTAATATACTTTCGGCAGTGCATACCAAGTGTCCAATGAAATGATATAATGAATTTTTTGTGATACTTAGCGACAATTGATGACTGACGATCATTATTATGTTCAACATATCCTAATGCATGTGTCATTCATGTTATCTTTACTTTATTATTACTTAAAGTACATGCATGTTAAAATAAGGTTTAATTGCTTAAGCTCTTACTTGATGTTTTAAGATGCAATGATCATTTGTATTACAGGTCCATTCTATAATGTAATATGTACTAGAAGTATATCCAGCCAACTTTATTTAGTTACTTACTTTTAACCTTATATCATGTGTTAGTGCATTGTAGTTTCATTGGAATCTTTAAACATTAGTATCAATTTGGAGTCATTTGAGAGCATATGCTTTTTACGGTTTTGACACCAATATATATTCTCCTTAACCCTCTCTCCATCACCCAATTTATAATCCTTTCAATCAGGTTCTTTGATGTAAGTTTTGTGCTTCCATTTTCTTATACAATTAATATTTCTTTGTATGCTAATTTTATCATAATATAGAAAGACCAATATGAATACAAACATTACATATGGTGAGAGATTGGGAGAATTTCTGAATGGATTATAGATTGTCTTGATTGCTGATTCAGGTATTGATTTTGAGGTATGCACATCATTTAGTGTGTCATTATCATGAGCTACCCATTCAAGACTTTATAGTTTTTTTATTTTTAGGTTTCAATGAAGATCTCAGCTAGTTGTATGCCTAAGATGTCCCCTTTTGTACACGTGAATAAATAATTATCTACCTCTTTTAATTAAGAGAGTCAGTAATAAATGTTACTGGATTTTCCTTAGAGTCGAAAAGTATGCATAAATTCATTTGTGGGATTACACGTTTAACAAGGGGTTAGTTTGAGCAACAAGGATCTTCGGAAGCATGCATTTCTGTACCAAAATAATTCGTGGGTTTGGTAAATGAATCACTTAATATTGATAGATTTACATGTGGGTTTTGTTTTGTGTCTCCAATATGTTTTCAGAAATGGATCGTCGTTGGATGTATGGTAAACGCAACACGCTCGCATACTTCAATGGTCTTCAGGAGTTCTGTAAAATTGCTAAGAAACACCAACGGAGTACTAAGAATGACAGAATTTTTTGCCCTTGTCGTGATTGCAACAACTTGAAGAGGTTTAGTGATATAGACATCATAAAAGATCATTTGATTCGTCGTGGATTCAGGCAAGAATATCACATATGGTTATGGCATGGTGAGAAAGCAATTTCTGGGTCAACTTCTAGTGTAAGTAACAGTCAGCGGCAGGAGGGTGAGAGCGACTCTGATACTTCTGAAAATAATGTTAGGGATGAAGATAGTGATACTGAGGAAGATAGGATGGTTGAGATGATGGATAAGGTAGGAGATCCTTTAA
The DNA here is from genome assembly GCA_947648045.1 of Beta corolliflora. Taxonomy (NCBI): domain Eukaryota; kingdom Viridiplantae; phylum Streptophyta; class Magnoliopsida; order Caryophyllales; family Amaranthaceae; genus Beta; species Beta corolliflora. The sequence continues at coordinate 4,691,245 of CANSZD010002913.1, forward strand.
GTAGACCGAGCAACAAACGGCGCAGGGGTCCTTCGAGAGGAGCTCAATTGAAGGAGCCCATGTTTCTTGAGTATGACGATCTTGGTCAGCCAATGGGTGATTGGGAGCATGATTATGGGAAACATCTTGGTAGGTGTGCTCTTAAAATTAACATCAATTTTAAGTCATATCGATTGGTGCCTGAAGGTGACAAACAAATATTTTGGCATGAGACGAAGGTAAGAATTGGATATGACCATGTACGTATAATGTAATAAACTTTAATGATTGCATTAACATTGCTTAATTATTTAATTCTACAGGCTTTGTTCCACATTGAAGATGGCCCCAAAAGGGAAAAAGAAAAGTTGTTTCACTCTGGTGTGGCTTGGCGATTCAGAGATTTTAAGTCAAAGTTAGTAAGTCGTTGGATCACTAAGACGCGGAAGCCTCCTAAATATAGTGCACACTTAATGCCTTGGGATGTTTACAAGGGTTTTATCACAAAGGAGGACTGGAAAAAATTTGAAGCAGATCGTATGACTGATGAGGCAAAGGTATTTATGTCATCAAAGGATCTGAGATAGATGATGTTAGTTTCTTATTGACGTACAAAAATGTTCTTGAAAAATTATGAATAATGCTGATATATTCTCTCCTAATCCCATAGGCTGTTAGTGAAAGGGCAAGGAAGAATTCGAAACAAAACAAGCATCATCATCACTTGGGGCAGAAGAGTTACAAGAGGAGCAAAGAACAGTGGATCAAGGATGGAAGATACCCCACTGACACTAAGGGATCATCATCTGATAGAATAGCTAAACGAGGGTTGGAGTGGATTTTGGCGAGAGAAGTGCCCGGTGAAGGAGGAACCTGGGTTATCACGAATGATGATACACGGAAAGTTGCCGAAAAATATGTATGTGTCGTCGATCGAGATATTTATTGTGGTTGGTTGCCAATAATTATGTATATAACTGTTTTTAGTTGCAAATAGGAGGATTACACGCAGCAGCAAATCCAAGGGACTTTTGTTCCAGAGAGAAATGTGGATGCCTTGTGCATGGCCCTTGGGAAAGAAGATCATAATGGCCGTGTCTATGGAGTTGGGGGACTTAATATTGGTCTTCGAAAGGCCTTTGGCAAGCCAGAAGGTAAAGGCTGGGGGTTGAACCGAAGTAGGCAGTCTACGGAGGAGATAAAGGAGTCAATCAAAGCTTCCTTGAAAGAGGAGTTTGAACAGAGGTTGGAAGATCAGGTGACAATCGCAGTCAAGCGGCAATGGGCTTCCATGATGCAGCAGATGGGCGGTCTAACAATTCCTGAAGGCACCAGCTTTCCCCAAACTACCAATTCTGATCCATCGCCACAATTGTTGAAGGTAAATAATTAGTGTATCACCACTGGCACTAGTATTAAGTTAACTACATAGTTGTTGGGAACTTGTAATTCATTTGAAATGCTAGATTTTACATTGAGCATTAATAACCATTCGTGTCAAATTTAATAATTTTATATGGGTAGTGATTGACAAGCATAAATAGTTAAATCCATGGTTTCAGCTTTCAAATTCACTTCTAGTGTTTGGCTACCTACAGGAATTTTTTACAGAAATTTACACTTTGTAGAAAAATGCTGGAAAAATCACATATGTGAAAAATAGAAGTGAAAAAGAACTATAGAGGCATATCTAGTAATCTAGAAAAGCAGAGAGGGAAAGAAGGAGATGAGGTAAATGTAGAAGATGACCTTATTCTTCATCTACGTCACATTTGTCTTCCCTCTTTTCGACCTGACTAATTTCTATAATTTCAGTAACTCACTGTCAAATCAATGTTGATACTTTCCCCATCAAGGATGCATCAGTTGTAAGGGAGAAGAGAGGGGTGGGGGGGGGAGAGCAACAAAGTCACCATGAAGAATTTGGAATTCACAAGTTTTTCTTGGATTTTAGAATTCCTCATTCTAATTGGGCTTATAAAATTGTATTAGAATTGGTTGTCATATCCAATATTTAAGTTTTGGTGTTTTCCAAACATTATAAAGGATCTCCAAGAAACCACAGACCATGGTGTCATCCATTAAGCTATTGAACTCAATGTGTAGGCTTCGAAGGCATGCCATCTTGCTGTGTGGGATGCTTACTCGGGGGACAAAGTAGTTGTGGCAGGTGGCATAGCATATCCCAATGGGGATGGATCAATCATGCCTGACCACATGAAGGTGAAGTTGAATGACCCTTACACCGAATTTTGCGACATTGAGCTTCCAGTACCTACAAAGGAGGGTGCCACTAAGGTGGGTGAAGCTCATGGTAGTTTTGTGCAATGGCCTGAGGCGTTGGTGCTGTTCGAACATGAGGTAAGAACTTGTATATGACTTCAGTTAACATAATTTGTCCCTGCTTAACATAATGTGACATATTCTGGTCTAATTATAATGTAATAGATCCTATTTTGCGTTAATGACTTAGAATGGAAATACTTGCTCTAATTGACCCAAGATAGACCAAAATAGCATTGTTTGAACCCCCAATCACCCTAGTTTTGTATTTAGAGATCCAGGATCTAATATGAGGCGGAGTTAGATGATTTATAGTTTTAAAGCCCGATTAAAGGGTATTTAGAATCCACATCTATGTTGCAAAAAGTTTCACCTAAAGTGGACCAACTTTGCTCTAAATAGGTCTTCATTGACTGAAATTGGACTACTGGACGTCTGGACCTAACTGATAGAAAGTAGACCACAATATCCTAGTTTGACCTAAATAGCTCAAGAATAAATGATCAGCAACCTATGACCTAAGATTCCCCAATATGGCCAACTTTTATAAATCCCTTTTGTATTACTAAAGGGCGTTTCAACCTATTTCGTTCAAATTGCCAATATTGATGGTTTAGACACGGTGTTAGGAAGCCACGTCAGAAAAGAAGAAGAAGTGTAAGGGGAAATGCAAAGAGAAAGTTGACAGCAGTGGTCTAGAATCAGGGGAGTCAGAGTCAGCGGCCAATCTTAAGGGGCCACTACAACAAATTGGGGACGACATCCTTGACTCTGTTGGTGAAAAAAGCAAATGCAAAGAGAGAGTTTACAGCAGTGGTCTAGAATCAGGGGAGTCAGAGTCAGCGGCCAAACTTAAGGGGCCACTACAACAAATTGGGGACGACATCCTTGACTCTGTTGGTGAAAAAAGCAAGTTTTTGCATTATATCTTGGCGAGTCAACCTGAGCGATATGATGTCATGACCGTTCAGTTGGACACTGAAGTGTTGCACTTGGAAAAGGATGTTGAAATACTTGTCACAGCAGAGGACATCGCCTTATTACTCAGAGGGGAAAGGCTGAACATTTCTATGATTCAAGTCTTCATAATGTAAATATTTCAGTCTTAAGCCATTCAATGTAAATCCTAAATTTTGAACTCTACGTTTTTATTATAAATTTTTGACACGTCTTTGATGTACAGGTTTCTAGTTGACAAGTACAATTCTTCACTTGACGTGTCGCATATTGGGTTCTTTTGTCCCCAAACAATCGCTGCATCTACCATCCGTGATGACCATCAAGCCACCACAGCCTACATGAAAGACTTTTTCTTATTCAGTAGGGATAGGGGTGATGCTGGGTGCAAATTGATATTGGCCCCATATTGTGAAGAGTATATTATGGACTTCAAACTCATGATCTATTTCTATGTATAATTGTGGTACAATATAAAGATTTTGCTAACAATAGTAGCCTAAAATTCAATGATCTTGTGATTTATGCAGAGAGCATTGGATTCTCCTCGTGATTAATGTTGCATGCGGCAAAGTCTTTAAGTTTGATTCCTCAAGGCCTAAAAAGGAACGATCTTTGGCCATTAAAGAGACTTTGGATCGGTAAGTTGGAATTTTTTACTTTGTATCTCAATCTATTGTTAGGAGTTTTTGTGCATGATGTGATATATTTATTATGTGCGTGAGGGCAGTGCTTACAGCGTTTACAAGGTTCAAGGTAGGAAGGGGCGTGGCTCAAAATTGAAATGGTTTTCTATTAAGGTATATCATCTTAGTTTACATACTATCGTTATGCCTTATAACTTGATGCATGTATCTTAACATTTCATGATTCATATTGGCAATTTAGTGCGCTCAACAAACGGGTGATACCGAGTGTGGCTACTATGTCATGAAGTTCATGCATGAGTTAATCACGTCGTATAAAGATTGCCAAAATTTGGAAAAGGTGAGATATATAAGATTTTTATTTAGCTCTTAAGTTGCTACATTGAATTTATTTCTAACTGAAGCTGCCGAATTGGTGATTTGTAAAGGAGTACCAAAGAAGAGTTGAGCCCTACAATGATGAAGAAATCGATGAGATTCGAGAGCAATGGGCGGCCTTTTTTACCAAGTATTTGTATAGACCTATGTAGTTGGTATTCTTGATACTTTATGTATACATCTAATATTTTGTAAACCTCTTAAAGAATCAATGTTGATGTAGTTGATTGGAAGCACTCCCTTCCACCTTATGACAGGGGTTTGATTTTTGCCTTTTGCAAAGTGAGATCCCCCTAAATTTTCCCCATCTGCAAGGGGTCTTTATCTTACCTCTAAATTTTTTTTTATTAACCTCTTAAATCTCAATTTCAGATGTTTACAAGTTTTCCCTTTGTATTATACTTCCTCTGTCTAAAATTAGTAGCCATGCTTTCTAATGGCAATTGGCAAAATGTAAATGCCACATTTGTTCCAATCCGACTCATATTGCAATGCCTTTATATCTAGGAGTGACTCAGTGAGAAGTTTGTATCCGGGATTTGGCATGTTGTTTAATACCAACTTGGGTCATTTTGTGCATTACAAAGAAATTTAACAAAAAATAAACTTTCATAAAAAGTCCATAGTTTTGGCCCCTTATGACGTATGAACAGTCAAAGCAAACACAAGTATACACCAAGTGATTCAATAAAGAAACCTTCACGCTAATTGCCGCTTGTATTTACCGTATGCCGCCTGTACTTACACTGTATTTTTTTTCCTTTTTCTCCCTCCTCTGCTTCTTCTTCCTCCTTACTTCCCACCACCCACCCACCACCATAACGCCCAACCCCCCGCTTTTCCCCCTAGCCCACCCCCACTCCCAAACACCCCCTGCCGCCACCGCACCTTCCTAACCCAAAGCCTCCCCATAGCCCCCCTACCCACGCGCAACCCTAACCCCCTCGCACCCCCACGCGCAGCCTCCGACCCCTATCCTCGGGCACCCTTCCGCCACCGTCGCTCACCCTCCCAGCCCCAACCCTCCCTCGTAGCCCCCCACATGTGCAACCCGGCCCCCCGCACCCCCTGCGCAGCTTCCCTCGGCAGCCCCATGCAACCTCCCTACCACACACATCCTCCCTTCTTCCTCTTTCTCCCTTCCTCCTTCCCTGCAATTTCAAGTTGTTTTTTACCGTTCATCATGGGGCCAAAGGAAATTTTGGGTTCTGCCATAGTGGAAACGACTGATTTTTTTGGTTCCACCATGGCAGAACCGAAAAAAATCGGTTCTTCCATGGTGGAACCGTATTTTATTTTGTTTCCACCGTGGCAGAACCGGAAAAAATGGCTTGTTCCACCATGGTGGAAAGGAAATTGGTAGGGTTCTAAAATATATTCCGATATTTTCATATTTTCGAGGTAAATATACGTATAAAAATACGAACGGTGTTTAGTAAATACCAGTAGTAAATAGCAAGTTACTTATTAAGATTAAATTGTACTCGGGTGTAGCCTTTGAAAATAGCTTGAATGGATCCGATACACAATAACTCATTTTGCAGTAGGTTTCGTATGATACAACTAGTTTGTATTTGATGTAAGCACTTTTTAAGATATAATCACCTTTTATATAGTTAGTTATTGTATGGTATAGTTAGCTTATTTATATAGTCAGTTTTTGCATGATATAGTAGGTTTTCTTTGATATAGTCAATTTGTGTGAGAATTGTAATATAGTTGGTTTGGGTTCACAATAAATTATTATGAACCCGGTCCGCTCACGACTTGTTGGTATATTTTTTTTTGCCTTATGAAGCTAAAGTTGAAAGATTTTTATTGAAGGAAAAATTGACAGGAGAGGTCTGAACTTTGGCCGATAATTTTTAAAAGGTACCAACTTTGGATTAACCTGTGGAGGTCCCAACTATAGGGGGTCCTAACTTTTATTGGGCCTGTGTGACTTGTAACTGGCAACATAGGTCATAACCTATTATACAGGGTCCCACGTAATGTTTAATGAGAAAGTAAGTTTTACAGGTTGGCCATTAACAGACCCTAGTAATTGTTTACCCCCCTAAAATTAACTCCTCCCTCCCTGAACTGTTCATCTTCCTCCTCCGTCGCCATTACTGTGCAATTTTGAAGTTGAATGAAGAAGGAGAGCAGACAAGTTTCACGATTTTGAAGAAACCCTAGTAAGTGAATTATTTTGAACTTCTTTGCTTGTTTGTAAAGCTTGAATTTTTGGCAATGGTGTTTAGTTTGAACAACGATTTTTTCGAAACAAGAAACAATGTGTTTGGTAAAGGTTGAGTTTTTCTGTTTAGTTAGTAAAGGTTAAATTTTTGGCTTTGCAATTTTATTTTTGTTTTATGCTCCATGAATTGAACTGTGAAAGCAAAATGTTGATTATTTTCTTGTTGTTTCATTCATGACTGTAGTTTGCAAGTGATGGATATTGTGACCTTAAGATTTTGGCATGGGGGGATTTTCAAAAAAACTGATAAGGGTATCGAATACATTGGTGGAGGTGGGAGGACCTTTTCTGCTGATCCTGATGAACTGTGTTGGTTTTATTTGAAAGAGTTGGCCAAAAAATGTGGTACTTATAGGTTAATTGATAAAGTTTTTTACCTTATTCCTGGGAAGACACTAGATGATGGTTTGAGAATAGTTTACAGAGATAAGGAGGTGTTAGAGATGGGAGAAATAGCATTGAAAAACAGGTGTCTTGACCTGTTTGTATTACATAGGGTTGATGAACCTCAAATGGTGGAGGAAGTGAACCTTTTAGACTGGGCCACTAACCAACCTGAACCCAGTGAGGGGCCTGACCAAACTCAACCTAGTCAAGGGCCTGAAGCCAGTATGTCAAAACCTAGGGCTGAACCAAATGGACCTGAACCAAATGGACCTGAGCAAACAGGGCCTTTTTCAAGCCAGCCTTTTAAGCCATCTGTACCTGTTCAGCAAATAAAACCAGAACTGCCCACAAGTAAACCCTCCCTTCCAAAACAAAGGCCAGAAAAACTCAAATGCTTTGGTAAGAAAAAGGGCCCATAAGTACTGCCCCCACCTAGGTCTAGTCTTATGCTACAAGAAGTTCAGATACTCTCTGAGAACCCTTTTGCAAATAAGCCTCCCTTACAAAGACCTTCAGCTACAACTGTAGACTGTCCTCCCAAACCCTCACTGTCATCACAAGCTCCCTCACAAAGACCTTCAGCTACATCTGTAGACTGTCCTCCCCAACCCTCACTGTCATCACAGGCTCCCTCACAAAGACCTTCAGCTCCAACTCCCTTCTTTAATGAGTCCAGCAAAGAACCTTTCATAGATGACCAAGAAACTCTTCCACATGATTACTATGAATGGTATGACAACAGGCCTGAAAGTCCTCTTACATGGAGGGAGTTAGTTGGTGAAGAAGACAATAGTGACTCCTCTAGGTATGAACCTAGCATTGAAGGCTCAAATGAAAGTGATTCATCTGAGTATGTAGATGAATCTGAAATAGGTGAAGATGAGTTGCATGATCTGTTGAATGAGGAGTATAAGGAGGTGGCTGAGGATGAAATTGAGAGAGTTGTTGATGGTGATTATCCTGAAACCAGTGATGATGAACTGAGGATTGCAAGAAGTAGAGTTAGAGGGACCAACACCAAACTGTTTGAAATTGCACAACAGTTGCAAAGGGAAGCTGCAGAAGGAAGGATAAGAGGGGGAAATGAAAAACAACCACATAGTGAGAGTGGGTTTGTGAGTGAATATGAGGACAGTGAAGATGATATTCACACTCCTGAGAACAGTGATGTTGAAGGAGAGGACAGAAGGCCTAGGAGGAGAAGCAGGGGGTTATTGATACATGGACACATTGATTACAATAACTTTTCCTGGACAGTGGGGCAGAGATTTCCAAATAGGGAATGCTTTAGAGAAGCAGTAGCTATGTTTGCTGTGCAACAAGGTAGGAATTTGAGTTTTTCAAGTAGTAATAAAAAGAGGCAGCAGAGGATGGAAGTTAGATGCAAGAAAGGATGCCCCTTTAATGAGGTTGTATGGATCTTGGGATACTAGGAGGGCATGTTTTGTTGTCAAATCTGTTGACAGTGCACACAGTTGCACAAGGAACATGGAGAGCAATAGGCAAATGAAGTCATCTTGGCTGGCAAAGCAACTGCTTGAAATCTTTAAGGCTAGGCCTCACAGGCCAGCTAAGGAGATTATGGATACTGTGAGGAAGGGTTACAAGGTTTTAATTAAGAGAGCCCTAGCTTATAAAGTCAAATACAAGGCTCATAGGCTCCTCCATGGATCCATGGTTGATCATTATGGCAAGCTGGGCAGATATATAGCTGCCATCAAAGCAAGCTGCCCTGACACTGTGATTGAACTGGTTCATGCTCCTGCAAGAAAGAATGAGAAGGTCCCAATATTTCAAAGGCTCTTCATATGCTTTGATGGTGTTAGGAGAGGGTGGATTGAAGATTGCAGAAAATTTCTAAGCATAGATGCTTGTTTCCTCAAAACATTTCTGGGTGGACAACTGTTGGCAGCTACTGGTAGGGATGCAAATGACCAGATGTACCCAGTTGCCTGGGCAATTGTGGAGGGGGAAAACAATTCTTCTTGGGAGTGGTTTATGACTCAGCTTCAACATTCCCTCAATTTAGGTGAGGGAGAGGATCTCACTGTTGTATCTGATGAACACTTGGTAAGTGTGTTAATTTTTATTTTCATGAAAGGTTCACTAATAATGTGATGTTGTATCTCATGATATGTTTAATCTATTTACAGGCTATTATAAGTTATGTGCCAAAAATACTGCCAAAATGTGAGCACAGGCACTGTGCAAGACACATTTTTGCACATTGGCATAAGGACTTTAAAGGTGATGAGATGAAATTGATGTTCTGGAAAGCTGCTAAAGCCTATAGTGTGGCTGATTTCAATGAAGCAATGGAAGAGATGTCAGAGGTTAATAGTGATACTGCTGATGCATTTAGGAAACACAATCCAGATGTGTTTTGTAGGGCATTTCTGAAGACAACTAGCAAGACAGATGTGATCACTAGCAATTTATCAGAGACATTCAATGGTTTTATCATCAATGCAAGAACCAAACATCTCATTTACATGCTGGAGGATATCAGGACTGCCCTGATGCAAAGGTTGGTGGTTAAAAGACAGGAAATGGAGGCCAGCTCTGCAAAGTTATGTCCCAGGATTCAAGCTAGGTTGGAGAAGGAAAAAAACCTAGCTAGCTGCCAATTGTACTCCAATTCCATCAACAAATACAATATTTTAGGTCAACTATCATATGGATAGTGTAACAGTTGACCTTGAAGCTATATCTTGCACCTGCAGGAAGTGGGACCTCACTGGTATCCCCTGTTGTCATGCTGTTGCCACCATATTCTTCTGTAGAGGAGATGCTGAAGATTTTGTGGACCCAGTGTACACCAGAGAGAATTACATGAGATCTTATGCTGGGTCAATCCCACCTCTAGTAAGTGAAAGGCACTAGCCACTAGTCACTTCTTCTCTCATCCCACCACCCATTAAAGTTGGGTCTGGGAGACTAAGAATCAGTAGGAGAAAAGACCCACATGAAAACCCAAAAAAGCCTGGGAGATTAACCAAACATAGGGTTGAAATGACATGTACAATATGCAAAGTTAAGGGCCATAACAAGAGGACTTGTCCAAATAAAGATAAATCTCCTAGTCATCCACCTCACAAAAAGGCCAAGACATCTGATGCTTCAACTCAACATGGTGCTCAGAATGACCCTCACTTGGATGCAACAGCAGAGCCAAGCAGAACTGGAAAAGGAGGAAGGGTCATCAGGGGAGGGAAGGGTTCAAGAGGAGGAAAGAGAACTACAAATGCTGATCCAAGCAGCTCAGACCCACAGCCAAGCACAGCAGGGAGAGGAGGGATGGGTTCAAGAGGTGGTAAGGGTTCAAGAGGGGGGAAGAAAGCTACAACCACTGTAAGTTAACCATTTGACTTCCCTCCGTTTTCTCAATATTTCTAAGTTCACCATTTTCACATATAATTTTGTTGTTCATGTCCCAAAATAACAGGTGCCTAAAGGAGTGGGTGTTTTCATAGCTGATGATGGATCTACTTTTGTGAGGGTAAGAAGCTCACATAATTGACCCTGATGTTACCTAATTGTTGTTATCAATTTTAACTTACACTGATATGTCATGTGCACAGGGAGGAAGAGTACCAAGAATCATCAAAGAAACTGTGGGTTCAAGTCAACCATCAACCCAAGCATCAACCCAAGCATCAACAAACTAAAACTGTTATATGTCCAATTCTGTTTTGGGAACAATATTCTATTTTTTGGCCACATTATTCTGTTTTGGGAACAAAGTTGATCTATTTTGTGCAACTGTTGTTACAATCAGTTTGTTTGCTACAATTGTCCATTGTTGACAGTTATTGATATTTAATTGCATGTTGTGTCAATCAATACACTTGAATTACTTTTGTTTCTCAATATTTGCAAATACATGAAAGAGTAATACACAAAGTATGTTAAAATAGGATTCATTCATTCATTCATCCAAAATGCATAATCATTGATTAGTTGTTACATTCATGAAATTGAAGCCCACAAAATAAGCCATCTAAGGCACTTTAACCAGCCTAAACACCTACATAAACATCCATCATCCATGAAACATCTATCATCCTAATGCCAATTTCACTCCTTACACATCCAAAAGTAAGCTAACAACATCCATGAAACAACCATCCCCATTATAGCATATCTCTGTCCCCTAGCTGTCTTCTGCATTTCCCCACGCATTAGTATCATCTCAGCCTTCATTTGATGCATAGACACTGTCATGTTATCCTTCTTCAACTTTAGTTTTCCAAGCTTCTCTTCCAATGTTTTGAAACCAAATTCGAGCTCAGAAACTTTTGTGTATTGTTCCATTAGCTTTGACTGCAAGTCCTCACATTGGTTGCACCCTTTTGTAAACATTGCCCCACTCTCCCACAAGAAAAATTCACAATCATGCTTCTACAACAAAAAGGGCAACCATTTCATTTAATGTTGAAATTGCAATTATCAATCAAAAAAACACAGAATCCCTAATTTGCGCAAAACTCAAATTTGCGCAAAACCCTAATTTGCGCAAAACACATCTCTTAGTAAAATAGAGAAACAAAGTAGAAAACTTACTGGCCACATTGAACAGCCGTAAAACCTTTTCCCATAGCTTCCACTGTTTTTCGATGTCCTAAGTTTTGCCGGAATTCCATGGTTGCATCTTACAATTGCTTCACTTTTGGAGTTGATAGATCCAGAGCCGCCAGATTTTTGCGCTTCCATTGTAGCTTAACACAGAGAAAGAAAGAGAAAGAGGGATTTTAATGAAATCAACCTAACGTGCCTTTTTAATGAAGTCACGTGAGGGTTAACCGGATTTAGTAGGTTGGCAACCTGTAAGGTCCAATAAAAGTTAGGACCCCTTATAGTTGGGACTTGGGACCTCCACAGGTTAATCCAAAGTTGGTACCTTTTAAAAATTATCGACCAAAGTTCTGACCTCTCCTGTCAATTTTTCCTTTATTGAAAGGGAAGTAAAGTTGAAAGATTATATTGACCTAGTATGTCATAGAATATTTTGGAAGTTGTGTTATTATAATAATTGTATTTTCATTTAAAACATAATTACAAATAAAAACTATAATATTAAGTGATATGGTCTACCGAGAAGCTTTTACATTAATCTATTCTCCTTTCCATATTTACCTCCTCATTTTTACGTTTTTTGCTTCCTTGCTTTTGGTGGCCAATTCAACACAATTTCAAATTGCAATTATATCAGTCTATGTAGGACTTGAACCTCTATCAGGTGCAATGAATTACTCTACCATTTGAGCTAATATGTTCTACCATTCTGACTTTTGTATTTACCCTCACAAGTCACAACCTCAAAATATTCTATTTTAACAAGTATAACAAAAGTGTTGTTTGGTTGACATTAAAAATTATGGGAAGTATGATTTCTTAAGAGATGGAAGACAGTGGTATCTATACGAATATATTAATAAGCGTTCTTAAGCAGGTCTGCACACCACGTGGGATTTCCCTTTAGTTGTTTCGTTTCGTGTCAAAAAAAATTAGATACATAATCCGTATATGATTCGACCACATAACCTCAAGTTAATAAAGTAAAGTTCTAACAAATGAACTATGCAACATTATATGCTACTCTTTTAACATGAAAATATTAATAACCCGGGGCATGGCCCGAGCCTAATAACTAGTTGTTTAGTTGAAAACCTGGGAAGTCACACTTCCTAGGAAGTTCCACGGAAGCTGCTTATCGAGATCCCCTAGGGAAGTGAAACTTCATATAGAAATTAACTTTCCACATTCAATCAAACAACATTTCCTACTTCATAGAAAATGCTTATACATGGAAAAACATCTTCCTAAAAAATTCTACTTCATATGATTGACCAAACGAGACCTTAGTTCATAGGCGAGTTACAATACCTGTGCGAAAAGGGGCAGTTGTACAGGAGAAGTGATAAAACACTAATTAATAATGGACAGCTTGTCCACTATCAACAAGAAATTATATTCTTTGTATACATAAATGAAAATTCAAAAAGACAATTTTTTGTTAAAAAGTAAAACTTTTTTTTTGTCTCTGTCAAGAAGTAAATAGTGTATCGTTAGCGTGTTTCCGTCAACTTTTTCCCCAAAAAAGTGCAACTGATTATTTATAAGAACCCCTATTTGTGTGTATAAGACACCAATTATTTACGAGAACCCCTTATTTATGTGATTGAGACACTGATTATTTGTAAACCACCCCTATTACATGTTTTAGTATGCTGAAAATACAAGATTATCCCTGTATTGATTAGTATTCTAATCACTCCTTAGTCCTCAGCTGCACATAGTCTTTAGCTATACAATTACTTACTTTTCTTTTTCACTACAGTATGAGTCACATAGTTCTGCAATTTTTTAGTAGGGATTTTGGTTCTTCTTCCCCTCCCCAACACCTCAGCAGTCTCCCCTCTACTCCCTCCCTGCATCTGCGCCCCACGTGGGGCCTCATCGTACAACACCCCATGATCCGGGGCCACACCTGTCAACCGTCGAGGCTCCCTAGCCTCGGCGTCCCTTGCTTCCCTGGGCTGCGGGTCAGCCTCAAGACCCACACCAACCTCCATATCCTGCGCCCCACCCCCTGTTGCATCTGGTCCCCCTTCAACCTGCACGGGAACGTCAACAAGGGGCATAGGCATCTCCTTCTCACAATACTCCAAATCCACTATATTATTGGCATCATTCTGATCAGGCAATGGGTCAGACACACTAAAAGGAAATTTATGTTAAGTGAACTTCACATCCCGGGAAACAAAATATTTCTTGGTTTTCATATAACTTCCATCCTTTATGGGTATAAGAATAACCAACAAAAACACATCGACGACTCCTACTGGCTAACTTATCACCTCCATGAGAAATATTATAGGCATAACACAAACACCCAAAAATCCTTATATCAGTCATTGTAGGGGGCTTACCAAACAAACATTCATAGGGAGTTTTATAATCAAGAACAACAGATGGAGTTGGTTTATTAAATGACAAGCTGCCTGCACACAATCCCCCCAAAATTTTAAATGTAGGTTAGCCTGAAATCTCAAAGCACGTGCCACATTTAAAATATGTCGATGTTTCCTTTCCACCCTCCCATTATGTTGTGGAGTTTTAGTACAAGAAGTTTCAAAAATAATTCTCTGTTGCACAAAGTATGGTTTCAGGCAATTAAATTCAGTTCCATTATCACTACGCACACATTTGATATGCTGTTCAAATTGGCGATCAATCAAAGCCACAAAATGCATAAACATAGTCTCAACTTCCAATTTAATATATAATAAATACGTCCAATCAGTGCGAGAAAAATCATCCACTATAGTTAAAAAATATGAAGCACCACAACTTGACTTAGATCGATATGGCCCCCATAAATCACAATGAGTTAACTCAAAAATCCTACTAGCTCTATTATTACTCTGAGGAAAACTAGTTCTAGGTTGATGAGTGCGAAAACAGACATCGCACCCATCTTTATTGCAACTACTAACACTAGAAGGACTCACACAAGGTAAATACCGTAAAAATTTCCCCGAAGGGTGACCCAAACGTTTATGCCAAATATCAATAGATGCCGTGCCATCCACAACATTGATCTTCACCTTGGGAACGCCCCGGAAAAAGAAAAGTCCATCTTCCCGTTCACCCGCTCCAATCAGCGTTTTCGTCGTGCGGTCCTGTAATACACATAACGTTTTAGTAAACTGAACAATACAATTCGCAGAATCTAATAATTACGGGACGGAAATTAAATTACATTCAAGGTTAGGGACAAATAAAACATTATGAATTTTTAGATTTCCAGGAAGAACCACATCTCCCTCATGGGTAGCATCTGCAGAACTATCATCCGGCAATCAAACCGGACATCCATTAATTTTTCGTGCGGTCGTAAAGTGCGAAAACGTGTCTGTTACATGATGTGTGGCACCAGTATCTAATATCCACAATGACTCACCGTTCAGACGATCAATCTGTTTAGGTAAGTTCAGTAAATCAAGAAGGTTCTGCCATTGTTCAGTAGTTATACCAGCAAGTCCAGCACTCACAGGGTCACGGGGTTGAGAATTCGACCCTCCCCTTCCATTCGGCTTATCACCCGAACCAGCACCAGCCACGGCCTTATTCGCGCGTGCTGGTGGCGTGCCTTTTCCTCCTCGGCCGCGGCCAGTCTTGCCGCCATGAGCTGTTGTGGATCCGCGCGGACCCCGAGGTCGGTCACCCCACCACTCGGGGTACCCGATGAGTTGAAAACAACCAGAGGCCTCATGGCCTTCAAAGTTACAGTGGGTGCAGACCACCAAATCACCAAAGCTTCGAGTTTTAGAACGACCACCGACCTTGAACGCCAAGGCCTCACCTGGCGCCAGCAACGACGAAGCCGTGGGGCCCCGCAGACGATCTAGGCTATGATTTGGTAAGCACGAGTCATGGAAGGTAGGGGGGCCTGCGCAAGAAGATGCGATCGAAGGGGAGCATAGCCATCATCAAAACCAATCAAGAAGCGGTGAAGACGGTCTTGATATCGGGTTTCTTCAAGGAAGAGCATCACCGGACAGTTGGCACCACCAGTAGGACAGGATAGCGCAACTTCATGTGACGAGAGTTCATTCCGTAGGCGAGTTAAACGGCCAAAGTAATCGGCCAAAGACTCACCTTTTTGTTGTTTGCATTCACTGATGTCAGATTTAATTTGGCAGATCCATGTGCCATTAGAGACACAATATTGTTCTTTAAGGTGCTTCCACAACTCATGAACGTTGTCAAAAAACGAAACTGACGAACGCATATTCGGGGAGATAGTGTTGAGGAGCCACGAAATAAGCATGGAGTGTACAGTACTCCAATCGGCTAGCCCTGCCACGATGGTAGGTTTCGGGATAGTGCCGTCCAAGAATCCCAGTTTACGTTTGGCGTGCAAAGACATGCGAATTGCGCGTGCCCATTCATTAAAATTATCAGATTTCAATTGAATCAGAGTGATTAAGTTCCCCGGATTATCATTCGAGCCTAAAAAATAGACTGGATCAGATTTTGGGTTTGATGATTCGGTATTTTCAGTTATGATTTCTCGTCGTGTGCGGCGAGAATAGGTGCGCAGTGGTGAATCAATGATGAATCAGTGAATGATCAAAGCAAAGCAGCGTAAAAAAATCAAATATGGGATCAATTTTGGTTCGAAGAAGACAAAGGAGAACTCAAAAAAATCGAGTCTTGGTTTTCAGGTCAGATGTGTTTCGGTTTTTCAGATTTTGGTAGAGAGGTTTTTCAGATTTTGGCTCTTGATACCATGATAAATTTAGTTCAATTTTCTGTCCCCTTTCTCATTCATCCATAGAATATATTTATACAACCTAAAGTAGAGTCATACTTCATCATAGATTAGGAATAAACCCTATTCCTAATACACTACCAATCTAGAGTCCTAACATAGAGGAAACAAAACAAGCATAAGAATTGACATACTTGCCCCTGTACTGAACTCGATAAGATTTTAGAGAAAGGACATAAAGAAAGGATCAGAAGAGTCCACATACGCTCTCACTCTCTGTGTTTCCTCACTCAAGTACTCAACCATGGCTTCACTCTCATGTTCTATCCAATTAACAATAAATTCAAGAACATCATCATCCTCTCATTCAGCCTCCCCTTTGCGAAATGGGTTTGTGGGCCTTCCCAGAAACATTAACTTCAAGCCCACCAGAACCGCCAAGCTAGGGCCCAGTAATGGTAGCAGATTCAAGTGTTGGTTCAGGTTTAATGCTGAAACTGCTGGTGTTTATGGCAGCCAAACTCGTGATGATTTTGATAGAGATGATGTTGAACAGGCAGGTTTTTCCTTTTTTATGCTTTTTTGCTTCTCTGTTTCTCTCATTATTCTCTACTATTTACATTATATATTTGGTTGAAATTTCAAGCTACCTTTGTTGATTCTTTGATTTCTTGCTTTCTTTTTCCCAATTGACTGCCTACCCGGGGTGAAATAGTCATTCTATAGGGTTCGTTCTTTTCAACTTATGAGAATAAGTGTCACCAAAGACGAGTTAAGTTTAGCATGGATATGTTTTTTTTGTGTAGAGAGAGCCACAATGACAATTGATGTAGACGGAATTTGATTGCTCGTCTTAAACGCCACATCTCAAAACTTTAACTAACTAAGCTAGTTGACATCTACTTAGTATAGATATATTAAGTTCAATTTAGTAAAAATAAGTTAAGTTCAGGATAGATATATTAAGTTTAGAAAAATTAAATTCAACAAAGATAAAGCTTGGCAAAGATAAGTTCAGCAAAATAATTTGGGGAGAAAACAGTGAGTTGCATTTCATGGAAGGTAGTTTATATAAACTGAATAGTGAGAAAGGACTATTTTAAAGCTGAGATTTGGGGTTGTTCTCGTAACATGAAGGTGTAAATTTGTGATGCAAATTTTTGATTGGAGGGCGGGGAGATGATGTCGAAGTCAAGACTTGAAAGATTAAGAGGACTCATTAGAGCAGTATAGTGCAAAAGATGGAAGATGATGAAAATAAATTTTAGATGCTTATTAGCAATCTACATATTGAAGCTTGTGCTTTGTTCTTGTGATTTGCAAATTGCTGGACGCACAAGTTACCAGATGATATGCTATGTCTTTTCACGTATACATAATACCGATTACGTATAATGTTAGCTTATACCGAAAATATTGGTTACATGGTTCATTATTCATTATTCTTGCAGTACTTCAACTACATGGGAATGCTTGCTGTGGAGGGTTCATATGATAAGATGGAAGCTCTATTGAATCAGGACATCCACCCGGTGGATATTCTACTGTTGATGGCTTCCTCAGAGGGTGACAAACCAAAGATTGAAGAGCTACTGAAGGCCGGAGCTAACTATGATGTAAAAGATGCTGATGGAAGAACTGCCCTTGATAGAGCTAGCGACGAGATCAAAGATTTCATCCTCAATTGCAAACCACAAAAGGCTTAACATAGTAGCAATGCTGTTTATTCCCTGCCTTGCTTCACGATCTTCTGTTTCTTTCATATAGAAATTTGAAATTGTGTTATTGACTTATTGACACAATACGACGATATGACTTCTTTTTGTACAAGAGACTAGGAAGATTTTAGCTGCTTTGATGAAAATACAGGTTGCCTTGCATACTTTTCATAGCTTTTATCAGTATTTGGATCACTACTCCCTGCATTTCATATTGTCAGAACACTTAACTAACCTTCTATAATCCACATTACCACATATGTGCATGACCTTAACTGACATGCAGGGCAAGGCAATGGAGGGAGTATTTACTGATGGATTTTAGAAAAGAAACATATTTTGCACAGGTACAAATCATCTTTGGTAAGAAACAAGCTCTGATATTCAACTTAAAAGTGTACATAGCATCATAGAGGCAACTTAGCACCTAGAGTCGTAGACTACGAAAGCACACCCAAGATTCCTCCATATAGATATGCAACAAAGATACCTAGTTCTTGAAATGATCCACAGCACACTAAAGTGATGTAGAGGTCAGAGTCCTCAGACAATAGAACAAAATTACAAATGATCCTCAACTATCACAACCATCCAGATAAATCTTCGCATGTTGCCTTCACGCAAGACATCAATCATATTGAAGACCCGTTTTTGAGCCTTGGATTGAACTCGTACTTATAATCACTTTTTTTATCATCAAAGAGATTGAAGATAAGCAACCTATATCACCCCATAGTACATTTATTTAAAATCATGAGGGAGGAAGAATTGAACGGAAAAAGGAAAAATAAACTGCAGCAGTTTGCCTTCTTTGCAAGGAAAAGTGCTGCATCGAGAGTGCCCTCTGCATATATAGATCTTGCACACGCATTGCTGAAACTCAAACGAATAACTGAAAACAGATTGCAAAACTTTTTGATGGTTATAGATAAAACAAAGATCAAGTCATCTAGACCAGATATGTGTTCTTTTGGGACACAACTATCTCAACTTGCAGCTGGGAATCCCTTACTAGTTGTACCTGTTACGAAAACGGCGAAGGATTGGATAGAATCATCAGATTATGATCAAATACAGTTGATAAACCAGCAAGCCAAAGCACAAAGGAAAACAAAGGTTCTTCAGAGAAAGTTCTACTACATCTGAGAAAGTTGTAGAGATATCTAATCTCATGTAATAATATATAAGAGAAATCATGTGGAGAGAAGCTATACCCCTACTATGATTTGGCAGTCAATGATCATACAGTAGATGAAAACAGTATTCGATAAATTTACACTTAGGAAAGAATATGGTTTTCTACAAATTATCACAGTCTCCACGAAAGCTTTTAGATACATCATGTAAAAACCGAGCAACACTGTTGAAAGGTGCACAACATTAGCTTCAGGGCAAAAAAAAAAGCAAAAAGAAAGCAAGAGAACACTCCCCACATCCTTAACATACTGAAAAACAGGTAAGAAAGGTCAAGATTTAAAGAGATAAAACAAAGAGAACATGTTTTCTTGTCATACAAACTCTTTAGACCATCACATAAAGATTGCTTTAGCCAAAATGATCAGCCATAAAGATTTAAATCCAAGAATTAGACTATAATCGGATACTTCTCAAACAAAGCCCTCTTTATAACCCCTCCTCTTCACCACATAACCCCGCTCCTTCACCGCAAAATCTCTATTATATAAGCCAAGGGGGAGCAACGGTGTCCCCCTTGGAATTTACTTAAATGCCCCTCCACTACATAGATATTACGTATCAACTTTCCACAAACAACCTCTGTAATCAACCCCAAACCACGCATTAACTTGCCAAAACTAAATAATCAACCAAATCTCTAATCAACCCCAATCCACGCATAAACTTGCCAAAACAAAAAAAAATCAATCAAATCTATAATCAACACATATAATGTTCAATTACATAAAGTTGCCAATAAAAAAGATTCAATAAAAAAGATTGATAATCAATAACTTACCAAACATAAATACCATATAGTACATAAGAAAAAAAATTACACGGCATAACAACCTCTCAAATTAAATTTTCACAACACAAACTCAATTACAAACACAAACTCCAAACAAAACAAAAAAATCAGTTCTCTTCATAGATTGGAGCTTCACGAGTCACGACATTCTCAAATACGGAACTCTCAAATTTGCTGATTCTTTACTGTTAATTCGTTATAGAAAATAAAAATTATGTGTATTATTCTATGTTCAGCGAATCTTAAGAACATGTAATATGTTTGAGTAAAATTAAACTCAATTTACAGTAACTATTACTAATATGTGTTGTTTTAGATTTCCTTTTGAAAAAACTAACTTAAATTACAGTTTATTTAAAATTTAATTCGAAAATAGTTGAAATTAAAATTACATCATAAATGGTCGGGAAAAAAAATCGTCAAAAATAACTTCAATATTCGTGCCCATATATTGAAAAGAATTACTTTTGTTCCCATATATTGAGAGAAAATATGAGGACACGAATTAAATTTCAAGAATTTGAGAATACAAATTATTTTTCCGCCCATATATTGAAAATAATTTGAGAAAAAAAATACTTAAACCCATATATTAAAATAAAAAAAATATCTCCATAACCGAATTTCAACACATACCTTAATTTGGGGGAAACTGAATTTCAAGATAAACTGTACAACTTGCGCCATGACCGCAAGCAAGGTCGGCGATCCATGACGGGCTGAGCGAAAGCCAATTGCCAACCCGCGAGTTGCTTGAGATAATCCTCAGCTAATAATCGACGTTCTCAATTGAAGAGAGAGAAATCGAGTGTGTGGTTTGATTTCGCATTTGGAGTTCCACACTGTTGATTACATATTTGAAGTTGACTGGGCTGATGAGTGTGCGTGGATTTTCAGGAAAATTAGTTAAAGTCAACAAAAAAGTAGTTAGAGATGCAATTTCATTACTTATACTTATTTATTAAAATGTTTTTAAATACTATTTGTAAGTATTTCAAAAGTCTTATTCACAAAATGGATGTGAACTTAGATACAAACTTTCGTTTTCTGTTTGTTTTACTACTTAGTAATAGTTATGCCTAAAAATGTCATCGCACGTATCGCGTGCATAAAAAGCTAGTAGAAACATATATCAGGACTTGGAGTCTAGATAGGATTCCATTCGACAATCAAACTAACATCCATTAATGGTACATTTATCCACTGCTTGCACTAAGGAATAACTCAGGTTCAGTTAATATTTAAAAGATCAAGCTTTCTGTATGCTTTTGTTCATGCTCCAATAATATTGCTCATAAGCTGTAGAAAACCATTGAGAGCACTAGTCTTAGAAATTACAAAGTTAAACTGGTAAAATCCGGTTAATGATCAATTGATATATTTCAATTTGACTTGTTTACATATGTGAGAATTACTCGTTTGTATATATGAAGATCCGGCGGCTTTACGTTTATTTGCTCTCATTATGTTATTAGCCATCTAGGTACAGTTGATGATAATTTTGGGTTTTAGTTCTTATTACAACTTGATTTGTAATACATTTTCAAAATATAGGTTTGGGATCCGGTGAAAAGGAGTGCTTATATGTGAACATATATCATATGTGAGAATATATATAGGTTGTTGCATTAGGCCAGATCTTATAAGGATCCAGATTGGTCGAGCGTCATTAATGGCACGATTGTAAATAAACAGACTTTCTTATGTAAATGAGAATATAGTGTACGTTGTTTTAGAATATGGTGTACATTGATTTAGGACATGATGTACATTCATTAGAACCGTCTTGCCATAACCGCCTTGGTCATCCTGGAGCTCAACCTTTAAGCTTTATCAGGAGAAATAATTTTATACTCCCTCCGTCCCATAATATAGTGCTTACTTCTCATTTTTCACGGGAATTAAGGAAAATGGAATGAGTGGTAGGATTTCCAAAAAAATATATTTAATGAAGTGCTTTTTTTATACTTTTGTATTGAAACTAGTTATTTATTTTCTTTTTCCTTTAAACAAAATCAAAAACAATAAATGTTCCTTGGAATGGTGTAAAGCAATAAATAGGGTCACATGTTTTGAGAGAAAAGTAGGGGTATTTTGGAAAGTTTGTGTAGAACTTAAGGATAATTTAGTCCAAATAAATTGACAAAAAAGAAAATAGGTACAACATTTTGGGACACCAAAAAAGGAATGTGAGCACTATATTATGGGACGGAGGGAGTACAATATAACAAGGAGCATTCCTCCGAATTTTGTAATACATGTCCAATTGGGAAACATGTTAGACTTCCCTTTGTTCGTTCTGGTAGTAGTAATTCTTGTGCTTTTGATATAATTCATGCTGATTTATGGACCTCCCCTATACCTAGCATTAATGGTCATAAATATTATTTAGTTTTGCTTGATGATTTCACTCATTAGGTGTGGACTATTCCCTTGAAATACAAATCTGAAACTTTCCAATATTTTTTAAACTTTCAAAATATGTCCTCACTCAATTTGAACGCCCTATCAAATCTTTTCAAAGTGATCATGGCCGTGAATTTGATAATGATCCCTTTAAACTCTTCTGTGTCCAACACGGCATCACTTTTCGCTTCACATGTCCCCACACCTCATCTCAAAATGGCAAAGCTAAACGTATCATCCGCACTATAAACAATATCATTCACACCCTCTTATTCCATGCCTCTATTCCTAACAAATATTGGGTGTATGCTTTAGAAACTACTACATATCTCCTAAATATCTTACCTACAAAAGCCCTCAAAAACACTACTCATACTCATGCCTTATTTTTATTACCCCATCATACGATCATCTTCGTGTTTTTGGTTGTCTATGCTTTCCCAATTTCACAGCCACTACTCCTAATAAACTAGCACCTCGCTCCACTCCATGCATTTTTTTAAGGATATCCCCGCAATCATCGTGATTACCGATGCCTTGACCTTGCCACCCACAAAATAATAATTTCTCGGCATGTGCTCTTTGATGAAATACAATTTCCTCTAACTCAACAGCAACACCAATCTACCTCTTCATATGATTTATTGGGCCCTGATGAACCATCCCACATGCTGAACCCCCTCCTTTACAACACTGGCCCAACGCTCATCCCTCCCACTTCTGTTTCGGCCCTCACCGCACCACAAATTGCGCCCCATGGCCAACACACATCATCAGCCCAAACTCCTCATCCTTCGGTTCGCGGCCCATGCACCACTACTCCTCCTACGCAAACCATCCCAATTCCTTCCCCTGCCCGGTATACTCCGCCTCCCAGCAAGGGCGTGGCTCCCATTCGGCCCACCAGACCAGCCCCACCCTCCCCACGAGTCACCCGTAGCCATCATGGCATTGTAAAGCCTAACCCGCACTATGCCCTTGTTGTGCCAGCTCAAGCACCCACTTTAAATCGATCGATCTCCTCTTCCCAAAAATCATAAATAAGCCTTGGCTGACCCAAATTGGAATGCGGCCATGCAAGATGAATTTTACAAGGACTTGGGAATTGGTGCCTAGGTCTCCGGGGGTGAATATTGTCAATTGTATGTGGCTTTTCAAACATAAGTTGAAATCTAATGGTGACCTTGAAAGGCACAAAGCTCGACTTGTTTGTGATGGCAGGTCTCAGGAAATTGGTGTTGACTGTGATGAAACTTTCAGTCCACTGGTCAAACCACAAACTATTCGAACTGTCTTAAGCTTAACTATGGCTCGCAAGTAGTCCATTCATCAACTTGATGTTAAAAACGCCTTTCTTCATGGTGATCTTCGTGAGACAGTTTAAATGCATCAACCTCCGGGTTTTGTTGATTCGCGCACACCTCATTATGTTTGCCGCCTACGCAAGGCTCTTTATGGCCTTAAGCAGGCTCCTCGTGCGTGGTATCATCGGTTTGCTACTCATCTGTTACACATGGAATTTATTATCACCAAGAGTGATAACTCTCTCTTCACCTTTCATCATGGTTCCGACACTGCATATTTACTTCTGTATGTTGATGATATTTTGTTAGTTACTTCCTCTGATGCACTGGGAGAACGGATGATTGCTCAGCTTAAAAATGAGTTCTCGATGTCTGATCTGGGTCCTTTGAGTTATTTTCTGGGTATTGCAGTTACCCGGACACCATCTTATATGTTATTATCTCAGCATAAATATGCACAGGAAATTCTTTAGCGCGCAGGCATGGCCAGTTGTAAGCATGCTGCTACTCCTGTCGACACTAAGTCTAAACTTAGTGCAGATGCTGGACGTACCCCTATTTCATGATTCTACATTATATCGCAGTCTTGCAGGTGCTCTTCAGTACCTCACCTTTACTCGCCCTGATATTTCATATGCTGTTCAGCAGGTGTGTCTGTTTATGCACGACCCTAGGGTATCTCAATATGATGCATTAAAACGAATCTTGCGCTACATTCAGAGCACTATTGATCATAGTTTACATGTATATCCTTCTTCTTCCCTGCGTTTGGTCACGTATACGGATGCTGATTGGGGTGGGTGCTCTGACACTCGCAGTTCTACGTCCGGCTATTGTTGTTTTTTGGGGGAAAACCTTATTTTCGGGTCTTCTAAGCGTCAGGCTACTCGTTCTAGATCCAGCGCAGAGGCTGAATATCGAGGCGTCGCTAATGTTGTAGCTGAATCTTGTTGGTTGCGCAACTTATTACTAGAGTTTCATTGTCCACTTCGTCAGGCTATACTTGTCTATTGTGATAATATCAGTACTGCTATTTATTTGTCCAGCAATCCTGTTCAGCACCAGCGCACCAAATATGTTGAGTTGGATATTCACTTTGTTCGGGAAAAGGTTGCTTTAGGACAAGTTCGTGTTTTACATGTGCCTAATCGGTATCAGTTTGCAGATATTTTCACAAAAGGGCTTCCTCGACAATTATTTTTAGATTTTAAATCCGGGTCTTAGCGTACGTCCTCCTCCGCTTTTTGCTGGGGGTGTGATAGAGAATAATATTAGGATACTATTTTCTCATTGTATTAGGATATACTTTGTTTAGTTTACTAATTATGTTAGGACTAGGATTATGTAAACCTATATATATTGATCGATTCCAATCACTCCAAACTCAAGGAGTTTTCCATAATCCAACAAGAGCATATACACATTGTTTTGAAACAACGCCCGCCATTGAAAAATACTCGGTGATGATGCAAGTAACGAAAGAATTGAGAGGTGGTGGAATCATCATGTACGAGGGAGAGAGTCGTCAGAGAAAGACACTCTGGCCACCGAAGAAGAAGAAGACGAAGAGAAGAGAGAATCCGAGTGAATTTGTGGAGTGCGAAGAACCCGACTTACCCCACTTTCAGGTCGATTACTCCGAGTACCTTGACAATGAGGATCCATGGAGGGGAGCGAATTAAAATTAGGTTTAGAATTTGGAGGTGTTAGGGGAAAAATGGAGGAAGAGAAGACAAGATTGTTGAAGAACAAAGATTGGTATTCTTTAGGGGAGATAATGAGTTTGTTAGTGGAGAGAGAAACAAAATAGGATTCATATATACCAAGTGAATTCAACCAAAATAAGTCAAATTACAAAATTTTTGATGAACAATTTTGTTGAATGTGTGAACAAATTAGTTCAATTTGAGCTTGAAGCCTTAATGGAGTCTACTCGAGGAGAGATCTTGGGTATATTTGAGAAGAGACATGTCTAAAAGAATATTTAGAACAACGCACTTTAAATATCAGAACGTGCTGTAAAACTTTTAGAACATCCAAATTTATATTCACATATCAAGTGTTATCATATAAGGGAGGTGTTTTCACAAAAGCCTTCCCTTCCATGGTTCTAGGTTAAAATGGAACTTACCTCATAAAGGTACTTTCGAAAACTATTACTGCACACACATAGAATGCTTCGGTGTAGCCCAAACCTAGGTTCCGACGCTTCTCGGGAGTACACAATTAAGATATGAAGTTCGTTTGCATAGTACGAGAAATACAATTATAAAGAATGGGAATAAATCCACTCTTTTATATTATATTATTTAATATAGCAATAGCATCAACATGACAATAACATTACTAAGCGATATAGGCATTCATCCCCCCATTCCATCACCCGAGAAAGACACCTACATAACATTAACTAAGATGGTGGGTCTGCTCATTATTTGTGTTCGTACATTTTTTCATTATTTCCATACACATTGACGACTTCACTATACTACTAGTTATGTAGCGGATTCGAGGCAGATGGAACATGCCCTTTTTTATTCGTAAAAAAAACTCTTGCATATTGTGTCCTCAACTCAGCGAAGAGGGCGCAATATTTTTTCTTTTCTCCAAAGCAACAAAGGTATTTCATTTTGACTTGTTTACATGTGTGAGAATTGTGGTATATATATATATATATATATATATATATATATATATATATATATATATATATGTATATATATACATATATATATATAATATTCACCGGATCACTTAACTTCTTTGTATGATCCTGTTTGGTGCCCAAAATGGATCAGTTAATGCTTAAATAATCCGTTTTGGTCAGGATCAGTTGACTTCTCCTAGCAGCTCCGCCTCCACGCGTCCCGATCCATTTTCGAATCAGAAAGACATATTTTAACTGGATCAGTTGAGGTTTTTTCAACTAGTGAGTAAACCAATTAAAACTTTTTTTTACCAAATTGCCAAGATAAATATTCAAAATCCAAGAATTTAGACCACAATAATAGTTATTAGTAATAGCTCTAATACGAGACTAAGTTCAAATAGCAGAATCAACTTTATTTCTTATGAAAGTTCAAATACAATAGTTAAACTTATAAGAACAATAAAAAGAATAAGGTAAAACAGTGATGTATATATAAAGCTTTTTACATTGGATGTATATAAAAGCCAATAGGATCACAATTGGATCTCAAAATGTAGTAAGTTTGGCAATCCACAATTGCATCAGCCGCAACATTCAAATTAAAAAATAATCAATCTGCAAGAGTAAAATCACCGTAGCGCAAATTACCGCAAGATAAATATGACATTGGAAAATTTCACTGTGCGTGATAGTTCTCAATGTCAGTCACTGTGAATTTACGGGGTTACTCAGACAGAAATCTATGATTAATAATGTATGCATGTATATTAGCATAACATTGCTAGTTTAGATAATTTATATATGTGTGGGGATGGGGGTGGGGTTTCAAAAAACTAATATGAAATACTTACTTGCCAAAATCAGGTCAAGATTCACAAAATGATACATATCGAGTGTGCATCGTAAATAAGGTTCCTTGTCAAACCAAGTGCAGGTTCCATGTTTTCGCCACTCATAGTTCCAGAAACCAAGCGGCTGACTTTGTATTTGATAGTTTATTATACTTGGACAGTTGGTCTCGAGTTCGATTGTAATGGGCGCTAATAAATCGGGTGCGATCAATTGAGAACGCAAGTTACGTACAATATTTGAGGGGAATATCTACATGTTTGGGAGTTGTTTGTTGGGAATTTGGCCAAAGACCGTGGATTATTATTTTCTCAAAATTGATTGGGTCACCATGACATCTGTTCACTCTACAGTAATTGACACCATATGTTAGTGTCAACACATGATTCCAAATCGAAAGAGTTGGAATAGAGTGAGCAAGCATTGGAGAAAGAAATGAAACACAAAGAATAAACTTAGTGAATTCATTTACAAGATTGAAGACTGATAAAATAATGTAAGAAATAAATCCTTTATATAGGGATGATTAAGGGGTTAGGGATGTTACTTTCATTATGGAGAAATGAATAAGTAAGAAATTAACTGAACATTTTATAATGGGGCATTACAAACACCCACCACTTCATCTATCATATTATATTAGCAACATAATACTTTAGAGCATGAAGTGTATGAACAAAATACTATACCATGGTATTGTGTGTTTGTGAGTTATCGAAAAATGAACATAATTAAGAAATGAGCATGTTGTAATGGGGAACCACAAACAACCTATAACATGAACATCTCTATCTTTCCCTATTATATCAGTCAACCCACCACTTTAGAGCATGAAATGTACAAACAAAATATCATGCTATATTGTTTATTTCTTTACAAATAAACAATATAAGACCGTTCACACTAAACATTTTATACCTTACACAAGTACGAACAAGCAGGGTTCTTTTCATGTACAATGATGGAAAAGGAGTAAGAAGTTAAAACTTTCCATTATGTTAATTTGACAAAAGAATATTTTGGTCGTTGGACCAAAACTCTAACTCAAACTACTTAACTAATCACTAACTTAAGTATGATAGTAAGTAAGCGTAATTCTTCCACAGGGACTAAGAACAATAAAAAACCAATTACGAACTACCAAACTAAGCTAAATATCAAATATAAACAAATATGAAGTACTTACTTGCAAAAATCAGGTCAGGATTCACAAATTGATAAATATCGAGTGTGCATAAAAAATAAGGTTCCTTGTCTAACCAAGTGCAGGTTCCATGTTTTCGCCACTCATAATTCCATATTCCAAGCGGCTGACCTTGTATTTGATAGTTCATTATACTTGGTCAGTTGGTCTCCAGTTTGATTGTAATGGGCGCTAATAAATCGGGTGCGATCATTTGAGAACGTAAATTACGTACAATATTTGAGGGGCATATCTACATGTTTGGGAGTTGTTTATTGGGAATTTGGCCAAAGACCTTGGATTATTATTTTCTCAAAATTGATTAGGTCACCATGACATCTTACACTCTACAGTAATTGACACCATATATTAGTGTTAATACATGATTCCAAATTGGAAGAGTTTGAATAGACTGAGTAAGCGTTGGAGAAAGAAATGAAACACACTATATCAAGAATAAACTTAGTGAATTCATTTAGAAGATTGAAGACTGATAAAATAATGTAAGAATTATGGAGAAATGAATAAGTAAGAATTTAACTGAACATTTTATAATGGGGTACTACAAACACCCACCACTTCATCTATCATATTATATTAGCAACATAATACTTTAGAGCATGAAGTTTATAAACAAAATACCATATCATGGTATTGTGTGTTTGTGAGTTATCGAGAAATGAGCATGTTGTAATGGGGAACCACAAAAAACCTATAACATGAACATCTCAATCTTTCCCTATTATATCAGCGAAGAGGGCGCAATATTTTTTCTTTTCTCCAAAGCAACAAAGGTATTTCATTTTGACTTGTTTACAAGTGTGAGAATTGTGTTATATATATTATATATATATATATATATATATATATATATATATATATATATATATATATATATATATATATATATATATATATATATATATATATATATATTATATTATATATTATATATTATATATTATATATTATATATATTATATATAATATAATATAATATATATAATATTCACCGGATCACTTAACTTCTTTGTATGATCTTGTTTGGTGCCCAAAATGGATTAGTTAATGCTTAAATAATCCGTTTTGATCAGGATCAGTTGACTTCTCCTAGCAGCTCCGCCTCCACGCGTCCCGATCCATTTTCGAATCAATAAGACATATTTTAACTGGATCAGTTGAGGTTTTTTCAACTAGTGAGTAAACCAATTAAAACTTTTTTTTTACCAAATTGCCAAGATAAATATTCAAAAACCAAGAATTTAGACCACAATAATAGTTATTAGTTATAGCTCTAATACGACACTAAGTTGAAATAGCAGAATCAGCTCTATTTATTATGAAAGTTCAAATACAATAGTCAAACTTATAAGAATAATAAAAAGAATAAGGTAAAACAGTGATGTATATATAAAGCTTTTTACATTGGATGTATATAAAAGCCAAAAGGATCACAATTGGATCTCAAAATGTAGTAAGTTTGGTAATCCACAATTGTATCAGCTGCAACATTCAAATTAAAAAATAATCAATCTGCAAGAGTAAAATCACCGTAGCGCAAATTGCCGCAAGATAAATATGACATTGGAAAATTTCACTGTGCGTGATAGTTCTCAATGTCAGTTACTGTGTATTTACGGGGTTACTTAGACAGAAATCTATGATTAATAATGTGTGCATGTATATTAGCATAACATTGCTAGTTTAGATAATTTATATATGTGTGGGGATGGGGGTGGGGTTTCAAAAAACTAATATGAAATACTTACTTGCCAAAATCAGGTCATGATTCACAAAATGATACATATCGAATGTGCATCGTAAATAAGGTTCCTTGTCAAACCAAGTGCAGGTTCCATGTTTTCGCCACTCATAGTTCCAGAAACCAAGCGGCTGACTTTGTATTTGATAGTTTATTATAATTGGTCAGTTGGTCTCGAGTTCGATTGTAATGGGCGCTAATAAATCGGGTGCGATCAATTGAGAACGCAAGTTACTACAATATTTGAGGGGAATATCTACATGTTTGGGAGTTGTTTGTTGGGAATTTGGCCAAAGACCGTGGATTATTATTTTCTCAAAATTGATTGGCTCACCATGACATATGTCCGCTCTACAGTAATTGACACCATATGTTAATGCTAACACATGATTCCAAATCGGAAGAGTTGGAATAGAGTGAGCAAGCATTGGAGAAAGAAATGAAACACAAAGAATAAACTTAGTGAATTCATTTACAAGATTGAAGACTGATAAAATAATGTAAGAAATAAATCCTTTATATAGGGATGATTAAGGGGTTAGGGATGTTACTTTCATTATGGAGAAATGAATAAGTAAGAAATTAACTGAACATTTTATAATGGGGCATTACAAACACCCACCACTTCATCTATCATATTATATTAGCAACATAATAATTCAGGGCATGAAGTGTATAAACAAAATACCATATCATGGTATTGTGTGTTTGTGAGTTATCGAAAAATGAACATAATTAAGAAATGAGCATGTTGTAATGGGGAACCACAAACAACCTATAACATGAACATCTCTATCTTTCCCTATTATATCAGTCAACCCACCACTTTAGAGCATGAAATGTACAAACAAAATATCATGCTATATTGTTTATTTCTTTACAAATAAACAATATAAGACCGTTTACACTAAACATTTTATACCTTACACAAGTACGAACAAGCAGGGTTCTTTTCATGTACAATGATGGAAAAGGAGTAAGAAGTTAAAACTTTCCATTATGTTAATTTGACAAAAGAATATTGTGGTCGTTGGACCAAAACTCTAACTCAAACTACTTAACTAATCACTAACTTAAGTATGATAGTAAGTAAGCGTAATTCTTCCACAGGGACTAAGAACAATAAAATGTACTCATTAAACAATAAGCTAGGCCAGAAATCAAGTCGGAATTTGTCGAAAACCAACTACGAACTACCAAACTAAGCTAAATATCAAATATAAACAAATATGAAGTACTTACTTGCTAAAATCAAGTCAGGATTCACAAAATAATAAATATCGAGTGTGCATCGAAAATAAGGTTCCTTGTCAAACTAAGTGCAGGGTCCATGTTTTCGCCATTCATATTTCCATATTCCAAGCGGCTGACCTTGTATTTGATAGTTCATTATACTTGGCCAATTGGTCTCGAGTTCGATTGTAATGGGCGTTGAAAAATCAGGTGCTATCAATTAAGAACTTAAGTTACGTACAATATTTGAGGCCATATTTAGAGGTTTGGGAGTTGTTTGTTGGGAATTTGGCCAAAGACCGTGGATTATTATTTTCTCAAAATTGATTGGATCACCATGACATTTGTTCACTATCTATAGTAATTGACACCATATGTTTGTTCTAACACATGATTCTAGATTGGAATAGTTGGAATTGAGTGAGTAAGCGTTGGAGAAAGAAATGAAACACTAATATCATGAAGAAACTTAGTGAATTCATTTTGAAGGAAGATTGAAGATGGATAAAATAATGTAAGAATTGAATCCTTTCTATAGGGATGATGAAGGGGTTGGGGATGTTACTTTCATTATGCAGAAATGAATAAGCAAGAAATTAAATGAGCATTTTATAATGGGGCATTACAAACAACCACGACTTCATCTATCTTATTATATTAGCAACATAATACTTAGAGCATGAAGTGTATAAACAAAATACCATATCATGGTATTGCGTGTTTATGAGTTATTGATAAATGAACATAAACAAGAAATGAACATGTTGTAATGGGAATTACAAACAGCCTATAACATGAACATCTCTAACTTTCCCTATTATATCAGTCAACACACATCACTTTAGAGCATGAAGTGTACAAACAAAATATCATGATATTGCCTATTTGTAAGAAATAAACAATTTAAGACCATTTACACTCAACATTTCATACCTTAAACAACTACAAACAAGCATGGTTCTTTTTATTATGTTAATTTCACAAAGGAATATCTTGGTCATTGGACAAAAACCCTAAATCAAACCACTTAGCTAACTACTAATCTAAGTACAATGGTAAATAAGGGTCATTCTTCCACAAGGACTAAGGAACACCAAAATGTATAACTTTTCGATGGGTAACTTAAGCTCACAAACACACACTTGAAAACCAGCCGTTGCTTAATTAATTTTCCTGCAGTTTAGAATTTTTTTCAATTTTTTACATAACTCAGTTTATATTGTTAGGAATAGTCATAGTCCATATATCTTCACCGTTGATGTAATAAGCATGGAGCCACTTTTTCCACAGTTCTATCTAGCAATAGACAAAATGTTCAACTGAGAAAATTTATTTCTTGTTTATGGAAAACCATGTTACTAGAGCAAAATTGAATACATCTAGATCCTTGTACTTCTTGTACACTTATGTCTGGAATTTTGATATTATGTCAATAACATTAGTTTGCAAATTTTGGATATCAGTATTACTGGCAAGGCCAATTTGGAGAAAGTTGGCCTGGAGCCAGCTCTGAAAGTTTGAAGGATAGGCTTATGACTATTAATGTGGTATGTTTTCTTTTTCTTTAGTTGTATATGCACATTCTTTCTTCATTAAGCTACATAACATAAAAGTAGTATTTACCATTATGCGGGTGAATGTCATTTAATTTTGTTTTGGTGGGATTATTTTATATTATGTTCTTTATTTGTGGTGTGATGTTTCATCTCCTGCTGGTATATGTGCCTTTGGAAATTCATGGTTCTCTGGTGATGGTAGGTTGAGGAGATAGCGGAGAAACTTTGTGATACGGCTGTAATAAGCCTTGTAGGAAAAAAAGCTTGGCTCGTTTACTAGATATCATCAACAGTGCAGCTGTGTAGGTATTTGTAGATTCTTTAGTAGAATTTATCTTGTAAAATAACAACGTTTATACTTTCCCTAAACTGAAATAAGTGAAACACTACTCTCGTTATGTGAGAGCTTTTTGAGAGAAGTGTTTTACTTATTTCAGAACGGAGGAGTTTTAACTTTTCTGTTGTGCAATTTCAGGCTGTTATGGAAGATTTCCTTGTTCGCATCCTTACCCCTGAACGCTCTATTGACATACTCAGGGACGTTCATGCTGCCAAAAACAAGGGAAGCCATATGTTATGTTTGTTGGTGTCAATGGAGTTGGAAAGTCCACTAATCTTGCTAAGGTGAGTGGCATATAATTTTTTCCCTCCATTCTAGACTATCTGTCCCCTTGACTTTTTTTTCTCCTTATTGCATAGTATCTCACTTGAAATAACAAGGTATCGTTATTTGTTGGTTTAAAGTACCTAAACACGACTACTGCCAGTATTGAGTACAAATGTATTGGTACAATAATTGAGCACTCTTTAGCTTCCACGCTTAACCTTAAAAGCCAATGAAGGGGTCATATACTTATATGCTTTAGAGTGTTGGATGTCCTTTTATTTATGTCTTATTTGTTAGTGAATTGATTGCATACTGGCTGTTGCAACACCTGGTCAATTGTTGTTGAAGCCCAATGGTTCAATGTTGCTACTGTCATAGTCCAAGACCCACTTCAGTTATGCGTACTGCACTGTTGCTCAAGTAAATGAAGGCTGAATACATCAGTCCTAGGTTTATAATTCTTTGTGGTTGTGTGCCAACCATGGGCTAGCTGTAGTTGTTTTTGTCTTGTAGTAATTAATGTAGTGGCCAGGTAGCTTTGTATTGTTACCAAGGCAACTTCATAGGAATCTTCCTTGTAATTCGTGGTCTATATAAAGACAAGGTTGTAAAAAGCATTACAAATAAGAAAATGAAATGAATGAGAGAACAACAAAGTTCAGTTGAAATTTATTAGCTTGATAATGTTTTCATGGTATTAGAGCTAAGGCTCTTAAAATCTCTCACAAATTTAAAATTTTCTTATTATATTTCTAAAGCTAGGATCTTAATTAGAATGGCTGAAACTCCAACAAATATAGAACCTACCAATCCTCTATATCTCTATCCTACATATGGAAACAACTTTGTTTTCATAGACAAACTCCAAGGATATTCTAATTACAGATCTTGGAAAAAATCTATGGAGATAGCTCTAACTTCTAAAAGAAAGCTAGGGTTTGTAACAGGAGTAATAGTTAAAGATAAGAAGGATGTTGTCAAGAAGGACATGGGACACATGTAACAACATGATAATCTCATGGATTATTCGGTCTGTATTAGAATCCATCAAGAGATCTGTCATGTTTTTTAACAGTGCAAAGGAAATATGGAATCAACTTGAGAAGAGGTTTTGTCTCACTAATGGCTCAAGAAATTAGAAGCTTAGCAAGGAACTTTATGAAGCTAAGCAACAAGGCAAGGAGATTAGTGAGTATAATAGACTCATGAATTGTTACTGGGCGGAGCTGGAGTCTCTAAACGCTCTACCTCCAATCACAACCATAACAACATAGATCACTGCCTTTGTGGAAGCTTTAACAAGGCAACAAGATGAGGAAAAGCTTTTCCAATTCCTAAATGGATTGAATGAATCATATGAAACACAAAGAAGTAATCTTCTTATGATGTCTCTATGACCCACTGCGAAAACTGCTTGTAGTTTTCTTGAAGAAGAAGAGGCTCAAAGAGATATCCTGAGTCAAGTGAAGGAAGAAACAGATTATATTGCTATGTTCAGCAAGGGACTAGGGGGAGCTACAAACAACAGACCAATCTCTACTCAATGTTATTTGTGCAACAAAATTGGTCACACAAAGGACAATTGCTGGTTTGTTGTTGGGTTTCCAACAAAATACACAAAAGGGAAGAATCAAAGTGCAAGCAAGATGAAGAAAAATCCTAATTTTGAGCAAAAGTGGGGTAAAGGAAAGCACGGAGGGGACCACACTATGGTGATGTTGTGTCAACATCCAGTAATAACACCATTACAAGCTCAACAGTTAGAATAATAGTTGATGCTCCTCCCAACTCCATCCAAAGGTGGAGCTACAGATGATGAGATGGACACAACTTTTTCAGGTATGGTGTCATGTCATTTTGCTGATTCACAAAAAAATGATGAATGGATCATGGACTCTAGTGCATCAGATCATATGACAAGATCTTTTTATATGCTTCAAGATGTTCATGAATGTAAAAACACCTCTCTAATTAACCTACCTACTAGAAAACTTCAAAAATATCACACATTGGTAATGTAATGTTGTTCAATGATGTGAAATTGTGGAAAATTGCAATGGTAACCCCGAGCTCTGGATTTTCTCTTTGGTAGCCAAACTTGATTTTGATTCTCAATGGTAATCTCGTGTTTATGGTTATACTTGAGAAAGTGGTAATAATAGCCATTTGTTGTTATAAATAGTTGGTGGAAGGGTTGTTTATAAACTAATTAAGGTTCTCTAGACTATAATGACATAAGTTCCCTCATAAAAGACTGGTTTTTCTTTTTCTCTCATTGAAAACCTATTTCATTCCCGTATTTAGAATGAGATGAATGAGAATATGTTTTCTAAAGGAAATTTATATCTATCTATACTCTAAAATACTTACTTAATTTGAAAACAACTCTTTTAGCAATTGTATATAACGAAAAATTATTAATAATACCACTTTCTCAAGTATAACCATAAACATAGGGTTACCATTGAGAAACAAAATTAAGTTTGGCTACCAAAGAGAAAAAGCCAAAACACAGGGTTACCATTGAGAATTTCCCAAATATATTCTATACATACCAGCCTTCAAGCATAACTTACTCTCTATAAATAAGTTATGTGAAGATATGAACTGCAAAGTGGTATTTTTTGACAAGTTCTGTATTATACATGATTGTGTGACTAATGAAGTAAGAGGTGTAGGAAAGAGGAAGAATGGATTGTATTACTTGTTTGATGAGCCACACAAAACTCTTACGTAAAAATTAGAGCACAATCAGGTGTGACTTTTGACAGAAGGAAAATTGTTTTGGTTGTTGGAACCTGCACTGAGGTGCCAAGTGTAATACAAAATGTTCCAAAACTTAGTATATAACAGGCTTTTTCTGGGAGCACTAAAAACGTCAAATAGGATTGCCATGTCACAAAATATATTTCATATTATAATTTTAGAATAATAAAAATGGATAATTAGATTTATCGATAGTTAAGATAGAGTTAATAAACTACAAGGGATAATTATATTATATAAATCGGCTATAACTTGAATTATATAAAGTAGAAAATTATAATGTTTATACTATTGAATTCGGCTCGAAATATACTTTAAAATAAGAAAAATATTTATATACTTATCTTATGATTACATAGAGGTGTTCAAAAATCGGATGTATATGGTGGGTAGTTGATAACCCGACTGGAAGAATATGAAAAAACATGAACATAATACATGGTCCTTTTAATATTCTAATCGATGAAAAATCAGAAAATGAGAGAGTAGAAAGTGTTGAAGCCATTAAATTGTAAATTTTTTAGAGATGTGGAATAGTGTTTTTGGTTCCTCAAATCTTTGATTTGCATGGAATTTTTTGAGTGAATTGGCGAAAGAGAGACACAGAAAAGAGGATTGAGAGAGAAATTTAGCAAGAACAAAGTAAAACATGTGGAAATTGTAAGCACCAAACTCATAATTGGTATGAGAGTTTTTCTTTGAGCAGGTTAGGGCTTAGGAAGAAGAATTCATTATTTTGGGAGCATGATACAACTTAGGAGGAAGAAAAACGAAAGATGAAGCTTGAAGAAAAATAATCACAGACTTTTTTTTAGGGGAAAAGCGAGCTAGAATTAATTCAACGACAAAAGTCCATGAGTGCATATAATTGAAGAAAAAAAAATCACTGACTTAGTAGTATTACTTTATTAGCTCTAGCAATTACTATTTCCTAAGAGAGAAAAATTAGTATTTACTATATCTAAAATAATTGTTTTTAAAAATTTTAAAAATAAAATAATTTTGGTTATCAATGGACCCTTTCTCCATTTTTAAGACAGTTAACGAACATTTATCAAATAATGCGGCTTCCTATATATAACTAATTATTGGCTCCATTGTGCAAGTCAACTAGAGCCTAAGTTAACTCCTAGGAAGTGTTAATAATTAAAGATTGGTTTCTGGGTAATCCTGGAAGATCATTTATAGATAATATGAAATCATGTAACTTTATATTCAACCTGTTCAATAAATGTAAAATTTGGTTATAGTAAATCTTACTGCAATTTCTTCATACTATTGTAGTTTAATACTCCAATTATGGGACATCCCAAATAGATCGCATCAATCGAACAAGAAAAATAAAGTGGAAATAAAAAAATTACATAACATAATTTGGAAAATAAATTATATTAAGGAAGGATATATTCAGTGACAATGACTAAAAAAAGTAATAGATTAGAGCATTGGACTATCGGAAAGATATAATGTTCCAATAATTCACAATGTTTAGATTGATTACTTTTTTTTTTTAGGGGAAACGAGCAAGTTTTAGATTGATTACTTAATAATTATGAGATTTGTTTAGATATTAGGGGAAAAAAGCCTAAATGGTATAGTTTGATAATCTATATAAATATATTAAAAAGCGTTCCTAAACAAGGAACTGTGCCACATGGCGCTCTCCCTATGGAGTTTTAGTTCATGTAATCCATGTACAATAAAAAAAAATTAGAAATTGCATAGTATAGGTTTTGATCTCGTGACCTCAAGTTCATATACTAAAGTTTTAACCACTAGACCAAGTTGTATTTAGTGTTATCATTTAAAAGTACAACATTAATAAATGAAATTTTTTCTTACCCGGTGCATAGCCCGGGCCTAATAACTAGTTTCTAGTTCAAAAGAAGACGAGTAAATTGAAGTATAAATTAAATATACGAGCACTTAATTATAATTAGTGAGGTGAGTAGTTTATATAAAAATAAGACATAAGACAATGAATAGATCAAATATAATTATTTTGAACACATAAACAATAACTCGTGAATCAAACTAAGGCAATAATCTAGGAGTCATCAATTCTATGAAGAATTCTTGGCGTATTCCGTAGGAAATTTCTAATATTGTTAAAGATGCAGGTGTAGATACTCTTCGGTTTCAGGCGTGCGAGTTTCGTCACTGCTTTCGCGAGGCTAACAAGGCTGCTGATTTCATGGCTAGGAAGGCGCATGACTACCCTTCCATGTTATATTGGTTTCCTCCTTATTGTATGAATTTCTCCCTTATCATCCGAAAGGATGTTTTAGGCTGGCCCCCGACCAGGGTGTTAGTCTAAGCTTGTTCTCCTTATTAAAAAAAAAAAAACCTACTAGCTGACTAGGGGTAAATCATAAAATTTCTGGGAAAACTTTTTTTTTGTTCTGCAGTCTACTCCCACGAATTCTTTTTTTGTGGAAAGAAAAAGAAGAAGTTTGTAACCCTAACTTTCCAAATTCCAATCCGTAGGATTTGCTGCCATTACAAGAGAAACCCATCTCAGATTTCAGATTTCAGATTTCAGATTTCAGATTCGTATTTGCAGCATCAATTCAAGAAGAAGCTCGCCATCGAGGAAAGAAATTGAAGGATTTTTTCGGCGATTCCAAACAATTGAAGGTCCGTTTAGGACTGATTTTACTATATATTATTGTAAATTTTAAGATTTAAGTTTGTAGTTCAGCATTTAATATTTGAGTAAGAATTTATTAATTTTATTGTCAAGAATGCGAGCTCAAATCTTTAAAAAAAATCCATAATTTGGGGGTTCAGTTGAACCCACTGAACCCTACTTGGATACGCTACTGTGTGTGATGATTGATGATCATTTTCAGTAAATAAGTATGTCATAGTATGTGAGTAATGATAATTGATTGAGAAAAGTCATAACTCGATTTTGTGTATTGTCAATTTGTCAAGATATAGCTCTAGTTATGAGGAATTACCCCCAATTTATG
This sequence comes from Beta corolliflora, assembly GCA_947648045.1. Classification (NCBI taxonomy): domain Eukaryota; kingdom Viridiplantae; phylum Streptophyta; class Magnoliopsida; order Caryophyllales; family Amaranthaceae; genus Beta; species Beta corolliflora. The sequence continues at coordinate 4,730,391 of CANSZD010002913.1, forward strand.
TTGTGTATATATGTCTGCTAATTTTAATGCTAAAGTTCTTGGCTGAGTATGCAAGCATTTGAACATCATTTTCCTGAACTTCTAATGGGAGGACATTTCACATGTGAACATAATTGCTAGTTTTAGTTTTGGTGCGAACATCATAGACGCCATTATTATAGTATTAACGTCATTGCTTACTGGAAACTGACGGTGATCCCAAACGGGCCTTGGTAATTGAGAAGCCTCTTTGTCAAATTTTTCTTTAAGGATGAGGTAGAGTCATGCATGTATTTCATTACTTACCTATAAAAGGGTAGGTTTGCTTCAATCATTTTAGGTGAAATTGTTGAATGCGTTGATGATTCAAAGCAAACTCCTACATCTTTTTGAGAGTGGTTGGCTGTGCTTAGCTTATGTTTTATGATGTTCATGCTCCTTGAATAGTGACGAAGCCTCTCTAGTTTCTATGAGCCATAAAGAGACTATGAGAGTGGTTTTTATCAGCGAGTATATTGAAGTATTTGCTAATGTTTTTCTTTCCTGGTTATTTTTGTTGAAATCTTTTTTATTGGTTCTGTCTTTCCCTTCCGGTAGCAGAAATATTGCTCAAATATACAATCATCTTTGGAAATCTGGGTCCTACTTGCTTGACCTTACATGACATGCTCTTGTTAGGAATTAATAAATAGAAAATAGTATATATGTATTTGCTGGTTTTATTAGACAGAGTAAAAGCAACTATCTAAAGGATATTTGGTGTGTTAGCATCAAAATGTGTACTTGGTTTTAAATAGAAGGAATTGAGTAGTCAGCTGCTTGGATGTGTAAATCAGCATTGACAATTTTGATAAAAGCCAGGAATTGTGCTTTACATTATAGTCCATTTATACCATCAAAGTAATTTCTCTTGTTAAATCTACGAGCGTATTTGAGGGAAGAAAGCTGGGGGCGGGCTTGAGTTCAGGTTTGTTTTACTGAACCTGTGCCTTAGCTGAGTCGAATGTCGAATGTCGAATGTTCCGCAAGGCTTGGCTTGACTTTGGTCTTCCTAGTATACAATTATCCTTGAGTACTGAGTAGCAACCATATAGGCACATAGATGTTTATTTTTCCACTGTGGTCCACATTTCTTCTTTTTATTGTTATTTCAATACATATTTTTGCTGTTGGAGTGGCATTGAGTAGGCATTTGGTAGTCATTGAATTAGCGCAGACAAGTAAAACTGTGAATTTGGAAGGTATTGATGGAATGTAGAAATCCAAACTCAGTATTAACCTCATTAATTTCCACTCAATCTGTTATAGTAAGTAGTAACGCTGAATATAGCCTTCGAAATTTGTTGGTTTCCTGATCTGGATGGATCATTTGAACATTTGTTTCAGGTAGACTTGGTGCTGCTCAATGGCTGACACTATTCAAATCAGTCAGAACTTGATATCTCAGCTTGTAGATGGCGATGGGAAGTCAAAGAAGAAACCAAAGAAAAGTAAGCCAAAGGTACCTAAGGAGTCTCAGCAGTCACAAAAGAAGGTACCTCAGAAGCAGCTTCCTGAGGAGCCTAAAGCTCAAATAGATACTCCTTCAGCTGGATGGCCCCTACAACCCCCATTCTTTTTACCCGTGCCTTCATCCTCAAATCCAGAGCTCGAAGCTATTCGATCTGTTTTGAAGGAGAGTGAAACCGTCTTAGAGAAGATGCAGAAGCATGAGGAGAACATGCTGAAAGAAGTCACACAGAGATCAAAGGAACTACACGAGAAAGAATTCAAACTTCCTCAGCAGAAAACTATTGTTTGTCAGTCTGAGAGAGACGCTTGTTCAGCATGTTACAAGGAACACACCAAAGACTCACTCAAGTGCGCAAGGTTGGTCCAAAGTTATCAAGACTGTGTTCGGAGAGCAAAAAACCTTGTTAAAACACTCGGGTAGTTGATTCTTTTGGGTGGACATCCGCATTTCGAGTTTGAAGTGCATGTTAACCATAAGTTGAACTGGATGTGGTTATCTGCAATGCAGAAATAAGTGATCTTTCTTGTACTTAATTTTGAATACTTGGACTTGATTCGACATTTTACCCCACGGAATTGTAAAACTGTTTCCCCTGGGTAGAGTCAGCTATAATGGCCTAACGTAGAGAACTGGCCGGGCGAAGCGTCTTTTTTTGAGGGATAACTTATATATTTTTCCATTGGTAATGCCGAGTTTTGCAAGTTCTAAGAGGGAATAGGAACTGACTTCTGCCAGTCACCTTAACTTCACTTGTGAACGTCAATGTTATTTTTTGTTTGCTTCTTGAAGAAATTTTGCTGTAACTATCATTTTGTTTTGCAATTTGTTCCCATGTTACGGTTATACGGATGAAGTTATCTCCTGTAATTGTCCGTTTTACTTACCCAAAATGAGACGAACGGACAGAAAACCTGGGAAAGGGTAGGATCAGGGTACAAGGAGAGAGAACAGTAATGACACCCATCCTGTGCTCGTCATTAGGGTGTTTGATTATTGTCTTGTGAGATCTAAGAGCTTAAAGATTAAGAGCACGTTTGGTTTGTAATTTTTGGGCTTCAAGAAACGGAATTAATTATCGATTTTCTTTCTTTTTGTTTGGTTCAACCCCTCTTCATTATCATTACTTGGTGGTAATGGACTCCCTCAATTTGTTACCCTTCCTTCCCCCTCAAGTAACAAAATACATTATTTGGTGGTAATGGTTACCATTCCATTTCCATTCCATGGCTTGAACCAAACACCTAATAAAGCTAACTATTTTTGTTACCATTCCTCTCCTCTATTTGTTTCCATTCCCTTTCCATTCCATACCTTGAACCAAACGACCCCTAAGGACTCTAATATATAGTATGAATTATGATACAATGATAATAGATTTTTTTTTTTGACATCGAGAAATTTTGCATTAATTAAAAACTGGAGTACAGCCTAATGCTAATACAACCAAACAGAAACAACTATCACTAACAAGAACTACATTAACTCGTACATACTTTTTAAAGAAAACACTAACTACGATGTGTCCAGTTCGAAAGAAGTTTGTCTTGAGCGATGTCGGGTAAGGTTGGATATGAGAAGGAATCTCTTGAGATACAAAACCCTGACGATCTTCATAGAGAGATTGTCGTACAACAGCTAGTAGATCCCAATGTCTACTAGACGCGAAATCCCAAGGTCCTTGATGATCCTCCTGGGATTCTCCTGATTCAACTAACAAGGAAGTCACGTTCTTTAGTGACTTCTGACCCTGCTGCGAGGGTTTCCGGAGTTCAATCACACTAGACTGAAACTCGAAAGACGTGGAGGTCTTGACATGCCCCAAAGCAAGTTGGAGTGCCTCCCACAAGATGCGATTTATAGGTGTGATGACACCTGAAGCCATCGCACGATAATTTGGAGCGAGTTAAATTGAAGAACATCGCCCCACAGACGGATCCTAAGATCCAAACTGACAATCCCGAACCCATAAGACCGACGCACAACAGATCTTAAGAGAGAACCTCCTCTCAACACCTAAATTCCTAAAGTGGCAAAAACCTCATGCCTAACTCCAGGATTATTGGCTCTACCTACCAGGATTATTGGCTCTACCTACCAGGTTGCCTAGATCTTCCTTTGTCATAGGAAACCAAGAGCCTTGAACTGCCCACCGATCACCACTAACGAACACTCCAGCACTACCAGTCATAAAAAGGCAAGAGCCATCGGATCTGAAGATAACAAACATGAAAATAACGAAAACATACATCACTAGGTTCGTAACACCGAACCCTAAACTTGGAGACTCGACCAAACACGGGAAGGGGAAGGGGAGGACACAAACGTTAAAACTGAATAACCACTGACCGAGTAACATACCAGGGGAGGGGGGAGGGAAATCGACGCACGAAACACGAGGAGGGGGGAAGGGGAAGCCCGACGACGAAACGTAACAGGGGGTGGGGGAGGGAAGCCCGACAAACACGAAGGGGAGGGAGAAGGAAAAAACTTGCCGTCAACGAGCCACTGCACGGGTACCCGCAAGGCGACGACGACGAGTTACCGACATACTCGAACACGGGGGAATGGGGTGGGGAAACCTAATCTAAGTACTGAAATAGGGGAGGGGAAACACGATCTAAGAAACAGGAAAGGAAAATGAAAACGAAAAGCAGGGCAGGCAAGCTCGCCGACGACCGTGAGCGAGGTCGGCCACCAGCGGGCCTGTTGGAGCGACTGGCGTTTGAAGGGTTCTCCTGGGGTTTTTTGTTGGGGAGCGTAGAGAGAGAAAAAAGTATATCATGTGGTTGTTCCCTTATGATAATAGATTATGCCTGGGAAGTTGTAGACTCAATTATTTGAATATTTCAATATGAATTGTTGATAACCATTAAAAAACAATAAAACAATGAAATATGCTAAATTAAAGTAATTGTCTTCCGCTGTCTTTGAGTCATCCTTGAGCTTCTCCTTCTTCCTCCGCAGTAACAATATTAACCAAGCAATAGTGGCGGTCCCAACTTGGTACATGGGGTACAACTATATCCCCATTTAAAAAAAAGATAAATAAGCTTTTTTTTTAAAATTTAAAAATAAGAGTACAAGGTTCTGCCAGCGGCGTATCCAGCTTGGTACATGGAGGTACAACTTATCCCCATTTTTTAAAAAAAAGAAGATAAATCAGCTTTTTAAAAATAAATTAAAAATACTGACTGCAGAGTACAAGGTTCTGCTAACAATTGTGGTTTTGCATTTAGTATGTTGGAAAACACGAAAAAGCCATCTACTAGTTTGACGTGCGTCATATTACATGTTTGTGTTGAGAAATAATTGAAGATAGAGAAAATATGGTTGGGTAGGGAAAAAGGAAAAGAGATAATAAATAACTTTTTTTATTTGTTCATGGTTAAGGAATGAAATTGGAAGACTATGCATATTTTGGATATTTCGGTTGTCATACATATATTTTGGATATTTCGGTTGTAAGACTTTGTATTGAACTATTTTTGCGGAACTTTTTTCTCCTACTTTGTCTTCATTGTACGTCTGTATCCACAAATTTAAATTCATGGGTCTGCCACTGCCGAGCAATATATCATACTTTAGTTAAATGAATATTAGACATTGAAAAATCAAATACACAAAGTTTGACTATCAAAAGTTTTGCTTAAACTTATAAACTTTCACTGTCGAAATTATACTTTTTTTATGAGTAACTTACTTTTTTATTCCTGACTTTCTGACGAAAATAACGTATAAGACATATTTTTCATGTATTAATCTTTTACTTTAAAACAATAACAATAGATATCACTTGGTTTAATGCTTTAGTATACAAGACTTTAGTATATAAGCTTAAAGTCATTGGATCAAATCTTATACATTGTATTTACTAATTTTTTTTCCTATTGTATATGGGTTACATGGAGTAAAGCACCCCAAGGGAGAGCATCACTTGTCATCGTTCCTTGTTTAGGAATGCTTTTTAATGTATGAAAATATAGATATTATTATACTTCATCTAAATATATAAATATTTTTTATCTAAGGTTTAATTTTGAAAAATAAATTACTTAAAGTATGGCGATCAGAACAACGTGACTAAAACAAAAATGAATTTCAGATTTTTGGGCCATCTAATCTGATGGATCTAGCCATATGTTGTTTTATGTGAAGAAAAGATCTCCACTTAGCATTTTTCTTCTTTGAATTATATGTATATGTTTTATGTACATTATTCTATATGGATGTAAGAAGAAATACATTGGAAACCTTGATGAAGATAATTTCTAACTAATCCAATTACAGAATTGAAGAGTTCGGCGTGGGTATTATATTGGAGATAATCCTAAGTAATCCCTTGATATTAGCTTATTTTATCTACTGGCTATCTCACAGATATTATTTGTTATCTTTTGCATATATTTGTATATCATAATTTATCTCTTTCTTTGTGTAGCAGATACTCTTAGGTTTGATTATCTTTCCTAGCTTAGTTGATTCTCTTGTAACCTATATAAAGTCTGTACCTTTGGTTGTTCAATATAACAAAACTTTACCTTTTCATGGTATCTGAGCAGGTATAAGCATCACCTTCATTTTTTTTTTCCAATTACTCTCGGCACTCTTCATCCATGGCCTCTAACACCATACCCAATGATGCTCAACCTACCTCCCCTCTTATTGTTGTCAATCTCACCAATATTATTAAGCTCACCAATATCAACTACCTCTCTTGGAAGCTTCAACTTGAAGCTATCCTTGTTGGCCATGGGCTGTTTAAGTTTCTCGACGGCTCGCACACAACTCCCGCTGCCACTCTTCCTTCACCATCTACATCTCCTAACCCAGCCCACACTACTTGGGTTAGGCAGGACAAGCTTCTTTTTGGAGCTTTACTTGGCACACTTGATCCCACCATTGTTCCTTTAGTATCCCGTGCCACCACGGTCAAGGAGGCCTGGGATATCTTGGCTCACACATTTGCTCGGCACACTCGAGGCCATGCCAAGCTCATCAAAGCCAATCTCAAAGCCATTACTAAAGGCTCTCAATCTATTTCTGAATACGTTAACGCTATTCGCATTTGTGCCGATCAACTAGCCATACTTGATGATCCACTCAAGCCCGAAGACCTCATTGAACGAGTCCTTGAAGGCCTTGTCAATACTGAATATTCAGCTCTTGTTGAGCATATTAATCATCGTGATACGCTTATTACTTTTGATGAATTACATGAGAAACTTTTGCTCAAAGAGGGTGCTTTACTCAAAACTGTTTCCCCTCTCTCTCCTCCTACCTCTCTCCCTGCCTCGGCCCATGCTACTGCCACTCGTCCATATCACTCTCACTCCTCCTCTTCTACTGCCGTGGACTCCCCCACTCGCTCTACCTATTCCAACAAATCCGGTTCTCATAACAAACATCACTCTTCTGACAAACCCAAAAGCCAAGGCTACAAGGGTAAGTGTCAATGGTGCCATGTATTTGGGCACTCTCTCTATCGCTGCCCCATATTTCAACAAAAATTTCCTACTGCCAAACCCACGCTTCCGCCGCAAAACTCAAACCCACCCCCCCAAGCTCATGTCGCCACCACCGCACCTACTTCATCTTCGTCCTCTTGGTTACTTGACACTGGTGCTTCGCACCACGTCACTCATGATCTTGCTACTCTCTCTCTTCATCACCCTTATGATGGTACGGAGGAGATTGTTATAGGTAATGGCTCGGGGGTTCCTATTACTCATACGGGATCTCTTACTCTCTCTCCTTCCTCTTCTAAACCTATTCATCTATTTAATGTTTTGTGTGCTCCTAGTATGCATCGTAACATTATTTCCATCTCTCAATTATGTCATGATAATAATCTTACTATTGAATTCTCATCAAATTCTTTTGCTTTGAAGGATCGCCTCACGGGGGCACCACTTCTCACGGGCCCAACTAATAATGGAGTTTATGAATGGCCCTCCAATTCTTCTCACATTCTAGCCTTTTCTACTACAAAAGCACCGGCAATAAATTGGCATCATCGACTTGGCCATCCCTCCTTAGCTATATTTAAGCATATTATTCTTCAGGTTTCAAACTCTTTATCCTTTGATTGTAATGCTTGTTATTGTAATAAAAGTCACAAATTACCTTTTGGGCAATCTACTCTAGTCTCTCATTCTCCCCTTGATATTGTCTACACTGATTTATGGACTTCCCCTATTTATTCTATTGATGGCTTCAAGTATTATGTCATATTCATTGATCATCATACAAAATACATTTGGTTCTATCCTCTCAAAAACAAATCTGACACTCGCACTGTTTTCATTCATTTCAAAGCTCTTGTTGAAAAGTACTTCAACACTCCTATTCTTATCCTTTATTCTGACAATGGGGGGGAATATGAAGCCCTGGCATCTTTTCTCACTATCAATGGAATATCTCACCTCACTTCTCCTTCTCATACCCCTGAGCACAATGGTTTCGCAGAACGACGTCATCGTCACATTGTTGAAACCGGCTTATCCTTACTTACTCATGCTAAACTCCCTTTAGAGTATTGGTCTTATGCCTTCTCCACATCATCTTATTTAATCAATCGTCTCCCAACTCCTACACTCTCCCACAAATCCCCTTATCACTGTCTTTTCCAATCTCCACCAAATTATCTTAAACTTCGAAGTTTTGGATGCTTATGTTATCCTTGGCTCAAACCCTACACATCTCACAAGTTAGATTCCAACTCTCGTCCTTGTATCTTTATTGGTTACTCCAAAACCCAAAGTGCCTACCATTGCCTTGACCCCGCTACAAAACGTGTCTACACTTCTCGCCATGTTCGTTTTGTTGAAAACACTTTTCCTTACACTTCTCTCACAAAACAGTCCATCCATAAACCCCTGCCCAGCCCGGATTCATGGTGTGCCATTTCCTTACCTATTCTACAAAACCCGGTCCATCAACCTCAACCAGAAAGCCCAGATTCTACTCCCTCTAGCACCCCTTCCTTCTCTCCTAATTTCTCCTCCTCTGATCCTCCTTCTCCAGCCCACCCAACTCTCGGTCCACTTCATTCCCCTTCATCTGTTTCCACGCCTCCCTCTCCTACAAATCTCCCTTATGAGCCCAGCCCACCTCATCACTCATCACCTACAAACACGCCTCCCTCTCCTACAATTCTCCCTCACCCGCCCAGTCCAACTCCTCTTTCATTACCTCCAAACCCGCCTCTCCAGCCCAGCTCACCATCTCCCTCCTCAGGCCCGCACTCCTCTCCCTCTCCTACTACCCTTCCCACCTCATCCGAAGGCCCACAATCCTTTTCCCAACCTGCCGGCATCATTACAAGGTCAAAAATCATGTTTTCAAGCCCAATCCTAAATATGTTCACTCTACATCCACTTCCCCTAAGCCTGCTGTCCCTAAAACAGTTGTTCAAGCTCTAAAAGACCCTCTTTGGAAGAAAGCTATGGAAGAGGAACTTCATTCTCTCCACACCCTTGGCACTTGGGATTTAACTTCTCCTACTACGGCTCGAAATATTGTTAAATGTAAATGGGTTTTCAGGATCAAATACACTAAGCATGGTACTATTGATCGTTATAAAGCTCGTCTCGTTGCCAAAGGTTTTCAACAAAGGCCCGGTATTGATTACACCGAAACCTTCAGTCCTGTGGTTAGACCTGCAACTATTCGTACTCTCTTAAGTCTTGCCGTTACTCAAAATTGGCCTCTCCGCCAACTTGATATTAATAATGCTTTTCTTCAAGGTACTTTACATGAGGAGGTTTATATGGCTCAACCTCCAGGGTTCATTAATTCAACTTTTCCTACACATGTGTGCAAATTACAAAAAGCTATTTATGGTTTAAAGCAAGCTCCGAGGGCATGGTACACTGAACTTACAAACTATCTTGTTGGCCAAGGGTTCACACGATGTGTATCCGACACATCTCTCTTCATTCTTCATCATGCCACAACACCTATTTATCTTATTGTGTATGTAGATGATATTATTATTACCGGCCCAAGTCCGGTTCATCTCAATCTCTTTATTCAATCCTTTGCTCACAGGTTCTCATTAAAAGACCTTGGTGATCTCTCTTATTTTCTTGGGGTTGAAGTAATGCCTACATCTTATGGCCTCTTTCTCAGTCAACAACGTTACATCATCGACTTACTTGACAAAATGGCCATGTTGGATGCTAAACCAGTTCCTACTCCTATGATTACAACTCAACACCTCACTGTCGGTTGTGGTACTACTCTTGATGATCCCACGGCTTACAGGGCTGCTGTTGGCAGCCTTCAATATCTTACTCTTACCCGACCCGATGTCGCATATACTGTCAACAAGCTATCTCAATACATGCACCACCCAATCTCCGAGCATTGGGCTGCTCTCAAGCGCTTGCTAAGGTATCTCAATGGTACTCTAGATAAAGGTATCAAGCTTCTTCGTGATTCTCCCTCCACTCTTCATGCGTTTTGTGACACCGATTGGGCGGGTGATCGTGATGACTTCACTTCGACTATGGGCCATGTTATCTTCATTGGGTGCAACCCCATCACATGGTGCTCCAAGAAACAAAGGTCCATAGCTAAATCCTCTACCGAAGCCGAATACCGAGCTGTCTCTTCCACTACTAGTGAAATAATGTGGGTTCAAAATCTTCTCACTGAGATGGGTGTCATTCTCACTACTACTCCAGTTATATATTGTGATAACCTTAGTGCCACTTATCTAAGTGCTAACCCTGTGTTCCACTCCAAGATGAAGCACCTAGCTATTGCTTTCTACTTCATACGAGAACAAGTTCAAAATGGCACTCTTCGAGTTACACATGTTTCTACAGGAGACCAACTGGCTGATTTTCTTACTAAGCCTCTTACTAGACCGAGGCTTGATGCTCTTCTTCTCAAGATCGGACTCTCAGATTCCCCGTCCGTCTTGCGGGGGCATATTGGAGATAATCCTAAGTAATCCCTTGATATTAGCTTATTTTATCTACTGGCTATCTCACAGATATTATTTGTTATCTTTTGCATATATTTGTATATCATAGTTTATCTCTTTCTTTGTGTAGCAGATACTCTTAGGTTTGATTATCTTTCCTAGCTTAGTTGATTCTCTTGTAACCTATATAAAGTCTGTACCTTTGGTTGTTCAATATAACAAAACTTTACCTTTTCATATTAGTGTATTACATTCGTCAACAAACATGCGTTTAAAAACTAAGTGGCCTATATTTATTTGTCTCTCATTTGCCACTAATTTTCCTTTTCTAATGTTGAATTTCTAAAGTGTTGTATTATAACAAGAGAAAGTGAATATCTTCCATGATGTGATTCATTTACTAAGGAATTGCATTGCCAACTCTAACTTTGTTGAACCACATTTATAGATATTAGCTACATGGGTAGTAGAAGTCTTAGCCATAGACATACAATGTATGATTGAGATTCTAGATTATTGGATTTGCCTCCTACTACACAATCGACAATGACATTTTAACATTTATAGGTTTCTTTTCTTGTTTAGTAGTAACAAATAATATAAATTCTTCAATCAAAGGAATCAAATATGGAGTGTAAACTAGCATCTACCAGTTGGGTGGTGGGTGTGTAAGGTTGTGTGATGTACAAGTTTCCAAGACTTTCTTTCCTACCATAGCTTAGCTTGTAGGCCCAATGTTGTAAGTTTAAGACCTAACTTGTCACCTTTTCGTGTTGTTCTACACTTCTATCCTATTGAAATTTATATGATTGGCGTCACCAATTTTATCTTAAAAGTAGTAGTATCATATTCTTACGTTGAAGTATCTTGGATTAAGGTGAATAATTTCTAAAGTGTCAGCTTAGCTTGGACAACTGACAACCTAACAGTTGGTAGTTTTTTTTAATTGTTTATTTTGGTTGTTTGGCCCCCCCAAAGTAGAGTAAAATATCATATCCTAACGTGTGTTAATGGCCACATTATCCAAGACTCTTAAGACTAAAAGAGTTCTACACAAATACTTCTATATTCCTACATAATTAGACATATGACACATATCAGTTTAAGGGTAGGGCCGTTGGGGTCCATAAAGCCATTTAAGCAAAAGTGGTGTGGCCTGTGGGACCTTGTTTGGTGCCACGTTGTGGACTTGTGGTTGGTATTTTGGTAAACATCAAACCCCGACATTTATTTTGGCTTCCAGTTACAAATTTTTTTTAAGGGAATATGAAGATTATCATTAATAAATTTCAATTATAAGAAAATCTCAACTAATTTAAAATATGATATCACACATCTTGAAACTAATTTAAAATATGATATCACACATCTTGATATCACATATCACACATTTTTTAAGGGAAATCGCTTTTTTAATATGGTTTTATTCCAACCATAAACGAAATTCTATGACTCAACATCTTTTATGTTTGATGTTATAGTAAATTAAAATCTAGGTTATCTAATCTTCATCTAGATATTCTTTATCTTCAACAAATAAATATGATATCACACATCTTGAAACTTCAAAGCTAACCAAAAAACCAAGACTCTCATGCCGAGAGTAGATAGAACAATCATATTGATGGAGACAATTCTCACAACAGGAGGGAGAGATAACCCCTCACAATAGGAGGGAGAATTAAAAAAAAAAAAACTATAAACTAATAAAACTAACAATAAAGCGAAGAAAATAACAAAATTTAGGGTTTTTAACCTGTATAATAACTAGTAGAAGCCCCAATAAAAACACTAATGAAAGCTAGTTTGAGAAAGAGGCTAGGATTTGGAATAGAGAAAGGGAGGAGTAGTTACAAATTAAAATTCTTAATGGTACGGCTAATAATAATTTTAAATAAAAAATTTGCACCAAAAAAGAAGTAAAAAAATTTCAAAAAGGTATAGAAAAGCCACTTCTTTTTTTTTTGGGTATATTCAAGTTTAGCTTATGAAATATATACTAATATATTAAAATGCGTTCCTAAGCAAGTCTACTCTCCCTTTAGTTGTTTCATTTCATATCATCATTATGCACATTTAACAAAAATTAGAAATATGCTCCATATAAGATTCGACCATATGACCTCAAGTTAATATACTAAATTTATAACCAATATGCTATGCAACATTAGCTGATATTTTTTAACATGAAAATGTTAATAACCTGGGGCATAGCCCCAGTTTAGGGGAGATAATGAGTCTGACGTGTTCGTGAACAGTTCGAGCTCGGCTCGGTCAAAGCTTGGCTTGTTGTGGCTCGGCTCGAGTTCGAGTTCGGCTCGAGATCTTAACGAACTGAGTTGAGTTATGACAAGCTCGACTCGAAAAGCTTGTGAACAGTCTCGATTACCTTTTAATATATGGAAATAATGTATTATGTATGTATATACATAAATATATTTATTCTAGATATTACACAATAATAAGTTAATAGTTTTATTGTCAAAGAATAGACTCAAAAAAAAAAACTTAAAAAAGAAATATAAAGAAGACGAGTAAACTAAAGATAATAATAGGTCAAGCTTGTTCGTGAACAGTTCGATAACGGCTCGGTCAACACTTGGTCAAAGCTCAGCTCGGTCACAGCTCGGTTCGTTGAATTTCGAGCTCGACTCGAGTTCGAATAAACTTAAAAAAACACGAGCCGAGCTAACAAAATTCCGAGCTCGGCTCGATCGATAAGCTTCCTACTCGGGACTAAAAACTAGTTATGTACGAAATGAAGTAAATGACTAAATCTAACTACCTATATATATAACAGAAGAAGTATTCCAGAGTGTAACGTGGCGCCATTTAAATATGTCATCTAACTCATATTATATACTTTTCCTGGTTTACTATTATTACAATATTATCTATTAGCGCATTTTTTAATAAAGTCATTTGAATAGTAGAGAAATATTATTGATGGATAAAAAGTGGGACATATTATTAAATAGAAATAGAGAGTAGATATTATCCTCCGCATTCCATAATATATATATATTTCCTGTTTCCTTTATCACATCATAGTGATCTTAAAATTTCATAATCATAAAAAATCAAGTTACACCATTTTCCACAAATAAGAGAAGTCCAATTGCAAATTTATGTGAAATTTTTTATGATATTGTGTACAAGAAATGAGGTTTTTACTACTAGCCCAATTTTTGCCCCTATTACTTCATCATGATATAGTTTATAAAATATAATAAATTCAGATAAAAAAATAGAATGTTTTTATAGTTTGTAGATATCTCTAACTTATTATGATATGAAATAGCATACACAACATATGATTAGTAAAACTCAATCCCAATAAAAATAATGGAAATTTTAACAGTAGTAAATCAAATTAGTCCATATTACTTTTAGATTTTCTTTTGTTTTTTCACTAATAAGATTTAATGCCATGAAATTAATAATTTGAAATTATTAACAAATTTAAAAATCTGACATTTATTACATCTTATAATGAACACTTATAGTCATAGATGATTATTGATGTTCAATTGAAACTGTCAAATAAAAATTTCGAGGACCAAAGATTTATGTTTGAAATTCATTTGTAGTTATAATTCCATGAGAGTTAGTCCACATAAGTTTTTTACATTCCATGAACATTCAACTTTTTTACTTCAACTAGATACTCCATGTGTTTCTTTTTGTTCTTACAATTTGGAATCTTAGAGCTATTTGAAAGTTAAAGATCCGTTTGATTCGACTTATTTTGACTTATCTGAAATTCTTTTATTTTATTTTATCTTATCTTATCTGAACTTATCTTATATTATCTTATCTGAATTTATCTTATCCTATCTGAACTTATATTATAGACTATTGTGTTCCTTAACATAGTTAGTCCGTTTTATTCAACTTATTTTATCTTATCTTATTGGATCTTATCTTATTTGATCTTATCTTATCTGAATTTATCTTATCTTTTTTTAAATCTTATCTTATTTTGTCTTATTGAAACTTATCTTATCTTACCTGAACTTATTTTTTCTGAAATAAGTTAAAATAAGTTGAACATAACATAGCCTAATAGATTATTCAAAATTAGTTCTAATCCCTCTACTAAACTTCAAAATATAAGGCAGTTACGAGAATTTTTTTTACCAAAAATATCTCTTATAATATGACAAATGAAAATTATAAAAATTATACCATTAGATCCATCTTGAAACATAATATAATAATATTATTTTTATCAACATGAATTGAGAGTAATTAACGGTCAAAGTTTGACCTCGAATATTGTGCGTGTCTTGTATCTTGAAATAGATGGAGTTATATGTAAGGTAAAAGTCTTACTATGTCTTGTTTGATTCATCTCAATGAGTAATTTAAGAATATCAAACTTCTGTAATTTTTACTAATATGTAATCGATGTTTTTAATGACATAATTTGTATTAGCAAATGTGAAAAATAAGCAACAAGAACAAAAAGAGGAGTATTAAACAAATTTTCATTATTATTGTGAATTTTATTACTTCCTCCGTTTCAATTTAGTTGTGACACTTTTAAAATCACGGACTCCTAGATAATTTTTGGAGAGGAGAGAGATAGAGAAAGAAAACAAAAGGGTCCCATGTAATAGGAGACATATATAGAGAAGTTATTACCCAAAATGAAAATGTAACAACTAATTTGAAACTTTCTAAAATGAAAAGTGTCACAACTAAATTGGAACGGAGGAAGTAATTGAATCAATCGGCCGGTACTCGCCAATGGACCTGGAATTGAAACCAAGAGAAGTTAACATTGTAACACAACAACAAAAATTAAACATTACTCCTAATTCTTTCAGCTGCCAAAAACAAAAAAAAAACACTGATTCTTTTTTTTACTTTTTTTATATAAAATGTGGCACCAAAGTAAGATAAACAGAAATTTAAACGCAGAGCCCTACTACAGTACTACTTTTATGGTCTACTCTAATTGCCCCCCATTGGTTAGGGAAAGTAAAATGTGAATATTGCTTCACTTTAATGCTTTTAGCGCTAAAGAATTGAGGAAGTCGTGACATTGTGACCAATCCTCATCTGCAGCTTTTTTTTTTTGCTTTATCACAAATGGATACATAGCTTTTTTAAAGATAAATCTATACCCTCCTTCATCCTTTGATCTAGATCTACCAATCAGTGTGCATATCTCCCTTCCTACAATATCCTTCATTTATCACATTTTCTTTAATACTCTTTTCGTTTGTTTAGTACAACATTTGATTTTCGTAATTACTCACAAAATATACAGATGTTACATGACTTACATCTGAAAAAACACAAGAAGTATGTGTAATGTTTCCTAAAAGAAAAAGTTTAATGTTCATATTAGAGTTGTTTTCGTCGACATAAACTATGATTTAGTTAATTGTGAGAATATATGTTAGATTGTGTAGACTCCCCAACTAGAGTGTTATATTATTGATCATATATACATAGTGAAAATACAAGACATTAGTCTCAAATCTCAATTGTATTAGAGATTCTAATTTGACAAAACACTATTTATAAAATATATCCTGAAGAGAATTATATTCTCTATGAAATCACACACCCACACAGTTATACGGGGAGAAGATTGTACACTAAGACCGGATCTAAATTCCAAAAAATAGTTGTTGCGGTAGTCCATTTGTGAAATGTCTGTAAACAGATACTTGGAAAGGACATGCAAAACACGTACTTGACCCAAATCTATCTTTTTCTCATACAAAGTGAATGTTCATCTCAACATGCTTGTTATGTTGGTGACTTTGTGTTGTACAGGGTTAGTGGAAATATATGATACACTAATATTATCATAATAAACAATATCATCATGTTTGAGCGAGCAATGTAACTTTATGAGGAGGTTACGAAGCCAACAAGGTTCCGCAACAACATTTACGACATCTGTGTATTCTGCTTCTGCATATAGAAAGAGTATGCTAACGTTTGGATGACCAAAAAAATGAGATTATCTCCCATGAAACAACAATATCCTGAAGTTGAACAAGTGTCTAGACGCCCACCCCAATCTGCATCTGTATACGTTATTAATCGTGTAAAAATAGTAGAATATCATTGTAAGCCATGATATATAGTACCCTATGCATAACACAAGACGATGCTCTTTAATGCATCGAAGTGTGGTTCCGGTAGATCATTCATAAAGAGACACGCCTGCTGAACCACATATGCAATATCAGGGTGAGTACAAGTGAGGTACTTAAGAGAACATGCAAAACGACGATATTAAGTTGGATCCTCCACTTAGGACCCGAAACTGCACTGAAGTTGGATTGATATCCACGGAAGTAGCTGAAGTGTAAACTAAAATTCTACCTAATCTCTATTACCATGTTAGATTGTGTAAACTCCCTAACTAGAATATTATATTATTAATTATATATATAGTGAATATACAAGGGTTTACTCCTAATTATATTAGGAATCTAAAATTCTAATGTGACGAAAAATTTATCTACAAAATATACCTCGAAGAGAATGTTATTTTCTATCAGTTTATGTATAACTTCTTAGGAAGTTTCATTATGAAAGAAATTCGATTATTACCTAGGAGTTACAAAAAGTTCTTTGGTTGAGTTAGGATTAGACCCAACAAAAGTATGAAAATCTATGCCTAAATTCCCCAAGCTTGGGCACAAAAACTCGAGTTTAATTCAGCTAGACATCTTAACCTGAAACGGGCCACCAACACATGATCACCTCAATTTAAGCATATTTGTTCTAATAATTATCTTTTCAAATATGCATAATGTTAAACTTAAACCCGTAGTTACATACATACACACCCACACCCACACCCACATACACATATTCATAATAGTTCATTAGAAAAAAATGACACTAGGGGTTCCAACTATGGGTCATTGTCTTTTATAAGTTCTAACTATTGATTATTCTCTGTAGAGTCTAAGTATGGGTTGAGTTAAGATTAGGCCCGACAAAAGAATGAAAAGTTATGCCTAATTTCCCCGAGCTTGAGCACCAAAAATCAAGTCTAATTCAGCTCGATACCTTGACCTAAAACGGCTCACCAACCCATGATTACCTCTTAAGCACACTAATTATTGATTATGTTAAACTCAAACCAATAAGTTATATATATATATATATATATATATATATATATATATATATATATATATATATATATATTTCATATGGTTAGATGATACTCCCTAGTCCCTATATTGTAACTAACTAACATTGAATAATCATTTTCAACGTTGGCTCTCTTCCCGTGGTTGACATAAATATACACGATACACCCCAATCTCTACGTAAAGACGACATAAACAGGAAGAACCAAACCAAACCAACCTCTCCTCAAAACACCAAAGGTGGCCGGCAATTTGGACTAAAAACTCAAAACCTTCACACCACCTCTTTTTTCTCTCTCCTACCATATCACAAAAATTCAAATTCTCTACTAAAAACTCCTTTAACATGAACAAACATAAAATCCTCCTCTTTATTTCCTCTCTTTATCTTAATCTTCTCCATTAAACTTATCTTTATGGGTCAGTGTAACAATGAAGCTACCAAAAAAATGACCCGACTTTGTCGTAAAATTGTTCGGGTCAAGATTAAATGGCCCGATATTCTTGACCGGGTTGCCGTTATTCGCCGGTTTTTCCGGTTTATTTGGGACCGGATTCTTGTTTGTTCTCGTTGTAATAATCATAACTTTAGACAGCCCGGTTCATCCCATTACCGGCGGCTCGACCGGCCCAACTCGCCGGAAACCGGTGACGAAGTTGAGATTGCTGATTTACAAAGTGGGTATGAAAGTGATTCTAATTTGGTCAACCTCAAGATTAGTTTGTTGGGTGATTGCCAAACTGGCAAAACTAGCTTTGTTGTAAGTTTTGGAATTTTTTTTATTTATTATTATACTAATCTTTAATAATAAGCATTAATGAAAGTGAGACGTGATGATTGACACGCGTTTGATTATGGTGCTAATTATTACATTTTTCTTGCATAATTGATTCCTTGATTTTTTATTTTTTTTGCTTTTTTGGATGGTGGGTAGATTAAATATGTAGGAGATGAGCAACAGAGGAAAAGTTTGCAGATGAAAGGGTTTAATTTGATGGATAAAACAATGGTTGTTAAAGGTGCTCGCATTGCTTTTAGCATTTGGGATGTTGCAGGTAAATTTTATTGATTTGAAAACATAATTCTTAGTGTATGTATGTTTGGCCCTAGGTTGGCCAAGAGTCTGGTTTCGAGAATGTCCGAAAGCGTGTATGAGCAGAGTTGATATATTTGCATAATTTGTAGTAATTTGGTGGCAAGAATATTAAAATTTGGAGCTTATATTGGTTGATTTTTAGGTGATCATGATTCTCTAGATCATATGCCGATAGCTTGTAAAGATGCAGTTGCAATCTTGTTCATGTTTGATCTTACTAGCCGATGTACCCTTAATAGGTTAGCTTCTACTTATCCTTTTACTTTTTTTTGCAAATTAACTTCTTTAAGTATATGTTTTTGAACTAAAGCTCATATTAGTTGAAAAATTGTGTTTTTGTAGTGTAATTGGGTGGTATAGTCAAGCAAGGAAGTGGAATCAGGTACTACATTAAAAACCAGAGCTTTCTTTTTCTTTCTACTTTATCTTTCCCTTTAAGTTACACATTGCATAATCAGCCACTTACGTGCTTGATTTAATGAAAATATAAAGGACAGAATCTAATTTGCGCATATTTTACTTTATTGGTATATTTGGTCAAGTTGTAATTAAGTAGGGCTAAACTAGCTCTTTATTTGAGATTAGGAAGTTTAAAAATAGAGTACATTTTGGGCTGCTATGTGTCTATATGAGTTAGGCTATTTGGAGAACTGTTCTTCACGAAACATGTGGGGACGGGACAATCTATTTGATTGTGGGCACCAACCAAATTTTCTTTTTTTATTCTCCATTTAGTTTTTTGCTTTATTATAGACCCGGGTGTTTTCGTATATATATATCCTTCACAATTCAGTTGGTGTTCTAAGTACAAGTTGACTAGGATGTTAGGAAATAATATGCAAATTTCCTTTAGAATCAGATTAGTGAGAATAAGACAAATAATATAAATAGCATAAATAAATTAACAAGTATTTGTATGTTTAACTATGCTGCAAAACTGTTATTGAAAATGATAAAAACAACAAGTGTTTAACACTTATAAAATACACAACCCAAACACACCCCAATTACACCTAAGAATTTTTCTCTAAAAAATTCTTTCGTTCAAAGCTTTTCTCTCTAAGCTTTTTCTTTTTGTTTTGGGATAATAATTACTCATTTCAAACTACGTATATATAGTTTTTAACTTTCTAAAAAAAAATGATTACTTAAATTTAGCAAATCAATGTATCCCTTGAATATTTTGGGCATTCTAAGTTTTTCAAGGGATTGCATTGATTCCTATTTTATTTTAACTAAAATATTTGGTGGCTGTTAAACATCTAACAATCTCCCACTTGAAGACTGATTTTAATCTGTCTTCACACCTTACTCCATGCAATCGAGCTTTCTCTTTATGTTATTCATGCAGGCCAACTAAAGTTGAACACAACTTCAGTTTGTCAATAGTCACCGTTTTTGTTAACATATCAGCCGGATTCTCAGTTCCTTTAATTTTTTCCAGCTTTAACACTTCATCTTCTAACATAGATCTTATGAAATGATATCGAAGTCCGATATGCTTAGTTCTGGAATGAAATGCTGAATTCTTTGCTAAGTGTATTGCACTTTGACTGTCACTGTGCAGTACATTATTCTCTTGCTTGAATCCCAACTCAGTTAACAAACCTTGAAGCCATATCATTTCTTTACTAGCTTCAGTTACCGCTACATATTCAGCCTCTGTAGTGGATAGAGCAACAATCTTCTGTAATTGCGACATCCAACTAACTGTTGTATTTCCAACTGTGAATATATAGCCGGTGGTGCTTTTTCTATGGTCGACTTCACCTCCAAAGTCTGCATCGACATAACCTTGTACTTTTAAATCACTTTTACCAAAGTACAAACACTTCTCTATAGTACCTCGTAGATACCTCAAAATCCACTTCAGTGCTTCCCAATGAATTTTTCCTGGATTTGACATGAACCTGCTAACAACTCCCACTGCATGTCCAATGTCCGGTCTTGTACAAACCATTGCATACATCAAACTCCCAATGACTGAGGCATATGGAACCTTAGCCATATAATCTTTATCTTCCTCCGTCTGAGGAGACTGATCCTTGGATAATCGAAAGTGACTTGCCAAGGGTGTACTAACTGGCTTGGCATCACTCATATTAAATCTCTGTAAAACACGTTTGATGTAATCTCGCTTGAGATAACCGCAAAGTACCTTTATGCTTATCTCTTGTAATTTGCATTCCAAGAATCTTCTTTCTTTGGACCTAAGTCCTTCATGTCAAACTCCTTTGACAATTGTTGCTTCAACCTTCTAATATCATCCATATTCGAACCTGCTACTAGCATATCATCGACATAAAGTAGTAAGATGATATAACTGGATTGATATCTCTTGATGTAGCAACAGTGGTCAGCGTTGCACTTCTGGAAATCTTCCTTGTGCATAAAGTTATCAAACTTTTTGTACCACTGTCTCGGGGCTTGTTTTAGGCCATACAAACTTTTCTTAAGTTTGCACACCATATTTTCTTTCCCACTTTCTAAGAAACCTTCTGGTTGATGCATGTATATATCTTCATCCAAATCTCCGTGAAGAAATGCAGTCTTCACGTCTAATTGCTCAAGATGAAGATCTTCAATGGCAACAATACTTAACATTGTTCTAATGGTATTGAGTTTCACAACAGTGCAAAAATCTCATTGTAGTCAACTCCTTCTTTTCGTTGGAATCCTTTGACTACCAATCGAGCTTTGTATCTCTTAGAACCATCATGTTCCTTTTTCACCCGATACACCCATTTGTTGTGAAGTGCCTTCTTACCTATAGGTAACTCAGCTAGTTCCCATGTCTGGTTTGAAATCAAAGATTTCATCTCATCATTCATTGCAATCTCCCACTTGCTAGCATCACTGGTCTGACATGCTTCATTATAGCATTCAGGCTCCCCTTCATCAGTCAATAACAAATAATTCATATATTTTCTATTTGGAACATGTGGACGAGTAGTCCTTCTCAATACTGGTGGTGCTGGACTAGAAGGTTGTGGCATGTTGGACTGTGGCGTACTAATTTGTCCAACGGATTCTTCTTGTTGAGGTTCTCTTACAGTTGAGTATTTTATCGTACTGTCTGGGATATAATCTTCATCTACAAACATCGGCCCACTCTGCACTGAGTCGCTGGCTTCAGTTTTGTGTCTATCCTTGTACATGACTCTTTCATTAAAGATAACATCTCTAGTACGGATCACCTTTTTATTTTCATTGTCCCATATGCGGTATCCAAACTCATCCCCACCATAGCCAATGAAAGTACATTTCCTAGATTTAGGATCAAGCTTATTCCTGCCTTGATCACTATTATGCACATACGCTACGCAACCAAAAACCTTTAAGTGAGACAATTTCTTCTCTTTTCCGCTCCATACCTCCTCTGGTATTTTGTATTCTAATGGAGTTGATGGTCCTCGATTAATCAAGTAAGCTGCTGTGTTGACCAAAGTTATTAAAATCGCGATTTAAATCTTACAATCTTACGATTTTACGATTCAAAATATGGTAGACGATTCGATTCACGATTCTACACGATTCTACACATTTATTTTGATTAGCGAAAACCTCGCAAATTTAAATCATGCTAACAAAGAAAATAATAGATAGATATTGTTAGTTATCGCCAATATAGTGGGTAAACAACTATTTTTTTCAATTTTTAAGGTTTTTAACTTATAATTTTAGTACATTCAATGAAGATTGAGTGCATTATCTTGATTATACGTGTTTGTAGAATCTTACGATTCTACGATTCGATTTTACGATTCGATTCTAAAGGTCGTTTCCTATTCAAACTAGAATCTCGATTTTAACAACTTTGGTGTTGACTGCTTCTGCCCAAAATTGCTTCGGTAGACCCGACTGTATACGAATGCTTCTGGCTCTTTCTGTCAACGTTCGATTCATACGCTCAGCTACACCATTGTGTTGAGGCGTACCCGGCACGGTTCTTTCCATCTTGATTCCATGCTCATAGCAAAACTTCTTGAATGCGGCGTCTTCATATTCACCACCATTATCGGTTCTGAACTTTTTAATATTCAGACCTGTCTCATTTTCAACCATAGCTTTCCATCGCTTGAAAGCTTCAAACACTTCAGACTTATGTTTTAGAAAGTAAACCCATACCTTCCGGGAGTGATCATCGATAAAGGTCACAAAGTAGTGTTTTCCACCAATGGATGAGGTAGTTGTTGGCCCCCAAACATCGGAGTGAACAAGCTCCAATTTTTCCTTCTTTGGGGTTCTACCACTTGTTTGAAAGCCTACCCTCTTTTGCTTTCCAAGTATGCATTCTTCACACATGTCCATATCAACTGATTGTAGACTTGGAAGTTTCCCTTTAGAATGCATAATTTTCATCCCTTTCTCACTCATGTGGCCAAGTCTTTGGTGCCACAATTTGGAATTTTCATTTCCTACTGCAACTGCAATTGAACAACACGCCCTTGCTGTCATGTAAAGAGTACCACTCTTTTTACCATGAGCAACTGTCATTGCTCCCTTTGAAATCTTCCAATTATCATCTTGGAAGTTTGTAGTGTAGCCTTCGCTAGCCAACTGCCCAACTGAGATCAAGTTCTTTCTTAGGTCGGGAATATGCCTGACATCCTTCAGCTCCCAAACTGACCCATTTAACTTGATCTTCACTACACCTTTACCAACAATATCACAAGATTGATCATCACCAAGGTATACCTTTCCAAGGTTTCCAGGGACATACCTCTCGAAGAATTCTTTCTTCGCAGTAGCGTGGAATGATGCTCCAGAATCTAACACCCAAGATTCTTCCTTGCTCTCTAAAGAGCATATCAACGCATCATCTCCTTCTACGGTAGAAGTAACATTTGCTTCTGCCTTTGCTTCTTGGTTTTTCGGTGCACTCCTGCACTGATTTTTATAATGCCATGTCTTCCCACAGTTCCAACACTCGATAGGCTTTGAGTTTTGGGAATTATTGGGATTCCTTGATTTTGATCTCCTATCTCTGGATTTACCTCGATAGCTTGGTCTTCCACGTTCGTTTCTTTTGGTTGAATTTCTTCCTCTTGACTCTGTATGTAAAACCGAAGAGGTTGATGATTCACCCGACTCTCTCCGTCGGATCTCTTCACCGAGAACCGGATCACGAACATCGTCAAATTTCAACTTATTGCTTCCTCGACGAGCTACTCACAACTGTGATCGTAGCATTCCAGACTATCCGGTAATGAAGACAAAAGTATCAATGCTCGAACTTCATCTTCAAAATCAATTTTAACTGAACTCAATTGGGTTGTGATTGAATTGAGTTCATTAAGATGTTGAGCTACCGACCCGCCGTCTGTCATCCGCAAATTGAATAACCGCCTCATTAAATGAACTTTATTAGAAGCCGATGGCTTCTCATACATACTAGAGAGAGCTTTCATCGGACTGCCGTGGTCTTTTCCCTTTGCTATATTAAAAGCAACATTGCGTGATAACGTTAACCGAATAACTCCGAGGGCTTGTCTATCAAGAAGATTCCAATCTTCATCTTTCATACCCTCTGGCTTTGTTTCCGAGAGAGGTTCATAAAGCTTTTTCTGGTATAAATAATCTTCGATTTGCATCTTCCAAAACCCGAAATCTGCACCATCGAATTTTTCGAGTCTTACCTTTCCTTCGTCTGCAGCCATTGCTCCCACTCAAATCTGACTTCGTTGGATCGATATTGACAATTCCTCTCTGTATATCAACAGAATACCAACTCGGCTCTGATACCAGTTGTTAGGAAATAATATGCAAATTTCCTTTAGAATCAGATTAGTGAGAATAAGACAAATAATATAAATAGCATAAATAAATTAACAAGTATTTGTATGTTTAACTATGCTGCAAAACTGTTATTGAAAATGATAAAAACAACAAGTGTTTAACACTTATAAAATACACAACCCAAACACACCCCAATTACACCTAAGAATTTTTCTCTAAAAAATTCTTTCGTTCAAAGCTTTTCTCTCTAAGCTTTTTCTTTTTGTTTTGGGATAATAATTACTCATTTCAAACTACGTATATATAGTTTTTAACTTTCTAAAAAAAAATGATTACTTAAATTTAGCAAATCAATGTATCCCTTGAATATTTTGGGCATTCTAAGTTTTTCAAGGGATTGCATTGATTCCTATTTTATTTTAACTAAAATATTTGGTGGCTGTTAAACATCTAACAATGACTAGGAAACTTGTAGTAGTACATGGGGTATATTACTATTTTTGCAGTTACTAGATGGTCATTATAATGCCACAGTTAGTGGAACTCCATTATTGAAAATGAAGCTTAGTAATTGCCATTTTATCACTAGAAAAAGTATCTATGAATTTTCTCTCTCAGTTAGGTAGACTTTAGACAAAAGGGGATGTATCAATCGAAAGGTCTCTTGGCTATTTTAATCTTCATCATCACGCTAGAGATATGTCAATTTCCCCAACATACATACCCCTTCACCACCTCAATTATGTCAATTAAACTAGTTGAAAGGTTTTGGTTTTTTTTTTTTTTTTTTACAAAGGAAAGGTCTTGTTTTGAAGTCATTGAGTTGACCCACGTTTGTACGAATGTTATTTGTACTATTTGAAGATGAAGACTTAATTTCAATTTGTTTCTTAATTAATTTACTTTGGGGATTTGTAGCTACTACTTTTCTCTTTACCCTATTCTTGATGCTTAAACTTTTATTTTATTTATTTATCATTGTTGTTTTTGTTGATAACTTTTTCATTATTGTTTATTTAAGAATAAATGCTTCTTCTTATGCACCCTTGCTTGTTATTAAAGATTTAGGAGTATTTCGAATCAATTTGGCCTTTTCTTTTTCACTATTAATGTGTGTTTTATACTTTTATTCAACTTTTTTTTTTGATAATTTATTTCATTTCATAAAAACTCAAAATAGAGTTATGAGCAACATCAAAACACCAAGACTACACACCCCTAACATCATGACAAAGATAACCAACTTCTACATCCAAACAATTCCAAAAATGACAACAACCCCGAAACAACATGAGCACTAGAACAAGATAAACAACACACTCCTACTAATTCCATGCACAAGCAACAACACCCAACATTAACAACAACCACAAAGCTAGGAAGCTCAGGACAACATAAACAAAACACTTAAGAAGCTCAAAAAACCCTTAAAACATTTTCAATGACATGAACACCATACTAGCCACTAGGATATCTCTTACTACACCCTCTTTTTGCTACTTGGACCCCATTTCTCTTCTCCATTTTATGGTGAAACCCAGGATGATGAAGAATTTGAGATTGATTATTCTTCTCCAAGTTATGATGGAGCCCTAAATGGCGAAGTAATTGACTTTTATTTTGATTAATTTAAAATTTCTAAATTTATAAACTTATTCTTCATTTTTTAAAAAATTTATTCAACATTTTACTCCATGCACTTTAGCAAAGTTATTTTTGTCTCATATATGGCTGTTTTTTAATCGTTATCCTGTTATCTAGAGGATATTTTTATGTCAAAATTTTAAATTTGTGACTTGTTAAACGCTTTACAGATTCGGCTCCATTAAATTCAGCTGTCAACTTTTTTTCTTATGCGAACCTCATCATTTCAATCGTCACTATATTAATTACAAGTTTTTAGTGAAATGGATACAAAAGGCAAATGTTATGCCTTTTTTTCCTCCCCTAGGACCAATTTAATTATTGATATGTTTTCATCAATGTATTGCAGACAGCAATTCCTATACTGATTGGCACCAAGTTTGATGATTTTGTTAGGCTTCCTCCAGATTTACAGTGGACTATTGCAACTCAGGTAACAACCAATCAACTACTCCACATTTGTACTATATCAAATAAATAAATAGTTAAATACTATAGTATTAATCGCGTTATTATGTAAGCATGTGTGCATCTTCTTCATATAATTCTTTTATTTTTTTTAGAAGCTAAATTGCAATTACACCTTTGATGAATAATTGACTTGGGGTTGTTTGCCAAATTTTATTGGATTGTTTTTTTTATCTAATGAATTTGACACCACTGCAAATGTCTTTACCAGGGTGTGAACACCTGTGTGTATTATATTCTACCTAGATCTATATCTTTTGGCAATATATCCTTTGTATCTTTTCAGATTTTGTGTCTTCTTTAGTCTGATGCAAAAGGACAGATACATGTTAATACGTTATTATTTTTACTGAAAGTTACTTTACAATTGGGGCTTTTTGCACGTGTTTCTTTGTGATATACTCGAATAATCATTACAGAACGGAGAGAGTATTTGATAAACATATGTGGTTTAACATGTAGTATTTGATCAAATTTACCATACATATGCACGGATTCACCAATCCACCTACATTTTTACTTTGTCGTAGTTGCATGCTTTTTCCATGTTCTAAGGGAGATTTCTAGTTCATGTGATGAATTGAAGTGGTGAAATTTCCCTTTTGTCAATCAACAATAGTAATCTAGCTAGTGTTGATCTTGCTATGGTATTATGGACATAAAGGAATATTGATTGATATTTGATAGTCATATAAAGTATTAGATGACAGATATGCATTTATAATACCGATATTGTGAGTATATTGGGGAATTTAGGGATCCTTCTAAGGGCTTACGGAGTTTTTGAGATACTTTGGAATAATACGCTTTTATAAATGTAAATCTGATTTGCATTTATGCATCCTTGAGGATAGAGAGTTCGATCTATAAGTATAATGATATTGATCGTAGAGAGACTACATTCAAAAATACGTTTCCTTTTAGTTAAACTTTGATCTCATGTGACTTGGATTAAGTTAATGTTTTTGGGAATGTTAATGCAGGCTAGAGCATATGCAAAGGCAATGGACGCAACTCTTTTCTTCTCAAGTTCAACCCATAACATAAATGTGAACAAGATCTTCAAGTTCATCATGGCTAAGCTCTTTAACTTGCCATGGACTGTACAGAGAAATCTCACCATTGGAGAACCCATCATTGATTTCTAGTGTAATTTTGTTTCTTGTGCTTTATTTCATGTTCGCCGCCATGGCGGGGTCATCTTGTACATAGCTCATAGAATCATAGATACATGAACAACGAGGTAAAAAGAAAGCAAGTAGGAAAAGAAGCGAAATGAGTTTTGAATGGTTTGATCATCTTTTGTGTTGCATTTCTCTCTTAACGAATAATGTGGCCCATTATGACTACTACTTTCAAATTTCATTCATATCAATGTTGGGTTATAGGAAAGGCAATTGTTGAGATCAATATCTAGTGAAATCTGAACACGGACCTGATTAACTTGTGTTTGAAATCAAATTAGCTAGGACTGAATGAGCTATACTCAAATTTTGACGGGTCAATATGTTCTAATACTACATCTGTTTTTTTTAGTTGCAATAAATACTTTTTTCCACAAATATTAAGGAAATTGGAGAGAGAGAGAGAGAGAGAGTAAGATTTGACTCAATTGTCGGTACTTTTTGCATGTGGGGTAGGTAAAGTGAGGATAACATGGTCAAATTGTCCCAAACCTTTACCAAGAAAGGAAATATTACATCTAAATAAAAACACCTATAAATGAAAATTGTTGCAACTAAAAAAACAGATGAAGTATAAGTGTAATATTTTGAAAACTTGAACTTGACAAATTCTAATCTAATCCATTCAATTTACATTTTACACCCTTAATTACAAGGCTTGTAGAGTGAAAACACAATATACCCCAGGGGCGGTACAAGCCTGACTTGCCCGCCTAATGGGCTATGCTTATGTTGTGTCAACTTGGGGTAAAGCTGCGTACCATCTTTGGTGATATGACATAATTTACAGATGGTAGGCCGTGCCTAGATCACACTCTGGCAAGATAGCTTAAAAAAGCCCAATGGTTTGGTAAAAAATAGGAGACAGACCTCTTTCTCCAAAAAAGAAATAAAATTTTCACTTACACAGTCACACCTAGTCATGTTCTTTTAGGCTGAATTGAATGGAGTTGAATTGAATTGAACTGAAACAACAAAAAGAAAGTAGCTGAAGTTAACTGATAGAACTGGAGTGAACTAAAATTGTGCCTAAAAGAACAAGACCCTAGTGAGAAGTACCTTAGAGTTGTAGGTCGTATGGAAGTGTCTAATCTAAAAAGATGACATGGGGTACACCGTACATGGACTTCCAAACAACTTCGAAAGAAGCCCACATACTGACCATAGCTTTACTAAAACATATGGATAACTAAGTTTTACAAAAATAACTTCTACATCTTTAATAAGTAGTACTATTTCTCTCTCTAGTTTTCTCTCGTGTTTTGATTAATTTACTATCTTTTCGTTCACTCTAGTGTGGTCATCGGGGGTTTTCCTCTATACTATTTGTACAGGGGCTCTGGGAGCCTGCTAAGGGTTGAAGAATTGTATAGTCAAAGGAGTGTCTGGTGTTTAAAAGAAATGGAGGTGGCTTTAATCAAGAATTGGATTTACTTAGAAGAACGAAAATGAAACTCAAAGATGCAATGGAGACTGATACAGCTAGTAGGTATACTAGTGGGGAGGAAGAGTTTAATAAAGAAAGTGAAAGCGAGCAAGAGGAAGCTGCGGATGGCAGAGAGAAGGTCACGTTGGAGGAAGTTTTCAAATGGGTCCCTAGTCCACCAAAGAATATGACCTCTTTCAGAAATGTGGTGGCAGGGTCATCACAGTGGTTCAAGGAGGCGAAAGAAGTGGCGTTTAATGCTCTCGAATGGGATGATGAAGAAGTTCATGTTCCTGAAGCATCATTAGCAGTTAAGTTCTCTAAAAAGACGCTGAGTAAGTTAAGGGAACCATGGAGAAATACCTTGACGGGAAAGGTTTTAGGTATGTCTATCAATCGTAATTTTATGAATGACAGAGTTAGAAGGATGTGGAAAACTCAAGATAGGCTAGAGGTGATTGATTTAGGAAAAGATGTTTTCCTTTTCAAGTTATTAATCCGGAGGACTTGGAAAGGGCATTGTATGGTGGTCCGTGGTTTATCCTGAATCACTAGTTGATGTTAGCAAGATGGAAACCTGATTTTAGACCATCGGAATCAGCTTTTGATAAAATCTCGATTTGGATTAGGTTTCCAGAACTTCCCATGGAGTACTATGACAAGGAGGCCCTTTTCTCTATTGCTGGGAAGGTTGGGAAACCTATTAAGGTGGACTATGCCACTGATAATGATGTTCGAGGAAGGTACGCTAGGGTGTGCATTGAGTTAGATATGTCAAAACCCTTGGTCACTAAGGTTTGGGTGGCCAAAGCTTGGCAGATTGCGGAGTACGAAAATTTGAACCTTGTTTGCTTTGAATGTGGCAAGATTGGTCACAGGAAGGAGAAATGTCTTAGTAAAGACATTCAAAAGGAAGGAAAAGCCATGGTGGAACAAGGAGAGATTATAGTCATGGAAGATGCAGAGGGTTCAGGCCCTAAGGATGGTGATGAGGTGGAGAGTATCACAATAGAATCAGGAGGAGTCAGTGATTCAGTCAGAGGCAACCAGTTAGAGAAGGGGAGAAACAGACCAAAATTATTAATAATGAAAATGGAAAGATATCTATGGGCCATGGATCTTTGTTTCTAGTGGTAGGAGAAATAATTT
Organism: Beta corolliflora; assembly: GCA_947648045.1. Lineage (NCBI taxonomy): Eukaryota > Viridiplantae > Streptophyta > Magnoliopsida > Caryophyllales > Amaranthaceae > Beta > Beta corolliflora. The sequence goes on from CANSZD010002913.1 coordinate 4,760,655, forward strand.
TAAAGGAAGAGATAATAATAAAGGAGGAGTTAGGGGTAATTATGAAGCATTTAATAAATCCAGGGGGAAATCGGGTAAAGAGGATAAAGGGTTAGTAGGGATAGGAGAGATTATGATGGAGAGTAATAATAAATGGGAGGTGTTAGGTCATGAAGAGAGAGAAAGTGAAATAAATGAAGAAAATAACAAAAGTAATGAAAACATTCCTCGAAAAAATCAACAGGTTCCAGTTAGGGGCCAGAGAGTGTCAGATAGTATTGGAAGAAGTAAGATTACGGCGGAAGGGATTGGTGGAGAAAAAAGTTGTGATGGTTCACCCAAGATCAAAAGTATGCATGGCAATTCTACGTCCCTTGATATACCCTCTCCTATAATTACTCCCACTCATCAGGAGCAAAATTTATCTCTCTCTCCCCCTGAGTTTCCTACTCATGTTGGAGAAAATGGAGAAGTCGCAGCCTCAGCCTCTGAATGTACCAAAACCCCAACTTCAGCTGAAGAAATCGCCAATCCTTCCATCTCGCTTCCTCACCCCTGTTCCTCCTCTTCAAACCCAAAAAATTTTCCCAACATTTCCAACCCTTCTCTTATGGAAGTATTTGGCCAGACCTATGATCCCGGAGAAGGCTTTCGAGCTCCACTTTCATCTAGTCCACCTAATGATGTACCAACATCAACGAATTGTGGAACCTTGGATATTCGACTTCGGACCAGATCAATGTCTCCAGTCGCTGCGCAAAAATCTTCCGGTCACTCTTTTAAAATCAGAAAATCAAGAGGTCGAAATTTCGAAACCTTGAAACCTTATGTCAGTGTTCATTCTAGAGGAAAAGATGGAAGGTCTTCAGATAGAAGTGGAGTTTTATCGGGCCCCATCAATCCCACCGGAGATTTGGGCCCTGATGATACCGATAGTGGGGAAAAAGGAGAGTTTGTCGGAGACGAGAGGAAAACTCCCACCCAAGAAGAGGCTGAGGAAGGAGACGGTCGACTTGGAGAAAGGGACTGTGTCACCTTTGAAACCGCTTAAAATGAAAGCCATCATTTGGAATATGAGGGGTGCCAATAGTAAATCTTTCCTATGGCATGCCATGGATGTTGTGAAGATTCATAAGCCGGATATTTTGATTATGTTATAGACTAAGTGTTCTAGTTTACGTGCGGACCAAGCGTCTGCAAGATTCAGTTTTACTAACTTTAGAATTATCCCTTCATTTGGCAAGAGAGGGCCGGGGGTATTTGGTTGATGTGGAGGAGTGACATTGAGTTAGTGCAGTATGAGGATTACAAGCCCAATCATTTCCATGCTTTGTTCAAGTTGAATGCCAATACGCTGGAGGTTTTGATTACTGGCATGCATGCTCTGAGTATCGCAGTGGAGAGAAGTCAATATTGGATTGATCTCACAGAGGACTCGCCCCCTCCTGGTACCCCGTGGCTGGTTGCGGGTGATCTGAATGAGGTTCTTTGTAGCTCCGAAAAGATGGGAGGGATGAATGTGGGCTCTAATCAGGCTACAGAGTGCAAGAATTGGATTGCTAAGAATGCGCTTATGGATTTGGGTTTTCAAGGCCCAAATTTTACTTGGACTAATGGCAGGGAAGGGATTGTCTCATCAAAGAGAGGCTCGACATGGCTTTCTAATGCCGAGTGGCTGGATATTTTCCCTCATTGTAAGGTAATTCACCTCCCCCCGTACTTTCTCCGATCATTGCCCTATTCCTGTGTTATTTGATGATCGTCCTAAAATTCATTCCTTCCCCTTTAGATGTAAAGAGGCGTGGGTTTTTCATTAGGATTTCCACAATGTCATTGATAAAGCTTAGGGTAATAACTTGACTCCTTTCATAGAAGTTAGAGATAATTTCCTTCTCAATGTCACTAATTGGAGTAAGTTTGTGTTTGGGAATATTGCTCAAAAGAAAAATAGAGTTCTGGGTAGATTGGGGGGCATTCAAAAGGCTCTTTCGTTTAGCAACTCGAGTTTTCTTGTTAATTTGGAGAAGGATTTATTAGTGGAGTTTAATGAGATTCTGTTGCAAGAAATAGTGTTTTGGGCGTAAAAAGCGGGTATTGATCGGGCTAAAATGGGGGATATGAATTGTAAATGTTTTCATACCTTAACTAAAATTAAGAATTGTAGAAAAATAGTGGCATGCCTTAGAAATCATATGGGGGTCTGGGTGGCTGATGATGGGGAGTTGAAAGTGATGATGGTGGACTATTTTAAGCAAATTTTCTCTACGTCGCACTTGTCTCATCCTAGGATGGGTAGTTTTAACGGTAGGCTGTTGATTTCTCTGGAAAGAGCAAAGAAGATGAGTGAGAAGGTTTTGGAAGAGGAAGTGTGGGCTGCTTTGGCTCAGATGCCGCCCATGAAATGTCCTGGGCCCGATGGTATTCAAGCTCTGTTCTATAAGAAGTTTTGGGATAAGTTGGGCCCAAGTGTGGTGGACCTCATTTCCAAGTCCTTTGAGAAAGGTGTTATCTCTAGAGGGCTTAATGACTCCTTTCTTTCTCTCATCCCCAAAATTGAGCCTCCTGTTGAATGTAAGGATTTCAGGCCCATTGGGCTATGTAATACAATTTATAAGCTTCTGACTAACATTATTGCTAATAGAATAAGACCAGTCGTTGGAGATCTCATTCATCCCTCGCAAACTAGTTTTATTCCAGGTAGAAACATCCAGGAAAACGTGATGATTGCGAAAGAAATGACCAATTTTTTCAAAAGATGCCGTCAGAAGAAAAATGTCATGGCTTTGAAGATTGATCTCTCAAAAGCCTATAACAGCTTGGAATGGGGTTTTATTAGGGATACCTTGCTAGGCTTTAAGTTTCCCATGTCTTTTGTCAATTTGATCATGGACTACATTTGCTCTCCTTCTATTTCTGTCTTATGGAATGGGGAGGTTACTCAATCTTTTTGGCCTTCTCGTGGTATCCGGCAAGGAGACCCTCTTTCACCATACATTTTCGTGCTTTGTATGGAAAGATTGTCTATGAGTATTGGTGAAAAGGTGGGCAATGGTGGTTGGAAGCCGATTAAATTGGGTAATAACTTGGACATTTCCCATATTTTTTATGCGAATGATGTCCTGCTTTTTGGTCAGGCGTCTCAAGGTAATGGTGAGGTGCATGATTCTCAAGGTGCTTGAGGAGTTTGGGGATAGTTCGGGTCTTACGGTCAATGTGTCTAAGTCCATCGTTATTTTCCCTCCTAAGATGAATCATCAAAGGAGGAGAGTTATAGCTACCAGTTGGACATGAAGGGCTCAACGAGCTTTGGTAAGTACTTGGGGATCCCTATTATCCCTAATAAGCTTAAGAGGGCTGATTTTTGTGGCTCTTGGACAAGGTGAAGAATTCCATTAGAGGGTGGCAGGTTAAGTTCCATAATATGGCAGGTAGGTGCACTGATACGCCCAAGTTATACGTTGTATATACGTTATTTTGGGTGCACTTTGCTAAGGGTTTGATTGTAATTGTTAACATTCGTGTTTTATTTAACCCTTAGCGGAAGTTCGGAGTTGTGCGAGATAAGTTGTGTTAATGTCATGCATTCCAAGCTTTCAAGGTGAAATGCATTTGAGCCGAGCATCGCAAGCCAAACTCCACCGCAAGCCCAAGCCAAGCAACACACAACCAAACTCCACCGCAAGCCTAAGCGAGCCCAGCGTCATCACCAACCAAGCAAAGCTTCCCAGCAGCATCGCCCATCCAAGCAACATCGCAAGCCCAGCAGCTTCGCACAGCCCAGCGCTCATCGCAGCAAGCAGCCTGCCCAGCAAGCCGTTCGCGACTCGCGAGGGATGTCACGACTCGCGACCCCCTGCCCCTCGCGACTCGCGATTCTTGTCGCGGCTCGCGACCTGCGTGCCAAGCCATTTTGTGCGGATTGGCAGAGTCTCCTTCGCGACTCGCGATCAGTTGCACGACTCGCGACGCTTAAGTCGGTTTGGGGCCACGATTTTGTGCGGGGTTTAAGAGCTCCTAAAACCTAACTTTTGAAAGGGAGATGAAGAGAAGTGCGAAGAGGAGAGCTGAAATGTAGACCTTGGAGTGGCTAGCTTGAGGGGAGAGCTCCTCTCCTCATCCTTCCTTCTTCATGATTCTCTTTTCATCTTTCCATCTTCGTTCCTCTTTGTTCTTCATTTCCATTTCTTTGTTTTTCATTTCCTAGTTTTAGTTTTCATTTCTTAGTTTAGTTTTTAGGGATTTCAACTATGGATTTGGTTTTTGCTATCGGATTGTAGCTTGAACTGTTCTTGGATCAATTAACAAGAAGCTTCAACCGTTATTGTGAGATCTTTCCTCTCTTTCTCTTTTCCTTGATTATGGTTCAATTTCTATGCTTGTGATTTATGATTGTTGCATAATTATGCTAGGAACGTTACTAGTTTGATTGTGTAGTTAATCTAATGCTAGATTTAAGAATAGAATCGGATTGTTTTATTCTTTTATCAATTGGTAGCAAACTAGGGAGTAATTTAGATGCTGATCATCTTGGTTATTTCTTAGGGAAATTGAATCAACTGTTGAATGTTTATCGCGTGTATGACATTAGCAGGTCTGTTGGTTCTCTGTGTTTATTGCTGCTATTGGATTGAACTTAGACGCAGATCGGACTAGGTTATCCTTTAGTTAGGGTTTTATAGTCACGCTGATCGTGCTATTCAACTAAGAATAAGGAGAACACGAGATTAATTCTCGACAATAGATAATTATGGAAATAATTAGAGTGGAGGTTCAAGGATCGATAATGAATTGAAGTGAATGTTAATCGGATTCAAGATCTTCCTATAATTGATTTCTCATTTTGTTTATATGCTAGTTAGTTGTAGTTTAGTAATAAATCAACTTGAAACCCCCCTTTGTAATTATTAGTAGGTTTCTCGGCCCTTAGCTTAATCTAGGTTTCGAATCACGCTGAATATTAAACTCATCCCTGTTTCCCTGTGGATACGACCCCTACTTCCATTATACTACCTTAGTGTAGAAGAGAGTAGGAGAAATTTTATCTTTGGCCGGGTGCGGTGCCCAACGACACACTCGCGCCCGCCCAAATTTTGGCGCCGTTGCCGGGGAAACGGTGTTACTTGTTTGTATTTAGCGTGATTTTTGGATGGTATTGCTTGTGCTCTTTGTTTTTGGTTGGCCACTCTCTTGGGAATGGTTGATTGACTCATACTTTATATCTTGGTTATTGTCTAGCTTAAAATATTTTTATTAATGGTCATGACTTGGATTAGCTAGGAGTACTACTAGTTGATGTTTGTTGTTGACTTAATGCTAGGTTTTGGATATAATCTGATGTTATATGCTCAACCATGATGTAGTAAGCTAGGCACTAACAATGCATTGCAAGAGTCCTTCTCAATCAATTTTGCAGGTACTTGAAGTGGAGATTGACATGGAACCACCATTGTCACACATGGAGCACAATCCCACTGATTGAGCTTAAGGTATTAAGTCGAGCTAACGACTTTAAACAACAGCGCTTCTCGGGAGGCAACCCGAGACCCTTTTTATTTTCTTTCCTTTCCTTTATTTTCTCATCAAATTTCCACCACCAAAATAAATTTTCTTTCACCCACCGCCCACTCACTCAAAAGAACCACAACAAATCTTAATCCACTTTGAGCCCAAGTCCACAAAAGAAAACCCGTTGGGAGGAGTTCAATAGCTAGGAGTTGGTAACACTAGAGGAGTGAGATTATTGTATCTTTTCGATCTCTTGAGCTAGGTGTCAATCTCAAAAATTTAAAACTTTTGAATTTGCCATTTGTTTGAGTGATTTGAGGGAGAGGGTTGTGAGTTGATTTCGGAGATTTGAGATGGTGTTGTTAAGAAATTTGAATTTGACGGATTGTTTGGTCATGAGTCTTGAGCATTTGATCTTCGATTTGCTCGATTTTCTATTCCCCCCCCATTTTCAGTTTCCTTTTTCTTCTCATTGTCGACACATTGAGGACAATGTGTAGTTTAAGTAGGGGGGAGGGTATTCTCATTCTCATGTATCTATGTTGTATATATTACTTTCAATTTGAAAAAAAAAATGAAAATGAAAAAAAAATGAAAAAGAATAAAAAAAAAAGTGATGAAATGAAACCCGCTGAGTTGAAAACCCACAAGGGTGGGCGACTCGGGCAAAAATTGGGGGCCCGGATAGGTTGAAAACCCGAAAGGGCAACCTATGCAAAAAAGTGGCTTATATTGAGCGGGTAAGATGGTGAGATGAAAAAAAAAAAAAAGAAATGTGTGAAGCTAGGATGAAAACCCGAAAGGGCTCCTAGGCAAAATGAGAGATTAAGAGAGAATTATGTATTTTGAAGACTCATTTGCCGGAGATTTGTTTTGGCTTTCACTTTCTTTTGGTTGATTTTTTTTGGGAGTAAGCATGGAATTTATCCCTTTTTGTCTTTGTTCCATGGCTTGCTTATCTAGGTTGGTCGTAGTAGTAGTAGTTGTTGTTTATCTTTTGAGGTTTTAGGCGAGCTGTCATTTTGATTGTGGCGTTGGAGTGAGTTCAATTCCTTTGAGATCCTTCAGGATTTGAGCTCACATTTTGGTTGTCGTTTGGTGATTATTGTTGTCGCGTCTGTATTTATGATAGTAGCTTGAATCTAAGTGTGGGGGAATCATCGTCCCTTACGTTTAGGTTTTGAGTGTATTTCGTTAAGATGTGATGATGATGTAGTTGGTGGAGAGAGAGGTTGGTGTTGATAATTTGGGTGAAGATTTATTTGGTGATCCTCATTTTGAGTTTACTCGAGGTCGAGTAAAGTTCAAGTGTGGGGGTATTTGATACGCCCAAGTTATACGTTGTATATACGTTATTTTGGGTGCACTTTGCTAAGGGTTTGATTGTAATTGTTAACATTCGTGTTTTATTTAACCCTTAGCGGAAGTTCGGAGTTGTGCGAGATAAGTTGTGTTAATGTCATGCATTCCAAGCTTTCAAGGTGAAATGCATTTGAGCCGAGCATCGCAAGCCAAACTCCACCGCAAGCCCAAGCCAAGCAACACACAACCAAACTCCACCGCAAGCCTAAGCGAGCCCAGCGTCATCACCAACCAAGCAAAGCTTCCCAGCAGCATCGCCCATCCAAGCAACATCGCAAGCCCAGCAGCTTCGCACAGCCCAGCGCTCATCGCAGCAAGCAGCCTGCCCAGCAAGCCGTTCGCGACTCGCGAGGGATGTCGCGACTCGCGACCCCCTGCCCCTCGCGACTCGCGATTCTTGTCGCGGCTCGCGACCTGCGTGCCAAGCCATTTTGTGCGGATTGGCAGAGTCTCCTTCGCGACTCGCGATCAGTTGCGCGACTCGCGACGCTTATGTCGGTTTGGGGCCACGATTTTGTGCGGGGTTTAAGAGCTCCTAAAACCTAACTTTTGAAAGGGAGATGAAGAGAAGTGCGAAGAGGAGAGCTGAAATGTAGACCTTGGAGTGGCTAGCTTGAGGGGAGAGCTCCTCTCCTCATCCTTCCTTCTTCATGATTCTCTTTTCATCTTTCCATCTTCGTTCCTCTTTGTTCTTCATTTCCATTTCTTTGTTTTTCATTTCCTAGTTTTAGTTTTCATTTCTTAGTTTAGTTTTTAGGGATTTCAACTATGGATTTGGTTTTTGCTATCGGATTGTAGCTTGAACTGTTCTTGGATCAATTAACAAGAAGCTTCAACCGTTATTGTGAGATCTTTCCTCTCTTTCTCTTTTCCTTGATTATGGTTCAATTTCTATGCTTGTGATTTATGATTGTTGCATAATTATGCTAGGAACGTTACTAGTTTGATTGTGTAGTTAATCTAATGCTAGATTTAAGAATAGAATCGGATTGTTTTATTCTTTTATCAATTGGTAGCAAACTAGGGAGTAATTTAGATGCTGATCATCTTGGTTATTTCTTAGGGAAATTGAATCAACTGTTGAATGTTTATCGCGTGTATGACATTAGCGGTGTCCGTTGGTTCTCTCGTGTTTATTGCTTCGCTATTGGATTGAACTTAGACGCAGATCGGACTAGGTTATCCTTTAGTTAGGGTTTTATAGTCACGCTGATCGTGCTATTCAACTAAGAATAAGGAGAACACGAGATTAATTCTCGACAATAGATAATTATGGAAATAATTAGAGTGGAGGTTCAAGGATCGATAATGAATTGAAGTGAATGTTAATCGGATTCAAGATCTTCCTATAATTGATTTCTCATTTTGTTTATATGCTAGTTAGTTGTAGTTTAGTTATAAATCAACTTGAAACCCCCCTTTGTAATTATTAGTAGGTTTCTCGGCCCTTAGCTTAATCTAGGTTTCGAATCACGCTGAATATTAAACTCATCCCTGTTTCCCTGTGGATACGACCCCTACTTCCATTATACTACCTTAGTGTAGAAGAGAGTAGGAGAAATTTTATCTTTGGCCGGGTGCGGTGCCCAACGACACACTCGCGCCCGCCCATGCACTCTCATCAAATCGATCGTTTCTTCGTTCTCGGTTTACGGTATGCAAACTTTTATGTTTCCTGTTTCGATCACTAAGGATATTGAGAAGGAGTATAGAAGATTTATGTGGAACAAAGTTGATAAGAACCATTATCTCTCTAGACTGTCATGGGATAAAATTGGTAGTCCAATCAATGCAGGAGGGTTGGGTGTAGAAATCTCCGATGTTGGAATGTGGCTTTCATGGCCAAGTTCGGCTGGAAAATTCTGAAAGAAGAGGATAAGCTTTGGGTGAGAATGCTTAAGGCCAGATATTGGGATAAGGGCTCCTTTTTGAATGCTCCTGTTAAGCTTCATCATTCCCCGATGTGGAAAGATATTGCAAAAGGGAGAATGATTCTTGAGAAAGGGATGAGAAGAAGAATTGGTAATGGCAAAGATACTTCTCTTTGGTTTGATTGGTGGGTGGGTAGGGCTCCTCTTATTTAGGTTACTACTAAAAATATTCCGGACTCGATCTCTCATTGGAAGGTGTGTGATATTATTAGAAATGGGACTTGGGACATAAGTAGGGTGGCTGAGTTTCTTCCTTCTGAGGTTATTAAAGATATGATCAGAACCCCTCTCTCTCTTTGATATGGCTGAAGATGACTATGTTTGGAATATGGAGAAGAAAAGAAATTTCAGTGTTAAGACTGCGTATTTTCTTGTTCGTGAGTTAGAAGAAGAAAGTGGGGAGATTGGTAATTGGAGAATGATTTGGAAGCTTAGGGTGTCGTTTAAATATAAATTACTTATTTGGAACCTTAAGCATGAGATTATTCCCACAGTTGAGTTTCTTTCGACTCGAATTTCCAACTTTGATGCTTCTTGTGTGCAATGCAACTATGAAAAGGAGAATTTAATTCATCTTTTTCGTGGTTGTGCTGCGGCTTTGAATATTTGGGCCAGCCATTTCAAAAATGACCTCTCCTTGATTTCTGAAAATTTCTTCAATCTTAATTGGCTCGATTGGCTTGATTTTAATTTCAGTCAAAATGATTTTTGGGAACTGAAGTTTTCTACCTCGATTTGGCACATTTGGTGCTCTAGAAATAGGGCTGTTTTTTATGCTGCTGTCACTCACCCTAGATATCTTCTTAATAGGGTGATGACAAATTTTGTGACTAACCTTAAAGCCTTTCAGGTTGCGGATAAAGAGGTTGGAGGGAAGAGAGAAGAGGTGAAGTGGAAGTCCCCGAAATTGGGCTTTTTGAAACAGAATATTGATGGAACTTGGAAGGAGGAATGGCGAACGACAGATATTGGAGGTGTTTTCAGAGATAACAAAGGAAAATGGGAGTTTGGTTTCTCAAAGAAAGTTGATGTCGCCTCGCCGGAAGCTGCTGAACTTTTAGCCATTAGAGAAGGCTTGCAGATTGCGTGGGATTCCAGCTACCCGAAGTTGGAAGTTGAGTGTGACGCCCAGGGTGTGGTTCAGTTGCTATCTAAGCCTTTAGCGGCAGTGAATCATCCTTTGGGGGTGGTGATTATGGATATTTGTGTGTTGATTGCTAGAGATTGGAATGTAGAGTTCATCCATTCTAGGCGTGAGGCTAATAAAGTGGCATGTGCTCTTGCAGCAGCTGCGCTGGACCAGAAGAATGTGAGGGTATAAAGGAGGTGTTTTGTAAAGATCTTGAATATGTGGCTAGTTCGTCCTAACTTCTGGATTTCAAGGGTGTTTTACTTCAATCATGGTTGTAATTATAACAATGGTAGGGACTAGGGAGGTTTCTTTTTGCTTTTGTGGAAGTTTTGGCTCTGTCTTCTCTTGAGGATATGGAATGACTTGCACTTTTATGTCCCTGTGGGCTTTCGCCATATGCAAATATAATATAATTTCCTTTTGGTTTAAAAAAAAGTTTTACAAAAATAATGTTGCGAGCAGAATTAGTAACTTCATTTGATATGGGGTCTATTGTCTACCTTTCTCTTAGTACATGTAACATGATGATCGAGCTAGGTCAAGTACGAGACTAGGGCTATAAATGAGACGAGACAACTCGCGAGCTACTCGAGATCGACTCGGTCAAAACCCGGTCAAAACTCGATTCGAGCTCGAACTCGGCTCAAGATGTTGGCGAGTCGAGTTGAGCAACTCGATACTCGACTCGAAAACTTGTGAGAAGCTCGAAAACCCAATTATCAATAGCAAAATATCTAAATTCAACATTTTTCTACCTTAGGGTTGCTTTTAACATGAGACACTTGCAAGCTACTCGAAATCTACTCGATCAAAACTCGACTCGGTCAAACTCGACTCGAGTGAGCACGAGCTCGACTCGAAATGCTAACGAGTCGAGTCGAGCTAGCTCAAACTCGAACTCGACTTGCATCATTTACACCCCTATACGAGACAATTAAATAACTCACGATTATTGTTGAAGCTATGATATATAGCGCACAACACATGTAAGTGTCCCACATTGATAAAAGAAGAGAGATGAGTTCATTTTATAATGCAAAGGGACTTCTCCCCTTAGCCCTTATTGCCATATGATTTTAAGGTTAAACATCCTTAGTCATGTGAAGTGAACTCTCTCAAATCACATTGATAAAAGAAGAGAGATGAGTTCCCTTTATAATATAAAGAGGCTACTCCCCTTATTGCCATATGTTTTAAGGTGGAACATTAAATCTCACTCACAATTTTTTGGAATTTCTTACTAATTGTACATATTAAATAATAACAATTGAAATCATATTATTCAAATGCATTTTGTTTTCTCTTCTCTGACAAAAACATTCCTTAATAGTTTTAATTTGCATTATTAATCAATGGGAGCGGTGTAATGGAAATAGTACATGATGGAGCTCGAGTAGTAAAGTATTGAGCTATTTCTCAAGGGAGAAGGGTCTAGGGTTAGTGTCAATTAATAAGTTGGAACAACTTCGTTCTGAATCAATACAACTTAAGCTTTTCCATTTCCTTTTCCTAATCATTAATCATTCTTCGATCTTTTTCTTCATTTTCTTCATTCAATTTGCAGTCATAAACGAAACGGAAGGACTTCAGAAGCTGAAATTTCACCCCTACCATCAATAGGTTTAGCTAGGGCATTTACAACACGACCCAAATAAGCCTCACTCATGGGTATCTGAGCAATTGATCTACAATACAAAATCAAGAAATTCATCATATAATTTTGGAAAATTGGCTTTCAATAATGCCAACTATTGCCGATATGTGCTAAATTATACGTACTTGGTTATTTTCTCTTATTAGCACCAACTATTGATATATGTGTGCTAAATAGTACGCCGGTGTGATTGAAAATAGTATTTTTAATTAGAGCATATTCTAACCAACTATCAACATATTATATTTATGCTCTCAATTTCATCAACTTTCTTTAAATCCTCATGGTCATTCATTTCTTTAGTATTATTGAGAGTCAATTTACTCTTCATCATTTCTTTACAATATCCTTTCTCGTCACTAGCGCGCTATTTAGCACAAATATGTTGACAATTGATGCTATGGAGAGCAAATTGAGTGCATACTCTTTAGGACATATCGGCAATTGTTGGTGTTATATTGGGAGCCAATTTTCCTATTATTTTTCGTACCTTCCTCTCTCATTTGATTATCAACACTAAAATTACTTTTCTTTAGTGAAATATTTTCTTGCCCCACCGATTGCTTAAATACTTATTGGTGTTATCATCTGTATATATATTGTGCAAGGCAAAGTATAATTAAAATTATAAATATTTGATCCAAGGAAGATAAGTATAATATATATGGAGTACATATATTTCACCAAGAATAAATACATGCTCAGACACCATTAGTAGCTGAAAAGTACATATTATTGAATATCCATATAATGATTATTAATTTATTATATACATTAGTCTATAGAAAACATCATGTTAAGAGACAACTACAACGTTCAAAGCATTACGGTATTGTATAGCAGTATTTCTGAGGATGGTAGCAAGTATTTCTGCATTACGATTATTCTCCGCCACCCTTAGTATGAGTTTTTGTAAGGCACGTCCATATGTTATCAAAAATATTAGAATTTTAATTTCATTAACACTTCCTCGAAACCCTTTGATCTCCACAACTTTCAGTTTATTTGTCACGCACCCGTTTGTCGATGGTTCTTCAGACCAAAATGTTTCGTACATGTCATAATTGTCATGGCCAAGCAAGGCTAAGTCTTCCTGTTTGATGAAATAAACACACACAACATAAAATAAATAAAAACAGTTGTTTGTAATAAATCATTCTAATTAGCCCTTTTTAATCTTTAGGTAAATTCATATCTCTATCTTTGCAAGATTTTTAGAAGGTTCTTTTCTCCAAATTCTTTTCATTCAAATTTAAGGCCTAAGGGTATAAGGTATTAACTTGTCAACTGATGATCTGCCGTACTATATGTTATTGTAAGGACATCAAAAGTGTTGCATTATATAAATCTTTTAATTAAATTTCACCTATATTTAACTAGTCATAAACATACGATTCTTCGGTTGAGACTTAATTCTATCTTCATAGATTTCCCGAGATATTTTCTTACGAAGCTTTGTTATAGCATCGATAACTGCTTCCGGTTTAATTAGGTGGACAGCCCAGCAAATAGACATCCACGGGAATTGAATGTGTAAAATTTTTTATTAAAAAACTATAATTAAGATATAAAATATGCTATGATTTACTAAAACTACATATAGTATAAACTTAAGAAGTTAGTTAATAAATTGACTTTAAGGGAATGGAGGTAGTATTATTGGTTAATTCTTGCTAATATCTTAAACTAATTAACAAATAGTATTCTTCTATTGGTAAATATGGTAATTTGGTATTGAATACTTAGATAAACAAATTACAGTGCATCAAATTTTATAAGTAATAAAAATAAAAATTAATCAAATAGGCATATAACACAATAATAATGAAGAGACCGAGGTAGTACGTGCAATATATAGCTTACCTCGAAAATAGTTGGCTGTCCAAACTCGAACTGGAGTTTCTCCAACAAAGGATAACTATCTAATAGAAGATATATACCATTAAACTCCGATTTATGAAATGCAGTTTTGATTGTAAGGTTGTTGACAAGAGGTCGTCCAGGAAGCCTTAATTCATCCATTGCAAGAGGAAAAACCTTCATGTTATGGAGGTGTCCCCAAAAAAAAGTTAAGTTCGTTGTTAGATTTCATAATTAAAAAATCATATGCAGACACTTGCTCTAAATTTTCAAAACAAGTTATTACTTTTTTGAGATGGTACTTCCTTTGTTGTCTTGAAGTTATTCTTTCTGTATAGATATACCTTTCATAGTAGCAATATCTACCAGAGAGGCAAGATGCAAACACGCGCCCTTTTAGTTTTTTTTTTTAAATAGAGGAGAGTATGTGGTTGTTAGATAGTGAAATTAAGTGGAATCAACAAGTAAAGCAATTATGTAAGATGATATGGCTCTCCTCTTCCTCCAAAAAAAAACCCTAATTTTTTCTTCTAGTTTGGGGCTACCATCATCCTTTCGATGGTGGTAAGCCCCCAATTCTTCTTTTTTCTTCTAGTTTTTATTGTTTTTGTTATTAATAATATTCCATTCTCTCTCTTTTTGAGAGTTTTCTACCCAATTTTTGGGTTCTTTCTCTCCTCTTATGGAAGTTTGGAGTTTAGTTTTAGTCTCTTCCCACGTGGAAGTTTAAAAATTTGTATGAGAGATTGTTCCTATTGGTTGAAGTTCAAGACCATCAACATCGAAGTATTGGAAATTCGGATGCGGTCAACCTGGTTAAATCAAGAATTTTTTTCCCCAAAACTATGTCAGAATGATAGACTTCCCCATCAATAGCTGCGTGATTCAGCAAATACAAGGGGGCTGCGCTGTATTGCTCGATCTGGTTCATTGTAGTTTCTTCGAAGACGAATTTGATTTGCTCTTGTGTGATTATATCTTGTTTTTCTTTAATACTTATTGTAAATGCCGTTTGACCTTTATTTAATGAAATTTCTCTTTCAAAAAAAAAATATAAGATGATATGGGAAGATACTTTAAATAATACATATACCAATTACCAAATTAGAAATAAACCAAAAGTGAGAAGAACTTTATCAAACAGATGAAATTGGAAAGAACTCAAGAAATGCAAGTACTTCTCTATACGTGTCTTTTACAGATTAATTGAGTTGTTTTTCTTTCTTGATGTCAAAAAAAGAAGTGGTTTTTGTTTGTTGTCTACATACTTTATTTTGATTACTAATATAATTCTATATATTTTTAAAATATTATTATTGATAGTTAATTATCAATTGATAATATTTAAGCAAAAAATAATCTACATGAATAAAAATTTCAATAAAGTAATTAAAGACAATGATCAGCATGAAAAATTGTATGGTAAAGATTGGTTATTACGAAATGGTGTCAATGAAAACTATGCCAAAAGATATCATGGAGAAACATCATGAAATTTAACAGAATCACGCCTAAAAATATACCCAAAAAGACCATATAAATTTGATTAGAAAACCCAGATAAAAATAGGGAAAAGAAAAGAAAAAACAAAATTAATTGACATAAGTGATTAAATACCAATTTATTAAAAACAAGATGCGATGTAATTCGTCTCAATTCAATAAACTTAACACGTGCAAAGAACTACATTATCATACTTTTAAAATCATAGAAGGTTCATATTGAATAAAGCATAAAAAGCAATAAATCATACAATACTATCAATTTCGATACTTTTCCAATTAAAGAAGAAAAATTTTCGATAATTGTAAAATAATACCTGACTGATGTAACTACAAACGGTTAGAGATCTTGCAAAGTAGAAATTGGAGAGAAGAGGGGCAATCTTGTCTCCATCTTCCTCATCAAACATCCCAATGAGCCCAAAATCAATATCTGCCCTTTCCAAATTAGGGAAGTTGCTCAATCCAAATTGCACAAATGACCCACAATACTTGAAACATGTAAGATTAGGTGCAATGACACTTAGGGCTAACAAATCAACACACTTATCTATAATTAATGTCTTCAAACTTTTGGATTCGATCACATAAATTGTTGATTTAAAACACTTAGACATAATTAAACTCTCTAGCAAAGGACAACTTTTCACCAACTTCCGAATTATGGATTCATTAGTTATCTCTATCCATCCTAAAGAAATACTTTTTAAGGTACAACCAAGATACATAAACTTGTCGACCCTAAAATAACATGACACCAATTTTAAGGACTCCAATGACTTGTATTCGTAAACAAATTGTGGAAGATCAAATCTTCCTATGTACGTACTACTATTATTCACAGGAAGTTGTGCCTCGCTATTTAAACATGAGAAATCAAGTTCAAGAGACTTTGTTTCACGTAAAAGGGCGAGATATATGAAACTCTCAACATTAAATTGGTACATTAGAGGGTCAGAAAAGGTTAGGAAAAAAGATGATATAGAGGGTGAATTTGTTTGAGTTTGAAGCCATCTATACCCAAAGTTTATACAAGCAACTTGTTGAAGTCGTTTAAGGTTTTGCATTTGATCAGGGTCATTAGGGTGTCCATGGTTCCCATTGTTGATAGTTAAGAAATGACGGTCGTTGATTTCGACATTAGTTCGAAAACGCCACAAATTACGCCATTGTTTTGCCAAGATGCTTGTCTTAACAGCATCTTTAAGAGGAAGAAGTGAGAGTATGGTGATGAGAAGAGTTTCTGGGAGTAAAGAAAAATGGTCTTGGTAGGGGGCCATTTTCAAGGCTAGAAAGGATTAATGAAAAAAAAAATGAGTGCTTTTATAAACTATAGCAAATAAGAATAAAGGAAGGGAGGAACATTATATAATGGAATTCAGGATTGATGAAGAAGAAGAAAAAATGTGAACCAATATATAGGAAGACAAGTGAAGGTTGATGAGAATATAGGTTTTGAGGGAGTTGCATGTAAATATATATATAACATGCCGCAAAAAGTGTTTAAAATGGAGTCAAGTTTATTTTGGTGTCGTTTCAGAAAATCTAAATATTAGAATTACAACAATTACACTAGGTTTCTCATTGTATTGTTGGATGCCTTTTTGGATAATACAATGCATACTCATCCTTTGATTTCCTCAATTCGAAGAACTTAAACATCAATATTCCACTGAATTAGAAAAAAACTAAGTATTATCATGACATAGATTTGCCTTTGGTGAGAGGGATTGGAGGCAACCCGAAAAAAGATTATTAAAATTAGTAAGGAAATCATTTTTTTTCTTAACGCATATTGAACAACATGAAGATTAAACAAAAAATTATATTCAAACAAGCCATTTTTTCAAAAGAAAAAACATTGAAGCATACATTATAGTAATAAGTTAGTTAAAACTGAGTTTTAACGAACTTTTAGAAAACTACTAGAGAATTCAAGACTAGTTACTTAAGAGGCGGATCTTGAAGTTGGCGCGAATTTGATTTTGGCTACTTTGAGGAAACAAGAGAACAATAGCCTGACAATTAGTTCTAGTTCGGTCCTATTTAAGTGTCCATTTAGTTACCAAATAGAACCCATTATTGATTTGAGATACTGATAGGTTCCTTCACTAATTATAAATATATGAACTTTATTTGATTTGTTATAGAAGGTGATATTTGTTCTTTTCCGTACTATGTACGACAAAGCACGGACGAGCCACATACTAGAAAACAATTAAAATACCGTTAGGATTGAAGTTTCGGAATTAGTTTAAGAGAACCTACATGCTTAAAAATGTAATATACTGCACTATATTGGAGCTTTTTTTTTTTTTGTAGAATCAAAACAAGTATCGCATTAATTTAGTGAGAATCCTTCAAGATTTTGTCGTTCAAGAATATGTACATTATTGTAAAGAACTTTTATAAAGTCTATATTAAAAAATCTAGATATTTTATCATTATAAATTTGGAATAAGACAAGTAATAAGACGGATATCAAAATTACCACGAATTTAATGTAGGCTAACAAACATATGAAACTTTGTGATTGTTGTGGAAGAAAATGCTTGTTCTATTTCGTATTATGCATACAAAAATCACAAAATAGTTAGCGCGAACGAGTCACTTGCAAAATTTCCTAGGTATTAATCAACGAGAGATTCTACATGCTAGAGATTTGTTTAGCTTTTAGGTCAATGTAATTGTTTATAGAAAATGAAAAAGATTATTATAGTCTTTATTGTGGTTATAGTTGCATATGATTTTGGGCAAAATATCAAAATGAGAAGTGTTATGTATATTTAGGTTCACATGAGAACCACCCTTATGTGCAATGCAAACTACCCTTATGATAAGTGTTGTGCATGTGAATGTTAAGTTTTGATGATGAAAAATAATATAATATGTTATAGTATGAAAGTTTGTGACAGATAATGGTTGAGAAAGGAATAAATAAATGAAGACTGTGAAGAAGTGAAGAATCAAGATTGAAGTTCAAGTTTATATTGAATTCCAAGTTTAGTTACTATACGCAAAATGTAATATGCTAGAACTAGATGATATATTATGTGCCAAATATAGAAATATAAAATTAGGATAATTATTATTTTCTTAGAGTTAAGGAAATAAATAATTATGTTAATTTTATATATCTATATAAAAGGAAAAAGATTTTTGAAAGAAAAAGATTTTCAAAAACAAAAGATTTTCGAAAACAAGTTTTAATAAAAACCGATTTGGAAAAGGATTGTGAAAAACCGATTGATAAAAGAGTTTTGAAGACAAAAGGAGTTTTAATAAAGAAAACAAAGATAAAGAAAAAAAAGGGAAAAATGATTTTGATAACATGATTTATATAAAGGTAATTACTAGTTGATTTTGGAGAATTCTTATCTTATAAGGATTGAAAAGAAAAATCAGTTTTTATGAAAGATAAAATTTGTTTTTAATAAGGAAAAAGTTTTATCCCTTAATTTATGGAGTAAAAGATAAGTATATTTTTCTGAAGGGTTTTCGGTCAGTCAAGAAGCATATAAGAGATTGTAATTAACTCACGTTTTCAGAGAGAAAAAATCGGAGATATTAAGAGCTGAAAACAGTTTCCTAAGGCACAGAGTATAGCACAGAGTTCTAGTCAGGTTAGGAAACTAAAACAACGTTTGTAATTGTCCTCTATTTGCTTGAATAAGAAGCACGCTTTTGAGGATCTTTTCTGTCTGTAATTTCATTATTATAGAGAGTGGCAACACTTAGAGTTAAGTGTTGGGGAGCACTACTAGGGTTAGTAGTGGGGGAATCGAATTGTATCAAGAGTTTGGTATTTTACGATTCAAATAATAAAAGAGTAGTTTGTGTGGACGTAGATCTCAGAGGTGAGATTGAACCACTTTAAATTCATGTGTCTTATTATTTGATTTCATTGTTTTATTATTTAATATAATTGTTTTAGTGTTTGATTAAGTTTCGTTTGAGCAAAAACGTTAATCGGAGATTTTACGAGTGAATAACACAGTGCACGGCACTGTGCCATAAGAGTGTTTTTGCGAAAATCGATTAGATTTGGCCACTCAATTCAACCCCCCCTTCTTGAGTGTCACCTTGAGTTCCAACAAGTGGTATCAGAGCAGGCTATTCTCGAAAGGCTCATCCCTAGAGAATAGAAGTCATGAACATGCAAGATGACTCTCGAGATAGACACACAAAGTGCCCAATTTTTAACGGAAAAGACTATGGATGGTGGAAGGCTAGGATGAGGATCTACATCCAAGGATCGGATTATGAATGCTTGGAAAGTCATAAGAAAAGGATCAATCCTTATCCAAATCAAAGATCTTTGAAGGAAATATGGTCGACAAAGATGAAGATGACTACAATTCAGTCGACTATGCAAAAGCCGAAAAAAACTTCAAAGCTATGAGTATTCTCCAATATAGAATTGGACCTGATGAATACTCAAGGATCTCGGCTTGTACTACAGCAAAAGAAATATGGGACACGCTGGAGTTGGCCCACGAAGGTACGAATGAGGTAAAATAATCTAGAATAGATTTGCTTGTCCAACAATATGAATTGTTTACTATGAATAAGGACGAATCTATTAAAGAGATGTTCACTAGATTTACACTAATCACTAATGAATTACGTTCTCTAGGCAAAACATATACTTCGAAGATTTAGTGAGAAAGGTGTTAAGAAGTTTAACAAATCGATGGCTCCCAAAAATAACCGCTATTCAAGAAGCTAAAGATTTGACTAAACTTTCACTAGAACAACTTATTGGATCATTAATGACTCATGAACTTGTCTTAGATTCTAAAAATAATGAACCAAAAAGTAAAGGTATAGCCTTGAGAACTGAATTGGAAATTGAAAATAGTGATAGTGATGATGATATTGATTTTCTTACTCGAAGATTTAAAAATTTTCTCAAAAAGAACAAAAACAACAATCCTAGAAAAGATGAAAATTTCAAAGGTAAGAGCACAACGTCTAACTTTAAGAAAAGTGCTACTAATTCGGGTTGTTTCAAGTGTGGAGAGTTAAATCACAGGATAAAGGAATGTCCCTTATGGAATGATGAGAAGCCTAAAGAAAAAAGGGATCAAACAAAGAAGGAGTTCAAGAAAGCAATGATTGCTTGCCGTTTGGGGAGATTCGGATTCCGATGAAGAACGATCGGAGGCACAAGTGCCATGAAGAAAAATTATGTCCGAATGCTGTACGGACATCACGAGAGAAGGGCACAGTGCCAGGACGACTCTCACTTGTGTCTAATGGCGAAAAGTTCAAACTACCAAGATGAAACTGAAGACAGTGAGGTAAGTCTTCTTTCTCTGAAACCTTCAATACATCTTCTTTCAAAAAACCAACTTGTTACTTTGCTTGGAAATATCATTGATGATTGTCAAGAAATGAATGATGATTTTTCAATCATGAAAAAGGAAGTAAAAAATTTAACTAAGCAAAAGATTGGGTTGGAATTGGAATATAAGGATTTATTAAAGGACTGTAAAGAACTGATGAAGAAGAGTGATGAACTTGAAAAAATTATTGAAGAGAAAGATACTGAGATAAACGCTCTAAGATACGAAAAGTCTCTTGCTAACGAAATCGTAAATGACACAGTGCCATACACTGTGTTAGAAGCTGAAAAATCGAGTCTTGAAAAGCAAATTGAATCGCTAAATCATGAGTTAGTTGAACTAAAGAATTCAAGACAGAAATCAAGAATTGTTCCACTAATGCTGCCTAGTGATGCTAAGATAAGTGAAGAACTTGATAAAGTTAAGAGAGAATTAGAAATTTCGAGAAAAAGAAATAGTGATCTAAATACTTCTGTTGAATTCTTGGAATCACAATTGACTATTGCTCGAAAAATGTATGAAAAGTGGTCGTATGGTCTAAAAGCTCTCGATTATTTATCTAGTACAACTAGCAATCGAAACAGAATTGGTTTAGGATATACAGACCAGAGGCACAGTGCCAAAAATTTTGAAAGAGACTTTCGTAAAAGAAAATATGTCGATCTACCTGAATATTTGATTTGCAACTTCTGTGGAAAGAATGGACATCTTATGGATAATTGTAATGTCAAGACAAAGAGTGTTGCGAAAAATGTAAAGTATGTAACTCAAATATGGGTTAGAAAAGACTTGTTAGAAGCTCAACGAAAGACAAAGGGACCCAAGCAGATCTGGGTTCCTAAAACTAACAAGTGATCTTTGTGCAGGCAAACGTGAGAGGACGCAGCCTATGGTATCTCGACAATGGCTGCTCAAGACATATGATTAGTGATAAATCTCAATGCCTCTCACTAGTAGCCTACCATGGAGGGTGTGTTACATTTGGCGACAACAAAAAGGGAGAAATATTTGGTATTGACAAACGTCGGCAAATCCCTAACACACTCCATAGAGAATGTGATGTTGGTAAGTGGTTTGAAAAATTTGTTAAGCATATCCCAATTGTGTGATCAAGGTAGTTATGTTGAATTTCATGCATGAATATTTTACAATACAATTTGTGGCTTTGGGATTAATTTCTGGAAATTAGTTCAGTATTATGCTTGTTGTCCTCCTTTAAATATGTTAATTGGAGTAGGAGTGCATGTCTTTGTGAAACACTGTGAGAAAAATTCTACTTGATATAAAAAGGACTCGTAATGGTCTAATGATGCTGTCCTAATGTCATGATCCTAAGTTGCCGAACTAATGA
This sequence comes from Beta corolliflora, assembly GCA_947648045.1. Taxonomy (NCBI): domain Eukaryota; kingdom Viridiplantae; phylum Streptophyta; class Magnoliopsida; order Caryophyllales; family Amaranthaceae; genus Beta; species Beta corolliflora. Next base: position 4,782,279 of record CANSZD010002913.1, read on the forward strand.
GCTATATGATCCTAAGTTGCCGAATTATTGAGCTATGAAATACTAATTCTTTCTCCTATGGCAAGCTTGATCTTTATCCCGATATTCTGATTTTCTATTTATGAGTTTGACATTCGTGCCTCATTATTTCTTTCTTTCATATGTCTCACCTTATAGTCATTTCCCTATTATTATCTTTTCTTCACCCATTGATCCAAAGTTCAACAAGTGCTTTTAATCTTGATTAATGATAATTTATGGGGCAAGAACATCTTGATAAGATGATGGAAGAAAAAGACGCATCAATTAAGGGGGAACATGAAAAGGTTGGAATGAAACACAAATACGTGAAAGAATGAAAGGTACTGATTCACACTGTGTAAGGCACAGTGCCAGGAGATGCATAAAAAGAAAATGAGGTCCGAATTAACTTATTATCTTTGATCTCTTATTGATTGACTCTAGTAATATTGTATGGTCTGCTTTTCCTTCATAAAAAAATAAAAAAATAAAAAAAAAAGGAAAGGAAAAGAAAAGAAAAGAAAAGAAAAGAAAAGTAAGACACTTTTTTTTGATAAGTCCTAGAGTTCAATTCAAATGTGAAGAAAATTATCAAAGTTTTGAAGATCATACATCATTTTGGATTCCAGTATTCCGAAGATTAGTTATATTTGGAAGGGAATAGATTGTTCATCGGCACGTAAAACACACACGGTGCCACGGTGAAGAAAGTTCTATGATGCTATTTGCGGAAGTTGAAAATCTTTAAAGAAAGGTTTAAGCACTTGTTGAGCCAATTGCCATTTCAAATCTTCAAGCTTGCATTACCTTTCTTTATCTTACTTTCTTAGCTATCACCATGATCCTTCATGATTATTTCTTGCTTCATAATTTCGGATTGTGAGTTGGATTATTTTTTGCTTAATGACTTCGGATTGTGAATTGGATTATGACATAGCACCAGCATCCTTAGTATTTATTGCTTGAGCTACTTGCATTATTTTGCTGACTATATATCACTTTGACTCGCGAAACATGTTGATGCTCTCCTTTTTGATAATGTCAAAAGGGGGAAGATGGGTATAATACTTAGACTAATGAATAATTGGTTATCTTGGTTACCATGTTACTTGTGAATGATGTTGAGTTATTTTCCCTTATGTGATTAATGGTGCATATTTTGAGGGGGAAAAAGTGATTACTTAATAATATTATATTGAGTGTTTGTCATCATCAAAAAGGGGGAATTTGTTGTGCATGTGAATGTTAAGTTTTGATGATGAAAAATAATATAATATGTTATAGTATGAAAGTTTGTGACAGATAATGGTTGAGAAAGGAATAAATAAATGAAGACTGTGAAGAAGTGAAGAATCAAGATTGAAGTTCAAGTTTATATTGAATTCCAAGTTTAGTTACTATACGCAAAATGTAATATGCTAGAACTAGATGATATATTATGTGCCAAATATAGAAATATAAAATTAGGATAATAATTATTTTCTTAGAGTTAAGGAAATAAATAATTATGTTAATTTTATATATCTATATAAAAGGAAAAAGATTTTTGAAAGAAAAAGATTTTCAAAAACAAAAGATTTTCGAAAACAAGTTTTAATAAAAACCGATTTGGAAAAGGATTGTGAAAAACCGATTGATAAAAGAGTTTTGAAGACAAAAGGAGTTTTAATAAAGAAAACAAAGATAAAGAAAAAAAGGGAAAAATGATTTTGATAACATGTTTTATATAAAGGTAATTACTAGTTGATTTTGGAGAATTCTTATCTTATAAGGATTGAAAAGAAAAATCAGTTTTTATGAAAGATAAAATTTGTTTTTAATAAGGAAAAAGTTTTATCCCTTAATTTATGGAGTAAAAGATAAGTATATTTTTCTGAAGGGTTTTCGGTCAGTCAAGAAGCATATAAGGGATTGTAATTCAGTTTCATAACTCACGTTTTCAGAGAGAAAAAATCGGAGATATTAAGAGCGAAAACAGGTTTCCTAAGGCACGAGTATAGCACAGAGTTCTAGTCAGGTTAGGAAACTAAAACAACGTTTGTAATTGTCCTCTATTTGCTTGAATAAGAAGCACGCTTTTGAGGATCTTTTCTGTCTGTAATTTCATTATTATAGAGAGTGGCAACACTTAGAGTTAAGTGTTGGGGAGCACTACTAGGGTTAGTAGTGGGGGAATCGAATTGTATCAAGAGTTTGGTATTTTACGATTCAAATAATAAAAGAGTAGTTTGTGTGGACGTAGATCTCAGAGGTGAGATTGAACCACGTTAAATTCATGTGTCTTATTATTTGATTTCATTGTTTCATTATTTGATATAATTGTTTTAGTGTTTGATTAAGTTTCGTTTGAGCAAAAACGTTAATCGGAGATTTTACGAGTGAATAACACAGTGCACGGCACTGTGCCATAAGAGTGTTTTTGCGAAAATCGATTAGATTTGGCCACTCAATTCAACCCCCCCTTCTTGAGTGTCACCTTGAGTTCCAACAATAAGAATCCTTGAGACCATGTAAATTAAACTTTTATGACAACGCCTTTTAATATACTCCTTTCATTCATGTTAACTACTCCTACACGTTGAGAAATTATTTAACTTATGTTAAATCTGCATTGGTAATAAGATTTTTTTATGATAATTTTGATAATAAGAATTGACATTAAATATTATGTTGATACTAAAACAAAACTTAATCTTACCTTGATATAAAGTTGCATTTAATATTGCATTGGTATTGTACAATGCTTCATATTTTGACATGAAAAGTTTTGGCTAAAATGCTTGATAATAATTATATTAACGGAAGGGGGAAATATATACATTCATCTAATGGATAGATTACCTCATAGAGATAGACAATCAATATTTTTTGGTGAGTGGTAGTACACTTAATGTTGATGTCATTTATACGAGATAATTTATCTATTGAGTAGACAAAGTTTTTTCGATTATATATATAGATTGATATTAGTATTTATTATAAAATGAATCCTTCCAGATTTCCTGAGTCAAACATTATTTCAAAATGTGCACTTTGAGATGAAAGATGCAAGAATTAAAGTAAAAGCAATTATTATTTATTACTTGGAGTGCTTTTTCTTTTTGGTGAGATTGTTTTGCAACTAGCACAGTGATAATGTGGATAAAATTTGAAATTAGGTCTTTGTTATCACTTCTACAATGATCAACTAAGTTAGATGGTATCCATTTTGGTAAGATTATATTACTCTAATATAAATATACTCCCTCCGGTCTTTATTAGTTTACTCGTATTCCTTTTTGGGATGTCCCTTATTAGTTTACCCATTTCTTTTGTTTCTATTTTTGGAATGGGACCACTCACTTTCCATCACACATACATTCAACTTTAATATAAAATAATAGTTTTTCTTTCTTTCTATGTCCCACAATATTATTTCTCCTAAAACTCTGTGCAAAAGAAACGGGTAAACTAACAAAGACCGAGGGAGTACTACAAGAAGGTAGATTAAAGCTAAGAACCCTGACAATGTGATTAAAGCTATTCAAATTGATGTTATTAGTAATGTTGTGCTGAACTTAAATGGAATGTTGAAGATCAAAGGTGGCTGCAGCAACTTATTGGCACTATTGGTTGATTTTTGATTGTATAACTTGATGTCTGTTTCTCTTTTGTTTTAGAGTTTGTGTGTAGTTTGGTTGTTGTTATTTTAGGGAGCTAATGGTCTGTATTAGCTTGCCTTTGGTTGTATGGTGTTTTGGTTGGCTCTTTTAGCTCTTTTGGGTATTAATAAAGCTTACATTATTACCAAACAAAAAAAAGAAAGATGATGTAACGTTTGGTAATTAAGTGCTGTATGTGAACGACGTGAGAAAAACTTTGTCCACTCAATTATGATAACCGCTAGAGATGGATATAAATGGATAGTGGAAGTCAACTTAGCAAAATAAATAAATTCGTTCTTTGTTCTTTATATGTAGTGGATGGATTAGATTATTGATAAATCTACTAATCGGGTAAGCTACCCGCTTCAGACAAACAATCAAAAAATTATTAACAATTGAGTTTGATTTCACTAGTTATTAATGTCTATCTCTATTCACTCGTAGGTAGATAACCTATAGGGTATACAAAAAAAAATACTTATTAGGAAGTCCTAATTTACGTAAAATAAAGTGGTTACTTACGTAGCTCCTTGTAGGTTCGTGGAAACTTTCCACTTTTCATAATCAACCCAACAATATTGTGTACTCTTTGAAAAGCAACAATATGTACTTCCTCCGCTCCCAATTAATTGCAACACTTCTAGTTTTGACACTATTCACAATTACTCATATAACTAGCTTTTGTGTTTCATATTATAGTTTGGAAAAATAAAGTCATGTGGGATTTTGTTGGATTCGTCTTAATATGTACTCTATTAATATCTAATTTTTAACAGAACATAACTAAAGATATTAATTGTGTAAATTGTGCACTGGTAAGCGTGAAAACTGAAGTGTTGAAATCAAAATGGGAGCAGAGAAAGTATAACATAACTAATAAAAAAAATACGGTTTTTTCACCAGGTACCCCTGTGGTTTTTCAAAATTCATGGGGTACCCCTGTTTTTAAAAAAATGCACCAGGTACCCTTACTGTTTTAAACAAATGTATGAAATGCCCTTAATTACTAACGGTGTCAAGTTTTCATTAGCTTTATTTACCATTTTTCCATTGTTAATCCCTAAATCCTAATCCCTAAACCCCCTAAACCCTAACTCTAACCCCCTAACCCTAACCCCCCACCACCCCACCACCCCGGCTCCCCCCCCCCACCACCCCAGGCCCCCTCCCCTCCCTCTCCCACCACCCCAGCAACCTCCCCCCCCCCGATCCCCGTATCCCCGCAGCAGAGACCCCTTCCCCACCCCCCCCGCAGCCAGCCCACCCTAACCCACTAACCCCCACCCCCGCAGCCGAGCCACCCTAACCTACTAACCCCCACCCCCGCAGCAGCCCACCCTAACTCACTAACCCCCCACCCCCCGCAACAGACACAATGAGAACCCCTCTCCCCCCCCCGCAAAGACACGCGGACCCCGTATCGGAGGGGGGAAATTCGACGATGGCTGCGTTATAATTCAACGAGTTTAATTCGACGGGGGTGGGGAGGAGGGGGGAAGGGGTCGGGGGGTGGGGGGGGAGGGGGGAATTCGACGGGGGTGGGGAGAGGGAGGGGGGAATTCGACTGGGGTGGGGAGGGGATCTCGACGGGGGTGGGGGGAGGGGGGGATTCGACGGGGTGGGAGAGGAAGGGGGAATCCGACGGGGGTGGGGAGGGGGGAATTCGACGGGGGTGGGGGGGAGGGAGGGGGAATCCGACGGGGGTGGGGAGGGGGGGATTCGACGGGGGTGGGGGGAGGGAGGGGAATTCGACGAGGGTGGGGGGAGGGGGCCGCTGGGGTGGTGGGGGAAGGGGTTGGGGTGGTGGGGGGTTAGGGTTAGTGGGTTAGGGTTAGGGTTAGTGGGTTAGGGTTAGGGTTTAGGGTTTAGGGTTTAAGGGGTTTAGGGTTTAGGGGTTTAGGGTTAGGGGTTAACAATGGCAAAATGGTAAATAAAGCTAACGGAAACTTGACAACGTTAGTAATTAAGGGCATTTCACTAGTAGAATAATTGTTTATTGCTCCGGTGATATTGCTGCGATTTTACTCATACGCAGCAATATATCACGTAAAAAGAAAAGGAAAAATAAAAAATAACCATATTGCTGCGGTTTTGGCCAAAAACCGCAGTAATATGGTTTCAACGGATTTTTTTTGAAATTTTTTGACTATTTTACCAAATATATTGCTGCGGTTTCTGGTAAGAACCGCAGCAATATATTAAAATAATATTAAAAAATATTATTTGAACCTATTGTTGCGGTTCCTATACAAAACCGCAGCAATAGGCTTTTAAAATTATAATAAAAGGGCCCACGTAGAATTGGTGCGTTTATTTCTCTCATTTACCCAGCTAGGGTTTCCTCTCACTCTCTCTCCTCCTCTCTTCCTCTCATCAGTTTCACGCCTCCGCCTCATCTTCTCTCTCTCCTCCCCTCATCTTCTCTCTTCCTCTCAATCATGTCGGTCGACCGTTCGAAATCAACGACTCAATCACGCCGGTCGACCGTTCGAAATTAACGGCGTCGCAAGGTCGCTCGCCAGATTCGCCGTCGACTGTTCGGGTTTTTCGGTTTTTCTTTTTTTTTTGTCTTATTTCGTTTCTCAAATTTCCAAGTTTTTTACTTCTGATTTTTTGTTTTTCGGGTTTTTTTCATTTTTTTCGTCTTCGGGGTTATGGGTCTGGGTTCATTTCTGGGTTCTGGGTATGGGTAATGGGTTATGAATTTGGTTTTTTAACTTTTTTTTTATTTGGGTGGGTGGGTCGAATCTGGGATGTGGGTTGTTTGGGTCGGTGGGGGTTGGTGAGGTGTTTGGATTGGGGGTGGTTTGGGTCGGTGGAGCGCTGGGTTGTTTGAGTTGGGTGGTTTGGGTCGGTGTGGGTGGTGGGGTGTTCGGGTTGGGGTGGTTTGGATCGGTGGTGGTGGTGGGTTGTTTAGTTTAGCTGGTTTGGATCGGTGGGGGTGGTGGGGTGTTTGGGTTGGGTAGTTTGGGTCGGTGGGGGTTAGTGGGGTGTTTGGGTTGGGGGTGGTTTGCACCACTTGCAAAAACTGATTCATTCATGGTTTTTTGGTATATACAGGTGTAGATCCAAAGTTCGGTGCGGTGGCTCGTCCCGGTGGTGGGGGTTCGGCATGGCTGATATGTGTTCAAGATTTTAATTAGGATGTAATTTTAATTAGGATTTGGGTTCATGAATCTTGTTAGAATTTTGTTATAAATTGTAGTATTAGATTTGAATTAGGATGTAATTATAGTATTAAATTCTAGTATTAGATTGTAATTATCTTTATTTTTAATAAAATCCTCATTTGATTAATTACTCGTGGGTCGTTCCTCAACCCTCACTCGTCGCCATCGACTGTAGATCTATTTTCGTATCTTCATTTAAAAAAATTGCCATACAACAATATTCTAGTTATTGGAGTTGATTTAAAATTGCCAGAATTTAAAAAAAAAAAATTGTTTTTTTACCTGTACCTATTACATATTGCTGCGGTTTTTACCCAAAACCGCAGCAATATGTTACTCTATTGCTGCGGTCAAAAACCGCAGTAATAGGTAATTACCTATTGCTGCGCCCTTTATTGCTGCGCGGCCAAAACCGCCGCAATAGGCCATTTAATGACCGCAGCAATAAGTAATTATTCTACTAGTGTTTCGTACATTTGTTTGAAATAGTAAGGGTACCTGGTGGATTTTTTTAAAAACAGGGGTACCCCATGAATTTTGAAAAACCACAGGGGTACCTGGTGAAAAAACCGAAAAAAATATGAATCTAACTTCTTAGAAAGGGTGCGGCTTGGGTGTAACATGTTACACCATAACTTATTATGTAACATGTATAATGACATAGACTCCAACAAAGAATGACATGGACAATACAAATAATGACATGAATCTCATGTCATTTTGTCATTTATCTTATGTCATTTGAATTCTTTTTACAAAAAAGTGGTGGTTTGTGGATTGTTACACTATAAATTATAGTGTAACGAATAGTTACATGCACCCAAGATTTTTTGTCCTAGAAATCATGATTTCTCACGAAAAATACAAAATTTTGCCTTAAAGATTATGAATAAGAAGTTAAAAAGTAGAAATACTAGACTATTAACGACATTAAATAATGTGCAACTCCTTACTTCTATCATAATTTTCTAACTCGATAGTCCATAGTCCATCCCGTCATTCCCTTTTGGTAATTTATTAAATCTTGTTTCAAAATATATGAAAATGCTTAGAATACGAGCTACTAGTTATTGCAAGTCATCTCACATGGTCCCTCTTCTTTCACCAAATGGCATATGCATAATGGTCAACAAAAAAGCTATTACATACTGCTTGTATTAGGATCCTCTTTACTTCCTTTTCTTCTATGTCCTATCTTCAACTTACGACACCTAAGCTAGCAAAAACTAATAATCCTTAAAAGCCGTCTTTTTTTTTCTATTAATGTATTTCCAATTGTTCATCTAACCATCCGTTTTTTTAAGTAAATGAAGATTGAAGAGGATTACGAGTCTTCTTGTTGAGGCAATACATTAAACTATCCATTTTCTTAGGGCTCGTTTGGTTGAGGTTGGGAAGTATAACTTCCCATTAATTTGCATTGCCCATGAAATTTTATTTCCTAGGAAGTACAGTTTTTTGTTTGGTTGAACATGGGAAATTCTATTTCCCATGGGAATTTCCACTTACCTGGCCAGGTAAGTTATTTCCTCCATTTTGTAGGAAATGGAACTTCCAGGAAGTTACATTTAAAATCTTCCTTGCCAACCAAACAACAACACGTATATTTACTTCCTAGGAATTCTAATTTCCCATGCATTTGAAGGTTAACCAAACAAGCTCTTATATTCATATTGTCAGGAAGTGTAGAGCTGTTGTGACTCGCAAGGAGTGGAAGATCTCTATAAGTCATTGCTACATAGAAGGCTAGAAGCCAATCGAGTGGCTGATTAGTTAGCTAACTATGGTGTCTCTTTAAACCAAAAACTAGTCATTCTTGAAGTGGTCCTGAAGGACCTTCATGCTATTTTATTAAAGGACCTAAGTGGGAGTTAGATGGTCACAAGTCATTTCGGCCGGTGTTTGAGATGTTGGATTTCAGTAGTTTAGTTTTTCTCTTACCTTCTTATTTTTCTGGTTCTGTATCTTTGTTTTTGGGGCTGTGCCCCCTCTTAATTTTATCTTCACGAATTAAGATCCCAAATCCCTTGTATTATTAGGGAAACAAAGGCAAAAAGGCGGAGCAGAGCATTCAAACAATTCTCACATAAACTATCTTGTAAAGGAACATACGTAGTATTCATATTTTAGGAAAATACCCGAAAGTTATAATCCCAAGTGAATCAATAACTTGCCAAGTTAAGCTTGACCTAGTGGTTGGAATTGTGCCTTCTAACCTTAAGATTAGGGGGTTAAATTTCCACTAGAGGCACTTTGAGGGTAGGGATTTCCCTTACCCTTCCCCCTACTCTCCTAACTCCCCTCTCTTTTGTTATTTACCAGACTATTTTTTGAAACTTGGAAAGGAGTGCATTTACCATACACATGTGTGCGGTGGTACACCCAATACATTTTTGGATTTTTTGTCCCAAACTACCTTTAACTTTCAAGTTTTTGCGAGAAACTACCTTATAAAAAATTTGTTATCCGAAACTACCTTACTTTTACCATTTTGTTGTTAACAACTACGTAATGTCAGGTTTCAGCGTTGATTTTTTTTTTCAGTTCAAAATTGTGGGAGAAAACAAAGTTACCCTTGTCGAAATTGCTTGAGATTCAAGGAGACTGCGAGGGTGATTGAGAGGGTGATTGTTTCAATTTTAGTTTAAGTGGAAGAGGAATTTATTGGTGGATTGGTGGTACAAAGTGTCAACATAGATATGAGAGAGAGCACAGGGAAATGGGGAAAATAGGGTGTGGAAAATAAAAAAAGTGTTTGAAGAGGTCAAGCGATATTACGTGACATTAAAAAAACTGAAAAAAGGGTCAAACGCCGAAAACCGACATAGGGTAGCTGTCAACAACAAAATGGTAAAAGTAAGGTAGGTTAGGCCAACAAATTTTTTATAAGGTAATTTCTCGCAAAAACTTGAAAGTTAAAGGTAGTTTGGGACAAAAAATCCTACATTTTTTTTTTATTATTTCTTAGTTTTGCCCTTTTTTGCTCATTCGAATTCCAATGATGAGCAAGACAATAGATTTGGGGTACCAAACTCAAATAGTCAAAACTCCCGGTACATACGATGTATATTGTATAATGAACATGGTTCCAACTCATAATGATCCATAAAAATCAAAACGCGAAGAATCCTCCGAGCATTCAATGCGCTGGACTGCACAATAATAACTTTCATTCGATCAAAATGGGACTAGAATTCTCTCATGGCAATCTAATAACAAGCCAGAGTACAAGGAACAACTTCCAAATTAGAAGGCCACAATATATTAAAAGCTAGATAAGAACTAACACTAACCTATTCAATAACTACAGGAGACAACAAAAGCAAGGCTGTAAATAATCTAAGTTACAAAGATGAACGTCCTCTCTCAGAATGACTCCAAGGAGCGACTGGTAACATGGGCCAATTCTTGGGCACAATTCTGCAACAGATATTTGCAGGATGAAGAATCCACAATAATTCTTGTAATCGGCAGTCAACTCGGACTCTAAGAGCTGAGGCAGATTAGGTATTGGAGTTTTCATGTAGTAGCACGTATTCTCGACTGCAGAAATGCAGATATTGAATCATGAAACAAACATTTCCCCGGGAAGTCCATAACATTGAGATGAGAGAGGGATGATGCAGGGGACTACTGGAAATGGTTGCTCTTAAAACAAAAATTACAGAATGATGGAAGCTTACCTGCTATTGCCAAATCTTATGGTATCCTTCTCAAAGAGCTCATAATAACGCTGTGGTTCAATAGCATTGTCCTGTGAATGCAACACATGGAGTCAAGCCATCTAGCAAACATTGTCATGTCAGTTCAATACCAAACGGTATGGAAAGACTGGCTTACATTAACGAAGGTCTTATTTGTGCTTCCAAGGTCCATCAAGTATGGCCTATCACATAAAAAAGTTCAATCTTAAAAAGCCAATTTTCATATACTTTCACTCTATTGATAGGTACAAAACAATAATTCTGAAGTTCAACTCCTTCCACTATTTCAAAAAAATTAGGCCATACTCATTTTCATACTATGTTTGAGCAGATAAAATTACGTTCTCCAAATTATCAATCAGCATATGTCCTATAATTACAATGAATTTTTTCTTCAAAAATGGAACTATCAAGCATTTGATCAAAAAGTTGACGCTGCTTTCTGGAGACATACTTCATCAGATTAATGCATGGTTCAGCTACAGAAATGACAAAACAGAGGAACAAACTAGAAAGGAAATCATATGGGGAAATTGCAAAAATTTCTGAAAACATTGCAATAAATGAAAAGTAGCGTGTTATTTTTGGAGAGTCTTACAACAAAGTGATTAAAACTTCAAGGACAAGGGTAGATGAGATACGTGCTTTACCTTACTTCCTTTGACATCATCCCATCAGGTTTCTCTTTTTCCACTTGCCTGCCCAAAAGTAGAATTTGTCATAGAGAGTTATCAACCAATAAGTAGGGAAAAAAGCTCCTCGTAACAAACTCACCGATATTGAAGGACTGCATGTTGTTTGCTACAAGATGGATGATCTGTAGGGATATCAGCTACCCTTCTCTCTCTTCCAAATAGGTAACAACTCTGACGATGCACGTAAAGTGGTTCTGTAAAATAAAAAAGACGTACACAAGGACCCAATATTACAGAAATGAAGCATTGGTTTATATGGTGAACCACTTAACAAACATAGGAACTCATGCCGGAATGAGAGAATGATGAAGAGCTTTTCAAAAGTCTTAGTAGAATTTACTGCCGCAAAGCACATATCAGCAACGAATTCAAACCAGGAAAAGACGCTAGCAGATCCTAACATAGCCTTATACTTCAGTTTTTCTGGCCTCATTTAGTTTTCATTCTCAAAACATAGCTCTTTTCACCAGTTCACTTTATAAGCTACCAGGAATCTAACACAGCCTGTTCTCACATACATGTATATGTGCCAGGTCATCATTCCAAGCATGTTTCCTTCACCAATACTACATTCTATTCCTACCTAAGTATTTCACTTCTGAAATATGTTTAAACAACCAAATAAATTGGGAAGGGATCACAAAGTAGGGAAACTCACTACATCTCCGAACAAGAAAAAGGGATCATTCAAAAAATAGCAAACCCCTTAAAGTGGGCTAAGAGAAAAAAAATTATACGGATCCGTCTAATATTGACACAGCTACATTTCAAGTAATACAGGGAATGAGGGAATCCAGAATAGACTTGTCACAAATACAGACACTTTTTTTTCTAAATAACTCGGGCATACCAGGCTTCTTTCAAGAACGGGACATAGTCAGGTTTAATTAGGTCTCGGATCTACCTCAGGTCGGATACAACTTTGAGACGGGAGCCTAGTTGTTGATTCAAAACGGCCTTCGGGTGCTCCTTGGGTCAGGTGCAGTTTGAGTCCTGATTTTTTGGGTCAGGGGGATGGAGCTTCCAAGCTCAATCTTTTGGGTTCCAAACAGGGTGGGCCCTCCTCGGGTTTGGGTCTGGTTAGTGTTTTATAGCTCTAATCCTAATCCATTAGGAATCTTTTTTGGATTAAGGCTTTGATATTGTTGGTGTTGTTACAATGGAGTCACATTTTAAAAGACCTGACATAAAGGGTGAAAGTAAGAACACATATGAAACAGATCGGATTGCGACAAGCACATAAGATAGCTAGACCACATTAACCTCTAACAAAGATAGAATAGCCTGAAGAGCACTTTCTAACCTACCATTTAACACTTCACCACCCTTGAAAACATACAAGCGCCATCTTACATTAGGTTGCCGAGCATCAGGTGGTTCAGTGAAAAGAAGAGTAATACCTGCCAGAATAATCATGTTATTATAAATAAAGTTGGAAGTTAAGCAGTAGGTGCTTTGCTGAAGATAAGAAGTTCGAGTAAAAGAGATCATTAGGAGGTTCAGTAAATGCAGAGTAACAACTGCACAGTACATCATTCATCAGCTGATAAGAAAATTGAAGTTAAGCTATAGGTGCCTTGCTGAGGAAAAGAAGTTTGAATAAGAAAAATATATTGGCAGACACTGACCAGAAAAGGCTTAACTCATAGTTTCACAATAAAGGTTTCATATATACCTCATCGTGTCACGCACATGCTGACATGCACATCTCCTGTCTTTTAAAGTACAAATATGATAATAGGATGTTAATAACTCTGCTTCTCAAAACCAAAAGCACTTGATTTCCTTCTAATAGGCTGTCAAAATCCTTGATTTACTCATTTTCCACATGTTAAGTATTTAAGTCCTGGTCCACTGCTCCCCCTGGTATAGGAACATGCCAAACCAAGACCTTTCTAGATAAAATCCACAAATCCAAATGTTGGTGAATTCCCTTTTCTAAAGTATCTACTCCAGCCCTGAATTTACTAAGAGTATATGTTTTGTTTTGTTATCAGCAGCCAAACTAATTATTATAAGTTTAGTGTAACTAGCGGCAGATGCTAGAACATTCAATGAATCTCCTAACCCTTTATAACCTCCATGAGCAAGTGTTTTGGATCTGTGGACCAAATTATTAATGTGCCCCTATGGACATAGCAAAGAAGGCAACATAGAATGCAACTGCCACCATGATGCATTGCTCTGTAGCTCATCAATGGTGCTAACATGTTTAATGAATCTGCTAACTCTATATATCCTCCAAGTGTTTTGATTCAGTGGACTAAATAAGTAATGTGCAAACTACGGACATTGGAAAGAGGTCTGCATAGGATCCCACTATGGACTAAATCATTGATGACTGCATATAGGAAAACCTTAAATTTATCAAGATCCAATTTACTTAATAACTGATACAGTATGTTCCAATTGTATTAAACACAGCTCTAAAATGTTAAATCAAAGTTTTCACATAAAATCCACTTCCCTAATTCCTCCCCTAAAAGAATACAGAATTGTGGTACTCAAATTAATTTGAAAGAAAATTTTGCTCCACTAAAAGGTGATAAAATCATACTATCAACTAAAAAAAGACAATGCATCAATTTTGGGAGATTCCTGATGGGCTAAGATGTACACAATCATCTCTTGAACTTCAGAAAGAGACACGGAGAAACCATGTTCAAATGTGGAAATTCCATATCATTTTCTGTTGTCATTCTTCTAAATCATTATTTCTATTAATCCTTCGAAACCTCTTCATTGATGTCTGACTATCAGGATTTCATTTTTCAACAAAACAAACTATGTCATGAATGGTGATATACTATCTACAAGGCTTATAAGATTTTCTGTTCTGTGCCAATTCTTAAGGACATGGAGAGTAATGGGTAACAAACATTTCACAGAGGACAGACACCAAAGAAAGGGATTGACAATTACCTCTTACTCGATTGGTTTCTTCAGCAAGCTTTCCTGATAGTGCAAACGAAGGTTTTTGCTGAATACAACATTAAATTATAACACTGAATAAGCAAATCTAAACAAATAATCATAAAGCTTAATACTAATAAGATTAAATACCAGGTTCTCTGCATCAAGTATCCGAAAGGAACTTTCAGTATATAACCAAACAGGGGAGATAATCCATGAAGAGAATAAAGCATATAAAAATCAAAGTCTGTGCTAAGTACACCTTTTGCTTTGTTTCCAACGCCTGCTCAGTGGCTTCCATCATTGCTAGGGAATCACTAGCATCATCTCTGCTCAAGCAAAAAAGGGGAAGAAAAGGTAAAGGAAAGGAATAAAAATTGGTACCAAAAAAGGATAGGAGCTTTTTTTTGGGGGGGGGGGTTGATTTAAATTAACTCTAATTAAAATACTCACAGGTGTGCAGCTCCTCCGGATGCTTCATCCTGTAATAAAAATCAAAAGAATTTCAGATATAGAGCAAAGCATCACTAACAACTTCCACGAATAAATATGTTTAAAACGATGCAGCTTTATCAGCAAAGTGGGAGCTAAAAGGATGACCCACACAACTACCTTCCCAACCATCCAAGTGAGTAAGGACACAAAATGACCAACACAACCAAAACAACAAAAGGACCTAAAAGAATCTGCTATGATATATCTTCATCCGAGAGATACTTCATTATCTGCAATAGAATTTAAAAGTCATGATACATTCAGTTAATCTACTCAGCCCGTGACAACGATCTTAGGTAGCAGTTGCATTCATGGAATAGTTGTAGTAGATTTCCTCCGGGTTTTTTTTACTTACAACGTTTCCCACTTTTGGCAATTCTCTATTACTTGCAACGTTTCTATTTTTAACAATATGTTCTCTCTTTCTCTCTCCTAGCACATGGGATTCTCTTTTTATCTCTATCTATCTCTCTCCTCTCCTTGATCCTTGTGCAAACCCAAACGTTGCAAGCAAAAAAAAACGGATGAAGTATTATTTATTTTGAATGGTAATCTATACAACCCGTTTTGTAGGGGGTAATAAATGGCCATTAACGATAGTAGTTTTAGTGTTTGTAAAGGCAGTCTTATGTCATGACCGTGATAATGCTTGTCTACCCAAAACATGTCTATTCTTAGAAAAAAATTCATCACCATCTCTTCTGTTAAAAAGCTCATTCCAGTATCCATGGTAATGAAAATCCATCCCCAAACACGAATTGAGTGGTAATCGAAATTTATGAACCTGAAATACGTGTTTAGGGATGAACTTTCATTACCATAAATATTGACATGAGAAATTTCTAGCAAATTTATAATAATATTCATTTTTATTAGCAACTTCAATTATTGTGTGCCAAACGAGTCGTAAATTTAATACTTAATTCTACTACCGGGCACCATTAGATATTATATTTCCTCCTTTCTTATAGTTTCAACACTTTCCTATTTTGGATGTTTCAAAATAGTTACAACATATTTTTCCTGGCATATATTCTCTCTCTCTTTCCTCAATCACATGGGAACCAATTTCGTCTCTTTCTCTCTTATGTATCAAATAGGCCTCCTAAGATATCGTTGATAAGTCATATTTATATATAGTGTTAAGGTGCATTTAGGATGCATTTTAGAGCATTTAGATTCATATTTAGGTTCAGCATTGCATCATATTCTTAAGTTATGTTATTCTACTCCTATTCGGTATGTTTTCTTGTTTTTGATGAATTTCAGGTAATGAGAACATATTTAGAGTATATTTAGCTGAGCTTGAGGATTAGGAGCACTTGGAAAGAAGCTACGATGCATAAGGATCATATGGATATGTCATAGTACGAGTTTGAGCGAAAACGAAGCGGAAAATCATTAGAAGAAATATGAAAAAGGAGTCATGTATACTCTTCTGATCATAACTTTTTACGTGCTTCTTAGAATCAAGAAATTCCAGTTGGGTTGGAAACTAGACTTGAAGGGCTTTCCAACGATAGGTCACACGCCCCAAATGGACTTCTGGTTTAAGAGATACAGGCTTCGCAAGTTGACGCAAAAATCGTAGTTTTCCCGCCCGGTCGACCGGGCGGTTTTGCTGCACGGCGAGACAAAATTTTCTTCGGACTCCAAGGCATGTTTGCCCTGGTCAATCGGGCGAAAGTGGATCCAAAAGTGCTTGCGCGCCCGACCAAGGCGCTCTGCCCGGTTGACCGGCGGAATTTCCTTTTTGTCGTAGTTTCGTAACAACGTCGCCCGACCGGGCGGTTTTGCCCGGTCGACCGGGCGGTTTTTCCGGAAGGTTAATTTTTGCCTTTTTTTAGCCGGTTTTGTAAAAACTATAAATAGGGCTTTAGTAATTTCGATTAGGGGATCGGATTTTTTCTGCGTTTTTAGTTTAGTTTTCTTCTTTTCTCTCTCTTTAGTTTAAACCCTAGTTTTTCATGTTCTTCATTAATTCATGAGTTTCATTAGTTTCTTTCCTTGATAACTTTAATTATGTTCTCCTTGGTAGATGTAGTTTTTATTCTTTGTTTCATGATTGAGTAGTCTTATTTTCTAGGGTTTGGGAATCCATGTTTATATAATATGATTATTGATTGATATTTATTCATGGTTTGATTAGTTATTGATTTCTCTAATTGATTAGTGTTTTTATTGTTAATCTTACAATCTGATCAATTGTGTGATTAAATATTGCTAATATCGAGTCATAGATCGAGAGATAGTACTCTTTAGAGGCTTGCCTACAATTAGCAAATCTGATTATGTTGAGCGACCGTACTAGCATATGTTGATTTGAGAGCGTTAAGGCCCGACCGTAGGATTAACATGTGCTCTAGATATCTGATTAATTGAACTATTGATGATATTTTGATAGATTATAAGTATGAACATGGTGAACCATTGCCCTAGATCTTTTTACTTTGATTTTCGTAGTTTGATTAGTTTAGAACTTTATTTCAATATTCCTGATTTTGTTTAGTTTCTCCATACCTTATAAGCTAGATTAGAACGACCATCTCTCTGTGGATTTGACCCTACTTACCCTACTACATTGTTAGAAGGTTTTGCAGGAATTATTTTTGACAGGTGCACGACAACCTATCAATCGTCCACCAAGGAAGTATTATTTCTGACTATTTTGAGAAGTGGTGGTGTGGGAATAAGGGAGAAGATCTAGGAATTTGCAATAGCACACATACATCACGCACTTTCGGTTTTGAACTATCAAACATTTATTTCAATTCTAAAATCTCAGTTTCATCAATTCTCAAACATGGACTTCGATCCTAGTCTAAATTGTGAAATCAACCACATTAATATAGACATCGTTGTTCTCTTCTCATATGGCAAGCAATAAGCCTATCATCACATGTTAAGAGAGAGTGCCTTTAGACAGCAATGCAATACAAACAGTTGAGTATAGAGCCATAGACATATGTGATAAGCATATACAAAAATAATAGGGTGATTATGTAGGTAGCACATGAATAGTTATGATTGCCAACTCCAATCAACAATTACCCACAGGCCACATGAGAATTCTCCCCAACCAATTAACGATTGTAACAGAATATAAGTGGGCCAAAGGGCATCTCATATGAATGGATACAAGGTCAATGTTATTAACAACTTCATATTGTTTTTAAGTAGAATAAAATAAAAAGAAAACATGATCAGACATTTAGCCGAAAAGTAAAAACAAAGTAAGGGTTTGGATATCACCAGACACCTCATCACGGGCTCTGGAGCGAGAAGCCGGTGGAGGTGATCGTGAATGGTGTCGACCGCGGTGGTGATGATGGTCTGATGGTGACTCAGATCGACGGTGTCTTGGTCTAGAAGATGCACCACCTGCGCCATCTCCATCTCTGGGTTTTCCTCTATCTCTTTCTTTTTCGGACTTCCTCTCTCTCTTATCCTTTGAAACTTCCTTCTCAGAATCCCTTTCCTTATGGCTCCTCTCATTTTTAGACTTATCACTTCCCTTTCTATGTTTTCTCTCATGTTCCCTCTCTGGAGCTTCCTCATCATAATCAGCCTGAGCTCTCCTTAACCGTTTAGTCCTAGGTGATGGAGACCTTGGCACAGGAGAGCTCGAGTTATCTCGTTTCGGTGACTTAACTCGGCCTGAATGCCTCTCCCTCGCTGCAGAACCACCCCTATCCCTATGAGAGCTTTTATGACGAGCTGGGGATCTTTCTCTACGTGATGGGCTCCGACTACGAGGCAATATTGCAGCAGGTGATCTTCCTCTTCTGTGAGGCTCACCATGATCTCTCTCCGGGGAGATGGACCGCCGGGACGAATGGCGCCCTTTTGGAGATCTCCGAGCCACTGAAGGACTCATCTACACACCCATAACGAAATTTACCAAAATGTGGGATAATTCACAAAGTTGATTGATTGCAAACATAATTCCCAAAAAACATTCAAACAGCTTGCAGCGATATTATTTTATTTGCAACAAAGTGGATTACACGAAAAGTGAAGAATTTCAATAAACAAAGTATAATCATTAGCTAATTCCATTTAAACTATTCAACTGAACCCCATTAGCTAAATTTGTTTAGCTTACCAGTGAAGAAAATGAAAGAAAAAAATCAACAAATGAATTCTGAATTCTGAATTCTTACTCAAATAAGTGTATGCAACAAGTTTTTTCATCATAAAATTTGTAGCAAAATTAGTCCTAAACGAACCTTGTAAATTTTGGAAGATCAAAGTTTCCAATCTCGTCGAAAGAAGATGAACTTGCCTTCAATCTTTTGTTTATTGTCGCTCACTGTTTTTATCTGCTCCTCAAGTCCAGGAAATGGTAATTTGATGCTGGGAAAACAGAAATTGTGTGTGGTGAATTGTCAATTTGTTAGATAGAAAACTATGGAATCGAATAATCGATGAATGTTTAGAGAGATGTAAATTAAACTCGAGGGTTAGGGTTAGAAATTACTTTTTTTCTTCATCCTTCCCTCTGTTACAAAATGGTTTTTTTTACGAAAAAAGGATAATCTAAGCGAAATTTGTCATACGCACCTTTTGTATATCACATCTTGCGAAAAACACCTTTTACAAAATTTCTGGCAACCTAGATCTTAAATATTTCATCCGTTCCAAATTAATTGTGACATTTTTATTTTAGGAAGTTTTAAATTAGATGTTACACTTTCATTTTGGGTAATAACTTCTCTCTATCTCTCTCTTATCACATAAGACCCTTTTGTTTTCTTTCTCTATCTCTCTCCTCTCTAAAAATTGCCTCAGAGTCTGATTTTAAAAGTCTCACAACTAATTTGGAACGGATGAATTATAAAAATTAGGGTTTTTCAGCGGAATTTTTTAGGAGGAGAGTGAAAAATAAGACATAGATAGCGTGGATTGAGGAGAGAAAAGTGAAATTCTAGGGATTTTGGGGGTGATTGATGATGATGAAGACGGAGAAAAGGAATTTATGTTTTCAGTTGATGAGTTGAAATTGTACACAGGTGGGTTGACGAGGCAAGACACATAAGAGGGGAATGGGTCGAGTGAGATAAAGAGGTGAGAGGTTGATTTCGAGGGTGGGAAGGACTGGTGGCAGAGCATTTTCGGGGGTGGTTTTGGGGGTGGGGGGTTGGTGGAAGGGGTGGGGTGGAGGGTTAGGGTTTTTTTAATGGATAATTGCTAATCGAAAGGAAACAAGAGTCAACAAATAATTTTTCGACCTGTCAATCAGGTAACCGATTAAAACTGGCCCAATTTGGGATGACATGGTCATAGGTGGGATTATACTCAGATTATCAAACGGCGAGACTATTATGAGAAGACCGGCCAAACGTGGGATTATTCCTATCAATTCTTCGAAAATAATATCAATAGAGTAGTTTGGTTAAAACTTTGGGGCTGTTGAAGACTTTAATCAACTTTCATCTACAACATGTACTATCGTTTGTGAATGTTTTAGTGAAGTAACCTAACCAAGTACTTGATCATGACCATACTCGATTGGACATGCAAATTGTTCACCCAAATCCAACCTGGTCCATCATCAACTAAAATCGAATTGACCAGACAATCCCAACTTTAAACCCACACTCGGGCCATGATAACACAAAATATGATTAAAATAGATTGACCTTTATTCTAACTTGATTTGACTCGTATTTGTTTATCACCTGCTTTTAACATTACTGGGCTCAGCTCGTATTTGTTTATCCCACTTGCTTCTAACATAACCGAAATTCAACCCGCCTTAATTTCAAACCAAACTAAACCAATATAAGGCTTGTTATTGAAACAAACACAATCCAAATTTAACCTAGACTTATCAATATAACTCTGTTTCCTTTTTAATATAAGCCATATTTCAACAGGCGTGTTAAAGAAGTTAAAGTTTAATTCAGATATCTGTGCAAGTTGTTCAAATTATTGTTAAATCGTGATTATGTATTTTTTAAAATTATGATTATTGTTATATACTCCTACTATTATTGTGGTTATCATTACTATCACAATTATTTATTACTATTAGTCTATTAACAATCATGTCATAGTTATTGTTCTTATTACTCACTTTCATTCTCGTTATCTTCAATATATCTATTGCTAATAAGATTAGTTGAAACTATTATTCCTATTTCTTTTGCCGTATATATATATATATATATATATATATATATATATATATATATATATATATATATATATATATATATATATATATTGATTCGATAATTAATTGACCTGCTTTTAACATTAGTGGGCTCGTATTTGTTTATCCCACTTGCTTCTAACATGACCGAAATTCAACCCGTCCTAATTTCAAACCAAAGCAAACCAATATACAATAGGCTTGTTATTGAAATAAACACAATCCATTTTACCTAGACTTATTAATATAACTCCATTTCCTTTTTTAATATAAGCCATATTTCAATAGGCATGTTAAAGAAGCTAAAGTTTAATTCAGATATCTGTGCAAGTTGTTCAAATTATTGTTAAATCGTGATTATGTATTTTTTTTAATTATGATTATTATTATATACTCCTACTATTATTGTGGTTATCATTACTATCACAATTATTTATTACTATTAGTCTTTTAACATTCCTGTCATAGTTATTGTTCTTATTACTCATTTTCATTCTCGTTATCTGTTAACTCGGAAGGAACTACAAGAGGGGGGGTGAATTGTAGTGTGGAACTTATTGCCAAATAATGCGGAATTTAAAACATAAGCAATAAGGAACTCAAAGTGCAAGAGAGATTTTTACGTGGAAACTTCTTGTCCCAATACAAGAAGAAAAACCACGACCTCCTTAGGATTTAAACTCCTCACTATAATAGGGAACCTCCTCTGTTACAACCTATTACATGCGCAAGTTCCACTCAGAACTCCAACTCTCTCACAAGTTCCACTAGGAACTTTAGCTCTCTAGACTTAACTCCAAGTCCCTTAAGAGTTCCCACAACTCTTTACAACAGGTTTACTCAAACCCTTTACCCCTGGATAGACTTCACCCCAAGTCTACACAGAAACAATAAGAACTTACCCAAGTTCCTCACTCGAACTTGATACAAAAATTCACTCAAACCCTTTACCAAGTTCCCATTACAAGAGTTCACTCAAACCCTTTAACCCCAAACTCAAATACATACGCTTGATAATTTGGATTAACTCTAGTATATAGAAACTGAATAACTGTAAAGGAACATGGCACTCGTAGTAACTTGGAACTCACGAAGAACCGACTCAAAACAAGGAATAGAAAATATAATTCTTACTGTAACTTTATTCCTTAAGCCAGACCTTATGGAATGACATAAGTCAGACACTATGGAAAGACACCAGTCAGACAATTTGAAACTTAATTGAACTTGTATATTTATAGCAGTCATTTAGAATGAACGTGAGATTAATCATGTGTTAGTGGGTAAACCATTTTCCCATGATGTTCCTCAACTAGAGGACCACGTTCCATGATCTTCCACTAACACCACGTTCATTTTGAACGTGTACAGTAAACGTGGTTTATATAATCTTGGAAAATAAGTAAACTATTGAACGTGTACTTGAAAATTAATTTATTAATTAAAACTGAAAACAAAAATATCTTTTATTTTATTAAAAGATTTTTCACAAATTAAATCCCTTATTTTAGTTGACCGAAAATATAAAAGATAAAATATTTACTTTAAAAAACAATATCTTTTCTAAAACAGAAAATCTAAATAAAATCTTTTCCTAAACTAACTTCCTAATTAATAGGATCTGAGTCTAACTAACTAAGAAAACAAAAAAGACTTACTCTTTAAACTATCACACTACACGGTCAGTTTATAGAATTACTTTGTTGTTCCTAAGACTGAATACGTGAGTTCCAGTTCGTACAGGAACTCGCGTCTACAAGTTCCTGCACTCAAAAACTCATTGAACGTAATATAAATCTAGGTTTTAATTTCCAAAAACTGATAAGATAGAATTAAATAAATTAAAATCAGAATCCTAAAGTAAAACTGATTTTATTTAAAACTTATCTTTTTTATTTAAAAACTAAATCTTATCCTAAAACAACTAATGCATATTATCTAAAAATAATTAATCAAGTAGAGATTTATTAAGAAACAAACTCTGAATAAATCCTACATATTAAGATAATAATATGCAACAACTTACTGACTCTTAAATACTTTTGACTCTAAGTTCCACGAGTTCCTTTTGACCTTACGAGTTCCTTTTGACTTTGTTCCATTACCTTTCATGTTTCAACATACTTACATGAATCCTAGAAAGTAAACTCATACTTCCCGTCTTCATGCCCCATGCCGCTCCAACTCGAGAACCGCATGCAATAGCTCCACCTCGGAACTTCAACGTGCTAGTTCCTTTAAGGAACTTCGCACCTATAGCTCCCTGCCAGAACCGCTTGTTTCAACTATGAAACTTCGAGAACCGCTCCCACTCGAAACTGCTCCCACTCGGGAACCGCTCCCACTCGAGAATCGCATATTCAATGTTCCTCTTAGGATATACCTAGGAATCGCTCGTTTGTGTTCCTTCTAGGAACTCTTCTAGGAACTTTGTTTGTGCTTGCTTCTATAACATTTTTCTTGAACTCTTCATGCTTGGTTCCATCTTAGGAACTTACATAAAATCTAGCAGCACATCTGTATAATCAAATTTCTTCTCTCTTTGGATTTCTTCCTCAGGAACTTCACTTATTGGATTTCTTCTAGGAACTCTTCATGATGTGATATATTTAACCTTTCATGACTTGTTCTATGGTAACGTAATATGCACATTTCAAACACACATGTTAGTTAGATAATCATCATTTGTTTACAATCATCAAAACACTACATGACTCAACATTATCTTCAATATATCTATTGCTAATAAGATTAGTTGAAACTATTATTCCTATTTCTTTTGCTATTAGTCTATTACCTTTGTTTTATTTCTTATTTGGTATATGTTGGTTCTCTTTTCACCCTACTTTGCTCCACCATTCGTACCCATTTAATTTAGCATTCTCTCGTTGTCACAACCACATTCTTATTTAACTAAACCTAAAGTTGTGAATATGACATTAATTTTCTCACTGATATATGGTAAAAAAAATCATCATACGAGATCTTGTTAGAATATTCATCAATATGAAATATTCAAAAGAATATATTATTTTTATTTTTATATAATCCCGATAAAGATAATGATAGTTAAGGTTTGATTTTATGAAAAAACAACCTTTAAAAACAAAACAAAAAGAAAAGAAAGAATATTACACAATTTATTTCATTTCTAATCAAATACCAAAACTCCAATTGAAATTAACCCGTAATGTATTTTTTTACGGAATGCCGCCTCTTCTCTCCCTTCTTTCCCTTTCTCTCCTAAACCCTAGCCTCCATTAGTGAATCTCAAAGGGGCTTCCATTGATATTATCGGTGGATAACCCCACTTTAATTTTAATTTTCCTTTGTTGTTTAACTTTGTTTATGTTCTTTCTTGTTTGAATAATACTTCCTCCTTTAAAGAGAGGATTGTTTCTCTCTTGAAAGAAAGAGTTTTTTCTCTTCTCCTTGGGAGAAACTTTGGTTTACTCTTTTGTTTCTAGATGAATTATCGTAATTTTGGTTCGTTGATGAAGAATTATGCGGTGTCGAAGCAGATTTCAGATCTACAATTACAATCAATGGTATCAGATTCAATTCTATTTCAAAACTACAGAATATCGAAAGACCCCCTCGTTGAAGGCTGTATCAAACAGCGATGTGGAAGAGGGTATGCAGAATTGTTAGATCTACTACACAACGATCGTGGTTTTGCAAATTCTGAATTTTATTTGTTCAAAATTGTTATGTATTTGTTATTTCTGATTTTTATTGTAAATGTCATATGACTCTTTTATTAATGAATTAATTTTACTTTAAAAAAATGTATTTTTTACGGAAAAAAATGCTTATCATAAAACTATATGATCATTCATTTATAGAAAAGAAAATCGACCATTCTTCGTTAATGGAATCGTCTCAATTCAATTATGGATATAAATCATGTCAAATCAGGAAACAAATATTTATAATCCAAACATACACTCTTACGATTTACAATAACCTTCCTTTTTAGACACACTCAAATACGTGTCTAATATTTCCTCCCTAAAAATATTATGTAAAACATAAGCATCAAAATGTAAAATATTTTTTTAAAGTATTTTAATAACAAAATTACAAGTCATTTTTTAACCACCAAACTAATAGCGGTTACAAAATGTCAATGCCAAACAATATATTCAACACAGTGGTTGGTGTGTATAAATAACAAAGGGTTAACATTTATGTGCCCTTATTTCAGAAAATCCTGTCTTCGTCTGTTACATTACACACTCTCTCTCTCTCCAAAATATTGTCTGTGATGGCCTTGACAACAAGCACAGCAACTCTAACAACCAAAACCTCATCTCTCCCAAAACCCTACCAACCCACCACCACATTCAATCTCTCTCCTCATTTCCCTTTCAAATCCCTAAAATTTCCCCCAATTCGACATTCAATTTGCTGTGTTATGGCCCCAGATATGCCTTCTAAGGCTGAGGACAGAGATTTGAGCGTCCTTCAACGACCTGATTCTTTCGGAAGATTTGGTAAATATGGCGGAAAGTATGTTCCTGAAACCCTAATGTACGCTCTTTCCGAGCTCGAATCCGCTTTCCGCTCTTTATCCAAAGATGACGATTTTCAGGTTTTTAATTCATCTTACTTCTTGTCAATTTTTTAATTTGGTGAAATTAATTGGTTTGATTATGATGAAATGTTGCCAATCTTTTTTCTGTTTGATTGAAAAATTGTTATGAATTCACCAACTTTTTTTTTGTCATTCATTAATGAAATCCCTAGTTTTTTTGTTCAAGTTGTCGATTCATTGTTAAGAATGAGGGGTGGTGCTTTTTTTTTGCTCAAAAAAATGTCTTTTTTAGAAAATTTTATTGGTTTAAAAATAGAAACAGAGAAATTGATGATGTGATGGCATTAATTTTGGAGTGATTTGGGAATTAGATTTGAAAGCAATCCTCAATATAATGTTCTATCTATACAAATATATTAAAAGTCGTGCCTAAGGAAGTCTATGTGCCACGTGGCACTCTCTACAAACTTCTAGTGCAAATGCCTTATGTCCATGTATACTCCTCAATAATTTTTTTTGTAATTGTAAGGTCTCGAACACGTGATCTTTAAAATGAAAAGTAAGAGCTTAACCATCAATACATTATGATTTTATTGTCTAATGTTTGAAATATAATATGATAAAGTCTTATAATAAATATAATTGACTAAAAAGACTTAAACAAGTATATACATCTCTAACACTCTTATTATTTAACTAACAAAAGACTATTGATGTCATATTCTCTTACCACAATTCCTTTTAAGCTATTATTTTCAAACTTAAACCTTTCAGATTTTTTTACTTATCACGCCACGACGTAAACTTTTCAATTTTTAATGGACAAAAAATACGAAAAGTGGCAAAATAAAATAAGAAATTTAAGAATAATAACATATTTGTTTATTGTAACTGACCCGAGGCATCGCCCGGGCCAAAATACTAGTTCTTTTTCTAAAAAGAAAATATGTGGTGGGGAGGGGGTTCAGTAGGTTTCGGATTAGGGAAGTGACAATCCTCAATATAATGACATTAATTTTGGAGTGACAGGCCTGTTATTTTTTATTTCTACGTGGGTTATATAGTGAACTAGAATGATTTGACCAAGGGTCTATTAGGATTATTATGAAGTACTGAATTCAAATGCAGACAATCAGTGGCGGAGCTAGGATTCTCACGTCGGGCATTTGGAGTACAAAGAAGCACTACAACACAAATTGTTTAATACTTGACGTTTTACATCCGAAATTCCAAAATGATTAGTCTTACAATCCAAAGAGAAATGAAAAAAGAAATCACTTGATGCAGATTTCATTCTTTTAAACATAAATTGTCGAAGATCGGGTTGTTTTCCCTTAGCCTTGGACTTGTTTGAATTAGGTGAATGTGAATCACTTGACATTTTCTAATTAAATTGATAAACATGAATCAATTACATTATCAAACCAAACTAGTTAATTACAAATCAACTCATATTTACAATACAAATCAACTCATATTTACAATTTACAAATTAGAAATTAGAAATTACAAACCAAATAAACCTATAACATGAATCAACCAATCAACTCAAGAAATCATGAACGACAACAAATCAATTCAAGTATTCAACAATAACACAACCAAACAATGATAACAATAACAATTCACTAATCAATTTACACTACAATTGTTTCAAAAAATTAAAAAAAAAGTACACTACAATTAACAAATATTACCTCAAAAAAATGAAATTAGAACTTAGGGTTTAGACAATAGAAGTATAGAACAACTCACTTGGGCGGTGACTGGACGCGGATTTGAGTTGCGGGCTGCGGCGACCGCTATGGTGGACAGGATTCGTGGCTGGGGTTCCTTCTGGCGGGCCGCGGGTGATGGGGCGACTGGACTGGCGAGGGTTTCGTTTCTCACTTTCTATCTCTTCGTTTTTTTTGTTTTGTTTCCTTTGTTTCCTCTTCACGCGTGCTGCACTTGACTGCTCTTTTGCTTAATTTTGTTTTTAAAAAAAAAATCCGTGAATTAATTTTTTCAAAGTGGGGGGACATCTGTCTGTATGTCCCCCCTACTGGCTTCGCCTTTGCAGACAATGCGTGCTTTAAGTTACAAAAATAGGTATGATAGTCATTGTATATTAACCTTAAATTTTAGAATATAAAAAGAAGGGGATTTAAGGTATTTTAGGTAGACACTAACCTCCTTATGTGTTTGGCGTATATAATGGAGAACTGTACTCCTCTACTTTTTGTAGCTAATTTGAACATATCTATACCCTTTGTAGTTTTTCACTTTGGATTATGATCTTTAGTGATTGGTACGTAAAGATAAACATAGTTAGGTAATGAGTGGGATCCCTTAGATTCGTCTCAAGATATCAAAATTTATAATTTTTTTAGCGAGTGATAATTAAAGATATTAATGGTAAAAGTTATGGATGGCAATTACTATAATTGATTTGTGCCGAATAATTCTTACGGATTAAACCAAATTTATAGATTAAAACTTATTTTATCTGATCCAAATTGATTTTTTCTAATCCTCTAGTGCTTTTTATCTTATGCACTCTACTGGTTTCACTGATTAAAATTGATGTTGATTGATACTAGTTTTTGCTGGATTTTTATTTTTAATAAAAAAACTTCATATGAACAGGTTTCTTTCTATTGTGTTGTTATAGTATGCAGATAAATGAATACTTTGCTGATTAAAAATGTTTTTGATCGAATACTCCCTCTGCTGACCATTCCATAATATTTGTCCACTTAAAAATTTCTGATGTTCAATACAATCAGTCATTAGTGTACCTTTGAACATTTATCTCTTCATTCTAAAGTTATTTATTATCCCTCAAAATGCTTTTTGTAGGATCCAAATATATGTATTTTTGAGTTTCTATATTAAGAAATGATTTCTGTTGCAGAAAGAACTAGATGGCATTTTGAGGGATTATGTGGGGAGAGAAACGCCTCTCTATTTTGCAGAACGCCTTACTGAGCATTACAAGCTTGCTAATGGTCAAGGGCCTGACATTTATCTAAAGAGGGAAGATTTGAACCACACTGGTGCTCACAAAATTAATAATGCTATTGGTCAAGCTTTGCTTGCCAAGAGATTGGGAAAGAAACGTATCATTGCTGAAACTGGAGCTGGTCAACATGGAGTCGCAACTGCGACCGTGTGTGCTAGGTTTGGGTTGCAATGTATTATCTACATGGGGGCACAAGACATGGAAAGGCAAGCTTTAAATGTTTTCAGAATGCGTCTTCTCGGTGCCGAGGTTTGTTATGCTCAGCTTTGAGTTGAATTGTCTTTTCCTTGCCTTTTCTTGCATATTTGGATAATTATTTTAAATCTCTAGGGTGTAGGCTGCCACAAGCACACTACATTATATGTTTTATATTTTCTATTAGTTGATGTCAAATCCTTGTGCGATAACTCCTGCTTGGGTGTCGTAATATTCTACCTCCTTTTTATTTATTTAGTTACAACGCCTTGATTTTTGCACTATTCATATACATTCACTTTGACCGGAAAATTTAAGTAATTTATTCTTCCTCCGTTTCTTTTTAGATGCTACAATTTTAAAATTGCGGACTCCTAGGTAATTTTTGGAGAGGAGAGAGATAGAGAGAAAGAATAATGGGGACCCATGTGATAGGATAGAGATAGAGATGATTTATTTCCCAAAAAAGAAAGTAATGCATCTAATTTGAAACACCTCTTTTTAGAAAGTGTAGCATCTAAGAAACGGAGGAAGTATAACAAATTTTTATTCTGTAAAATGTATATTTATTAAATATAAATTTTCTAGTAATATTTAATAAAATATAATTAGTTATATTAATGGCCAAACTGGTGCATTGGCGAGCGTGAAATTCAAAGCATTGCAATTGATAGAAAATGGAAGAAGTAATTGGCTAAACTTTGAATGCAAAGCTCAATGTTTTTCTTAATTTTATTCGTAATAGGTTAGACCTGTCCATTCTGGCACAGCCACTCTAAAGGATGCTACATCTGAAGCTATAAGGGATTGGGTAACCAACGTGGAGACAACTCATTATATTTTGGGGTCTGCTGCTGGCCCTCATCCATACCCTATGATGGTCCGAGATTTCCATGCAGTCATTGGTAAAGAAACTAGGAAACAGGCATTGGAGAAATGGGGTGGCAAGCCGGATGTGCTGCTTGCTTGTGTTGGAGGAGGTTCAAATGCAATGGGACTTTTCCATGAGTTTGTTGAGGAGAAAGAAGTTAGGTTGATTGGTGTTGAGGCTGCTGGGTTCGGCTTAGATAGTGGCAAGCATGCAGCTACTTTGACTAAAGGGGAGGTTGGAGTGCTGCATGGGGCAATGAGCTATCTATTGCAGGATGATGATGGGCAGATAGTAGAGCCTCATTCAATCAGTGCAGGGTATGTCATTTATTGATTATTTGTATGGATTGGAAATAATTTCATTGTGGTTTGTCGTATAATTGTTAAACCTTTCAATCCAACATTCAGTTTGGACTATCCGGGAGTTGGACCTGAGCATAGCTATCTGAAAGACCTGGGACGTGCTGAGTACTTTAGTGTCACTGACGAAGAAGCATTGGAAGGTAAATTATACAAATTTGGCCAAGATGATCATCTAAGTTTTAGGTGTATGCTTCTCTTATATTGTGTGTCCTAGTTTATCCCTTTTGTTATGTACTCTCTAAAGCTCTTTCCAGTTCCTGTCAACCATTCTCCGTTTCCCTAACAAGAGCTGGGAGGTGGGGTTGGGGGGGGGGAGAAACAAATAAGCTTGGATCTTGTGACTTTGAGCTTCAGTTTATCTTGCTAATCATATTCTGTCTCAGTATACAACTAATGTCATGTTGCCTCATTACTTTGAATGAGGATGTGGTTGGAGGTCGTGACTTTGATTTGATGATTATTCTAGATGTCATATTACAACTACTTGTTAATGATGATCTTTTTGTCTCACTTATAATCAAAATTGAGTTTCCTCTGTTGTTTCATTGATTAATTGTAATTCTGTACTCAACTTTGGTAAGAGTTAAATACAAGGTCCTTTTTATAAATTTGTAAGGGAGTGGGAATGAATTGGAGGTGGGAGTGTGAAGCATCTCCCACTTTCCCTTTTCATTACTTAGGGAGAAGATGAGTTTACGATCATTGCTATGAGTAGAGTGACTACCTCTCCTGCTTCTTGTTAGGAAGTGTAATGCGCTTACAAAGGAATGCTTTGCTTTGTATCTTTATTACTATCCCACACACCAAAGAGGAGACCTAGCTGAATAGCCAAAACCAGAGATCCTCCTCTCCAGTCAGGAAGTTTACAGATGAACCCTCTAATATCTTTCATTTCCACAAAGCAATGAAACTAAGAGAGTGTTTTATTGGGAGAAAAACATATTGAGGAGAAGTGGTTTTGCCATTTCTCTTTGTTTGATGTGTAAAGGGTGATAAATAATTTCCTTTTTAATGGAAGGATTGCCACGTTTTCCTTCTGCTTATTTATCTTCCTCCTTTCCTCCTATCCGTCCTCCCCCTTTTGAATTAGTATCCATTATATGTTTTCCTTCCAACCCAATGAAGCTTATTATTGTTATTTCCACATCCACCATGTCCGCTCCCAATCTTTTGGTCACAACTCACAATTCAGTGTTACCCAATTCGCTAATTCCCCCACAAATTGCGAATTGAGATAGCGAATTATGGTCGGTTTTGGTTTATTTTTGTCCCATTTTGGGCGAATTGGCGAATTCAAAAGGCGAATTAGATAGCGAATTAGGTAACACGGGTCACATCATTATTGTAATGAAGGCAAAGGTTCAGACAGGGTCCATTCAAATTTCAAACTGCTCATATATAGTTTCTGTGTGACTTTAGCATAGAAGTATTTTGTTTTTATTCCATTGAACTTATATGACTTTACTTGTTCTGTTAAGCACTTCAGCTGCACTTTATGCTCTTGATTAGAAGACTTTTTGCGTGATTGTCTTACTTAAACGCTCTCCTTGTTTCAGCATTCAAGAGATTATCTCGACTAGAAGGCATTATTCCTGCTCTGGAGACATCTCATGCGCTAGCGTTTTTGGAGACACTGTGCCCGACTCTTCCGAATGGCACTAAGTTGGTTATCAATTGCAGTGGCAGAGGGGACAAGGATGTACAAACAGCGATCAAGCACTTGAAGATGTGATGTAAGACATGGTGTATTCGAGTAAAAGAATGAAGTTGTATTAGTAATTTTGTATTGTGGCTGTGGTTGTCTAAACTGCCGACCATGTTTATGCTCAAAGAACATACAAAATCACACACAGGAACTGTTATGCAGATTACAACTTTGTTTTTCCGCCATCGTTTCGTAATAATAAAAGTCTGGAGCAAGGCCAATATGAGAGTTGAAGCTAGTGTGGTTTCGGTTTGCTTTAGCTAGGAAAGCCTTTGGGAGATCATTTGAGACTGACGTCTAAGCTGTTGCGTTGAATCAGATTATTTTTGTTAACCCTGATAAGAGTAAAAAAGAGAGAAATGAAATATTGAATGTATTATCCTCACTTGTCTTTGTTGGTTAGAATCATTTCGGAGATGTTGACACATTATAATGAACCCTTCCCACAAAAGAAAACCGAACACGAGAACGTAACTATAACTACAAATCTTGTAATCTAAAGTCACAAAATCCAAATTTGTGGTATTTTTTTTATATATTGTAATGTAAAGTAGTATAAAAATTTCATATATTGATATTGTATACTACAAATCTTATAAGACTCCATGCAACTATGTTTTTCTTTACATAATCATAAAAGATAGTCAAAATGAGGCATGTGAATAGTGCAAAAGTACAAGTGTGTAGGACTAAAGATATTAGTAATTGTTTGTAAATCTTTTTGCAATTATAATACAAAAGTCATTGAGTTGTGTTAAAAGTATTCAAATAGGCGTCAAGTTTTTGCAATAATATATGAGAAATTTTCAAAAATGATGTATCATAAATATTTTTGCATCAGCCCTAACATAGTGATACACTATTTGAAAGACATTGTTGATCTTTTCATTATGGAAACACATAGTAAAAGAACATATCTATACTAATACTCCCACCGTTTCTTTTTAATCTACACACTTTTCTTTTTGGTCTCTTTCTTTTTAGGGGTCGTTTGGTTTAAGGTATGGAATGAAAACAAATAGATGAGAGGAATGGTAACAAAAATGGTTAGCTTTATTAGGTGTTTGGTTCAAGCCATGGAATGGAAATGGAATGGTAACCATTACCACCAAATAATGTATTTTGTTACTTGAGGAGAGGGAATGGTAACAAATTAAAGGAGTCCATTACCACCAAGTAATGGTAATGGATTGATGAGGGGTTGAACCAAACAAAAACAAAGGGAATCCGTAATTGATTCCGTTTCTTGGAGCCCAAAAATCACGAACCAAACGTGCTCTTAGGGCCTGTTCTCTTCGGCATAAAACAACTGAACGGAACTGAATTGAACTGAACTGAACTGAACTGAATTGAACTGAACTGAATTAAATTATAACTAATTATTAGTAATGATAATAATTTAGGAACTGAACTGAACTGAATTGAACTGAACTGAACTGAAAATAAGCTGGAGAGAACACTGTTGCTTTTTCTATTTTTGTTAACATGTCACATTCACTTTCTCCTCTTTTTCCACCCATGTCATCCACTTTTTAATAACCCACTTTTTACTTTCTCTTTCTCACTTTTCAGTTTCTCTCTCCACCCCTGTTCTGACGGAGGGAGTATATTAAAAGGAGTTACTAAGAAAGTATATGTGCCACATGGGAATCTCCTCTAAGGTTTTAATGCCAATGCTTTATTTTCATGTCAAACCCCTCAATTTATTACAAGGTATCAAACACGTGACCTTTGAAATGAAAAGTGAGAGCTTTAACCATGAATCCAACATAACATCATTGCTTATTATTTCAAAATAAAATATAATAATGTCTTGTAATTATATCTCATTAAAAGACTTACACAAGTAGTTAGATACCTAACACATTTATGGTAATAACAATATACTATTGTAGACATAAACTCTTACGCCAATTTCTTGTTGAAAGTTAAGTGATTACTTTCAACTTTTAAGGGTGTATTATTCAAATTATTATAACTTCAATTTTTCCTCAATAAACAATAAATTACAAAAAGAAACAACCTGGGGCATCGCCCAGGACATTCACTAGTTTTGATCACAAAAAGTGATAATAAATACTTATAATGAAAAGAACATTAATTAATAATTCAATCGCATATTGTACATTACCCCTAGTATATAAATCAATACGTCCTCTATTCCATTATACACCCCTATAAATGATCGATGCATACTCATAATAATTGTAGCTCTTGATAGTTAATATTTGTAAAATAGATAAATGGACAATATCTAGTAAGAGAGGTATTTAAGCCTGAAGGTATTGATAACACAGCAAAATTTACTGGAAAAAATATGCATAAATGACAAGTAAATGTTACACTGGCATTTTTTTGCACCAAAAGACAAAGTTTACACGCTTGTTTTATTTGAAACTTGAAAGATCCTTCATGGGCCACGTGAAAGCAGATAAAATCATCCGCCTCGTCCCCAAGCTAAGGACGTAATTGTCTTCTTTTCGTATGATTATTATAAAAATCCTAACAAGTAGTACTATTTCTATCTACAACATAATCCCAGCCATGCCAGTCCAACCTTATCAAAATCCAGTGGCCATAATAAACTTGAAATGGAAGGAAAAGATTCAACTTCCACACCACCACCACCACATTGCCCTTGTTAACTCATAGAACATGCTTTACATCCCGCTCGGATAGAATCTCCGATCCTTATTGCTTTGCCTGCAAGAAACCATAGACATCCATGGTTAAAAAACAAAACTCCGAGGCTTGATTCAAAAGTTAGATTTATTATACAAGGCATAAGAGCAACATAGGATTAGTCTAGTAGAGGATGAGCAGTTCGAAGTCAAGATGGATGTAGTCCAGTATAATCTTTCTCAAGATGTCAGGCTTAAATGCAAGAAGATTGTTTCATTTCCCGTGAATCAATATTTCCAGGAGTCTGCTGCTTGCAGGCAATATAAAATGTTCGGAGTCCATTATTTAGTCTCAAGAGGTTGGTTAGGGTGTCTACTACTAAGATGTGCGTGCATGCAGTTCCTACCTATTTAATTCAGGTAAATCTAACCAACCAAAATTATGCTACTTGCTATGGTACTTTCCAGTCATTACTTGCCAACAACTGAGTATTTTCTGTTTTCTCCCCATCACCTAAGCATGCTGGCAACACCGATAGTTTCTTATTCTTGATAAGATATATATATAGAGAGATTATTAAAGACACCAAGTTGGTGTCACCCACTTAAGAAAAAGGAGAGCGAAAGACGAAAGACTCATGCCCTCAAACTATCATGACGCAATTCATCTACAAAATTTAGATAATTTAAGTTTACTCGACTCTACTTAGCACCAATAGTGAACAATTCGCATACTACAAACTGGTGTAACTCTCACATCCTCCACTCATGTAATGCAAGGAGAATATGAGCGGGTGTACAATGCTCTAGGTACACCCGGTGACCCGGGTGGCCGGGTGTATAGTATAATCATTATATAAAGCAGCTTGACTCCTAGATTTGGAGAACAAATGAAGCATTATAGTGTTAGAACTTAGTGATGTTGGCTACTTCCAAGCTTCAAACTCGTTATTGAACTGATTGACTGAAAGTGAGATGAAAATAATGTTTTGCATGATATCTAGATAAATTAGAGAAAGCAAGGGCACAAATAAACTTAAGAGAGGATCTATAGTAGAACGTGAAATCAAGTGTTAGTATGATAGGCCCTACCGGTGCCAAACAACAAAGCCATCAACAATAGATTTTTTACACTCAACGGTGACCTGTTGCACTTTAATTGCAATTTTAAATCCTCTTCTAGGGTGACTTGCTTTTTTTTTTTTTCAAAGAACAATTATCCATCACTGTTAGACTGTTAGCTCTCTCTCATGGTAAGGCTCATGTGAGATGGGTCCACATAAAAAATCAGGTTCATAAAACAAAGGTTGTTCATCGTAGCAAGTAGAGATGATAGGTCTGGCTAGTTTTAAGTGATGTTACTGACAATGAGATTACTGACGTACAAGATTTTTCAAGCAAACAATCAAATTGCCAGAGTGATGTTACTTATCCTTTGGAAATACATTAGACTCGATCCACCTTATGGTAAGAAATCTACTCAAATATTCACTCTAATACATTATAATTCAGGACCTTCTCATAAGTTGTGACAAAGTAATCAAATTTGAGCTACCCCTTGAGAATTTCATATAATTTGGCCAATAAATCTTTCATAGCCAGCAACTATAAGACTACCTATGGTAATCTCCCCCTATTTGGATATTTAAGCATCTCAGGAAGGGGGGGGAAAAGCATATCTTTTTCTTACATAGCTGTGAGCAGTTCTAATCTTTATATAGTCCGATCATTGTCACCGCCTTGCCAGAGGCTTTTAATTCCTACCAAGTATCTCTCTGATTATCATGCTTTTTTGAAAACTTGATAATCTTTTGTTTCTCTCTCTGCCCTTGGTTAGATAACTAGGAATGCCTAGATTTATATGGGCTTTGAAGTGGGCGAAATTCATAGAATCACAAGAGAGGATGCATCCAAAATTGTCTTGGGAGTTGCCTTACTCAAGAACATTAAGTAATTGGCAAAATTCCATTGAAATGTAGTATATAGAAAATAATCATCTGGGATCTCGTCAGATTTGTCCTGGCGTATATTGCCATATAGAAACTTTTAGATTAATTAATTAAATACTAATAGTCAAACATGTGTTTTGAAGATCAGAGAAAACACAGATAAAGCAAACATTTAGAGATGGAGGGAATCGCCAGTAGCACTGCTAGAGCAATGCGTGGTATTATTGACCTGCTTCCTAACACAATGTTCCACTCTTGAGGGATATTTCTTGACCTGCCATTTTGACCTATCTTTCAATCCTCAGGTATATACAATCAGCATATTATATTACTTCCAGAGAGTGACTTCCCTTTTCTAGAGATTTCTAATTAGTATATGCAACTATTGTTTCAAAATAGAGTAATTTGATGTCCACAAGCATCATGGAACCAGCACAATGAAAAAGATAGTAAGAAACCAGGATGTCAATGCAACATCTTAACATAAGTCACAAGACCATAATCACACAACCACAAACTAAGGGCATTTGTATCAAGATCACTGAGACTTACCTGAGAATAAAAGAAGGTCCCGAGGACAGCAATGGCAGCTCCAAGTGCATTTACAGGCTGGACAGGTGTTCGGAATATAATGATGGAGGAAACAATCACAGATATACGCTTCATTGTGTTCCCTATG
The DNA here is from genome assembly GCA_947648045.1 of Beta corolliflora. Lineage (NCBI taxonomy): Eukaryota > Viridiplantae > Streptophyta > Magnoliopsida > Caryophyllales > Amaranthaceae > Beta > Beta corolliflora. The sequence continues at coordinate 4,818,980 of CANSZD010002913.1, forward strand.
CTAAATGTCAATGGAGAGATTTCATCCAGTGACATGTATGACACTTGGTTGTAGAGATGATAAAACACACTTTGTGCAGCCAACCACCTATAGCAAAGATTAACAGTAACATTTCATTAGGCAAAAGGCTCTTACCGGAGGATTGGATTATTTAAGAAACAACAAGTCAATATACAAGTACACATGTCATTCATTGGGTAAGAATTGAAGGGTATATGAAACTTTTAGGTTGTATTTACAGTGTCTAGATGTGCAAAGCTTACTTTAGGTTGGTTTTACAGTTTAAGCAAACAGAAAATCCGGGTCAAGATTGCAACTCAGGAGCTTCAAAAAAACTTAAAATCATTTGGGCACTTCAAGCATTACAAAGAATTCTTATTAGACATGGGAATTTACAGGCTCAGAAACTATGAAACATTACAATAAGAGCTACTTTGAGATTTACACCTCATTAAAGTAGAATAATCTGGAGAAGGGAGGGATTCCAGAATTCTGCAATCCACCTTCAGGACAATTCAGCATGACCGAGAAGAAGTCTAGATAATGAAAACTAGTGCAAGCTACGGAAGGTTCTCAGAATTTTGATGTGGGGAAAGTTCACCCTAAAAAATGACCTGGAGGTTGAGACAAATTATATAAAGTAGCAGAAAGTTCACCCTAGCAAATGGCCTGGAAGTTGAGACAAAGACAAATCATGCTGAAGAATAAATTCATATCATGATCAGCGTGTACTTACATCAAACATGAGCAAACAAGAGAATCTGAGATGGACTTCCAACATTAATTTCCAAGTACAAGAAGAGAAACAGGACAAAAAAAGAGATCCACATGGAGAACCAAACAGGAACAATGAAACACAAAAGGGAAAACATATAAGTCAGAAGTAAATTATATTACCAAATAAAGTGGGGTCCAATTTGAGAGATAGCCGTTTCCCATCCAGCTGCCCACACCTGGGGTCCCTCCACAGCGATTGCAAAAGGGGTGAGAAGTACAAGTGATAGTATTGATAGACAAGCGTAGTAGTTCATCCCACTGACAGACTTCCCTTTCATGCCTTTCTTTGAAAATATGTTGCGGAAGACAAAAGCCAAATTTGATATCATCGCACCCATGAAACCTGAATGGGACAAACAGATACCAAACTTAGTATCAAGAAAACTACAGCAAAAACAACAAACTGGAAGCTTCTAACAAGAAAAAAAACTGAATATTCTACATATAAAACTTCCTAAACTTGAAATTTATGCAGACTTTTGGATAAAAAAACAAGGTATATGATTACTTTTGTGTAAGGAGTTGGCTCAGCTGCTATCTAAAAGTTGCCTAACTTTTCTACACTACATTGTAATGTATTCCAAGGTTTGGGATACGCAATTGCTATAAGTTGGACTGAGAGACAAAGCAACAAAATTTACAGCTATACTTAATGCTGTTGCAAGTAAGAGGCCAAAAGAACAATAAGTAAACTGAACAGCTAAAATCTCAAGAATAAGCTAATTGCTTGCATTGGAAAATTTGAAATAGAGAGCAAGAGGCGGAGCCAAAACACCGCAACCTAATCGAAGCCACGGCCACCAAAAGGTCAAAAGAACAATTAACTCGAACAACTTGCATTGCATTATAAGCAGTACATGAGACTCAATCACCATATTAGGTCACACATTCACCAACCAATTCAAAAATTCAAGTTGACAAAAACAAAGAAGATTACACATTAAGCACATGTTGATCTTTTCTACTTCACATACCAATCATATTGAAGTTGAGCTCAGTGACAGCTGCAAGCCCACAACCTCCAATGATTGGAAGCAGTGACAAGTACACTCCAGGTGGAAAGGACTCGCCCAACAAGAGACTTGAAACTAGCACACTGAAAGCAGGTTCAGCACTCTTGATAATGTGTGTAAACGAAACCGCAACCTTTGACATGCTGACGGTGGCAGCCACATGCCCAATTGTATGTGCCACAGCAACCTACCAAATTTATACATTGAAAATCCAACAAAATCAATAAAACTGGGCACCAAACAATATCCAAGACAGAAAAAACCAAACAGAGATACTAAGATAGACAAGTATTTGTTTCAAAGAAACAAAGTAGGTGGTTCTACAGCCAAAAAGAAGACAAATCAAATAAAATTTTTCTTCATAAAGCCATCAGATTCCCATATTACACCAGGTCAATGCAACGGTATCAAACATATCATTCAACAAACTAAGATAGCTACTCCTAACTACCAAAATAAAAACAACTCGACTTTAGACATCTTTTTAAAAATAAGAAGCAATTCTACACTAAAATCATGATGTTTCTCATTTAATTAAAGCACCATTAAATCAGTTTAAGCTGCTACAAACACAAAATTAGATATTGCAAAAATTCTAAAAGTAAAATAGTTAAACACCTTTCAATTGTCAAAAAAAGTTATTCCTAAAACACAAATTAATAGAGCTAAAAACAACAATTCTTTAAATATAAGCAAGCAACTAAAAATCAAAACAAAAAACATGAAATTTGCAAACAAAATACTCAAAATTAAAAGCTACTCATGTACAACAACTTAAACCCACAAAAATTACATCTTTCTTCAACTAACAATTCTTCTAATATAAGCAAGCAACTAAAAATTCAAAACAAAAAACATGAAATTTGCAAACAAAATACTCAAAATTAAAAGCTACTCATTCACAACAACTTAATTATGATGCTAAACCCACAAAAAAATACATCTTTCTTCAACTAAATGTTTCATAAAGAACTAAAATTAACCTTAATTAACAACTTACAGGTAAAAGGGCCTTCCAAAAATCAATATCAGTAGTAGGAGGCTCAGCAATTCTTGTAGCCCAAGACACCAACATGATCAAAGATCCCATTGCAAGGGACAAAGTTGAGGTTAACCAAGGATATGGGAAGGCATTCAAAACCTTCTTATTATAGATATTAAACACCACATTTAAAGCCCACCATGTTGCAAAGTAAATTCCAATTTTAACCTTTCTAGCAGCTTCACCTGGAACTTCAACTTCTGGGCTTTCAGATCGATCTGCTTCATAAGCTTCACACTTGATCAGAGATTTTCTTTCTTTTAACAGCCCAAAATTATTAGTAAAACCCAAACCTTCAACTTTATTACTAACAGTTGAAATTTGAAGGGGTTTTTGGATCAAAAGATCGGATTTTCGACTAATTATTGGGGAAAAGTTTGCAAATTTTGATGTGGGTATATGAGATTTTTGCCTCAGAACATCAGGATTTGTGAAAGAAATTGTGGGTTGTTTAAAACTAGTAATCATCATTATTTCAAAGATCAAAACTTTATTGATCAATACAAAAGAACAAAGTTGAAATCAAAGAAACAAAATTCAGAGAGTTTGGTGGCTGAGAATGAGAAGGAGAATAAAAGTTGCCTTTTTTTTAGTTAAAACCCTTCTGAAATTATGGTAGGTACTAATAGAAATAACCTTATTTTGGTAGGTGATACTAATAAAGTTGGAGAGTATAATATTCAAAAAGCATAGGCAAATTTGATAGTGGAATAGAAAGGAGTGTGAAACTATTTATAAGATACCACTAACCTGAAATCCGAATATAAGTCTAGGAAAATAATTTCACAATTTTTAGTGATAAACTTTTTTTTTTTGAAAGGTTAGTGATAAACTTTTAAGAGAAAAAGAAAGATTTAAGATCTAGTAAAAAGATGGAGATTTCTGAGAGGTTGAGATCTCAGTTATGAGACCAAAGTACCATATACAAATTGGGTTAGGACTTAGGATTAGAAGTTAGGTGCCAAAAGGCGCAGATGGTGTTGGGAGTTGGACTAAAACGTGATTATGAGCTTAAAATTAAAAGAGAGAAATAGTACTCCTATATGGTATTAAGCCGAGTTTAAGACTTCAAAAAAAAAAACGAATCAGAATATTGAGAAGGGAAAGAACTGAGGAGGCTGTCGTTGACTAGAACTCTAGAAGGGGCAAATGTCACCCGCATCGATATAGTGCTTGACCTTAAGGAGCACGAAGAAGCAAATTAACGTACACGCCTACACGGTGCAATCCGTGCAAGTTTTGTGTGTACTGTAGACAATAAACAAGTAGTACATGGTTTAATTTTGGAGGGGCAGCCCAGCCTATTTGGGTAGCGTTAATCTTATAATCTATGAGAAGTTGTGATTTAGTATGAATGTATGATATTTTTCCTTATCAATTTTAAGAAAAGAAAAATAAGCATTATGGACAATAGAGAATACACAAGAACAAAGTTGAAATCAAAGAAACAAAATTCAGAGAGTTTGGTGGCTGAGAATGAGAAGGAGAATAAAAGTTGCCTTTTTTTTAGTTAAAACCCTTCTGAAATTATGGTAGGTACTAATAGAAATAACCTTATTTTGGTAGGTGATACTAATAAAGTTGGAGAGTATAATATTCAAAAAGCATAGGCAAATTTGATAATGGAATAGAAAGGAGTGTGAAACTATTTACTCCCTCTGCTTTTTTTTATTTGCTACATTTGATTTCTTGGGAATGAAGCCACTACTTTGACCGATTATTTTGATTATTTTATAAGTAAAAATATAGTCATGTGTGATCTTGTTTGATTCGTCTCGACGTGTAGATTCATAATATCAAATTTTTATAATTTTTACTTAAGCGAAATAAGAGATATTAAGAGTTAAATAATGCTTTGAAAACCGTGCAAGTCAAATGTAGCAAATAAAAAAAAGCAGAGGGAGTATAAGATACCACTAACCTGAAATCCGAATATAAGTCTAGGAAAATAATTTCACAATTTTTAGTGATAAACTTTTTTTTTTGAAAGGTTAGTGATAAACTTTTAAGAGAAAAAGAAAGATTTAAGATCTAGTAAAAAGATGGAGATTTCAGTTATGAGACCAAAGTACCATATACAAATTGGGTTATGAGACCAAAGTACCAATTACTATCACAAAATCTATCTGAGCAACCACAACCACAACCACAACCACAACCACAACCACAACACAATGCAGAAACAAGTTGTAATGGTAAGAGGGCTTGGGATCAAGTTGAAGATGAGAATCTCATCTCAGCATTTATGAACACTTCTCTTGATAAGGTGATTGGGACGAGTCAAAAGAAAGGCGTCTTCTGGGGAAAAGTTTGGGAAGCTTTTGAGGCAGGCAGAATTGCCAATCCAACAGAAATTGCTCCAAGGAATGCGGATATGGTGAAAGGTCGTTGGAGTAGACTTGCTCCACGGGTTTTAAGATTCGCTGCATTTATTCAATCAGTTACATGTCCTCAGACTCGCAAGGACAAGTTATTTGCTCAACACCAAGAAGGAGCTCGAAAAGATGTTGAAAGAGCATTTGGGGTGCTGCAATCTCGCTTTGCTATAGTTCGTAAACCATCCCTCGCATGGGATGAGGAAATTCTCAATGATATCATGATGTCTTGCATTATCATGCATAACATGATTGTGGAAGATGAACGGGATACATATGCACACTACGCAGATACTACTGAGTTCACTTCAAACACAAGTAATGATGGCGACGAATTTGAATATTATAATGATCGGATCGTAGATATCAACCAATACATGGCGAATAGAGATGCAATTGAAGATCAACATGTGCATCAATCCTTGAAACGTGATTTGGTTGCCAATATATGGCAGAAGTTTGGCCGTAACGCTAATTAAGAACATTTTATTATGTATTTTATGTAGTTCGTTACTAATTAAGTTTAAAATTCGTTCTTGTATTTCATTATGTGTTTCGAAATTAAAAATATATTAAAAATGCTTAATTGTGTCTCATAATAGAATTATTAGCTCGCTAATTACTTAGCATATATTAAAAACGCTAATTGCGTATGCTACGTATTAATAATTGCTAATTATATTGATAACTTAATTATTAAAATGATAATTATAATATTAAAATTATTAATTACATTAATTAATAATATAATAGCAATTAATAATGAATATTTCATGTCATTAAAAATTAATTAATAAAAATATTATGTAATGGTGGTTGGGTGATGAGAGAGAAAAAGTAGTTGGGTGGGGTCAAAAAGTAAGAGAGAGAGGAAAAGGTAGTTGAGATGATCTTTTTTTTGGTTCACCATTAAGAAGAAAGTGGGAAAAGATTGTGGGATGTAATTTTTTAGAGAGAGAAAGTTAGAAAGAGAGTGGGATGATCTTTTTTTTCATTCACCATTAATGGTGCTCTTAGGATTAGAAGTTAGGTGCCAAAAGGGGCAGATGGTGTTGGGAGTTGGACTAAAACGTGATTATGAGCTTAAAATTAAAAGAGAGAAATAGTACTCCTATATGGTATTAAGCCGAGTTTAAGACTTAAAAAAAAAAAATCGAATCAGAATATTGAGAAGGGAAAGAACTGAGGAGGCTGTCATTGACTAGAACTCTAGAAGGGGCAAAGGTCACCCGCATCGATATAGTGCTTGACCTTAAGGAGCATGAAGAAGCAAATTAACGTACACGGCTACACGGTGCAATCCGTGCAAGTTTTGTGTGTAGACAATAAACAAGTAGTACATGGTTTAATTTTGGAGGGGCAGCCCAGCGCCCCAGCCTGTTTAGTTAATCTATGAGAAGTTGTGATTTAGTATGAATGTATGATATTTTTCCTTACCAATTTTAAGAAAAGAAAAATAAGCATTATGGATAATAGAGAATACATTAGAATTAAAGATAGTATTATATATCAAGTCCTAGGATATTATGTATGACGCATCTCACTAAAATTTCGGTGAGATGAAATTAATAATTGAGAGTCGAAGTATAAAAATTTAGACGTAATGTTCAAAATTTAAGCTTTAAAAATTTAGATAATAAATTTGAAATTTGAGATTTTAAATCTGAAATTTGTATTTTAAAAAAATTAAGGGCATAATATATAATAAGATAACTTGAAATATAAAAACCCAAAAACAACTCAAATCTTACTCGTTATTTGCTTGCTCAAGCTTATCTGACTTAGGTAGTTAGGTTAGTGATGTCAATCGATGGGTTCTTTGTTTCTTGTTTAGTAGAAAGTTATCTAACTTCGGTTCAAACCGGGTGGAGCTTCACCGCTTGCATCCGCCCCACTTGATCTATCAGACACTCGCATAACTTATATTATCATCCGTATCTATCCATCTGTCATTCGTGGTGAATTGAATGGATTGAGTGACTAACTGGTGTGCTTATTTTTCTAAAAAAATGTGTTACATCTTCGAAAGTTAATTATTTTTAACACAAAACACTTTTATTCACAGAAATGAACAAGAGAAAAACACATATAGTTTAATAAAAAAATAATTTAAAACAACTTAAATGATTTTTTCCTTTTATTTTCATAGCTATATTAAAATTAGTAACTAAAGATACATAAAATATACATAAATGAATAGATGGCATGGAGCACCACCCAAGTTTGACACGATCAATCACACCTTCTTTTCATCCATATTTGATAAATCACATAGATTGAGCTATCAAATATCCATTTTCAATTTTCAACCCTAACATAGGTACTCTTTTTTATTTTTATTTTTCTTATTTACTTCTTATAAGAAGAAATAAGTTTGTATAAATTGTATTAATTTCCACTAAATTCAGATAAGTTTCAATAACATGTAAAATAAGCCCCATTAAGTTTAAAAATGCCAAAATTAGTAATGTTTCCTCATTTTTCAGTAGTCACACTCTGACATCTGCGCTATTTGTAAATCCTACCATGACCATATTTGTTCAATTAATATAAAACTATATGTTATTTTGTAGTAAGATCCTATTAGACTGTCTCAAAGTATTTTTTTAAAAAATCAACTTTTTAATTTTTTTACTAATCAATAGTTAAAGATATTAATGGTCTAATTTGTATGTTGATAAACAAAGTCATCCTGGGTTAACTAATAACAGAAGGAGCATTATCTACTGTTTTTTTTTATGCAAAAGGAGGGTTCAGACCCAGCATTATCTATTGTTAAATCAATTATATATGATGTTGGTCAAAGGTGTGCATAAGAAACCGTCCAAAAACAAGTAAAACCATAAACACAAATTCTTATATGTGGCCGGCCATACCCTAGGCGGAAAAAATAAATTATAGAGCGCAAAGTAAAAAGAGGCCCAGCCCTTAACTCGATCTCTTCCTTCCTCGCACCATCGCCATGTCGTTTCACTGGTAATTTCTCTCTCTCCCCTCCCTCCTTTCCCCCTCATTCTGCTTAGTTATTAACACCAATGGTGGAATTTTCTCAGGCTTAGGCATGGTAAACCCTCCTGGTTTTAGTGTTGACAACAAAATGGAAGAAGACTAATTGAAGGTGAATGTGGAATTAGAGCAGTAACTACTGAAGATCTTAGGTTGGATAATTTGCTGATTTTGTGTAATTCATTGTGGTTGAACTAGAGGATTAGGATGATGATTAGGCTTTTCCATGGAGAAGCTGCAGATGATGAAGGTAGCTTTGTGGTTCCGTAGTGCCGCATTTTGATGGGAAGTATAGAGAAATGTTATAGAGGTCCTCGTGGGAGCCCAATGGTTGGTGCTCCCACCTCCCAACCGCAAGGTCGGGTGTTCGACTCTCATCACTTTCCAATTTGGGGAGTTTGTATAAAAATGATTGCTTGTGGGTATAAATCCCATCTACCCAGCCAATGAGCTGGTGTGCCCTGCAGGCTAGTAGCCTAGCAGGGGTTGGTCTTCGGACCAATTATCTTTCCTGAACAAAAAAAAAATAGAGAAATGTTATAATTTAGCTTTTCTTTTCCTCTCTTTTTTCTTTATCTTTTTCAAAAATCTGATTTAATGTCATTTAATCTATGAGTAGCCTTATTTAATCTTATGAGTAACCCAATTAATTCATACTAGTAACCTTATTTATTTATACAAGGGGCAAAGTGATGATTAGGCCCCTTAGGTTTGCTCAAAAGTGTGATTAGTCCCCTCAAGTTTCACTTGTGGTGATTAACCCCCACAACTTTACCCAAATGTGATATTACACACTTATTAGTATATATAACTATTTTTTCTTTACAAATGTATTTTTTTAGGAAAAATACATGGGAAAATTATTCAAAAATCATTTTATGATATATAAAATATCTTAAATACATAAATTATGCATATTAAGTGCAAACATACATAAACAAAAAATACAGTTTCTTCACTGAACATGCATCTCTTCTTCCTCATAGCCTTGCCAGATTAGGCCCTATCACTATGCAATTATTCTCATCTTCCTCATAGCCTTGTCAGGAATAATAAGTTGTATAAAAATACGAATAATCTAATATCTTAGTATTAAAAAAATAATTTACTAATAAGAAAATGGCTGAATATTATAATAAGTATGTAATCTCACATTTGGGTAAAGTTGTGGGGGTTAATCACCACAAGTGAAACTTGACGGGCCTAATCTCACTTTTGAGCAAACTTAGGGGGCTTAGTCACCACTTTCGTGTTTATACAAGTAACTTCAATAAATCATACGAGTAATCTCATTTAATTATACGAGTAACCTCAAAGGTTAACAAAAGGAACCGCATTTATTCAAACGAGTAACCACATTCATTCATAAGAGTAAACTGATTAGTAACCTCATTTATCCAAATGAGTAACCCCATTCATTCATAAGAGTAACCCCATTTATTGATACGAGTAACCTCATTTAATCATACGATGATGCTATTTAATCGTACGAATGACCCCCATTTATTCATACGAGTAACCCCATTATTTCATAAGAGTAACATCATCTGTTCATAAAAGCTAAGCAATCTCACTTAACTATTTAATCATACAAGTAACCCCAATTGTTCACTAAACTAACCCCATTTTTTCATATAAGTAACTTCACTAAATAATAGAGACGACCCTATTTAATCATACTAGTAACCTCAATTGTTCAGAAAAGTGACCTCATTTTTTCACACGAGTAACCTCATTAGTTCACAATATTAACCTTATTTAATCATACGATGACCCTATTTGATCAAGTAACCTCAATTGTTCACAAAAGTAACCCATTTTCTTCATACGAGTAACCCCATTCGTTCATAAAAGTAAATTGATTAGTATTCCTTTTTATAATAAAAGTACCCACATTTGTTTATAAGAGTAACACCATTTTATTGCTAAGAGTAACCATATATTCATACAAGTAACTCCATTTGTTCATAAGAGTAACTCCATTTGATCATAAGAGTTTGTGCACAAGAGTCAACTTCAAAATGTCATATCTCACAGCACACTTAATATTTTGGGAAAATTCACGTTGGAGATGAAAATTTGGCTCGATAGCTTTCCAACGCCTGGTCAAAAGCTCGATTCCGATAAGAAATGAGTGAGATATGACCATATGAAAATGAGCTGACAGGGTGCCGCGCGCACGGCCACACCTATAATTTCGCGTGTGGCCGGTTGTATGCAAGACGTGCTGAACCACAAAATAGCCACAATTCAGAACTTTATAGTGAGAAAAATTGATAGGTGAGTCTTATGTTTTAGGGAAATTTTCTGAGGTACCCTTGAGGTTTGGCTTAATTCTCAAAATATCCTTATTGAATTTTGAAGTTCAAAGTTTAAGTTTCAAGGGTACCTTAGGAAATTAATGCACTTGAATTTCAGCGTATAATAAGGGTATTTTGAGCCCAAACATAAAGTTCAGGGGTATCTGAGGAATTCCCCAAATGTGAGAGGTAATTTGAGAATTACGTCAAACCTGAGGGATACCTGAGGAAATTTCCCTATGTTTTATTATAGGCCCTTTCCTAGAAGTTTTGCATGTAATTTTAGAGCATCTATGCTATGAAGTTTTTTTAAAAAAAATTTACGAGAAGAAAAATATCATTAATAATAAGTCATACGGTACATATAATGATAAATAAGATCTGAAAATTACAGATTTAGCAAATTACTACAATTAATTTTAAGCATACTCGAGAGCAGCTCCAACTCCATTGCTTCAAGCTTGACGCGAGTAGTGTATTTTGATGTCTTTGCATCTTTCCAAGTGAAGTCCTTCCCAATCTGATTATGTGGTATAATTGTTTCCAGTGACGAATTATTGAAAAAACCTAAACCTTCATGGATCCAGATCATCTTCCAAATTATTAACACCATGAAAACTAGAAAACTCATACAAATATGAGAAACAACCCACCAAAAAGGGGGAGAAAAACTCTCACAGATGGAGAGCAAAACAAAAGAAAATAATAAAGAAGATAATAACCCTAAAAACGAAGGAAAGTGGTCGAAAATAGTCTAATTTTCGAAGAAATTAGACTATTTCAGCCTTTCCGGCGTAGAAGGTAAAAAAAATTAAAAAGTCTAGAAAGAGAATTTATGCTATGAAGTTTTTGAAATATGTATTCTTTCACCACAATGAACAAAATACAAATCATACAATACAAAAAACTCCCACAAGTATCGAAACTCTACCACTTTTTTTCCTTCCACGACGCAACCAATTAACTATAATATTATCGGTTTTTTCACTATATACCCCTAACAAATTGGAAAATTCACTATATACTCCCAATATTTAAGATATTCACCATATACCCCGAGTTTTTAAAAATGTGCACCAACTACGTACCCTTTTTCCTAAAGGACGTTAAGTCGTTGTGTGCATTATTTACAACTTTGCCATTATTAACCTAATTAACCCTCCTTCCACCCTAACTCCGTAACCTTAATGCCCTAATTAACCTAACCCCCTAACCCTAATGTCCTTAACCCTAACTAAATAACCTTAATAAATGAAACTTTATATCTCATTGCCAAAACGACTTATTTTTTTGAAAAAATGGACGCCACCAACGACCCTTAAAGGGCACGAATTTCGAGAATCCCATCAAAACGAGTACCAATATGACAGTAATTAGTCAGTGTGATAGTGGAGGAGAGAGGTGGGGATTTTTTTTTTTAAGATTAGAAGTAATTAGGTTAATAGTGGCAAAGTCGTAAATAATGTTAAACGGTGAGCTAGAGACCGTTAGAAAAAGGGCATATGGTGAACGTTTTCGAAAACTCAGGAGTATATGGTGAATATTTGAAACTTTAATTTGTCATGGGTATATGGTGAAAAAACCGTAATATTATTTGTCATGGTAATATGGCAAATATTGGATTTCTTTATGCTTTTTAGTAATTGAAATAATGCCATTCTATATTTTTAATTTTATCCACATTTTCATCGCTTCCCCGTCTTTCCACCTCTTTCTTACTATTGGAGTGATGTTAAGCTCTGTTCTATTCAACTTATTTTTGTTTAACTTATTTACTTTTGCTTAACTTAACTTATTTTTGCTATACTTATTTTTACTGAACTTATTTTTGTTGAACTTAACTTATTTGTGCTAAACTTATTTCTACTGAATTTATTATATATGGCTGAACTTAACTTGTTTATTGCTGAAACTTAGAGTAGATATATTTGTTGAACCTAACTTATTTTTGCCGAACTTAACTTACTTGTACCTAACTTATTTTTATTGAACTTATTTTTGTTGAATTTAAGTTATTTTTGATGAACTTCACTTATTTTTGTTGAATTTAACTTATTCTTACTAAAACTCATTTTAATAAGATGAGAAGAATAGATCCTTAATTGGGTAATTTTCTCCTAGTTTCCTTTCAAAACTAACCAAGATGTAATAATCTAGCTTGATATCCTAAAAACACTGGCATCAAAACTAACTGAAATATTTATTTGTTCCATGAATGGGAAAAAAAGATCTCCAACATAAATAATAATCTTTCTTAATGTATAAGTCATTCTCTAAAATTTATATCCAAAGTACTCCCTCTGTTTTTTTAACATTCTCACTTTCCTGTGCGCGTTTGTCAATACACTTTTTAGATTTTAAATATCTTTTATTATATATTAATAAAAATTATAACGATTGAATAATAATAACGTACTCATTGAGACGAATCAAACAAGACCCCACATGATTATATTTTTTTTTCTTATATATTGAGAATAATTGATAAGATTATCTTTAGTCTATAATTGTGAATAGTATCAAGATTCAAATGCGAAAGGAAAAAAAAGAGGGTGTAACTTTTATGAATTCCAATAAGTTATCTATCTTTTTTCTAACTCTATGAAACAGCTAACATCTTGTTTAGTTACATATAGCCATATAGATGCATCAATACATAACACATACACTCTCCTATATAGTACTACTAATTGATGTTTGGGAGTTTCTCATTTGGTAGATTATGTGAAGCAAACCATTGATCATGGCCCAATTAATTTGAGATCCCAGATGTTGTGATTTAAAAACAAGTGCTAACTAATTATGGCAATCAACAATAATCATGAACAAATTTACAAGAAATTGAAACAACAACCAAGTAAATCAAAGAGAGAAAAGCAAGGAAAGAACACTCCAATATTAACGTGGGAAACCCGAGCTATGGAAGAAAAAATCTCACAAATTAAACTTGCACTATGAAATCAATGGAGAACAATGGTGAACATACAACTCTCCCATAAACGACCATCTCTCTCCTAAAACCCTAGAAAAGATGAGATATCAAGTTTGGACAATGAGATTGTGTGCTACACTCTCTAAAAACCAGAAAATAGGGTATTTATACTCCTAGTACTAAAAGCAATCCAAGGGCCATGATTAAAACTTAAATCGTAAAACATGTGCAAAAAACTGGGTTTGCCCACTCGGGCAAAAATGCTGCTCGTCCGGGCAACAACCCAGACGAACTTCATGTCTCCATTGTCTCAAGTGTGCCCGCCCAGGCTGTGGACCGCCCGTCCGGGAACCTGCTCGTTGGTGTGCTCCTTCGCTTGTTCTTATGCCTTGCTTCACCATCTCCATATAACCCAACACCAGAGAGATTCGTGGATAGGAGGACTTTATAAAATTCATCTTTTCCCTAGCAAACAGTTATAATTAAAAGTTAATCGTTCAAATTGACCTACAAATTAAAAAAGTACATTCATCATACACCTGGGTGTACCATATACATGGTACTCCCAAGGCTATTTTTTGCTCATTTGCTCATTTGGGACCTCCAAATGAGCATAGTGAGAGCTCTAAATGAGCAAATGAGCAAAAAATAGCTTTGGGTATACCATGCTCATGGTACACCCGAGTGTATGATAAAGATTGTACAGATTAAAAACGAGAGTAACTTTCCTTGAGTCTTTTTTATTTTTTTTGGTTGTCGCTGAAAAGGGGGGGATTGAATCTGAATTCTTGTAATTAGCTGCATTATGTAGGATGAACAAATTTTTTTTTTATACAATTCTAGAGAGAGGGGCTCCCCCTTCTCTCTAGAACCCTAGCCCCCAAATCAATTTCTAAACCCTAGCCTCTTCCTTTTCTCTTCCTCCTAGATCTAGCCATTTTTATGGCTTAGTTTGTCAAGTAGTCCAATTTTTATTGTCCTCAGTCGGACATAAGTTCCTCTAGCCTCATATTTAGCTCTCGTCATTCTAGTATCAGTCATCTTGGGAATGGTTGCTCGTGGTGTGGGTGGTGGTCGCTCGCCTGTCGATCATGGTCGAAGCTTCTGTATTCTTCTTGCGGCGTGGGTGCTGCAGGTTTCGGGCCATTCTTCTTATCCCGTTTGACGGGACTTGGGTCGGGGGTTTCTTTTCTCCGTTCTATCGGGTTTCTATTCTCTTTTTCAGTTCGTTCTCGAGGTGGATTGTGGGTTTTCTCGTCGCAGGAGATTCGTCCGCGGTGGGTCGGTGTTCGTGTCGACTGCTTGTTGCCGCGGCTTCGACGATTTCTGGGTTTAGTTTCTGTTTTATTGTTTCTGTTTTTTATTTAAATTTCTGTCTGTTTTAGTTTTTGTTCTTTAGGTGTTTGTTTTGTGGTTGGTTTTTGATTGGTGTGGCCTCAAGTAATTGTGGTTCTCTTGTGAAGATTTGGAGCTTATTCATTTTCAGTGGTGTTTGTCTTGCCCTCCGTGAAGGGTTTCACGAAGGTATCTTCAGTTGGGCCTGGGGAGATGGTGTGTTACCGCGGTGGAGCATCTACTCGAGTTTCTTAGTGCTCTTTTTTCTTCTATATCTTTCTGTACTTGAAGCTTGTTGTAACCACCCTTATGGGTGCTTTAGGGGGTGTCTCTTGTATAGACACCTCCTAGTTTTCTTCCCTGATAAAAAAAAAGAAAGATGTACGATGTACAAAGAATTATGTACGGTGTACCTCAGAGGGGTCTCAGACACGTGAGCAGAGTGAGCGGTCGCTCAGGGCCCCCAATGTTAAGGGGCCCCACCTATATTTTTATTTTACTTACTTATTAGGTTCTATGAGTTTAATAGAAAATACATTTGATAATCCAAAAATTTATGCCCCTATCAATCTATATATATATATTTTTCATATTTCATAGCTTATTTTAGTTTAATCTTTTTTTTTGAGGGGATATTTTAGTTTAATCTTGATATATCTTTACTATTATGTTAAATCTAAAGTGTCTCCTTGCTAAAAATGAAATAACATTGAAGTATTTAAGAAAGTTAATCATTTTTTCAACCATTTTTAATAAAAAAAATTAAATTAGTTCTTAATAATATGGGATTATGGATCCATTTCATAGTCCTATAGGGCCCATGTTTAATGCCTGGCACAGGGCCCCGAAATTGTCTGACACGTTTCTGGTGTACCTGTATCACATTTAGGATCAAATCCAATACTAATAGTGGGATCTGTTGGACGATTATGGAAAGCTTATGATTGAAGACTGAAATGTTACCATTGTTCATAATCAATTACTCTCAGAGGCCACATCATACCTTTTTGCCTTAATTTTTTTTTTTTCCTGGAAAATGAACTTTTTTCTTTTGTTGTTATGTTGTATACACATGTGACTTGCGTCCCTACATCATCAATTGCGGTTAAAGATTCTTTTTTATACAAGTTAGTACCTATTTAAGCTTTGATTATTGGAAAAATTGACGCTATGAGGCTCAACTATTGGCCGTTCTCTTTAATAGGTACCAACTTTTGATATTCCAGTGGAGGGCTCAACTATGACACCACTTATTTATGCCTGGACCTTCCAGGTTATGTAACCTACTGCTGTAGGTTAATGAAGTCACGTGACTCATTAAATGAGCACATGACTTAAAAACCCACCCTAAATGCTAAAGTTAGTTTTTACCTTCAGCTTCATTCTCTTCTTTCCTCCTCCTTCCTCTTCGTGTTTTACCTTTCCCAAACCATGGCTGCCCTAAATTCATCCGAATCTACCTCAGCGAATACAAGAACATATGGGCGGCCAATTCTTCAGGTTGGGTCATGCAGGTTGCCTAACTGTCAGAACTCATCTTTTCTCCTCTACAGCTCTGCTTCATCCATAACTGCCACCCTCTACCACTATTACTGCAACTTCAATCTCCTCATATGGAAAAGCTCCCATGATGTCCAAAGTCGACTTCCCAACTGATTTTTGTTCTTAAATTCAGCTTTAATTAAAAAAAAAACCATCACAAATAGGAGAAAACTAAACAAAAATACAATTCCTATACTTGCCATATCTTCCTTAAAAATTCAACATGAAATTTCCTGATACATACATTGCAACTCATTCAACAATACATAATCAATATCAAGATGCAATCACTTCATGTTATTGAAAAATTGCTAAAAAAAATCAAAATTATCAAACTTTAAAACAACAAAAACACTTACAAACATTCCAAAATACCCAGAAACTAAAAAAATATAGCATCAATCCCAAATACCTGAAAATTCCAAGAAAAAGAAGGAAAATTTGAAAATCCAAGATATGGGTTTTCCAGTATTACACACCCTAAATCCTTATTCTCAACTGGGTATTTTCTCCCGTATAAAATTGAAATTGAAATTGAAATTGGGGAATTTGATCGAAATCTTCAACGAGAGTGCAGAATTCGCTCTAACGACTCCCACTCACAGTTTTTCTCTTTCTCTCTCCTAAGTCAGATTCTCCTGCTCCGATGAACAATCTCTAATCGGCCAGAAAGCGTCATTTGGAATGGAAAATCTGTCAATCTTCAGTGAAATTCCATCAATCTTCGGCGAGAATGCCGGAAAACCTACAATTTGCGGAAAGAGAGCATCAATTGGCGCTGGATTGTAATCAATCTTCGGCGTAAAAACTGTAATTGAGGCGAAAAAAAGAATGCGTAAATTGCAGGAACGGGACTAGGGGATCAAATCGACAACCATGGAAAGAGAGTGGAGTTAGGGCCATGGAAAGAGAGTGGAGTTTAGGGCCGTAAAAAGAGAGGGCCAGGATTGGACCAAGTGGGTTCGGCTGGCAGCATGGGAGCAGGAGAGAGAATGAGGGAGTGTAGAGAGTTAGGTAGTCTTACTGTGTTAGGGGAGAGATGGTGAAGAATTTAAAAATAATAAAAAAAAGGGAAAGAAAATAAGTTTACCAGTTTAGTAGGTCATAAGTCATCTAGGCCCAACCAAAGTCACAATCCCCCAAAATTAGGACCTAGGCAGGATAATTGATAGTTCGAACCTATTAAAGAGAACGACCAATAGTTGAGCCCCATAACATTAATTTTTCCTTGATTATTTGGACAAGGACACCAACTTCATTTTGGCTTTTTGCATATATGTCTTTTCACATATCAAACTCAATCTCTGTAGCGTTCTTAACAGATTAAAATAATGGGAAATATTATAATGTGCATTCATGTTTTTGAATGATTACAAAAAGACAGAGGACAAGAAGTGGGTTTACTACAAGATTATGTTCGTGAAATTATGTCGTAAGAAGTCTGTCAATAAGTTTGAAGTTGGTATCAAGCTAAACTTGTCCTACTGAATAAGAGAGAGCCTTTTAATCTCAAAGTTTTGGGAGTTCAATCCCTACTATAGAGTACTTCGAATGAAGCTATCCTATTCCTAATTTCCTATAATCCTAGTAACATTTGCTTTTATCATTTGAAAATATGTATCATAATCGACCTTATTAAGGGGATACATAATCCTCTCCTATAAGATTTAGATACCAGTATACCACCATCTTGCAAAAGCAATTAACTAACCACAAAACCAAATTTTCTTTTAGTTTGGAATTTCCTCTCAAACAATCATATCATACAGAAACAAAATTGCTTTTCAACTGAAACAAAAAGAACAGGTTAGCCATCATAATTCATAATTCATAAACGTTAAAAAATGAACGAAAGGGTACCACTTGAAAAAAGACCTTCGAGAAAAGCAAAGTCAAATGGGTTGAAAGTAGAGCTGTCAATTTGGTTAATAAACTGCTGGTTGAATTGAAATAATTGAAATTTGAACTGAATTAAACTGAACTGGGAGTAACTGTAACTGAAATCAACTGAAAAATGCGGAACTGAAACTGAAATAAACTGTAAATGGAAAACCAAAACTGAACTGCAACTGAACTGAAACAAACTGTAACTGAAAATAACTGTGAAAAAAATAAAAAGTTGATCGATCAACTAAATTGAACTGAACTGAATATTTAACTGAATTAACTGAACTGATTCAAATTGAAATGAAACTGAACTGAGTTGAAACCGATTTAAACTGAAAATGTTTTAAACTGATTTTTAACTGTACCCGACTGAAATTCACATACTACACAAATTAATGATAGTACTCCAATTCACATACAAATTTTATCATGATAATTTTTTATTAGTACTCGACTTTATGACATATAACTTTATTTCTTGATAATTTTCAACTATGTCAAGTTCAATTCACTGATTTTACACTCCAAACTGAATTATTCATAGCTAAATAATCATTTAAAACAAAATTTTAGCACTTCAAATTATTCATAACATTGATCACATCAATACAAATCCATATGATAATCAAAATAAATATATGGACAGGAGAAGTAGTACATTATATGATAACCAAATTAAAAAAAATCTTATCTAAATAATATTCTCAAAATTTACATCAAAGATTTCAAAAAAAAGCTTGTTTTTTTGAGGGGGTATGTAGCTTTTCATTTGCAACTGTAAACCTGCCAGCAAAATGAAAAAAAAAAGAAAGAAAAGTTAAGAGTCATAAGAAGTAAAGCCAGCCGCCCAGCATCAGAAACATCTATGGAGCAGATTCTTTTAGTATTTGAAACAAGATGAGATGAACAAAGTACACGGCAAAAAGTGTATAACAAAAGGATGAAAGAAAAACCTCAATTAATTAAAAAAATTATAATATCAGCCATTAACTTCTTCATCCTTAACGAATCTGGAAATGATACCCTCAGATACCTAACAACAAACAAAGGGAAGTGAGTAAGAATTTCCATTTCAAAACAATATGTTAGCGGAAATTTGATGCAAAGTATATATAAAAAGAAATGAACAACATTAATGAAATAGAATTTAGTAATAGTATAAACTATTAATCATGAATATGGTTTTACTAGAACACAAGGGCATCATTGAACATTTACTCTTATACTGATTTCCGTCTAAATCTTCTTGCAACACTTTTACCATTGAAATTCAAGAGCTTTCCATTTGAAAGACCCTTATTTATATTGCAGAGGAGTTATCTTCAATGGAGGAATCTACTAAATTTTTAGAAGTATATGAGATGAGGAGAGGTGATTAGCATTTAATATACTAACATGAGGAGACGGTGGTTCTCAAATAATGGGTAGGCAGTTTGAATAAGAGATGGAGAGATAGATTAGAAGATAGGAAAATAGAGGCGGCAACATATTTTCATTTCTGCGCACTATGAAACTTTTTTTTAAAATAAAACCATGTTTTTGTTTTCAAAAAGAAAATCCAATATTGCCCTGTTTTTTAAAAGCTGATAGCGGGAAGTTTTGGATATATTCCCTCCGTTTACATATTACATTGATACATTATATAATCCAGTGCACAAATTATTAGAATAAATGCTCTAATTTTAACATAAAATTAGACAAAATTCAAGCCTGCATTCTCCTAACAAACTCATTCCATCTCGCTCTAACCTAACACTATTCTTAGGCATCTCACATTAACCTAGTCATCCCTTCTCTTCTCCTTCCTTTATTTTCTTTGATTCTCGAACTATAACATACAATTTCAAAAATAACCCGACAGTTTTACTGAACGGATTAAACTGGTCACTAAATGGATTAAACTAGTCATTGAATGGGTTAAATAATATGATTAATGAATTGATTAAACTGGTCACGAAATAGATTAATCTGGTCCCTAAATAGGCTAAACTAGTCACTATATTAAGAAAGGTGGCATGTTCTCTTCTTAGTATTGGGTTTGGGCCGTGCCTAATTTTAGATTAAAAGTAGGCGATCTCTTACAAAACCAACTATTTGGAGTGTTATTATCTTGATTTAGGTTATCGATTCACATTAATACAATAATCTAATAATTTATAAGCCCCTCCCTTCCATTCGATACTAACTTGTTTCACTTCAATATTATGCTTGGAATTCAAAATGAAGCACTATTATCTTCAACTATCTTACGGGCTTATATTGATACATTCATTTAATCTAATATCAATGTCTATCAGTTTGGCTTAGATGTATGAGTCTAAAAAAATGATTATAGCTTGTTAACAATGAACTTAAATGGAGTATCTTATCTTGATTTAGCTTATCGATTTACAATCACATTGATTTAGTAATCCAATATCAATTTGTTTCACTCCAAAATTATGTTTTAAAATCAAAATGGATACAACTTAATCTTACTATAAATGGAGCACAATTATTTTCAATTACTTTACCAACTTACGTTGATACATTCATCTAATCTTATCATTTTCTTTCAGTTTGGCTAAGATGTATGAATTTCAAATTGAATATAACTTGTTAACAATCAACTTAAATGGAGTATTGTCCTCTTGATTTAACTTATCGATTCACATATAGATACCTTGATCTAATTCAATATTAACTTATTTTACGTGGATTATATGTTTTCAGTTTTCAAATGCATATAGCTTAATGACTAGTATAGTTATATTAATCCATTGATCTAATATAGTTATAGTAAGACATTGATCTAATCGGCTTTTTGAAAAATGTCTAACTCGTCTTTCGAGGAAGTTTATAAGAATTTATACTAATATGAGACGTCCTTTTTAACCAAACATGATGTGATTTGCATACAACTAAAACTTTGAATATCAACTTATAAATTTATCTTATTCCAAATTGTCGAATTAATATATCAGTAAAGTACTCCCTCTGTTTTTTTATCCTTCTCACTTGGAATCTTGACACTATTCATACTTAGAGAGAATCTTCTCAATTTTTTTCAATTTATAAGAAAAATTATAGTCATGTGGGGTCTTGTTTGATTCGTCTCAATTAGTATTTTATTAATATTCAATCGTTATAATTTTTACTAGTATATAATGAAAGATATTGAAGTTTAAAGATGTGCATTGGGAGACGTGCACAGGAAAGTGAGAAGGATAAAAAAAATAGAGGGAGTATAGATATATTGATGTCACTTTCATACACGTTTTTGGGAAGTACAACTGGTTTTTTTCGAGGCAAGTGCTAGTCTACACTTATTTGCCACGTTAAATTTAACCGAACCTGAAAAAACATTTGACCAAAACCCGACATCAAGTTCCATTTTTTCCGAACAAATACAAGAATGTGAATAACTTCTACCCGAACCAACGCAATTATTGTCGAACTTATGTGATTTTCGTCAAAAACTGAAATAAACTAAAACGAAACTGAAAAAAATGCAACGTGTTTTAACTGCTATGGATTCAACCTTTGGTTGGTTTAACTGCAACTGAACTGAACTGAAACTGGAAAGAAAAATAACTGAATTAAACTGAATTGAAAAGTTTGTTAACTGAACTGAACTAAACTAAACTGTTAATAATTTTTACTTTTGTAAACTGAATTGATATGAACTGAACTGTTTGAATATAACTGTTAGGGTTTTATTTTAATACCGCAAGTGAACGGTGTCGTAGCACATACGGGTCGAACTCAGGGAGGTGCAAGATTAAACACTAGTTGATTTTAGACTATGATATAGCTACACAATCCAAATGTCAAGAGAATCTATAAACTATTAGCTAAACTAATGACTGAATATGACAAAATCAATGAATATGATAATTAAAACACTAAGATTAAGCATCACCACTAATATGAATTGATCAAAACACGACCCACATCCCAGTTATTCAATTATAGCTTAGGCGAGATTGACATTCCCTTATGACTCAGTAATAAAGCACAGCTGCGAACCGAAACTAAATACTCGGTCACTCCTCAATACCTAGAGCTCACTTTCGTGATAGCAAAAGGCCTAACTAACATGCATGTCTCCTATTTTCATGGCTTACACACATAATTAGAAGCATTAAGAACCAATGTCAAATAATTCCCAATTCTAGTTCTCACCTATTTTCATGGGAGAATTCAAATCAATAACAAGATTATCTAAATTAAGACCCAACTTTCGTTGATGAACTCAATTAATTAAAATAACAATTTAACATCAAATAAATATTCCTAATCTCAACTCCAACTTTCGTTGATAATATAAAACTAGGGCTAAATCAAGATGCACAATTGACAATAACAACAATCTTATCAAACCTTAAACATATAATTCAATAACATGGGAATTGGAGAATAATTTACATGATCAATCCATACTAGGGCTCAACTTAATCCTAGATAAAAAGACTACTCACTAATCATGGCAAAAAGAGTAATAAACATAATAGAAAACATAATTAAAATATAATAAAGAGAAGAGAAGAGAATAAAACTTGATTAATATTGAAGATGAATATGAAAGCTTGAGTCTTGAATCTCCAAAGTAGCAAATAGAAACAAACTAGGGCAAAAAACTAGAGAGAAAACTAGAGAAACAAAATAACGTGATATTGAAAAGTGAGTAATAGATGTCCTCCTCTAATTAGAAAACCTCTAATATATAGTTATAACTCCTAATACTAGTAGGAAGCCAAATAAATCATTAAATGGCCGAAATTGTCAAAACCGCGTGCGCGTAAGAAGTTCCTGGCAGACTGGGCCAACTTGCGAATCCCATATCTCTCATAATACAACTCGCCTTGGGCCGTGCAACCTATCGTTGGAAAGCTCCTCAATCCTACTTTCCAATGCCGCTGGAATCAACCCAATATCAGTATCGAGTCAAAAGTTATGGATAAAACAGTGAACATGACTCGAATTCCGTAATTCTCTCAATGAATTCCAACTCCAATTTAGCTCCAATTTACACTCAAAGATGTTCACAATGATCCTTATCAATGTAGCTTGCTTCCAATTGCTCCTAAGTACTTGAGCTTATCCAATAATACTCCAAGTATGTTCTCAATACCTGAAACTCATCAAAGAATACTAAAAACAAACAAAAGGAGTAATATTTCGTAACTTAAGCAATAGTATGCAATTATGAACTACAATGCACCTAAATGCTCCTAATATTTCGTAACTTAAGCAATAGTATGCAATTATGAACTACAATGCACCTAAATGCTCCTAGAATGCAACCTAAATGCACCTAAAATGTATATAAAAATACGACACATCAATAACCGTAACTGAACTGTTGAACTGAATTGACACCTCTAATTGAAAGTCATGAAAGGAAATTCCAAATTGCACCAATCCATATACACTTTTCATGCCGGGGAATATAAGCATATTAGGAGAGCATATTCTGTAATCTACTCACTACTACTATCATTTAGATTTAGAGGTGACCAACTTTTAAATAAAACATCTCCCTTATATTGGCTGGAGCCTGGAAGAATGGCAAATTGGGTTATTTCCCCATTTTACATATTGCAACATATGAGTCAAATGTGCAAAAAATAGTGCCCAAGTGTTGGAAGCACATAGCTGTCATAGTTCTAGGTGCTACAAAAGTCGACGGATCAATTGTCTTGTACCTATAATTCAAACTCAAGATATATTCATAATCACAAATATTCAATATACAGTACATTCAATATAACTGTAAAAATAAATCCAAGAGAATCAATTTCATTCTTAATTATGATTTCCATTCGATAAAACCCAAGAAAGTAGGGTCACGAATCACGACGTGTAACGGCCTATGAGGATACAGAATTTACACACACAACATATAGTATTAATGTATTAGCAATAATATGATTGACAGATTGAGAGGTGTAACTAGGGGTGGGAATGAGCCGAGCCGAGCCCTGTTGGATAACATCCAATTGAACGCGAAGTTTTTCGGATCTGGCTCGTCGCGCCCGACCGGGCGAGGGTTCGCCCGACCCGACCTGGCAAGACGAGTCTGCAGCTTGGTCCGTCCCGTCCGCCCGGGCGAGACAAACTTTTCTCCTTCGCCCTGTTTCTTCCTTGCGGGCCCGACCGGGCGAACTTCTTTTTCTGCGGTTTTCGGTTTCCGCGTTTGGCGTTGCTTAGTTTTTATATTTTATATAAATACTTCATTCTGAAAAACCGAGTTAGTGGGTATGATACTCTCTTGAACCCTAAAACACAAAGCCTACCTATTGTCTCTGAGATTTGAGCAGTTCTTGAGAAATTCCAATCCTTGATCCGGGTGCACGGAGTCGGGGATCGTTGTGTGAACCTTGGGGGACGAACGTCATCAGGATTCCGCACCGGAGATGGCGAAATTCGTTTCTAAGGCAGTGGCCTCCATACCACGGCGCAACGTTGTTCTTGTGGAATTACATCAAGTTCAGTTGATTATTATCTGCAGATAAGTTTCTTCTCTATATTGTGTATCAATATGGTTTATATTTGTTCTTCATGAGTACATCAATCATACTGATTATTTCCAACAATTTAGAAACGAATTTATTCTGATTGTTGTATTCATGTTGATGTATTATTTATTCTAACCTATTTCAATTATCTACCTTGGAAAGAAATCCTTGAGTATTGGCAATTTGTTAAGGTTTGGTTAGAAAAATTATTTCTTGTGTATCGACGTACATCGAAAACTTGAAGAGTGAATTTCATGTTGTTGTTCTGGAAATCTCGACGGAACTCGCAATAGCTAATTTTGGAGGCAAAATAAAATTGCCGTGATATTGTGATACGAAATTTTGCTGCAGTAGTTTCTCTCAAATTTCTCTTGGATATCATGAAATCAAAGGGGTGTTATTTGTCCTCATGTGCTTTATCTTATGGTGGGACTATAATTCCAACTACATCTGTCAATGTTCATCATTAAGGAGTTAATGTCCTTGGGGGAGCATAATTTAATTGGGTTTTCCCATGCACCTGAACCACGGACTAAATAGTTATTCATGTTATCTGGAGTATAATATGTGGGTTAGTTGGAAGTGATGGAGCACGAGTAGGTTGCTAAAGTAATTTCGTCACGTTTAGGGAAGTGTCCTCCCTAATTTATATATTGTCAGACTTCTAACTTCTTTTAAATTATTTAGTGTGCTCCCTTGCTTTATATAATATTTACTTTTGGTGAAATGTTAGTCTTGTGGGGGGACTGAGTTAGAAGTTGAGACACTCAAGAAAGCAAACGGGAGTTGGAGGAGTGGCGACTATGTGGAATTCATAGCACCTTCAGCAGGCCAGCTTGGCTAAAGGGAAGTTCCAAATCCTTTTTATGGCTAATGTCCCAAGTTCATCTTATATGCACAATTCATTTTATGTGGCACATTGCTTGATATTTAATTTATACCTGCGTTTTGGCAATTGTTGTGCCTTTTGAGGAATAAATCAATGTATGGGACTGGCTAGTTAGTCAGTGAGCCTCACTGTGGTGAGTGAGGGGAGGAAGGGAACTTCCATGGGATTTAATATAGTTGGGAACTCTTGTTTGTTTCCTTGAGCCATGAATTATATACATCTGCTTGTTGCATTGTATGTGTTGTATACATGTTGTACATTTGGCTGTTTATAGTTGCTTTTTAATACCCTTGTAGAGTTTAAAATTGTTGACCATGTTTAGTCATATGGACTTTTGAATTGGTTGATTGACCTTTGGGCTTATTAGTTGCAACTCTAGTGCTAAGTCGTGTCTTGGAGTAACCCAATAGTTGTGTCTATTAGGGTTATTGAAGTATTTGAGTTAATTCTTGAGGACTTAGCTCCTTTGGTAAAATTGGAGTAATGATTGGTGAATGTTATCATGTTTCATGTGTTGATTGATCAGAGGCTAGCATTCCCATCCTTTTGGTAAGGGTCTGGGTGAGACCATTTGGGACTCCTTGTAAATAAGCAGAATTCTGAGGTTAATGGTGGTTGTATGCCAAGTGAGTGGAATCATTCAAGGATGAAGGATCATGAGGGTTTTTTTTCTAAGAGGGTTATGAGTATTCAGATCATCTTCGGGTATCATCTCATGTGGGGGTTATCGTCATTTTCTGCAAGTTATGGCCTATGTAAGATAAGCTGATGAGCTGTTAGTTATTCTCCATGTTCTTATTGTGGGGGTTTCTAGCTATGGTCGGATTTCTATCCTTCCTTCACACAGTTGGTGTGAGGATTTAGTTCTCTGTGGCTGTTCTTGTGCTGAATTTGATGATGTGTTTATTTCTTCTTGAATAAGCTCTGTTGGGTGAATCTCATGATATCATTGATGATTTGTTAGTCATTGACATGATTGTTCAGTAATCATGTTTATGTGTTTGCTGCCTGATTCTAATTGGTGTCTCTCCTAGTATTGTTGATGTGTAGTTCAGCAAAGGAGTAGCTAAAGGTTAATTCTCTAAGTTGACAAAGTCCAGTCTTACTTGTAACCTCCGTGGTTAGAAAAGTTGACATTGTTGATCAATTATGTGCAGTCTAGGGGTTACTCTCTGGAAGTGATAATCAATTCACAAGGGGATTTTATGACTTCTGATTGGGACTAGTGCTTAAAGAAAAGCAAGC
Organism: Beta corolliflora; assembly: GCA_947648045.1. Lineage (NCBI taxonomy): Eukaryota > Viridiplantae > Streptophyta > Magnoliopsida > Caryophyllales > Amaranthaceae > Beta > Beta corolliflora. The sequence goes on from CANSZD010002913.1 coordinate 4,845,823, forward strand.
TTTAACATGACTCATTAGTGACCTGTCATAATCATTGTGTATGTCTTTGCCGGACCATAGTTGATACTTTGGTTGTGTGTTGACCTTCAATAGACTTTGAAGTTGTAAGCTTGGAAAGCTATAGGCAAGGTACATGGTTCTGAGGTTCATTAATGTTTTGATATTGACCTATGTAGTTATCTCACCTGTGGCTAAGCTTGCCTAGGCCAGTGGCCGTGTTTGCATTGGGATCGTGTTATTTGATTGCGTATCAATTTGATTCGTAAAGTGCATACTTGAATGGCATCTTAGAGAAGGAAGAGTCATTAGATCTTCCGGGATTTGAAGTTGACCTGTAAGGTTTCCTTGGTGAGAAGACTTGAGTGGTCGGTAGGTGGTTTATGGTTTATACCACTTGTATAGTTAGTTCCGTGTGATGAACTAAGTTTTGTATCTTGGGTTTTCAAGATGGTATTTGTTTGAGTGATATTGATCAATTTGACATTGTTTGGTGATCATGTGTCTATGATTGATCTTATGTCTTTGATGTTCACACTCTTGATGTCTTTATGAAACTGAAGGCTTTGATTCTTGAGCCAAGATGGAAATTGGGGATGAGGTAATTCATGTGGTTCATGGATGTAATGCCAATGTATTGGCAAAGGCACCTTTTATCTCAATCTTGTCAAGGGAACATGGTTTGTAACAGGTTCAACTAGAAGGTTGAATAGTTAGCATGAACTATTATGTTCTGTATTCATGTTTATGAAATGTCTCTAGAAAGTGATTTTCTAAATGATTATGCTTATATGTTTATAAGTGTATATGTTGGCATATTGTTCTTAACTGGTTACCATGTTGAGGAGATGTAAAGTAAGATGTGTTGCATAGTCAACCATAAGAATAAGTTCATTGAGTTGAACTGACTGAGTCAAGAAGTCGACTGATGAGGAAATCCTTGGCAAGTTGCCAATTGTGGGGGTAATGAAATACTCACTCATTTACATTGTGATGTTTTAGATGCTTACGTACATTGTCATGTGAAGGCAATGGAGGCACATATGGACAAGAGCATGCACAGATTAGTGTTGTATTCACTGAGAGGACCTGATGGATGCTTTTGAGGTCCCGTGTTGGGATTTGCCATGCTCACGTGAGGTCACATAACCATAACCAGTTGGTGGCTCAGCTAGTTCAAACTTAATGGATGTGTGAGGATCCATTACCAGACTTGGTGGTTTGAATAGTGAGTTTGATGGTATAGTGACAGGACAATCCATTACCTTTGTGGTGGCTTAATTTGTTTGAGCTTGATGGATTGATGAATCTATAACCTTTGGGTGGTTCAACTGGCAATTGAACTTTGTAGATTCATAGATATCAGGGTGGACAGTGATTGTCCTTAATGTGTCTATAGTTCTAAGATGGGACTTATAGACACATCGTGGCATACAATGTGATGTTGTATGTGGCATACAATGAGATACTGTATGTGAGGTTGAGCTTGACCGCTCTTAATGTTTCCATATCCCAGCAGGCTTGGGTGGTCCTTGGAATGGACTTGATGGTTACACCGTTGTGATGCCTTGTGCATGATCTCTCATGGTCGGTATCATAGTCCTGTAAAAGGGATGGTCCACTTTGTTCAAACCTAATGGATTGTGAGAGTCCATAGCCTTTATGGTGGTTTGACAAGTGGAGCTGATGGTACTCGACGGCAACCAGTAGAGGTTGTGTTGGAGTTCATGGCCTCTATGGCTGATTCATTTAATTGAACGTAATGGACTTGATGTTTTTATGGCCTTTGTGGCTGATTCAAATTTTATTTGAACGTAATAGAACATCAGATTTGAGTGTGAAGGGATGGCCTCCTTATGTCGAATGTCGTACTTGTAGGCATTCTAGAGCGCTCACTGGAATCCCAGGGTGATGGCCAGGATTGTTGAACTGTGTGTATGTTCACAATCATTTGAAAGACATGTGACTTGTCTTAACAGGATTATGAATTGTATGATCAACAGTGTTGTATGTTGTTCAAGAGGCAATTCATGAATAACGCGGAGTTTCTCAAGCTCTGAGGGTAAGATATGTGTTATCGGGCCCCTTCTCTCTCCTGCAAGTTCAATCCAGTGGACACTTGTAGGTGAAAGGACACCCCATCTCACTAACATGCTAGTTCAATCCTTGGACACTAGTTTATAAGTATCAAACCTTCCTTTTACTGCTCATTTCTTGTTTTCATAACTTCGCGTTTGTGGGGGATTGTTGGATAACATCCAATTGAACGCGAAGTTTTTCGGATCTGGCTCGTCGCGCCCGACCGGGCGAGGGTTCGCCCGACCCAACCGGGCAAGACGAGTCTGCAGCTTGGTCCGTCCCGCCCGACCGGGCGATGGTCCGCCCGCCCGGGCGAGACAAGCTTTTCTCCTTCGCCCTGTTTCTTCCTTGCGGGCCCGACCGGACGGTCTCCGCCCGACCCGCCCGGGCGAACTTCTTTTTCTGCGGTTTTCGGTTTCCGTGTTTGGCGTTGCTTAGTTTTTATATTTTATATAAATACTTCATTCTGAAAAACCGAGTTAGTGGGTATGATACTCTCTTGAACCCTAAAACACAAAACCTACCTATTGTCTCTGAGATTTGAGCAGTTCTTGAGAAACTCCAATCCTTGATCCGGGTGCACAGAGTCGGGGATCGTTGTGTGAACCTTGGGGGACGAACGTCATCAGGAATCCGCACCGGAGATGGCGAAATTCGTTTCTAAGGCAGTGTCCTCCATACCACGGCGCAACGTTGTTCTTGTGGAATTACATCAAGTTCAGTTGATTATTATCTGCAGATAAGTTTCTTCTCTATATTGTGTGTCAATATGGTTTATATTTGTTCTTCATGAGTACATCAATCATACTGATTATTTCCAACAAGCCCGAATAGTGTTAGGCTCGGCTCGAGCTCGAGTTTCAAAAACGAGGCTCGGCTCGAGCTCGAGGCTCGTCGAGCCTCAAAAAAGGAGCTCGGCTCGGGCTCGTGTCATGGAATGTGAGGCTCGGCTCGAGCTAGTTTGAGGCTCGGCTCGTGCTCGTTTGAGGCTCGAGGCTCGGGCTCGTTTGAGGCTCGGCTCGGCTCGTGAAAAGCTCGAGGCTCGAACACTATCTGTCAATCCAAAAATTTCGGCCCAAAGTATATTGGCTTACAAATCTGCAAAGTCCAAACTTAGGCTCAAGATAGTGCCTTATTAATATACAAACTCCAAACTTAGACCCAAAGCTAATAAGCAAGGCCAAGCTTTGATTGTATACACATTACAGCAAGTTTGGTTTCTTTATATAGATGTTACTACCTTCCTCCCTATTCTATTTGGCCGATGTGGGATTCATAACAAGCTACTGAATTTCAGTTTCTTTTTATGCATATACTTCACTCCTTTTCCTTCCTTGTTGCTACTGCCTATTGCTACTTTACTGCATCCTTGACTCCTTGTTGCTATAATCCATATGCTTTTGTCTTTTTTTAAAAAAATTCTTTAATTTAATTTGTGTCATTATACTCTATATTAATGTTTGTTCAAAGAGGCTACTTCACTCCGTCCTTGTTACTGACCCAAGTTGCTAATGCTAATCAATATGCTTTGTCCTTTTTTTTAATTCTTTAACTTAATTTATGTCATTATACTCAATATTAATATTTGTTCAAAGAGGATTGTAACTGCTTAAGTTTATTTATAATTTCTAAATAACTTAATTCTACAAATGAGAATCATAGATTGGTCATTCACATTTGTTAATTACACAACTTGTCAAATTGTTTTAATGCTGAATAGTTATAGACTCGTAATATAACACCCCCTTACTAGTCTCCTTCTGATACATGACGATGTAGGACAATTAATTTTTAATTCAACTCTATAAATATCTTGTTGCGGCGGCGGTGATATGCAGCAGCTGTAGAGACTCGGTTTTGTGAGTTTAGCTTCCTTAGGGTTTTCGTGAGTTTTTGAGGTTTTGGGCAAATGAGTTTTGGTGAGTAATGTTTTTAAGTTTTGTTCAAACTTCAAACTGAAGAGTTGCGCCACTGCCTACTAGTATTTGTTTTTCTTTTTTTTTTTGAGGGAATGTGAGAGTATTTGCTTTTTGGTTGTATTTTTTCCCTATTTTAATATATAGTATATTTTTAGTATTTTGCCTTTTTTTATTAATGAATAATAATACTATTTTTTATATTTTTCTAATAAAAAAATAACTCGAGCTGTTCGTGAGCTTTTCGAGCCGAGCTTAGCTTAACTCGTGGATCGTATCGTTAGGTCTCGAGCCGATCCCAAACTCGAGCCGAGCTTTAGCGAGCCGAGCCCTGGCCGAGCTTTCACCGAGCCGAGCTCGAACTGTTCACGGGCAGGCTTGGCTCATTCCCAGCCCTAGGTGTAACATATGGCCTATGCATGTCATTCCTGCTACAAGCAAAGATTGGAATCTTATTTTTAAAGCAAAGATCTTGGGCTACTTTTTCCATATTACAACTAGAAGTTCAAAATCCAATTATAAGAACAATTATATTAGCAGAAAATAAGCGAAAGTAAGGTTCGCCAGCACTTGGATGCAGAACCTCAAAACATGAAACCAATAAACCACATACAATCGAGTGTTTATTTGATTACCATGTTAAGCTGCTGGTGACAAAAAGATAAACCAATAATAATACTAGTATCTCCTTACTTCAATTAAACACTCGTTGGTGTCTAATCTTCCAATTCTGCACAAATTCATTAGTCCTCGATAAACTTTCTTTGAGCTGATGTTACAGTACACGATCAGCTTCGTTAACAGTTAACACCTTCCCAGTCTCGAGTAGATACTTAATTATCCTCAGTTCTTCGTCGAACCCTCTAAATAACCCTGTGGTAATAGTCTTGAGATGAGAGGAAAGACAAGAAGGTGATCTTCGCAATTTGCTCCAAAAGTTTTTGTCACAAAATTCATCATCACTTTCACAAAGCACGATTCCCTGTAAATGAACAAGACAGAACTAAGAAAGATGAAGCAGATTCTAAAGGATAAGAGCAGTTAATATTGTTAGTGCAATTTATAGAAGCTAACGACTAACCTCAGGGAAGACAATTCTCAAGAATGGGTGAGCTGTGCAGTAACTCAGGTAAGTCTTCCTCCCAGTAAGCACATATATCCAATCCAAGTTCTAAGCAAGACAAGTTATTGAAGGTTGGCAGCTTATTTTGGCCCCATAATAGAGCCTCCACCCAACAAAGAAGATGAGATAAGAATATGACATTAATGATTATGTTAAAGTATATAATATAGGAAAACTCATCAATCTTCTCATTAAACTTTAGAGGAATATATATACAACCTAATATCAGGAAACCTTACTGAACTAGAAATCTTAACAACTTTAAGACTTTGCAGATAGGAATACATACTGAACTAACTAAACTAGACTCCTTATTTACCTATATTCCAATACTCCCCCTCAAGTTGGAGCATGAATATCACAAATGCCTAACTTGCGAAGTAGAAAACCAAACTGACGCCTGCCCAAGGCCTTAGTCAAAATATCTGCTAACTGATGACCCGTAGGAACATAAGAAGTAGACAAATTACCAGAAGTTAATTCATCACGAACAAAATGACAATCTACCTCAACATGCTTCGTACGATCATGAAAAACTGGATTCTTTGAAATATGAATAGCAGATTGACTATCTGAATACAAACGCATAGGCTTAGGATGCAAAACACCAAGAGAAGACAACAAATACTTCAACCACTTCAACTCACAAGTAGTAACAGCCATAGCCCTGTACTCAGCCTCTGCAGATGAATGAGCCACAGTAGGTTGTTTCTTAGTCTTCCAGGAGACAAGAGAACGACCCAAGAACACCAAATAACCAGTAACAGAGCGCCCAATCACTATCACAAAAACCAGTAAGTTGCATATTACCTAAAGGACGCAACACAATACCTTGACCAGGACTTCCTTTTAGATAACGCAAAAGGCGAAGAGCAGCATCCCAATGACAAACCCGTGGTGCAACAAGAAATTGAGATAGAGTATGCACAGCATAACTTAACTCAGGACGAGTAACAGACAGATAGACCAGACGTCCAACTAGGCACCTATATCTATCAGGATGCGCATATGGCGAACCTTCAGCGGAAGCGAGACGATGATTCTGCTCCATAGGTGTGTCAATGGGTTTACAACCTAACATGCTTGCTTCTGTTAACACATCCAACGCATATTTGCGTTGTGACAAAAAATACCATCCTTGCTCCTAGCAACCTCAATGCCTAAGAAATATTTCAGAACACCCAAATCCTTCATATGAAAACATGAACTCAAATATTTCTTAAAGCGAACAATAACATCATGAGATGAGCCTGCAATAATCAAATCATCAATATAAACAAGAACATGAAGAGCAACATGTCCCTGAATATAACTGAACAAAGAATAATCTGCAGCAGACTGTTTAAAACCATAGGACTTCAATGCCTGAGACAACTTTGCAAACCACTGTCGAGGTGCCTGTTTCAATCCATACAATGATTTTCTTAACCTGCAAACCTTCCCTGGAGGAGCACCACGATACCCAGGAGGAAGTTTCATATAAACTTCTTCATGCAAATCACCATGTAAGAAAGCATTATGAACATCCATCTGATGCAATTCCCAATTAAGAGATACAGCGACAGCTAAAAATAAACGTACAGTGCCCATTTTAGCAACAGGAGCAAACGTTTCATTATAATCAACACCTTCGATCTGACGATTACCATGAACAACTAGTCTACCTTTCAACCGTTCAACCTCGCCAGTTGAAGTGTATTTAATACGATACACCCAACCACTACTAATAGCTTTCTTACCTGAAGGTAGATCCTCCAAACTCCAGGTACCATTGCGCTCAAGAGCCGCAAGCTCCTCCTCCATAGCCTTGCGCCAACCAGGATGTTTCACAGCCTCCTGAAAACTTTGAGGCTCCTGTCCTTTAGTAACAGCTGCCAGAAAACCTCTATGTTTTACAGAAAAATTATTATAATCAACATAACAAGCTATATCAAAGGGCGTACCTGAAGAATGAGATGGAGAAGGAGACGCAGTAGAGGGTTTGGAGTCAATATTTTCACACACCACAGTATGAGTCACAAAATCACGGAGCTTGCAAGATTGAACTTTAGTACGATGCCCACGCCCTAACATTTCATCAGACGACGACGAACTCCCCCTCAAATTAAGAGGTGTGGAGGTGTCACACATAACCTCACCAATACGCACATGAGTCGGAGAAGCATCACCAACTATGCTTCTAGTGGAGCGTGGAGGCGTAGTGACCACACCATCCGTATGCACGCTAGCACCATCAGGCGCACGCACGGCTCCATCAACAACACTAGGCGCACCAACATCAGTGCCATAACCACTATCATCAAACAAATCATCCGCCCAAAGGGATGGTTGGGAAAAATATAAATCCCACTGCTTTTGCGCCACATCAGAAAGAACAGTAGGATAGGGGAATTAATCCTCAAAAAATGTAACATCCCTACTCACAAAAAATTCACACGTCTCAAGGTCATAAAGCCGCCACCCTTTCTTACCAAATGGATACCCAAGAAATAAGCAACGACGAGATCTAGAATCAAACTTATCCTTTATACGAGAACGATTAACAGCATAGCATAGACAACCAAACACACGAATCGAATCATAAGAAGGTGAAACACCAAACAAACATTCATAAGGTGTTTTACCCTTCAAAATAGGAGTAGGGGTAATATTTATAAGATGAACAGCTGTAAGGACACACTCCCCCCAAAAAGATTTAGGTAACTTAGCCTGAAACCTAAGAGCCCGAGCTACATTAAGAATATGACGATGTTTACGCTCCACCCTACCATTCTGTTGGGAAGTATCAACACAAGATGTCTGATGAATAATACCTTTCTGGCGAAAGAAAGATGCAAGACTTAAAAACTCCTGTCCATTATCACTCCGAAGCACCTTAATTTTCTTATTAAACTGGGTTTTAACCATAACATAAAATTCTTGTAACAACTGTTTTGCCTCATATTTGCCAATCATCAAATAAACCCAGGTAGCACGAGAATAATCATCAACAATAGTAAGAAAATAACGAGCATTACTAGTAGACACAATACGATTAGGGCCCCAAATATCACAATGAACTAAATCAAAAATCTCTGTAGCTTTATTATTACTTATTGGAAAACTATTTCTGGGTTGTTTACCCTTAAAACAAATGTGGCAATCAAGAGAACAACCCTTATTAGAATGTTTACTACTAGCTACACCAGGAAAAGTGGAAATAACTTGCATAGAGGGGTGACCTAAACGACGATGCCATAGCATACCCAAATCCGGAGCCTGAACAGTATTGGCTTGCAAACCACGAGCACGAACAGGTGTGAAAATATAGACTCCATTAAACCGCATCCCCGCTCCAATCAGGTTCTTCAAAATGCGGTCCTGTATGACACAAAACTTATCAGTGAAAATAATAAATAATTTATGATGCTCTAAAAGTTGAGAAACAGACAATAAACTGCAAGTAAGAGCAGGAACATAGAGAACATGATCCAACACAAAACCATCCGACAATACAACTTTTCCTTCCTTAGTTGCAGTAGTTTGTTTACCATTAGGCAAACCAATAGGAGAGGAAATAGATACCAAATCAGAGAACAACTCCAAATTACTAGACATATGATTAGATGCACCACTATCAATGATCCAATCACTAGAACAAAACATACCCGAAGAACGGTCTGAAGTCGCAGATACCTTTGAAGACTTTAAAGTAGCAAGCAATTGGATCCATTGATCATCAGTCAACGTCGGGACATTTGCCCGATCACTGTCACTGTCACTTACCGCACCGGTACCATCACCCATGGTGCCGTAGATACAGCAACCACAACAGAGAACTACGCCTCTTTAACCAAAAAAAATACAGCAGCCACAACAGAGAACGTGACAGTACAAGAGGGACCACGTACGCTCGCCTATGAAATCACGCACAAAGGAAATTAGCATCAACAATTGTAAACCAACTGTCAACAATTTGGTCTCCACTCGCCACACTCGCACAAAGCAAAGTAAACCAATCCAGCGAAGCCACCACACACAAAGCAGACAACCGAGACAAGAAGTGAGCACCAAGTATGGCTCGCACAAAGCAGACCCGCGACAAACAACAGTATATAACAGCAGTGATTAACAGCAGCAGAGAAGGGGACCACACCCGCAAGAGCAAACCCAGCGAAGAAAACAAGAAACGCTCGTTGACTCGCACAAGCTTTAAAGAAATATTATTAGGAGAATGGACTTTGAAGATTAATAAAATATAGTAGCAAACTAGCAATTGAAGACCAACAAGAGAATGAATGATCCTGGTTAATAGTGAGGGAATAACAAATCCCAATTATGCAGCAGCATACAATAGTCCACTCACGAAGAAACGCACTCGCACTCGCACGAAGAAGAAACAAAATAAAATAATTTAAGAGATAAACACACAACACTCACACATCAGTGAGAGTCGATCAAACCAACAAAAAATTCGGATGAAGAAAAAAATCAGGACTTGGAAAAAAATTTGCTCTAAATTAGAGTGGCTCTTGATACCATGTTAAAGTATAGAATATAGGAAAACTCATCAATCTTCTCATTAAACTTTAGAGGAATATATATACAACCTAATATCAGGAAACCTTACTGAACTAGAAATCTTAACAACTTTAAGACTTTGCAGATAGGAATACATACTGAACTAACTAAACTAGACTCCTTATTTACCTATATTCCAATAGATTAACCACAAATTAAACAAAAGAATGTAGGGCATGAGTTAAAGAGTTACATATAGGCATGTACCAGTGAGGCACAGATGATTGGCACTAGAGACTCCATTTATGAGTCCTGAAACTGAATCAAATTTCTCAAATGAGTTTTTCCTGTCCAATACAATGTCAATAAGAGCTTCCTCGAGAGAGTTCATATTCTTTAAGCAGTATTGTACTGCCAGGAAATCCACATTATTTAGGAATAGCAAATTGGGAAGATCAAGCTCGACAGTAGAACTGTGATAATACGGTATCCCATCGCTGAAATTGATAGTCAAACGTCTTAGATTCGGAGAAGAAATATTAACATCTTCCCAGTCACCTCCAAGGACCATTCCTCGAGCATAGGACAGCCAAAAATGAGGTTGTTGAGAGAGCATTCTTCAGTAAATATAACAGACTGAAGTTGTAGGAATTTTAGACGTGGCAAGAAGAGAGATGCGAGAAACTTCATTTCCGATCTTGCATGCAACTTTAGTACCACCAAGTGTTTCACAAACAAAAAGTGATACCGGTAGCACGCTAAACTCGAGACTCCCATGTGATGATATCAAGCTCTGCAACTCAAGTAATGCAAACTCAATCCATGTCTTAACATTTGAGCAATTACAGTCGGGATTAGTTTTGAGGCGGAATTTGGTGATGTGTGTGGGCTTCTTGAGCATCAAAACTCTATCCACAAAATCCTTGAAAATGCTAGAACTTCTACGATCAAACGTGAATGTCTCCTCAAGGACCAAGTTGGTTATTAGAGTAAAAAGATACTTCCATCTCGCGTGATAGAATACTATTCCCGATCGCATGCTTTGATGGAAGAAAAGAAAGTATATGAGCAAGTATTGTATCCGGGTAAATGACTAATTCTGTCAATTCCTTCCCCATATTTGACTTCCTTTAAATTCTCATGGCAGTTCGTGCTTAAATTCATGGCCTTGTATCCATGGAAAAAAAAGTGATATGAAATATAACGAAAAAAAGCACATCAATACAATTTCTTTGAGAATGCTACTTTGATGACAGGGGAAAGATATATCAACATTCAACGAGATACTCAAGATGGAGTCGGCTAACCGATGGCCGACGAGAGTCCATTCAAATACGGTTTTTGATATTTAACTTTCCTCGTCTTTATTTAGCAAGTATATACAATCATCTTTACTATAGAAGGATGGCTTTGTGGCGGAAGTTCTTATAAACAAATAAAGTTCTTCTATATACGAAATTAAAGCATCTATTATGTAATTAGATCACATTCTAGTAAAATATAGTTACCTTTGAACAACGGGACAATGAAGCTACTTTTCTCTCTACAAAACAAGTATGTATGAAGCCGTGATCAAACTATCTAATCAAACCATATGCGTTATCGGTTGCACAGAGTCATCTTTGATATGAGTAGTATTGTGTAGGATGTCATGTTTAGTTGTTTACTTTTGCTCGAAATTTGATTTCTACTACACTAGCTACAAAATGGAATAAATTTCATCTTTCACCCGACAGAGAAACACACCATTGTATCGGCTTGAACATAGGCAAAATAGTACAAGCAATAGAGTTCCCTACAAACAGGAAAACGACTCCTCAAAATATACGGGAGTCGGGACACTACGGTTTATATCTCGAAATTCTCGCATTCCTTAACTAAAACCATCTCGCAAGACGCTCGTCCCTTTTAAATGTTCAACATTGTAAAATGTCCTCACAATGTAAAAGGTCAATTACTTTTTTACACGCAGAGACAATGATAATCCATCGAAATTGCCTCATTCGACTCAAATCCAAGCCCTCTTTTATAGCCGTAAGCTCTCCTAAGATAACATTGGAGGCATAGACTTTATTCGATCCACCCACCCAATGTCCTTGTGAGTTTCTCCATGTTCTCGCCAAACCCGTGGGGAAAATTTTAGTTACATATAAAGGATCAACATTTTTTGTGCACCCCATTAGGAGGAGGGGGCCGAATCACAACAACCCGAATTTGACACCCGGGAAGCTAAGATGCATGATTGGGTCAAATGAAACTCTCGAGCATTGAAGGTTGCTAGCTTGATGATATGATTAGGATTATCAAGGGGTTTGCCTTTTGTGATAAATTGGTTTTGGTCCTTCCAAATTTCAGATCAAAGAAAAGAGAAACCACTTTCCAAGGCAGACCAAGCGCATAGGACATATGTAAAAGGTTTTTGAGGATTCACTCATGAAGGTTACCCATTAACAAGAGGCCTGGGGTAGGTAATGAATTCCATATGGTCAATACCTCGGGGCAATCTCTAATGGCGGGAAGGGTGCCCTCTCGAGTCCCCATTACGAGATGGCACAAAAGAACCGGGTGAGTATTGTAGCTGCTAACATTTTTTGTGAGGGATTCCATCCCACCACTTTATTCACAATGTTCTATTTTGTTATTTAGGAATGGAATGATTGTTCCATAGCCAAGACAATTTGTGCTCAAAACCGTAATTCCAATACTTTAGAAAGAAGGAAGTTATCATTTTCAACAAAGATTGAGCTCAGGGAACTAGGGAGGTTTCCACATGGTTCCTACTTCCTAATATAGTTGGAGAAAGCTCTATGAAGATATTTTGAATGTTCCCAATATTGTCAGCAATTATCACTTCTGAATCTTCATCAAATTATCAGAGGACCTTCAACTAGATGACCAAGAGCATCAAACAACATATGGCTATGCAGCAAAAAGTTACACACAAAAATCTTCTGATAGATAAGAAACTCGACGATCTAATGAGATGACATTCCCGCTATAATTTGAAAGCATTATGTTGTACAATACATAATGAAACTGCTTTTCCCACTACAAAAAAATGTATATGCATTAAAGTATTAAACCATAGTTATCAAACTCTTCACCCACTGGATACAAAATACTATAACTATCTAATCAAATGAAATGCTTCTCTATTCGCACCAAATCATCTTTTATATGTGTATTTTTGCGTAGTATGTCATGTTTACATTTGCTCCGTATATGATTTTACACACATATCATATAATAGCTACAAATTAACACTAAAATAGTAATCACCTTCCACCAAACATAAAGGCACCATAACTTTTTATCCTACACTAAAATTCTAGCAGAGGAACCAAACAGGAATTATGTCACGCTCAAAGTAATTTAACTACTTCCTCGTGGGCAGATGCAACACATTCAAACCCAACTTATCAATAGTTTGTTAGCTTGCTTACTATGCTTAGCCTTAATTGTACGTAGAATGCAACCATACATGGAGAATACACATCTGTTTCGGTGTTGAAACGGTTGGCGGTCTCGAGAGAAGTCCGCCAAAGATTTGGATTAGACTCCGCTAGTGAATAACTGCAGAAGAAGCAAACGTGAACTACCCTCGGGGGGATGCGAGGAAACCCCCTCCGACGCTCAAGTCAGCACGTGTCCAAATAGGATTTAGAGAGAGAAAGTAGAGAGAGATAAGAATTCTGGGTGTGAGAGAATGTACCTGCAGAATAGTACTAGTGGGGTATTTATAGAAGTACTATTCACCTGACAGGGTGCGTAATCCTTTTACACGTGTACGGTCGTGGTGCTTCTGACCTCCTGGGAAGATTCCCTTATTTTGTCCTGTTGGGCGACCGCCAACGTTGTCGGACCATGTTGATGTACTGACTTGTTAGAGCTGTAGGTGACAGTTAAAGTGTTTGCGTCCGTGATGGCGTTCGCGGACCTGTCACTGGGATCCGCTATCATACTTGGGTTATACCCCTACAACTAGCCCCCCCAGCATCATTTGGGGTCTTGACCGCTAGTGATGTTGTCGGCGGACGCGAGTCACTGTTGCCGTGCTCAATTTCTTGGGGAAGTTCATTCGTTAGGTGCCACGTGTCGTCGTAGGGAGTTGAAAAAATTTCGAAAAGTTAATGATTACTTTTCCGAAAATCCCGCCCATTATTTTATTAGGGTTTACCATGCTTCGACACTTGGCAGGAATCTGGAGAGGGAGTTGAGAGGTCTTTCAATCTCAGTCGTTCATTCACGCCTTATATTGGAACAGTTAACTTTTTCGGATTTCTTTATCTTCATTCACAAAGCTCTCTTTCTTTCTCCGTTTTTCTCTGACGAAACCTCCATAACCGAAGTTTGAGTTGCTTAAAAAACGCCTTTCCAGTGCTCAAATTTCTTTGAAAAGTTATCAAATCTTTTAGTTTTCGATTTCCGGTCTTCTTGTGCTTAAAAAGTTGCCTTTTTTTCGCGAAGGTTTTCTGGGTTTTTTCTGGGATTTTGAGTTTGAGTTTTGCCGGTGATAATTCTACATTTCCGGTGGTCTTTTCGTTCAAGCTCGGGCTTTTCTGCACTCACTCCTCGGAATCCTCGCTCGTCTTTTCCCAAGAACCTTTTGCTCTTTGCGCTTCTTTCTCCAGGCGACTTTACTCTTCCGGTATTTCTTCATTTCTTCTCCAAGCTTAAAGTTTCTTTTTGTATTTTCGTCATGTCGGACCGCCCGATAGTCGAATACCCCTAGTGATGCATTTATGACCGAAAGTGAACCTTCTTCCCCTTTGGCCGACAATGAACCTTCTTCCGATTCTAGCCCCGTGGGGAGAACTAGGTTATTGTCGGACATTCCCCTCACAGCTGAGAGAGAAAAAGAAATGAGGTCTAAGTTCCTTAACGACCCCGCCACTCCTGAGGAGCATAATTTGACTAGGAGATATCTGGTCGCTAGGGAGAGCGGTGATAAACCAACGCTTAGGGAGCTTAGGCATCAAATCCTTGCTAGACGGTCCCTTAGGAGTCCGCCAACTGATGCTGCTCCTGACCTTGATGTTGCCCCCTTAAGAGAGCACGCCTGGTTGGATAGTATGGCGGATGCAGGAGTTGGAGTAACGGCTGACTTTTATGACCGTTTGCACGACACTATGGCCGCTAATCCACCTATCATTGTTTTAGGTGACGACAGTGATTCTATTGCAACTGTTATGGCTAACCAAAAGTCCACTTATCACCGTCGGTCTGCTCCTGACACCCCCATTACTCGTGCCTCCGGAGATGCGACATATACTACAACCGCGAACCTCGGCTCTAGCGTCCCCCAGTCGGAGCGCGTGGTTGGAGAAAATTCTCGCGCAGGCGAGAGGGGAGTTGATGTGGATTTTAACGTACCAGAAAGAGTTGTTGAAGAGGACGCTGAAGGTCCCGGCACTGATGCTTTATGGTTGCCCGAAGATGAGTGTGCCGGGCCGTTAACGGTTGAAATTGATTCTCCCTAGCGGCAGGATGCCCTTGACCTTGGTTACCCTAGAGTCGCTGACCAGTTATTTCAGCTCCCGGCAGGTCATAGGCTGGTGATTCCTTCGGAGGGTTCCATTGTAACGGAATGCCCTCCCGGTCATGTGGCCGTTTATACTCATCATTTTGAGTTTGGGCTACGTTTTCCTTTGGATTCCTTTTTGGTGAAGATTTTAAACTCTTTCAACGTCTGTTTAGCCCAGTTGACTCCTTTAGCGGTTCGAAACTTGATTGCGTACATCTGGACAATCCGCTTTTTGGAGTTCCCTGAAACTCTGAATTTATTCCGTCATCTCCACTGGTTGAAAAGAAATGGTTCTGCCCGTCAAGCGGGGTGGTGGTCGTTAATGACGGCTGATAAGAAGATGACGGTTCAACCAAAAGCTACCGGATTGAAGGGCTGGCAGGATGCCTTCTTTTGGCTTCAGGTGCCTGAGAACTATCCAGTGCGCCGTCACTTCACTGAGCCGCATCCGCACATGGAGCACTTGTCTTTGGTTCCGCTAACCGATGATGAGAGGGCCGCTTATGACTTCTTTGACACTGAAGATTTCATGATTACCTATGAGGACGAAAGGGAGGTTAAGGTCAAGGAACCCAAAAATTGGCTCCCCCACTCTAGGTATATCCTGGGGAATCAACAGCTGTCCGCCATGTTGCTTTGTCATACTCATGCTAATGGTAACACCTGCTATCGGACTGGTCTGTCTGATGTCCGTTTTTTTTTTTTTTTAAATTTTTGCCTTGTGTTGTGCAGGCTTTGATCAATTAGACCTGCAGACCCTTTGCGTCTCCGAACATTTAGAGCCGCTAACTAACATGCAGCCTGCTCCTGCTGAAGGTCCTGAGACCGTGCACGGCGTTGTAAACGGCCGTAGAGGGGGTAACCGCCATGGTCCCCAGAACATTCACCGTACTCGCGACGCTCATACCTCTGCTACTATCGGTCGCACTCCTGGCCGTGGCAGTGCAACTATCGCTGCTTCTGGCGGCCCACCTTCCTCTGCTGCCCACTTAGGTCTTCTACTTCGCGACCTGTTGTTAGGGGCAGTGGGACAAGGAGGCGACCGCGTGAATCGACCGCGGAGGATACTTCTGCTAATAAGCGACCAGCTACAGCGGGTGCTCTGGCCTCTGTCCCTGCTCGAGATGTCCATGTTGAGGATGTGGACGTGAACGCTTCTGAGGACCAAGATCGTGGCGAGGTCGCGACCACAGGCCCTGGTCATCATAGCGGGGCGACTTGGCTATCCGGATCCCCAGTATTCGTGAGAAGATCCGTGAGCTTATCTCAATGCCCAGCTTCTTATCCAACCTATCCCCCAGTGTCTTCTCTCGGTACCATGAGTGGATCGAGAAGAAGGAAGTGCCGCTGAGTGATGCTGTGGCGGCATCCTTTGGTCGCCGGCCTGTCGTCTCTGGCAAGATATACCAACCTGACTAGGACGTCAGGGAAGACGAGTCGTTGTATGCCGATATTCCTGAAAACGGTGGCATCCTAGCCTACCGTATCCTGAAAGGTATGCAGCTGCCTCTAGACAGCCTAGGCGGGGTCTCCGGTTACTCCCGGCGCTAGGTTGGCTCACGACCAACTTGTGGTACGTTTTAGCACTTGTTTTATCCTTTGCTTGTTTTTCCTTCTCTTTGTTTTTTATATTTTTATTGACGTTCTCTTTTCGTCTTTGCAGGCCAACAATGCTGCTGTTGAGTTGATAGAGCAGTACATTGAGTACCAGAAGTTGGCGGATACCTATAAGCAGTCGCTGGAAACTTGCCAGGATCTGCTGAAGGAGACGGAGGACAAGCTGGCGGCAAAGACGGCAGAGTTACAGCCTCTAAAAGATGAGCTGGTAACACTGAGGCCGAGGGCCGCCTTATTGGAAGAGACCGAAGAAAATGTTAATACATTGACCAAGGCTCTGGAGGCCGCTAACTCTGCAAAAGAGGTTGCCGTCCCGGATCTTTGCGGGCCGAAGCCGAGGCCGAGGAGCCGCTAAGGCGTTGCTCGGTTTAAAAGGTCGATGAATACGCAACAGCTTTGCACAAAAGGTATGATGGCGGATGGGCAGCCGCCATGAGATGCGTTTGCAAATCGGTTCCAGGATTTGACTGGAACGTTATCGAAGACGCTCATGCCGGTGGCCAGCATCTCACGCCTATTGAGGGGGATCCTAAGTTCGCTGACGAGGACGCTATTGCTGATGCGGATCCTCGAGATGTTCCAGATCAAGGAAATCAGGAGACCCCTCCCTCTTGAAACTTTTGGCGGCCTTCTTTCAGCTCTTCCTGTTCTTCTAATAGCTTATAGTTGTAATTTTTGAATATTTCAACTCTTTATTCGGCCCATGTTGGCATTTGTAAACGCTAACGTTTCTTAATTTTATAAGTACAATTCCAACTAAAAGCCTTTCATTTGGCCGCCATCGTTTTACCTGTAGTTGGCCGCCAAGCCAGTAGCTTTTATTTTATGGGAAAGTACTTTATATCTTGCGTTTCTGTCGCTTTCATTTGCCAACGATAATTATCGTCCTATTATCCGCATTACATTTATATGACCGTTAACGCACTCTGAGCCTGTCATGGTTTTTGTAATGTGCTAGGTCTGTCATCTGACCGTTAACGCACTTTGGGCCTGATATGGCTTAATTTGTGCTAGGTCTGTTATATGATCGTTTACGCATTTTGAGCCTGTCATATGGCTTGATTTGTGCTAGGTCTGTCATATGACCGTTAATGCACTTTGGGCCTGTCATATGGTTTGATTTGTGCTAGGTCTGTCATATGACCGTTAACGCACTTTGGGCCTGTCATCTGGCTTGATTTGTGCTAGGTCTGTCATATGACCGTTTACGCATTTTGAGCCTGTCATATGGCTTGATTTATGCTAGGTCTGTCATATGACCGTTAACGCACTTTGGGCCTGTCATATGGCTTGATTTGTGCTAGGTCTGTCATATGACCGTTAACGCACTTTGGGCCTGTCATATGGCTTGATTTGTGCTAGGTCTGTCATATGACCGTTAACGCACTTTGAGCCTGTCATATGGCTTGATTTGTGCAAGGTCTGTTATATGACCGTTTACGCATTTTGAGCCTGTCATATGGCTTGATTTGTGCTAGGTCTGTTATGACCGTTTACGCATTTTGAGCCTGTCATATGGCTTTTGATTAATGTGCATGAAAATAATAAGACAATTGATGAACTGCTGACGGAAGCTTGTATTATTTAAGCAATTAAGGGTGGTTCTCGACCTATTACATTTAGCAACTCAAACATAGTATTTCTTTAGGACGCTAGCATTCCAACAATTTTTAAGCTCCTTGCCATCCATGTTCTTTAAAATGAAGGAACCGAGAGCGATCTTCTTGGCTATGATGTATGGACCTTCCCAGTTAGCAGTCAGCTTTCCCTCAATATGCGCCTTGCCAGTGGCCGCTGTTCTGCGAAGGACCAGGTCGCCAACATCTAATGGCCTCTCCATGACTTTTTTATTGTAAGCCTTGCTGATCCTGTCTTTGTAAGCGGCTGCTCTCAGTTCTGCCATGAGCCTTGTTTCCGGCAAGAAGTCTAGGTCTTCCCTGAGTGCCTGGTCATTTCTTTGCAGGTCTTGGTACTTGATCCGGTAAGAGGGTAACCCCACCTCTACTGGCAACACCGCCTCTGCGCCGAAGGCTAACTTGAATGGGCTCTCTCCCGTTGCTTCTTTCTCCGTTGTTCTGTTTGACCATAGCACTGCCGGTACCATATCAGCCCATCCTCCTTTGAATTCATCTAGCTTTTTCTTCAAGGCGTTTAGGATCTGCTTGTTCGCGGCCTCTCGCTTGCCCGTTGCTCCGAGGGTGGCAAACGGCCGAGTATGCAAATTTTACTCGAAATTACGTTAAGAAGGCTCGTACAGACGACAATCGATTGGACGCCATGATCGAAGACGATAGCCATGGGGATCCCAAACCTTGTCATAATATTTTGCCAGATGAATCTCTTGACCCGATTTGCCTTGATTTTCTTTGTCGGCTCTGCCTCTATCCACTTGGTGAAGTAATCAATTCCCACTATTAGGAACTTTCTCCCCCGGTTCGTTGTGGTGAACGGTCCCAAGATGTCCATTCCCCACTGTGCGAACGGGATCGGGCATAGGATAGGCTGCAAATCGTTGGCCGGCTTGTTAATGACGGGGCGTATCTCGGCACTTATCACATCTTTTAACGTAGCTCGGGAATCCGCCAAACATACTTGGCCAATAGAATCCCGCTCTCAATGCCTTAAGTGCCAGAGCCTTTCCGCCAATATGGTTACCGCATATACCTTCATGTATTTCTTCAAGGATCTTCACGGATTTCCATGCGGTTGCGCATTTAAGCAGAGGTAGACTGAATGATTTCTTGTATAGCTCATTTTGGTATATGACGTACCAGCCTGCTTGTCGTTTCAATTTCTTAGCAGACGAAGGATTATTCGGAAGCGTCCCAGTCAACTTGTACGCCACCAGCTCACTAAACCATTCTCCCTGCTGGTTTATACTATTGACGGTTACGACCTTTTCTGTGATGCTCTTTTCCTTCAAGATGTCGACCGTGACGGTTCTTTCAATGCTAAATGAGTCAGAGCTTGCCAGCTTGGATAATGCGTCCGCTTTTGTGTTCTCGGCCCTAGGTATCGCTTGAATCTCAAAATGATTCAATTGAGCTATCAATTCCTTGGCCTTTTCAACGTATTTTAGCATGTTGGCCTCTCTGACTTCGAATTCTCCCCTCAGCTGGCCGCTCACCAACTGTGAGTCCGTTTTTAAAAGCACTTTCTTAGCACCCGCTGCCAAACACATTCTCAGTCCGGCAATTGCCGCTTCATATTCTGCTTCGTTGTTTGACGCCGGGAAGGCGAACTTGATGGCGCATCGGTAAGAATTTCCTTCGGGGCTAGTCATCACTATACCCGCTCCGGATCCACTAACGACGGACGATCCGTCGACTTCCAGTAGAGCGACTTCCTTTTGCTCCACTTCTTCCTCCTCATATGAGGCTTCCACGATAAAGTCTCGCGGGGCCTCGCGCTTTGATAGCGGTCCTAGGCTTGTATCGTATATCATACTCCGATAGTTCAACGGCCCATTTCAAGCCGTACGGAACTATCCATCTTCTCGCAACGCTTTTTCTAGCGGCGGTTGGTTAAAACTTGAATGGGATGGCAATCGAAGTATGGTCCGAGCTTCTGGCGGCTATAACCACGCCCAAGGCCATTTTTTCTACCACGGGTAACGGCTCCCTGACCGTTAAGAATGTGGCCGATAAAATAAATTGGCCGTCGCCTCTTCTCCTTTTCTACCAACAACACGGCCGCGATCGTCTTCGGTGAAGCCGAGATATATAGTTGTAATACGTCTCCAGTCTCGGGCCTTGTAATGGTAGGTAGCTTCTTTAAATGCTCTTTTACCACCAGGAATGCTTTGCTTTGCTCCTCTCCCCACTTGAACTTCTTATTCCCCCTTAGCAAGGCAAAGAAAGGCAAAGCTTTGTCTGCTGATTTTGAAATGAATCGAGTGAGGGCCGCCATTCTCCCTGTTAGCCGCTGAATATCCTTGACGTTTTTTGGCTCAGGCAGGTCGACAATGGCTTGGATTTTGTCTGGGTGTGCATCAATCCCCCTTTTGCTTACCAAGAAGCCTAAAAACTTTCCCGCTCTTACCCCAAAGACACATTTCTTTGGGTTGAGCTTCATCTTATACTTCCTCAAAGTTCTGAAGGTCTCTTCCAGATCGTTCAAATGTTCACGGTCAGTTTTACTCTTGACGATGGAGTCGTCAACATATGCTTCGATATTCCTCCCCCTCTGATCCGCGAACACTTTGTCAACTAGTTTTTTATAGGTCGCCCCCGCATTACGGAGCCCAAACGGCATTGCCTTATAATTATATACTCCACAATCGGTGATGAACGCAGCTTTTTTCCTATCTGCCTCGAGCAAGCTGATCTGATGATAGCCCGAGAAGGCATCCATAAAGCTTAACAATGCATGACCGCTAGTAGAGTCTACTAGCTGGTCTATTCTCGGCAGCGGATAGCAATCCTTTGGGCAAGCTCTGTTGAGGTCTGTGAAGTCCACACACATCCTCCACTGGCCGCTAGCTTTCTTTACCATGACTACATTGGCCAACCACTCCGGGTAGTCGCATGGCTCAATGAAGTCAGCTGCCAATAGCTTATCAATCTCCTCTTTAATGGCCTTGTTCTTTTCGGCCGAAAAATTTCACTTCTTTTGTTTGACAGGTCGGACAGTGCTGTCAACATTTAGACGATGTACCATCACGGCCGGGTCAATTCCCGGCATCTCATCCGCTGAGAACGCGAAGACGTCCGCGTTTTCTCTTAGGAGAGTCACCAGGTTGACCCTGACCTTTGGGTCCATGTCTGTTCCAACGCCCCATTGTCCTTGCCTTGGATCATCCGCCAAGATCTCCTCGCTTCGTTTCTCCATCCGGTTTGGGCCTTGGAGTATCATCAGGTCTGGATTCCAGCTCTTCCATTAAAACATCCATCTCCTCACCCCCTTTCTCGGATCCTTCCTCATTCGCCAGAGCCCTCTTCTGAGCTCGCCTTTGTTTCCGAGTTGGCGGATTTAATTCTTCTACCGGCACTCTCCTTGCCGGTTGCTTCAGTGCTGTTAGATAGCATGATTTTGCCATCTCTTGATTTCCTCTCAGCTTTGCTGTCGTCCCGAGATTGGAAACGTACAACATTGTCAAATGATAAGTTGACACCACTCCTTGGACGTCATGGATGAAAGGGCGACCGATAATTGCGTTATAAGCTCCGAGCACGTCAACCACTAAAAACTCCGCCATCACATCCCCGGGCGTTCTCATCCTCCCCCTACTCGACCAGGTAAGGTTATCGGGCCCTCTGGAATCACTGTCGCCCCCGTGAAACCTATCACTGGGTAACGTACAGGCTTCAGGTGTTCCCGGCCAATCATCAATTTTTCAAAGGTTGAGAAGTACAGAATGTTTGCGGAACTTCCTCCGTCTACCAGGATTCTGTGGATCAAACAGTTTGACACTTTCAGTGTGACCACCAGAGGGTCATCATGAGGGTAGACGACGTGCTTTGCATCTTCAACCGTGAAAGACATGACGGGCATTACTGGCGGCCTTCTCCACTGCATGCTTTCATTGAAATTGACCCGGTGCTCGAATTCTTTCGAGCTTGCCTTGGCCCCATTGACGCCGCCTCCATGAATTGGACCGCCACTTATAACGTGAATCTCAAAGAATCCGCGATTGCACATTCCGGTTATTAGGCTTTACCACGTCTCCGTCCTTTGATTGTGCCTTGTATTGAGTGAAGTTACCCCGTCTTATCAGATCCTCCAGGTTATCCTTCAAGTGCCTGCAATTCTCGGTAGTGTGACCGTGATCACCGTGAAAGTCACACCACTTGCTCTTGTCACAGTTTTTATGAAACATTTGCTTAGGACGTTGCCATTTATCACTGTCCTTGTTCATCTGATATATCTGAGCCCTTGAGGTCGTGAGCTGCGTATATGTATCGAATTTATCTTTGTATTCGAACCTTTCGCGGTCATTCTTCTCGCGGTCATTTCCCTTCTTGACCACATTTGATTCCTGCTTTCTTTCATCCCGACCGCGATCATTTTCGCGACTCTTTTCTCTCTTCTGCTTATCATCCTTCTACTTTTCCGGCTCACGACTTTGGCTGCTCGCGGCCTTGTCAAACTCTTCCCCTCTGATGAAATTGTTTGCCTTCCTCAAGACTGGCTCAAGGGATGTGAAGGTTTTACGGCCCAGATAACTTCTAAACGCAGACCCTTCCCTCAGCCCGGTCATCAAAGCTAAGACGGCCACGTCTTACTGAAGGCGGGGAATGGTGACCGCCTCAGCATTGAAACGGCCGACGAAATCTCACAGGCTCTCGTTCTCCCTCTGCTTGATAGATAACAACTTGCCAGTTGTGCGCTCGCGGCGCCTATTACTCACGAAGTGAGTGCTGAACATAGATGAAAGCTGGGAAAAACTAGAAACGTTACCAGCCCTGATGCTTTTGAACAATGTCTGGGCAATCCCAGTCAAAGTAGATGGAAAAACCTTACACCAGATAGCGTCCACCTGGGTATATAAATACATGTGCCCCTCATAAGCGGCCACATGATCGTCTGGGTCTGAGGTGCCATCATACTTGCAGGACGGCATCTTGATTCGCGGCATGGGGTAGTTCAAGATTTCTGGAATGAAAGGAGACTGCTTAGGCTTGATTAATAGATGCCCGCCAGCAGAATGATTGCTTGCGCCACTGATGCTGTGTTCCCGGCGAGAACGACTTTGATTCTCATCTTCAGAATTGTTGAGATCCTCAGTTTCTAGGATGACTTCCTCATATTCTGGGTCCTCAATTTGCCTTTCCATTTGGCGTCCCTCCTGATTGAAAGTCCGCATTCTTCTCACGGGGGTGCCATCGACGTCGCGACCATTCATGGTCGACATACACCTACGAAGCTGACCGGCCCTTGCATTAGGAGTGGGAGTGTTGTTAGGCTGAGTACCCGCTTGTAACATTTGGATGAAAGACGCTACAGTTTGTAGCTGCTCAGGGGAGAATTGACTTAATTGAGCCAGTTTAAATGATCCGCTTCCAGTGTTTACCTGAGACACATTGTTCCCAGGGGTTTGCTGCTCGCTGACGTTCCCAGCGTCTAACTCAGATGGATCACGTCTGTCATTGTTTGCTCTTTCCATGTTGGCGTTCACAAAGATGGAAGTCCCCTCCTTCTAGCGCCAAGTTGTTTCAGTGTTGTTGACCCTGAGTTTTGGATGATGACTGCCTTGCAAACTTCCTGACATATTGGTTTGTTTGATAAATAGTGTTTTAGTTCCGGAGTAGGAACTTGATTGTCTAAGTGAGTTCCAGAGTTGGAATCTTGGATGGCGTGGCACTTATAATCAAGACAAAGTAATATATACACAACAACAAGATTTAATCTTCAAAATGATGTTTTATGATTCAAGTTCCTGATCACGGTTCCTCAAGGAACTGTCTGTTGTTCCTGAGCTGGGACGAACGATCTTCAGAGTTGAAGATTGAAAGAGAAGGTGTAACTTCTAAGTCCAAGAGTCTGTACTTAGGATTTATGTAAGTAAATTATATTGCTTAAGTTTAGGGAACTAAATGGAACTTATTAAATGCAACAAGTGGTTTTGAAAAATATTTAATTGAGAATTTTTAGGAAATATTGTAAATAAATAAAATAGTTTTTATTTTCTAAATAAAAATCTTGTTTTAATTACTGAGCAAGTAAAAATAAATTTCCTAAGTTAACTCCTTGTTTTTCTCAACTACTAAACCACTTACTGTTAGTTGGTTTGAACATGTCTTTGCTTGTTCCTCAAGAAGTGTGAACGTAGGAAAATAATTCTACGTGGGTTACTGCTTCACACTTAGTGGAGGAATAAGTGGAACTAACATGAGAAGACTTCACTATAAAAGGAGAAGTCTCTCTCATTACAAACCACCAACTGAAAACATATTGTCTAAGTCTAAATCTTAAGAGTTTTCATAAAAAAGTCAGTTGCATTCAATAAGAGTTCCAAAGTTCCTTAAATATCTAAGTTCAATATATTTACTAGTGTGTTTCTCATTTTGAGTTGTAATTTGGGGATCAAGGGTTGAGTGACTCTTGTAAAGACTTAGAGTTAAGTCAGTGAGTGTAGGCTTCGGAGTAGAAGCGATAGAGAGAAGAGTTCCAATAATCAAAGGGGATTATTGTGGGAACTTGTGTTCGAAAGGAACTCAAGTTGTAGAGAGTGATTGTAATAGAGTTATTGCAATAATATAGTTTTTGAGGTTTTCCCTTTTTGATAAGGTTCAAGAAGTTTCCTCAATTTTATATATTTTCATCTCTCGTATCTCTGTTTCTTTAAAGCCTTAATTCCGCGAGAAACTTTACTAAAAGTTCCAAAGTACAATTCACCCCCCCTCTTGTACGTGTTCCATTGAAGTATCAATTGGTATCAGAGCCGGAGCTCACGTAATACAGGAAACCCTGTTGAGTAAAGTTCCTGAAGAAGATGGATACACACGAGAAACTCGAAGAAGGTTACTCCACGCAAAGGCCACCAATGTTCAACGGAAAGTTCTATACGTATTGGAAAAATCGTATGGAAATTTCATTAAGGCAGAGAACTATCAAGTCTGGAGGGTTATCGAAGTTGGTGACTTCGAGGTAACAAAAACCAATGCCGAAAACGAGGTAGTTCCTAAACCAATGACTGAATTTTCAAAAGAAGATTTTGAAAAATATGAAATAAATGCTATGGCTGTCAAAATCTTACATTGTGGTCTTGGACCTCATGAACACAATAGGGTCATGGGGTGTAAGAGCGCAAAGCAAATTTGGGATCTCCTTCAAATCACCCATGAAGGAACAAATGAGGTTAAGCGTTCCAAAATCGATCTTTTAATGTCTAAATATGAACGTTTTGAAATGCAACCAAAAGAAACAATTCAAGATATGTTTACACGATTTACTAACATCACTAATGAATTAGTTTCTCTTGGAAGAATTATTCCCACTGATGAACAGGTTAGAAAAATCCTCAGGAGTATGCCTCAAGATGAACGTTGGAGAACAAAGGTCACTACCTTGTTTGAAACTAAGGACTTTACCAAGTTCAGTATTGAACAATTGGCAGGATCATTGATGACCCACGAATTGCAAGAATCGAGGCTTGGCTCTTAAAGCTGAAGAAGAGTCAGAACCTGATGAAGAAGAAGCGGCCATGCTAGTAAGGAAAATGAAAAGGCTGTACAGGAACTACAAACCTGGAAACCAAAAAGGAAGAAACTCGTTCAAAAAACCAACGAGTTCCAAAACTGAAAATGGCTGCTACAAGTGCGGAGAAACTGATCATCAAATAAGAGACTGTCCTCTTTGGGAAAATGAGAAAGGAAAAGGCAAAGGCAAGGAACTATCCAAAGATAGATACAACAAGTCAACCTTTGCCAAACCTTAATTCAAGAAGGCCATGATTGCTGCGTGGGGAGAAACAGATTCTGAAGATGAAGAGGAACAACCTCATGAAGAGACTGCCAATCTTTGTCTTATGGCAAAAACAAATGAAGATGACAAAGTTCCATCTAATGAGGTAAATTCCACTACTCTTCAATCTCTGTCAAAAACCAAATTAATTGAGTTATTGTTGGAAACACTAGTTGACTATAAGAAGCTTGGAATATTGAAAAGCCAAAGTGATAAGGCTGTGGAACTTAGTAAGAATCATATGGCCTACTGAACTAATGTCAGATCAGATGTACAAAGTAGGTTCTTTGATTTGCTTGACAGGAACACTTCACTTAGTGAGTCCTTTGAAAGAGTTAAAAATGAAAACATTCTGCTTAAAGTTGAATTAAGTCAATACAAGATGCTAAGTTTAAGTCTAGATCCTTCAAGATCTACTAAGATAAGTATGGGAATTTTTAATGTTGATCTAGAAAACTTGAACATTGAATTGACTACTGCTAAAGAACAAAATGAGAAGTTAGAAAAGGAACTAAGTATAGCTAAGGCTAAGAAACAGTCCCTAAATATAACTCCTCAATGGGTTACAGATGCTAAAACAAAAAGAACAGAAGGGCTAGGTTTTTCTTACAAGAAAAGTCATGTGAAAAAGAAAAAATATGTGGATCTACCTAGTGTTAAAGCCTGTTCCTTTTGTGGAAATGGTAACCATGTTCTAAGTGAATGTACTAAGAAGAAAGAAAAGGACGTCAAAAATGAAAATTATGTGAAAAAAATATGGGTTAAGAAATCTGATGTGGTGAAAGAAAAGGAACTCGAGGAAGCCCGAGTTCCTACAACTGATCACTGATTTTTATGCAGGTCCTAGTGAGGGGGAACAGCTCGTGGTATCTCGACAGCGGGTGTTCCAAACACATGACAGGAGACAAATCTAAATTTCTCTCACTAGAGGCCTATAATGGAGGAACTGTGACCTTTGGAGACAACAAGAAAGGTGAAATAATCGCCATCGGAAAAGTAGGAAGGTCAAGTTCCCACTCAATAGACAACGTGTTCTTAGTCGAGGGTTTAATGCACAATTTGCTAAGTATTTCACAATTTTGTGATAAGGGAAACTCGGTATGTTTTACTTCTGAAAATTGTCAAATAGTAAACAATGATAGTGGGAAGGTTATTTTGGAAGGAACTAGGAAAGGGAACACATATACTGTGGATCTCAACCAAGTTCCAAAAGCCAACTTAACCTGCCTAAGTGTCATTGAAGATGATTCATGTTAACTCGGAAGGAACTACAAGAGGGGGGGTGAATTGTAGTGTGGAACTTATTGCCAAATAATGCAGAATTTAAAACATAAGCAATAAGGAACTCAAAGTGCAAGAGAGATTTTTACGTGGAAACTTCTTGTCCCAATACAAGAAGAAAAACCACGACCTCCTCAGGATTTAAACTCTTCACTATAATAGGGAACCTCCTCTGTTACAACCTATTACATGCGCAAGTTCCACTCAGAACTCCAACTCTCTCACAAGTTCCACTAGGAACTTTAGCTCTTTAGACTTAACTCCAAGTCCCTTAAGAGTTCCCACAACTCTTTACAACAGGTTTACTCAAACCCTTTACCCCTGGATAGACTTCACCCCAAGTCTACGCATAAACAATAAGAACTTACCCAAGTTCCTCACTCGAACTTGATACAAGAATTCACTCAAACCCTTTACCAAGTTCCCATTACAAGAGTTCACTCAAACCCTTTAACCCCAAACTCAAATACAGACGCTTGATAATTTGGATTAACTCTAGTATATAGAAACTGAATAACTGTAAGGAACATGGCACTCGTAGTAACTTGGAACTCACAGGAACTGACTCAAAATAAGGAATAGAAAATATAATTCTTACTGTAATTTTATTCCTTAAGCCAGACCTTATGGAATGACATAAGTCAGACACTATGGAAAGACACCAGTCAGACAATTTGAAACTTAATTGAACTTGTATATTTATAGCAGTCATTTAGAATGAACGTGAGATTAATCATGTGTTAGTGGGTAAACCATTTTCCCATGATGTTCCTCAACTAGAGGACCACGTTCCATGATCTTCCACTAACACTACGTTCATTTTGAACGTGTACAGTAAATGTGGTTTATAGAATCTTGGAAAATAAGTAAACTATTGAACGTGTACTTGAAAATCAATTTATTAATTAAAACTGAAAACTAAAATATCTTTTATTTTATTAAAAGATTTTTCACAAATTAAATCCCTTATTTTTAGTTGACCGAAAATATAAAAGATAAAATATTTACTTAAAAAACAATATCCTTTCTAAAACAGAAAATCTAAATAAAATCTTTTCCTAAACTAACTTCCTAATTAATAGGATCTGAGTCTAACTAACTAAGAAAACAAAAAAGACTTACTCTTTAAACTATCACACTACACGGTCAGTTTATAGAATTACTTTGTTGTTCCTAAGACTGAATACATGAGTTCCAGTTCGTACAGGAACTCGCGTCTACAAGTTCCTGCACTCAAAAACTCATGGAACGTAATATAAATCTAGCTTTTAATTTCCAAAAACTGATAAGATAGAATTAAATAAATTAAAATCAGAATCCTAAATTAAAACTGATTTTATTTAAAACTTATCTTTTTTATTTAAAAACTAAATCTTATCCTAAAACAACTAATGCATATTATCTAAAAATAATTAATCAAGTAGAGATTTATTAAGAAACAAACTCTGAATAAATCCTACATATTAAGATAATAATATGCAACAACTTACTGACTCTTAAGTACTTTTGACTCTAAGTTCCACGAGTTCCTTTTGACCTTACGAGTTCCTTTTGACTTTGTTCCATTACCTTTCATATTTCAACATACTTACATGAATCCTAGAAAGTAAACTCATACTTCCTGTATTCATGCCCCATGCTGCTCCAACTCAGGAACCGCATGCAATAGCTCCACCTCTGGAACTTCAACGTGCTAGTTCCTTTAAGGAACTTCGCACCTATAGCTCCTGCTCAGGAACTGCATATTCAATGTTCCTCTTAGGATATACCTAGGAACTGCTCTGTTTGTGTTCCTTCTAGGAACTCTTCTAGGAACTTTGTTTGTGTTTGCTTTTATAACATTTTTCTTGAACTCTTCATGCTTGGTTCCATCTTAGGAACTTACATAAAATCTAGCAGCACATCTGTATAATCAAACTTCTTCTCTCTTTTGGATTTCTTCCTCAGGAACTTCACTTATTGAATTTCTTTTAGGAACTCTTCATGATGTGATATATTTAACCTTTCATGACTTGTTCTATGGTAACGTAATATGCACATCTCAAACACACATGTTAGTTAGATAATCATCATTTGTTTACAATCATCAAAACAATACATGCCTCAACAATATTCCCCCTTTTTGATGATGACAAACAAATGATGCTTATCACAAATTAAATAATAAACGATGTACATTAATTCCCCTTAACAAACAAGTCATGCATGTATATGAAGGAAATATCAATATAAGATACACACATCATACAAAGAACTTTCATCATTTAAGGATTTAGACTTAACTATGCTTGACTATAAGCATCATACATATTCTTCCCCCTTTTGTCATTATCGAAAAGGATCATCTTACACACATTTTGTTTTAGGTAAATCACATACACATATTGTTATATGCTACACTTACCACTATATTGGTTAAACACCTGTTAGTCCCAAAAGCCTCAAGAATCTCAATTTTCAAACTTAGGATGCATGTACTACAGAAATTTCCAACTCACAATCCAAAGACCCAACTTCAAAACCATCGAAAGAACTTGACAAATAATTAAATAAAAGTCAAGAAAACAAATCAGATTTGAAAGTCAAGAATGGATTAAGAGATAAGACATTGTAATATCCGGCTCAAAGCATATGAAAGAAGTTTATGGAATAATTTGAGTAGAGGGAACTTGAGAGATATTTTGTGCTCTATGATTTAGACTTTTAATAAGAGGTTCTCAACAATAATTAGAGTTGATTACTTCACTTTACACTTTTGAAATCTCTGCCAAACCCACACACACCTTGATATGTATCAATCAAGTTCACTTTTACTCAACCAACCAATCATGAGGAACTCATTGCCCGAAGAAACTTGAACGAATTTATCTTTGTAATCAAGTTCTTCCAATCTTTTGCTTATGTTCCTCTTCTCAAATCATCAAATCCATGAGTAAGCATTTTCACAACCTTATGAAATATTGACTTCTAGGAAATAATAAAGATTTGAACACCCTTGTTTACTTCTTTTTTTTTCTCTCTTTTTTTTTTTTTTTTTTTTTAACAAGGGTGTCATTACAAGTTATTGCACTTTTCTTAGAATGTCACATTTACTTACCACAAAGAAGTAATTGCTTACTCACACATACGTGAAATCCACCACTAAGAATGAAAACATATATATTGATTCCTTCCTTATTCCTCCTGAGTTCCTTACCACTCCTTCATCAATAGGAACTTATATGAGTAGTTCCATCTAATGATATATCCTTCTGAGCATCAATTGATAAATCATAAAATACTTGCTTCTCACTTTTTCCATAACTTCCCCCTCAAAATGTATTTACCATTTATCACTCTTTATGCATCATTGAACCATTAAAAGTCATGAATTTTAATTTAGAGCACATGGAAATTAGGAGATTTAAAGTGACAGGATATGAATGGAATGAGGAATTAATCAATCAAAGGGTATTTGAAGAAATGTGGTGTGAACTGATGATAGTTGGCTAAGAATAGGTTTGTTCCCTCTAAAGTTTAAATGAAATATATTATGGGAATTTACCTGTCTGGTTCCATCAAGGTTTCTTTCATTGTACCTTTGGCAACTTAGGACTTTCATGTTTGACAGCATCCAAAGTTCTATTATGAGACCTCTAACACTCTTAGGCAAGTGAGTATGCCTTTACGACACAAAAATTAAGTGTAACATATTTACGCTAGTGTGCATATAATCACTTCAATTTTAGTATGTGTAAGAACCCAATTCGACAAAACTTTTTGGAAAAGAACATGTTTACGCTTAAGTCATACTTCATCAAGTCTTGTTCCTCTAAACAGTCCATGAATAGGTGAAACTATAAAGAACATATATTCACATAATTTAAAGCAAGACTTATAAAAGTTATGCATTCAGATTAATAATTTAACAATGTAATTTATAAATCATGATACAATGTGAATAGGAACATCATAACTTAAGTCACATTTCACCATGAATATAAAATTACCTCAAGTACTGGACTGATTTTGATGACTTATTTTTGAGTTTCTAAACTGCTAGTTCCATCATTTTGATGTCTTCACATCTGATGGAAACTTTCATACCAACTCGACTCATACACATCCTTCTTCAAAAAGTTCCTTGACATATTTTTGTCCTTGCATCATTATATTCCAAGAGAGTAGTTGTGTTCCCTTATCATACTCACGTACACATTTGCTTTTGATATTTTAGTTACCTCAATTATCAAACCTACAAAATAAACATTAATATCCTGCACAACATATTAAGAGAAGACAATATATATAAACTTGTAAAATAACTTCTCTTTTCTAACCTTTCACAAATTTGCATTAGTGACAAGGAACATCAAGATGCAAATAAACTTGTGAAAGATATATACATATTATATAGATGACCAAGATATGCAAGATGTTGTAAAGGTGTCTTACCCATTTATTTAAACAAATGTATCACCTTCTACATACCTCTTTTAAAGGTTTTTATAGAGAAACTCATATACTTGTCCAAGTACACAAATAACCATTTTGTCATCATTTAATGGTTATCTTCTCTCACATAGCCTGCAAAATCAGTAACTTCTTGATCTTTGGTACCCAGTATATATTGGGTCCTTTCTTGTTAGTAAGATAAGGCAAAAATCTATACTTCAACCGGTAAAGATTGTATGACTATCTCTTCTACTAAGAACAAACATGCATCCATATAATAAATGTTCAATATACTCAAAATGCATGGAAAAACTATTCTTTGGTAAATAAATGAAATAACAATAAATTACACTGCCTAAAGAATAAAGTTATCTTTCATAGAGGAACCAAGTTCCAAGAGTGACAATATGCATTGTTCCAATACGAATAGTTCCTTGAACCATTTCTAGTATACTGATTCTTTGATATTTAAAAAACAATATGGAAATCTTAATTTTGTTTTTCGAAAACAGTTTTAAAGTTATCCACAATTGCTATAAAAACATCAAAGCCAAATAAAACCATTTTACTAGAAATACTCTAAGGAACAAGTTCCAATTTAATATATGCGTATAAAGAATATCTCAAGGAAGAGATACTTACATCAAAGGGGGGGTTGATAATCCTTGAGTGACTTTAAATTGATGATAAAAAATCAGCTTCCACTTGTTCCTTTGAATGACGTAGGGTGGAGTTCCTTTCTCGTACGGGTTCCTTCTTCTTGCGGGAACTTCACTCGGCCAGGTTGCTCGCTTATCAACGAGTTCCGCTCCGATACCAATTGTTAACTCAGAAGGAACTACAAGAGGGGGGGTGAATTGTAGTGTGGAACTTATTGCCAAATAATGCAGAATTTAAAACATAAGCAATAAGGAACTCAAAGTGCAAGAGAGATTTTTACGTGGAAACTTCTTGTCCCAATACAAGAAGAAAAACCACGACCTCCTCAGGATTTAAACTCTTCACTATAATAGGGAACCTCCTCTGTTACAACCTATTACATGCGCAAGTTCCACTCAGAACTCCAACTCTCTCACAAGTTCCACTAGGAACTTTAGCTCTCTAGACTTAACTCCAAGTCCCTTAAGAGTTTCCACAACTCTTTACAACAGGTTTACTCAAACCCTTTACCCCTGGATAGACTTCACCCCAAGTCTACGCATAAACAATAAGAACTTACCCAAGTTCCTCACTCGAACTTGATACAAGAATTCACTCAAACCCTTTACCAAGTTCCCATTACAAGAGTTCACTCAAACCCTTTAACCCCAAACTCAAATACAGACGCTTGATAATTTGGATTAACTCTAGTATATAGAAACTGAATAACTGTAAGGAACATGGCACTCGTAGTAACTTGGAACTCACAGGAACTGACTCAAAACAAGGAATAGAAAATATAATTCTTACTGTAATTTTATTCCTTAAGCCAGACCTTATGGAATGACATAAGTCAGACACTATGGAAAGACACCAGTCAGACAATTTGAAACTTAATTGAACTTGTATATTTATAGCAGTCATTTAGAATGAACGTGAGATTAATCATGTGTTAGTGGGTAAACCATTTTCCCATGATGTTCCTCAACTAGAGGACCACGTTCCATGATCTTCCACTAACACTACGTTCATTTTGAACGTGTACAGTAAACGTGGTTTATAGAATCTTGGAAAATAAGTAAACTATTGAACGTGTACTTGAAAATCAATTTATTAATTAAAACTGAAAACTAAAATATCTTTTATTTTATTAAAAGATTTTTCACAAATTAAATCCCTTATTTTTAGTTGACCGAAAATATAAAAGATAAAATATTTACTTAAAAAACAATATCTTTTCTAAAACAGAAAATCTAAATAAAATCTTTTCCTAAACTAACTTCCTAATTAATAGGATCTGAGTCTAACTAACTAAGAAAACAAAAAAGACTTGCTCTTTAAACTATCACACTACACGGTCAGTTTATAAAATTACTTTGTTGTTCCTAAGACTGAATACATGAGTTCCAGTTCGTACAGGAACTCGCGTCTACAAGTTCCCGCACTCAAAAACTCATGGAACGTAATATAAATCTAGCTTTTAATTTCCAAAAACTGATAAGATAGAATTAAATAAATTAAAATCAGAATCCTAAATTAAAACTGATTTTATTTAAAACTTATCTTTTTTATTTAAAAACTAAATCTTATCCTAAAACAACTAATGCATATTATCTAAAAATAATTAATCAAGTAGAGATTTATTAAGAAACAAACTCTGAATAAATCCTACATATTAAGATAATAATATGCAACAACTTACTGACTCTTAAGTACTTTTGACTCTAAGCTCCACGAGTTCCTTTTGACCTTACGAGTTCCTTTTGACTTTGTTCCATTACCTTTCATGTTTCAACATACTTACATGAATCCTAGAAAGTAAACTCATACTTCCTGTCTTCATGCCCCATGCTGCTCCAACTCAGGAACCGCATGCAATAGCTCCACCTCTGGAACTTCAACGTGCTAGTTCCTTTAAGGAACTTCGCACCTATAGCTCCTGCTCAGGAACTGCATATTCAATGTTCCTCTTAGGATATACCTAGGAACTGCTCTGTTTGTGTTCCTTCTAGGAACTCTTCTAGGAACTTTGTTTGTGCTTGCTTCTATAACATTTTTCTTGAACTCTTCATGCTTGGTTCCATCTTAGGAACTTACATAAAATCTAGCAGCACATCTGTATAATCAAACTTCTTCTCTCTTTTGGATTTCTTCCTCAGGAACTTCACTTATTGGATTTCTTTTAGGAACTCTTCATGATGTGATATATTTAACCTTTCATGACTTGTTCTATGGTAACGTAATATGCACATCTCAAACACACATGTTAGTTAGATAATCATCATTTGTTTACAATCATCAAAACAATACATGCCTCAACAATTCACTTCTTTGGCATAAAAGATTCGGTCATGCCAGTCTTTCGTTGCTTGAAAAATTAAAATCCAAGGAACTTGTGAGAGGGCTTCCTTCAATCAAATTCATAAAGGATAAAATATGTGATCCCTGTGCCAAAGGAAAACATGTTAGAAGTTCCTTTAAACCTAAGAAAATGGTAAGCACTTCTAAACCACTAGAACTGATTCATATGGACTTGTGTGGTCCTATGAGAATACAAAGTAGAAGTGGAAAAAGATATGTCTTAGTGATTGTTGATGATTATTCTCGCTATACTTGGGTAATTTTTCTAGCAAGTAAAGATGAAACTTTTGATGAATTTGTTGCTTTTGCTAAGAAAACACAGAGAACCAGTGGTCATCAATTAATTCATTTAAGGTCGGATCATGGAACTGAATTTGACAATGGCAAGTTTGATGATTTCTGCAAGGAACAAGGTATGGATCATAACTTTTCTGCTCCTTGGACTCCACAACAAAATGGAGTCGTTGAAAGGAAAAATAGAACCTTGGAAGATATGGCTCGAACCATGTTAATAGCCAGTTCCTTACCAAGGAACTTCTGGGCTGAAGCAGTTAATACAGCTTGTTATATAATCAATAGAGTCATGATTAGATCTTTATTAAATAAGACACCTTATGAAATTTTGAAAGGAAACAAACCTAATATTTCTTATTTTAGAATTTTTGGGTGTAAGTGCTTTGTTCACAATAATGGAAAAAGGAACTTAGGAAAATTTGATGAAAGAAGTGATGAGGTAGTCTTCTTAGGATATGCCTTAAACAGTAAAGCTTATAGAGTTTATAACAAACGCACTATGTGTGTAGAAGAGAGTGTGCATATTATTTTTGATGAAACTGACAAAGTTGATGTAGTTCAGGAACAGGAAGATTTCGAAATCGGTCTAACTCATTTTTCAGATAAAGATGAAGAAATCTCTCCAACAAGGCCAAGCAACATTGTTGATGTGCCTAGAAACCAAGAAGCAGGAGTAAATGAAGAAGTTCCTGTGGAAGAGGAACCAGAAGAAACTGAAGCAGTTCCAAATGAGCAGGAACAGCAGGATCAAGGAACTGAGGCGACCGAACCTCAGTCAGAAACAGTTCCTGCAGCAGAGTTCCATCCCAAACCATGGAAACATCAAAGTTCTCATCCAATGGATCTGATTATCAGCAACATTCGAAAAGGAACTCAGACAAGATCTCAACTAAGGAACTTCTGTGCTTTTCAAGCGTTCCTATCCATAATCGAGCCAAGGAACCACCTTGAAGCATTACAAGATGCTTGACCGGATTCTTGCCATGCAAGATGAACTTAATGAGTTCAAGAGAAACAAGGTGTGGCATTTGGAACCTAAGCCAAAGAATCAAAAGGTAATTGGTCTCAAATGGGTTTTCCGAAACAAGCTCGATGAATATGGAACTATCGTAAGGAACAAAGCAAGGTTGGTTGTCAAAGGCTACAATCAACAGGAAGGTATAGATTTCGAAGAAACTTTTGCTCCTGTTACTAGATTAGAAGCCATAAGAATTTTAATTGCTTTTGCTTCTTTCATGGGTTTCAAGTTGTACCAAATGGACGTCAAATGTGCTTTCTTAAATGGTTATTTAGAGGAAGACGTCTATGTGGAACAACCTCCTGGATTTATCGACTCAAATCTTCCTGACCATATCTATAAGCTTGATAAAGCTCTCTATGGACTTAAACAAGCTCCTAGATCATGGTACGAAAGATTATCGAAGTTTCTTTTACAAAATGATTTCAAACGAGGAAAAATTGATAAAACTTTGTTTTTGAAATCAAAAGGAACTGATCTTTTAGTAGTACAAATTTATGTTGATGATATATTATTTGGTGCTACTAATGAAGTTCTCGTGCAAGGAATTTGCGAGATTTAATGAGCAAAGTGAGTTCGAGATGAGTATGATGGGGGAACTTAACTTCTTTCTTGGTCTACAGATAAAACAAACTGAGAAAGGAATTATGATTCACCAACAAAAATATGTCAAGGAACTCCTCAAGAAATATGACTTTGAATCTGCTAAAGTGAATCACACTCCTATGGGAACAGCCACCAGATTAGATGAAGATCCCAAAGGAAAAAGTGTGAATCAAACAAAGTATAGAGGAATGATTGGATCATTGTTATATCTAACTGCTAGTAGACCTGACATTTCTTTCAGTGTAGGTTTATGTGCCAGGTTCCAATCAAACCCAAAGGAGTCACATATGATTGCTGTGAAAAGGATACTAAGGCCCTGTTCTTTTGGACTTATTTTCAGCAAAAATAAGTAAAAATAAGTTCAGTTCAGCAAAAATAAGTTCAGTTCAGCAAAAATAAGTTCAGTTAAGCAAAAATAAGTAAAAATAAGTTCAGTTCAGCAAAAATAAGTTCAGTTCAGCAAAAATAAGTAAAAATAAGTTCAGTTCAGCAAAAATAAGTTTAGTATACTATAATGTTGTAATTATTATATTTGTTTTCAATATTACTATTAATATTGTTATTATTATTAATATTATAATAACGATGAATTTGTAATTATTTTATATTTTTTTATTTTTTTATTTTTTTATTTTTTTTTTATTTTTTATTTTTTATTTTTTCATATTTTTTTATTTTTTTATTTTTTCATATTTTTTTTATATTTTTATATTTTCTTTTATTTTTTTATTTTAATATTTTATTTATTTATTTATTATTATTATTATTTTTATTATTATTATTTATTTATTATAATTTATTATTTACTATTTACTATTTATTATTTATTATTATTATTATTATTATTATTATTATTATTATTATTATTTATTATTTATTATTTATTATTTATTATTTATTATTTATTATTATTATTATTAATAATATTATTTATTATTTATTATTTATTATTTATTATTATTATTATTATTATTATTATTTGTTATTATTATTATTTATTATTATTATTATTATTATTATTATTATTATTTATTATTTATTACTTATTATTTATTATTTATTATTTACTATTTATTATTATTTATTATTGTTATTATTATTATTATTATTATTATTATTATTATTATTATTATTTATTATTTATTATTTATTATTATTATTTATTATTATTTATTATTAATATTATTTATTATTTATAACTTATTATTTATTATTTACTATTTATTATTTATTATTATTATTATTATTATTATTTATTATTTATTATTTATTATTTATTATTTAATATTTATTATTTATTATTATTATTATTATTATTTATTATTATTATTATTATTATTATTATTATTATTATTTGTTATTATTATTATTTATTATTTATTATTATTTATTATTATTATTATTATTATTTATTATTATTATTTTTATTATTTGTTATTATTATTATTTATTATTAATTATTATTTATTATTTATTATTTATTATTATTATTATTATTATTATTTATTATTTATTATTAATTATTATTATTATTATTATTATTTATTATTATTTATTATTAATATTATTTATTATTTATTATTTTTATTATTATTTTTATTATTATTATTTGTTATTATTATTATTTATTATTTATTATTTATTATTTATTATTTATTATTTATTATTTATTATTTATTATTATTATTATTATTATTTATTATTTATTATTTATTATTTATTTTTTATTATTTATTATTTATTATTTATTATTTATTATTTATTATTTATTATTTATTATTTATTATTTATTATTTATTATTTATTATTTATTATTTATTATTTATTATTTATTATTTATTATTTATTATTTATTATTTATTATTTATTATTTATTATTTATTATTTATTATTTATTATTTATTATTATTATTATTTATTATTTATTATTTATTATTTATTATTTATTATTTATTATTTATTATTTATTATTTATTATTTATTATTTATTATTTATTATTTATTATTATTATTTATTATTATTATTATTATTATTTGTTATTATTATTATTTATTATTTTTTATTATTTATTATTATTTTTTATTTTTTATTTTTTATTATTTATTATTATTATTATTATTATTACTTTTTATTATTTGTTATTATTATTATTTATTATTTATTATTATTTATTATTTATTATTTATTATATATTATTTATTATTTATTATTTATTATTATTTATTATTTATTATTATTATTATTATTTATTATTTATTATTATTATTATTTATTATTTATTATTTATTATTTATTATTATTATTATTATTATTATTTATTATTTATTTTTCTTTGGCAAAAATAAGTTCAGTTCAGCAAAAATAAGTAAAAATAAGTTCAGTTCAGCAAAAATAAGTTCAGTTCAGCAAAAATAAGTAAAAATAAGTTCAGTTCAGCAAAAATAAGTTCAGTTCAGCAAAAATAAGTTCAGTTCAGCAAAAATAAAATAAGTTCAGTTCAGTTCAGCCAAAATAAGTTCAAAAGAACAGGGCCTAAGGTATCTTCGAGGAACAGACGATCCATGTTTGTTCTATCCTAGAGATGATGCTTTTGATTTAAAAGGCTTTGCTGATGCTGATTATGCTGGAGATTTGGTAAATAGAAAAAGCACTTCAGGTATGGTTCAATTTTTGGG
Organism: Beta corolliflora; assembly: GCA_947648045.1. Classification (NCBI taxonomy): domain Eukaryota; kingdom Viridiplantae; phylum Streptophyta; class Magnoliopsida; order Caryophyllales; family Amaranthaceae; genus Beta; species Beta corolliflora. The sequence continues at coordinate 4,885,293 of CANSZD010002913.1, forward strand.
TTCCTGCATGGTTTCTTGGAGTTCCAAGAAAGAATATTGTTGCTCTATCCACCGCCGAGGCCGAGTACGTAGGCCGCTCGCCGCATGTTGCTCACAACTACTTTGGATAAAGCAACAGTTAAGAGACTTTGGCATAATATATGATTGTGTTCCCATTTATTGTGATAATACTAGTGCCATTTGTATATCCAAAGACCCAGTTCATCATTCTCGAGTCAAACACATCCATATAAGGCATCATTTTTTAAAGGATAATGTGGAAAAAGGTTTAATCAGATTAGATTTTTGTGAAACTGAAAATCAAATAGCTGATATTTTAACTAAGCCTTTAAACAGGGAGAAACATGAGAAAATGAGACTGGAACTTGGAATGATCAAGTTGAGATGACTGCCTATGAGATTCCTCCAAGGTAAAAAATGATAGATTTTAATACATGGCATTGTTATTCCAACACAATTAATTATGTGAAAACATATTCTAAGTTTTCCATTATAGAAACTCATTTTCACTCATAACTTGTGCTAGGTAAGCAACTTCTTTTTATTTTAGTTATATGTTATACAAGACTAAGCAAGTTTTTTTCCTATTTCTGTATATATGTTTCTCCTTTTCAAATTTATATCTTTTCTTTTTCTATTTCTTATTTGTCATATGTTATCTTCCTTTCATTGTTTTTATTTTTTTTCTCTCAATTATCTTTCTCTTCCCCACGTTTTCTTTTATTTACTTCTTGATTTTTTTTCTACTCCTACACGGTTTAGGAGATAATTTTTTTTTTCCCTAAATTCACTCCATCACTCCTTTTTTATCTCACCCACTTTTATTTTATTCATTATTTTTATTTTACCACATTAATGTTCCAACTTTAATTTATTAAGTGATAAAAATTAAACCCCTCTCTCTCTCCTTCATCCCCCTTACACGTCTAACACCAAAAACCCACCACTTCATCTTCTCCAACATTCAAGAACCCATAGATTCATCCTCCCCTTCCAAATTCTTTTCTTTTTAAAAACCCACCATGGTCATCACAAGTCTCAATACAGACATCCTTTCTCACAAAAGAAAAAGAGACCCTTCCTCTCCAATTCCCATGGAAACTTCTCCTTCTCAAAATCCTTCACCACTTCAAATTGTACCACCACCTCTTTCCATAACCGACGGTGGGGCCTCCAATCTGACCACCGGCGTACCGGCCCCTGATGAACCAGCACTCTCGCCCGTCCCAACAGTCTCAACCAAGGAACTCGATGGTTCTGTTTCGACGCCCAAGAGCTCTCGCCGCAAAAAGCGAAAAACAGATGAGGGTGTGAAATCCGAGAAAATTTTCCGGCGGTGAAAGAGAAGGGTCCGAAAATTTCTGCATCCGATATAAAATCAAAGCTTCTCACGCAAGGGTTTGCTATCAATTATGGGTGGTGCAAATCAGAAAAACTTGAAGAATTGGTGGAAATTCTTGATCTTCAACAGTGGGTAAATCTTTTTGATACTCATGCTCGTCTTCCAATTTATCCTTTAGCTATGCATGAGTTTTGTAAGAATTTCTCTTGTGACAATATGGTTTGTACTAGTGAAGTGAATGGCACTGCTATATCTTTCGATGTTGAGTATTTGGGGAATTTGTTTGGTGTTCCGGATGAAGGGTTTGATGAATATGTTAAAGGGAAAATGAAAGTGAGGATCAATAATCTTGAAAGTGCCGAAATTGTGGAGAAAACATAAATCTCTATCTCCTTTACAAAAACTGTTATTTAATGTAGTTTGGAGAGGTGTAGTTCCTCGTACACAAAAGAGGGATGATGTCAACTTATTTGATGCATGTCTAATTTATAGCCTTGAAAATCATGTTCCTATTAATTTTCCGGTTCTAATGATTAAACATCTAGCCCACTGCATACCTGGAAAGTTGAGAGTTGGGTATGGTTCCCTCCTTACTGCCATTTTTAGGAACCAAGCAGTTGATCTTAGTTCCTATGAGGAACATGTGGTTTCTAATGCCCAAATTTTGCAAAAAGGCTTTCTCTCTAAGTTGAGTCTGGAAGTGGTTGATAAGTGTGTTAGGTTTCTCAAGGAAAAAGTGGAAGAAGTGGGTAATTCTGATAAAGAAGCAGAAGAGGGAGAAAAGAGACAAGTTTCTGTGTCAAAAAGGAAGAGTGTTCGTATAGCTAAGAAATCTCAATCCTCTGTTTTCATGGATATAAGTGATGAGGAAGATACTGATGTTATCTTGGAGGTTCCGGGAGGAGAGGAACAGTTGAGTTCTCCTAGGAACACCACTTCAGTTCCTGTGAGTTCCTCTTCTGTTCCTAAGAAGAAAGGAACTTTGAAAAGTTCAGTTCCTCATGGCTCAGGAACAGTTCCTGTGAGTGTACCCTCTGGATTCGCGGGTTTCTCTGGGTTTCCTGGGTTTGGTTCAGAAACTACAAAGGATGAGCAAATCAAGGAACTCCAAGCTACTGTTTCTCAGATGAAGGAACTACAAGAAGGAACTGTTTCTAAGATCGAGTGCCTACAGGAACAGGTGGGCTCTCTGGTTGCTCTGGTCAAGGAACTGAACGCCTCATTTCACAGTTTCTCTGCTCATACCTCCTCCTCTCATGCTACTCTGCTCCAAAAGATTAATGACCTCACCATTGAAGTAGTTCAAGAAACCTTGGAGCCAAATGATGCTTAGCTTTTTCTCTTCTAGCCTCCTGTTTCTCTCTTTTGTCACTATGATGGTTTTTGTTGGAACAGTTTAGATTTTTTTTTTCTCTTTCTTTTTCATTTTGGTTTGCATCACTGTTTGTGGGTGTTTCTCTTTTGGCCTTTCTCAAAAAAAAAAAACTTGCTATGTTATGTATTCCTATGACTATCATAATTAGTTGTTGTTTCAGTTGCTTCATAACTTGTGTGAAATGTGGTTTTGTTTTGGATTTACTTGTTTCTACCCACTTTCATAGTTGGGTGCTGTGTTTTGGAATATCTCTGCTTGTGTTGTCCTCTTTTTGTTAATGCCAACAGGGGGAAAATCATTGCAAACATCTTAAGGTGGTTACACCAATGTTCCATACCTCATACACTCTTGTCTCCTGTGAAAATTAAAAATTGGTAAATTTTATTTCTTTTTGTTTGTTAGGGATTATATCATGGAGTATTCATTATGTTTATATCTTTTGTTGTGAAAAGTTTGCTTGTGTTGTCATCACCAAAAAGGGGGAATATTGTTGACCCTGAGTTTTGGATGATGACTGCCTTGCAAACTTCCTGACATATTGGTTTGTTTGATAAATAGTGTTTTAGTTCCGGAGTAGGAACTTGATTGTCTAAGTGAGTTCCAGAGTTGGAATCTTGGATGGCGTGGCACTTATAATCAAGACAAAGTAATATATACACAACAACAAGATTTAATCTTCAAAATGATGTTTTATGATTCAAGTTCCTGATCACAGTTCCTCAAGGAACTGTCTGTTGTTCCTGAGCTGGGACGAACGATCTTCAGAGTTGAAGATTGAAAGAGAAGGCGTAACTTCTAAGTCCAAGAGTCTGTACTTAGGATTTATGTAAGTAAATTATATTGCTTAAGTTTAGGGAACTAAATGGAACTTATTAAATGCAACAAGTGGTTTTGAAAAATATTTAATTGAGAATTTTTAGGAAATATTGTAAATAAATAAAATAGTTTTTATTTTCTAAATAAAAATCTTGTTTTAATTACTGAGCAAGTAAAAATAAATTTCCTAAGTTAACTCCTTGTTTTTCTCAACTACTAAACCACTTACTGTTAGTTGGTTTGAACATGTCTTTGCTTGTTCCTCAAGAAGTGTGAACGTGGGAAGATAATTCTACGTGGGTTACTGCTTCACACTTAGTGGAGGAATAAGTGGAACTAACATGAGAAGACTTCACTATAAAAGGAGAAGTCTCTCTCATTACAAACCACCAACTGAAAACATATTGTCTAAGTCTAAATCTTAAGAGTTTTCATAAAAAAGTCAGTTACATTCAATAAGAGTTCCAAAGTTCCTTAAATATCTAAGTTCAATATATTTACTAGTGTGTTTCTCATTTTGAGTTGTAATTTGGGGATCAAGGGTTGAGTGACTCTTGTAAAGACTTAGAGTTAAGTCAGTGCGTGTAGGCTTCGGAGTAGAAGCGATAGAGAGAAGAGTTCCAATAATCAAAGGGGATTATTGTGGGAACTTGAGTTCGAAAGGAACTCAAGTTGTAGAGAGTGATTGTAATAGAGTTATTGCAATAATATAGTTTTTGAGGTTTTCCCTTTTTGATAAGGTTCAAGAAGTTTCCTCAATTTTATATATTTCCATCTCTCGTATCTCTGTTTCTTTAAAGCCTTAATTCCGCGAGAAACTTTGCTAAAAGTTCCAAAGTACAATTCACCCCCCTCTTGTACGTGTTCCATTGAAGTATCAGGTGTTGAAACGGTTGGCGGTCTCGAGAGAAGTCCGCCAAAGATTTGGATTAGACTCCGCTAGTGAATAACTGCACAAGAAGCAAACGTGAACTACCCTCGGGGGGGATGCGAGGAAACCCCCTCCGACGCTCAAGTCAGCACGTGTCCAAATAGGATTTAGAGAGAGAAAGTAGAGAGAGAGATAAGAATTCTGGGTGTGAGAGAATGTACCTGCAGAATAGTACTAGTGGGGTATTTATAGAAGTACTATTCACCTGACAGGGTGCGTAATCCTTTTACACGTGTACGATCGTGGTGCTTCTGACCTCCTGGGAAGATTCCCTTATTTTGTTCTGTTGGGCGACCGCCAACGTTGTCGGACCATGTTGATGTACTGACTTGTTAGAGCTGTAGGTGACAGTTAAAGTGTTCGCGTCCGTGATGGCGTTCGCGGACCTGTCACTGGGATCCGCTATCATACTTGGGTTATACCCCTACAACATCAAAACTTCAATGTACATAAAGAGCATGTCTTCACACCAATATATATACACGAGTGATATTCCAACACTCCCCATAACACCTCCCAAATAGGGTTCATGAAAAGCCTAATTGTTTGTGAATGGAACATGAAATAGCTATAATTGCACCCACATACAAGGAAAATGTGTGTCTACGAGTTTTAACGATCAAAGATTACACTTTTATAAAAGAAATGCCAGGAGCAGATTTTTTTGGTCAGCCTGTAGAATTCACTCCATGAAAACTTGTTTTCTCAAACACTATGGGAAAAAAGACAGTATTCCAATATGCAAAAGTTTGAATGCTATCGATAACCATGAATAAAGCATATACTCATATCACAGGGTGGACTAAAAAATCCATCATCACCCATTTTCTTCCTTCCCAAATAACCGCATATCATAGCATTTTTCATGCCCTACATGCCCGTTGCATACGGGATACGGCAAATTATTATATGCAATCAGGAACATCACATGAATCATGCTTCTGGATCACATTTTATAACATACAGGTATAGTGTTTACATATAATGGTATTATGGTAACACATTTTTGAACATAAAGAATCTTCAACCTTCACTAAAACATGCCAACCATGAATAGCTTCTAAAAATACTTGCAAGTATAAAGAGAAAAAAACATATGAATATTATCTATGTTCAAAAAAATTGACATGTAAATTCGTATTCTTTACTATTTTCAAAAGCTTTGCCTTATGTTCTATAAACTTTACTTGTATGTTGCACATTACGCTCCTAAAGACATAAAATAACAATTGCTTTCATACAGTCCAAACTACCTAAAAAAGCCCCTAAAATTGGTAAAAAGTCCACACAAAAGTCACAGGTATATATTCTCTTCCCCTTGAAAAAATACGTCCGATAAATTTTTTTGAATTGATTTCAAATAAGTTTAAATAAATTCAGATAAATATTAATAAGTTTCAACAAGTTACAGATGAATCTGGAAATTTTCATAAATTCAAATACGTCAATATAAGTTTCAATAAGTTAGAATTTTTTCCATGAATAATGTCAAATGGAGTATTAATTCCTCCTATGCGGTGAACTTGAAATTAATTCCATGGATACCGTCCACGTAGGACAGCACGCCAGACTTTTGGTTTTCTAATAAAACCGCTACTTCAAGTAGCGGTTAATACCAATAATGTGAAGTTGACCGCTACTTCAAATAGCGGTTATGTTGTGTCCCTAAGACAATATAAGGCACACATATAAACCGCTACTCAGAGTAGCGGTTTAGTACAAATCAATGCCACTGAGCGAAGAAGAGGAACAACATGCCACGCAAGCATGCTGCGTGCAGCGCAGTGGTCCTGCGTGGCGCGCAGCAAGCTTGCGCCCACGCAGCATGCTTGCGTGGCATGCTGTTCCTCTTCTTCGCTCAGTGGCCTTGATCTGTACTAAACCGCTACTCAGAGTAGTGGTTTTACCTTAAAGTTAACCGCTACTCGGAGTAGCGGTTTATTTTGCCGAAAATAAAATTTCTCGCGTGCTGTCTTACGTGGACGGTACCATGGAATTAATTTCAAGTTCAGCGTATAGAAGGAATTAATACTCACTTTGACCTTATTCATGGAAAAAATATTAGTCCAAATACGATAAGTGATAGAAACTTGAGGAGCACGCGGAAGTTTTGATAGACCTGAATAATATAACAAAACTGTATTTTCATTGATTATATTAATAAGAATTGTACAACTATATATGCGAGAGCCCATATCTCTCACTTATCTCTTTTGTAGAACCCTTGTTTCTACCCTCCTAAATATTTTGTGGGATCTCTCTTTATTAGCTCACCTCTCAACTCATGTACATACAACATATTTATAGTTATTGTATCCTAGTTTCTAGATTTCTCTACACTTGTCTAATATTACTCATTTCTACTTCACATATCTTTAACTTTTACAATATATTTCTAGATACATCATAACTTGATTTTTCCACTTAATGCAAGATTTTCTAAACTACATACACTATATATTTCATTACACATCTAGATTTTTCTAGATTAACCTCTAATAATAAGTTCAGCAAAATTCGAGATAAGAGAACACACCCTAAATAACATATACCACATTCAGCAACTAATTTTGTAGATTACACTTGATAGTTGAAAGTCATGCCCTCAACGACATAGTATAGGTGTACTAAGGCAGCACAACACTAAGTGAAGCGCAATTACAGGATAATTTTAAGATTTGGACAGATAAAAGATTCTCAAGTTTACAACAAGTTTAATTGGAAAATTTCATGCATATGTAATGTAATAGGAGGTTCTGTTAATAAGTTGTGAGAGGTTGTTATTGTTACAACCAGAGGCGGTTCTTGGGCGGTGCAAACTGCGCGACCGCGCAGGGCCACAGGAAAATTGGGGCCCCAGATGAACTATAGTTCTAGATTTTGTAATATGGATATGAAAATCTCCTGAGGATCAGTGGTCTGAACATGGGCAATTAGTGTTGTTGGGCGAAGAATACCTTGGGTTCGATTCTTGTTATATGTGGTTTTGAACACCATTTCATTTTATCTGTTTACGTTTTCAAGACAAGCAATAAATTGCTCTTGAGTTTCTCCAAAAAGTTGTGAGAGGTTGTTATTGTTACAACTTACAACAACCTTTTGACGGGAAATTAGTTACAACTAATTTTCTATAAATAGCCTTACTAATCTGTACTGAGAATTCATTCAAGAAAATAAACACATCTTCTCTTCTTCTTTCTATTCTCTCCTCTCTATCCTGATATTTCAACGAGATATTATCTCACTTCCCAAATCAAGGTTAAAGTTTGAGTTGCTCAAACTCTTGATTACACAATAGCAGTAGCTAAATCTAAGCTACTGTTACATGTAATGTAACGCAACCATGAAAACTGACCAAATCGGAATTGAAGAATGAAAAACATCGATTAGTGGGAAATCAAAAAAGCAATTAATAGAAAGGATTAGAAACATTACTTAATCGCATATCTTGTTTTCTCCGGAGGCAGGTGAAGATGAAATCATGAAAACACTGTCGTGTGTGACTAGTAGATGACACTTCAATCTCTCATCAGTCATCTCCTTTGTACATGATTGCAGGTTTCCCGCCAAATTCATTCTAGGTCTTGTGTATTGGGGCTGCATGGGGCCTTTAGTGGAAAAGTCTTGCCCTTTTGTTTTAGGAGTTAGGACCCCTTCGTTCTCAATTATTTTTTGGGTCTTTTTCTCTCTTATAAAACATGAAATTTGTGACAAACGTCCTTTAATAATAATTTTTTAACGAAAGCAAACCTTACACAAAAAATTTATTGCGAGAACAAAGTTCGGTCAAAGCTTAGCTCATGGTAGTTTAGCTCGGGTTCGGGCTCGACTCGAGATATTAACGAGCAGAGTCGAACTAGGACAAACACGGCTCGAAAAGCTCGTGAATAGACTTGATTATTATTTTATATAAAAAATTATTATACCTTAAAACCACTTAAAAAAGTTATTATAGGCAAATACACACTTAAAAAATGTTATAAACGTATCCTTTTATACAACTTTTTACATGTGTTTTCTTTTTGTATCCTTTTAGATCTAGCTAGTTTATCGATTTTTTTATGTATATTTGTAAGTAATTCATTTGGTTAATTTAGTCTATAATTCTACAAGATCTGTCAACAATTTTTAAATGTCGAATATAAATTTTTTGTTGGTTTAATGTTTTGGTTCATTTTTAATTTGTCTCAAATCGAGCTCGAGCCTTGAGAGAAGCTCACGAGCTCGAGCTTGACCCGAGCCGAGCTAATCAATAAACGAGCTGACCCAAGTCCAGTACAATTTAGGCTCGGCTCGTGCAATAAGCATCCCTAATGGTAACCACCTCTACCACCTACACCATGAAAATCACCTCAAAACCCTCCACTCTAAAATTGTTGGTATAGTTTTGCAAAAAAGTTGGTAACCACCTGTACTAATTGATTTTGATAACGAGCTTCTGCTTCTCCCAAGAGTCTTCTCCTGTGACTAACTGCGGTAACGAAGATCCTTTTGATTTTAATGTTGAGAGTAATTGTGGGTGGCGGTAGAGTTGTGGACGCACATTCTATTTAATCGGTTTAATAATAGGTTACTTCAGGTTAAGGACCATTTATAGCTAATACTCTCATAGTTGGGGCTGTCTTGAATTCATCGAAAGTTAAGATTGTTTAAAATTAACCGGCCATAATTGGAATCGTTATTATAATTATTTCCAAAAAAACTTCAGCAACCAAATTGAATGACATCTCTATTATATAAGGGAAGAGGGGAGGAAGATGGTGTCCCTATCTGAAAATACTAAATTACCCTTAATGATCTAATGGAATAAAAAAATTACAAAAGAAAACAGTTTAAGAATCCTTTTTCATTTCAACTTGCGATTCTAAACAAGTTAAAAAGGTTATATACATCAAATATTTCAATCAAAAAATTAACTGAACAAAATATCTTGACCTTTTTTTTTATAAGAGAAGATTGTATGCTTGATGTCCACCTGAAAAGTCTAAAACACTCACTACTTTTGATATTATTTAATTCAGTCAAACCAACTCATGATGTATATTCTTTTTGTTCAAAATTCATTTACAAAAAATTAATATTAAAAATCACTCACAACCTTTGTTAAAATTTTAAATTAGCGAATTAATATATCTAGATTCATCTAACTATTAATCTTTCACATTTTAAGTTTAATCATAATTATAGTATGGATGAATTATAATAATAGAATAACAAATTTTAAAATTAACGCACGCATCACATGCATATAAAGCTAGTATGATATAGTATACCCCCGGCCCCCGTTACATAAAATTGATGCTGAAAAAAAAAAACAACAAGCAAAAACTTTACTCACTCAGTGCCAAATAAGTTCCTATATGAGCCTTAATTTTATTTTGAGATGTCAGAATTATTTAAGTGAAAGACCAAACTTGTAGGTTTTGCTGGGACTACAATGGAAGTTCTCGTCTCCCCCAAACCCACGCTTGGTATTATAGCCAGGATACTTGCTTTGTTTAAAGTTCACAGGCGGAGGAATTCTGTTACGATATACGATACGGACCAAAATGGTCATATGTTAATGTTTACAAATTACAAAAGTTACACTTTGCCCAGAGCCTGTACTTGCCAATGAACTAAGCTCACGCAAATGGTCCTTACCAGCAGACTATTCAACGATAATGTTTTCTGTTAGTATTTCCGAACAAGTACAAATATGATACGATATATGCATGTGCCTGACAAATGATTACGAACTAAAACTGTTTCTACGGGCTGGAGTGAAAGTTACTGAGTTTTCAACTCATTTTAGTTTATTTTCTGTGTTTCCCCTTTTCCTGGTTCTATGAAATTATTCAGGTATTACGAAGATGGCGAAGGATAAGTTGTGTCAAGGATGCTCCGGAAAGGTTGAGTTGAAGTGACTCTGAATATATTTGTGTTATTTAGAATACTCTGTAATAAGGATACTAATTATTGCTTTAAGATGACCATCTGTATGCTTAAGAAGCCATTTAGGCTATTATTTTATTAGTGGGTCATAACCCACATGCTTAAGCTATGCTTCCGTTGACGATGAAGGTTATGTATTTTCCGGGGCGTTACAGCACCGGTGGCGGTGTGGGTAGAACAAGACAACATTAACAGAAAACTTTAGGAGAGCATAACTCCTTGCTCTGGACTCCGAATCGAATGATTTTTGGGTCTAAATTCAATAACTTTTCGAGAGCTACAACTTTCATGTAGGAAGTTTTGGCAAATTCCGACAGTAAGATGCAGAAATTGGGGAAAAACAGTACGGCAGAGGAGAGAGTGGTAAAGAAAGGGATTTGGAACTTCTTTTGCTGGTGGTTTAGAGATGGTGGGATGCTGGTGAGTGAGTGAATGATTCAAGGGATGAGCATGGCTATTTATAGCCATTGTTGGGGCTTCTAGATGCTCGAAAACCTTGAGCTAGTTTGATGGGATTGGCAAAACCATGGTTGGGCTTCTAGAAACTTAAAGAAAAACAATGGACTTGCATTGGTAGAGTAGGTCAGTTCATTGAGGAGTGAAGAAAAATTCTGATGTTTGTGTTTGGTTGCCAGGTGAAGGAAGAAGAAATTGGGAGCAAAAGGCAACATAGCTACTTTTAATACCATTTTGATTTTCCTTTTTATAAAAAGAAATACCTTTTTGCAAATCATCAACATATCATAATCATAATAAAGAGATATTTTGGAAAAATTTAAGACGTAATTATGCTAATAAAAATAATTAGTAATAGAATGAAATTAATACACGGGGTATTACACTCATAGTTGGAACCGCTTTGAATTCATCGAAAGTTAAGACAATTTAAAGTTAACCGACCATAATTGGAATCGTTATTATAATTATTTCCAAAAAACTTCATCAACCAAATTGAAGGACATATGATATGACCCCTGCCCCCTGTTACATAAAATTGATGCTGAAAAAACAAGAAGCAAAAACATTACTCACTCAGTGCCAAACAAGTTGCTAGATGAGCCTTATTTTTATTTTGAGACGTCAGAATTTTCATTTAAGTGAAAGACCAAACTTGTAGGTTTTGCTGGGAATACAATGGAAGTTCTCGTCTCCCCCAAACCCACGCTTGGTATTATAACCAGGATACTCGCTTTGTTCAAAGTTTACTACTTGGATTAGATTTAGTCTGTGATCACTTCCAATCTTTGGTATATCACACTCAAGGAAAAAACCGTTCGATTTCGAGGTGATGTGTATTTCACCATCTTCTCCGATCATCTTCTTTGCGTTCTTCAAGAAACCCCTCAGCAACTTTTGATGTAAACTGTCAAAAATTAACAATGATGTTACGATGCCAATTAGACTCCAAAGAAAAAACTGCCTACTTAATTTTGAAAGTGCTCCAAAATTAGTGTTAATGATACCTGATAAAAAAAAAATAGGCACAACATTTTGGGACACCGAAAAAGGAATGCAAAGATTATATTATGGGACAGAGGGAGTACTTCCTCCATTTCATATTGCATGAAATACTTATTTGGCACGCTTGTCAATGCGTAATTTTAATCCTATGATGCACGGACACTCTTTGGGTCAACATTTTCCATTTCCGACACGTTTTCGTTTTCGACTCTTTTGGAAATTTTCGGAAACTTTGAATTTTCTTTTGAGAATTGATAGTTGATTGAAACGAGACCGACATAGTTTTTTGATACTCGAAGAAATGTTTTCCCTCTAAAATATTACCTTTTCCTTTCAATGTCTTTAAATCTCTCGAAGTATGGCCTAATCTACTTTCAAAACTTCAAACAATTGTAGTTCCTTACGTTCCCCCCCCGAGTTTCCTCACTTTTAGAATTTGCGTTTCCTCGTCTCCACGTGTCCACGTCCGTGTCCCGTTTCCGTACTACTTAGCTTTAATCATTAATATATCTAATTCTCTATAAGTAAATAATAAGAATTTGATTTTTGGAAATTACATGATGAGGTGAATCTAAAAAGATTCTATACGACTATAGTTAACCTTAATTAGAATTCACAAAATACGTTGAAAGAAAATGTGTGAATAGTGTTAAAGTCAAAACGTTTCAAGTACTCTGGAACAAAGTAAGTATCTAGGAGTTAATGGCTAGTGGGCAGTTTTATTCTACCATAATCTTATTAGTGGACAATGCTTCCCACATTTTAGATAGCACTTCACTTGCCTTATTTTCAGAAAGTACTGGTTAATTTAATCTTATTAATAACTATATCTATCATTTGCAGGTAACATTAAATAGTGTGTTTTGTTAGTCTTGTCTTTCTATTATCGATTTTGACCAATTATTTCGCTTGTTTTCTCAACACCTAGTGATAAACATTAATAATTAGTTGAGTCCAACTCGACAAAGTTAATTATTTTTTTAAATTGTTTATATCTACTAGGTTTGGCTAGTCTATTTAGTGGATAAATCAATTAATACCCGCCTCCAAATTGAGTCATTACTGACTTACTGTACGTTATATGGAATTTAGCTGTTGAATACGAAACAAAAGTAGGCTTACCGCAGTTCAATATCAGTTCTATCAAATTTGCCAGCATGTGGAAAATTGAAGATGATACGATCGAATACCATACTGCCAATAATAGGATGTTTCGCCATTTTTCTGGCGTTAACGCCATGAAGGACCATGCTGCCTCGAGTCTCAAGCTTTGCTTTGTTGGTCAAGAATTTTGCGTAGTTTTTGATTAGAAAGTCTGCCAAATTCAACAGCAACAAACTTTTAGCAAGATGCAAATCTTTGTCAACGTCCATGTACTTCATGTAGGAATTAGGATAGTTGTAAATTTTAGAGAAACGATAGTTAATTTATTGTTTAAGAATGGCTTAAAAGTGAGTTCACGAAATAGAATGAAAGAAAATTTGTTAGTATAACACCAGAGGCGGTTCTTGGCATGTGCAGGGTGCGCGACCGCACAAGGCCCCGCTATTAAAGGGGCCCCGAAATTTTGTACTTAAGCTTTGTAATACAAATATATTAACAGAAAATGATGTGGAGGAGTTGGTAGATACTAGGCCTTTTAAACCATTGATACAATGTTCGAATCTTACACTAGTATAGAAAATCCCTATTTTCATTTTTTGACAGTTAGTCATATTTACTCTCTCTCCCTCTTTTTCCTCCAAAGACACTTTACAAGACAAAACATTAATTGCTTTGTCTCCTACAATACTCCATGGATTAAAAATCTCCAATTCTCCAGATGCATACTAGTTGTTGAATTTGAAGAGATGGTTCCCTTTTTTTTGATAATTTGTAATCTCATTCATTAATTATATTCAGGCATAATGGCATTGTAAAGTCCAGGAGAGTAGGAGACAAAAACAAAGTCCTTTACATCAATGGTTTAAAGCTTAAACACCCCCAAAAAGTCCCAAAAACAGAAAAATAACACCAAAAAAACCTCAAAGGCTACAACCAAACTATGAATTCAGAACTATGGTGAAGGCATTGCTTAGAAAGAGAATCAACCACAAAATTTAATGAGAGGCCCTTAACAACGCAAATAATTCTCAAAGGTAATGTTAAATCTTTATAGTTTTAAATTTTATATTAAATTAAATAATTTATGTCAATTATGCTTCTGGTTTGTTTGATAAAAATTGAAATTTTAATTGTTTTATTCGTATAGGTTGTAGAAGACCTAAAGGTTAATTTGTTGATTTTAGTCAAATTGGTAATTGCGTAATTGACATTTTTTTAAATATAATTTACTAAAGTTTTTGGTTAAAATTTTGTGTAAAATATTTTACATATGAGTTAAGGGCTCAAGTATGAGAATTTGAGCAGGGCCTCGATAATGGTAGCCCCGCCCCTGTATAACACCTTTTTTAAGGTCAACTTTGTGAGCAAGGATATTTATAACAAAAGTGTTAAATTGGAACCTTAAGCAACTTTTTTTGTTGACGGAGACTTTTGGTCGAAAAATAGAGTCGACCACCATTTTCCGGCATTGACTTGTCCACGTGTTTGTCACGAGCTTTTAAAAATACGAAATTTTTGAGCACGAGTTTCAAGACGATCATAAACGTACGGGAGATTTGACCAAAAAACGATTTTTGAAAAAAAGGACGCCACCGAGCCCCTTCATGGGCACAAATTTCGACAAGGCGGTCAAAATGACTACCAATATGGTAATTTTTTGAGTACGAGCTTGGACACGATATTAAACAGGTGATTTTGACCTAAAACGATTTTTAAAAAACGAATGCCACCGAGCATCCTTCATGGGCACAAATTTCGACAAGCCGGTCAAAATCACTATTTCTACGGTAATTATTTGAACACGAGTTTTGAGATGATTTTAAACGGGTAATTTCGACCTTCAAAACGATTTTTTTTTTTGAAAAAATGACGTCACTAAGCCCCCTTTATGGACACGAATTTCGACAAGTCGATCAAATGACAACCAATGGGCACCCTTCATGTTAATTTTTTGAACACGTGGGCAGATCAATGCCGGAAAATGGTGGTCAACACTCTTTTCCGGCCAAAGGTCCCAGTCAACAAAAAAGTGTTTCTTAAGGTCCCAATTTACCACTTTTCTTATAAAAGGTCCTTTCTCAAAAAGTCGACCTTCTAAAAGGTCATTTTTTTACCAATTTTCCTATAATGAACCGAAAACATTTTCTATGAAAACTGATTTTTCGTGGAAAGAAATTATTCTAGTGAAAAAATATTTGCACTTTAGTTTTTGACTATTTGGTTGCTTATAAGAAAACATGAAGACAAAAGAAAAAAGGAATAAATGGTAGCTGATGATAGTAAGAAGAGAAATTTAACTTAAACTTATCAACAACAAAAATTCAAGGAAACCCTTTTTTAGCGTTGATTGATTTTTTTTCCTCCCAATCCTAAGCTCTAAAAAAATAGTGAAAGTGGGTGAAGCTTAAAACATATAAATAAGATTAGAAAACATGTAGATCTCAATGAAACAGAAGGAAAAATATATTACCTTAATTTTTTTTAGATGCAACATTTGATTATTTTACTGAAATGCTAAACATCGCCCCAAAATTACTTAAAATCGCCCCGGTTCCACCAAACATTTCGAACTTTACCCTTTCCTTTTTTTCTTTTCTTTTGTTTTCTCAAACCACCACCTCTATCCCTACAGCCACCCCATCCACCACCCACCAGCAATCTACTTACCAAAAAGGTAAATGTTGCATCTAAAAAAAGCATAGGAAGTATAATATGCTTAAAATCATGTTCCTAATTTCCTAACATGAAACAAATCACATTTAGAATAATGGTAATGTTAAGAGTAATGTACCTTCGGAGTTGAGAGAAGTCGCAGTTATATTATGAGAAGTACCAAAAGCAACAGCCAAACAAGAGGAGAAAGAGAAGTCACCCTCACCAACGAGTAGTATTCTCTGAGCGCTGGTGTATGACCCTTTTTTCCTTGCTATTTCTTTTGGAACACTAGACAAACGATTAACCGTAGTAGTAACATTTTTTTCCAAGACAATTTCTGGTATTACTTGCTTATCACCATGATCTATGGCTAATTTCTTTCCATTCTTGTTCTTCTTCTTTCTATTCTTGTTCTTCTTCTTCGTCGTCGTAGCATCTCCTTCATCACCACTCAGATCAACCACAATGTGAGGAGTAATTGAAACATCCAAGTTGTTGTAATGACTTTCAAGGGTTCCAACAGTGCTCGAACCCGATATTGGCTCAGCATGATGATCATATATGTCGACGTAGCGCCTTTCTAGTTGCTTCTCATAAGTATTTTGAAAAGGAATTGTTAAGTCATTGGCTTGATGATCATCTCTTGGTGTTTCAGTTTTTGCTTTTGGACACAGAAATTTCCACAAGTAGGAACATGTTTGACCCATATTTATTATAGCAAAGCTAAGCACACATCTTATTTCTATTCACAGGGACAAGATCTGGAAATTACAGGATGAAGGTATAGATACTGGAGAAGATGAAGTTGAAGACTTTTGTAATTTCCATTCGGCTTCCTTCCAAAAAAAATATTCTAAACTTTTGTTTTTGATCTTCCAAATCTAGCATTTAAAAAGTAAACACATTATTAGAGATTAATTCCAAAGTCCCTTATTTCAATTCACAACCTCCAGTTTCGAGTTCAACTAATTTCGATTCACAACATTTAATTTCAATTTCACAATTTTTAATTTCAATTCAACTAATCTCAATTCACAACATCTAATTTCACATTCACAATTTCTAATTTGAAATTTTAATTCAGCTAATCTCAATTCATATCATAAAATGCAATTTCAATTTCATATCTTCTAAACGTATTCCACTCCGTATCTCAAGAAAATTGAAAAGTCAATAAATTAAAAAATGTTTCATGTGTTTCATAAGTATTAGCTTCTCTCTATCTCTCTCATGAGGGTTGCCTACCCTCACGGTCACCAAAACATTTTCCTTATAAAAATATTGAAATTAATATCACTTTCTCTCTATCTCTCTCATGAGGGTTTCCACCCTTCAAGGTCAGCCAAACATTAATATATTTTTCATTATGTAGATTCTGCAAAGTACGGACAAAGTGAGGGTCGTGAATAGTGTAAAAGTCAAAATGATTTAAAAACTTACCTCCGACAACTATCCGGCATCTGATTCGCGGTTGCCGCGCGCGATTTCCTGGCGGCTAGTAATGTGAAGACAAAGGACTGCTCCTCTGTGCTCGGCAGTCGGCAGTGAGACTTGTGACTGGCGAGTTTATTTAAACAGAAAAAACTAGGAAAAAGAGGAAAGAGAGCGGAGAAAGTAAAAAAGAGAGGAAAAAACAAGGAATGTTACTTGGACTTGTGACTTTGACACGTCATAGGAGAGACTAGAGAGGAAAAGAAAAAGCAAATGAGTGCTTGTTGAGAGTGACTGAGGAAAGAGAAAAGAAATGAAAGCGTGGTGCTTTACTTAGCTATGGCCTATGGTGCACTTACTATACTATACCCTTATTGGCTAAATCCTCCCCTGATTAGTGATAATGAATTAGGAGCTATGATAAACATAACATCTAGCAGGGGTATATTGGTTTTTTCAATTTAGATTGGACATAGTAACGTTTGCTTCTAGGAATGGGGCATTCCCATCCTTTCCTGTTATTAAAATAACGAGTATTTTTAAGTGTTCAGCAGAAAGTGTGATTTGACAAAGGAAGAGAATGAAAGTGACATATAATGATATAATCTCCAAACGAAGAGAGAGAAAGAGATGAATAATCTCCAAACTGCTGAGGTGGATCACCGGGCATGGAAGTAGAGAACAGTTGTAACAGCCCGCTTCAAATAGCAGCTCAATTAAGACATAATACTGATAATTACAAAGTTAAGCTGCTAATTAAAGGAACTGTTAGGACGGATTTCCACAACTTCCCTGCTAGGGAAAATTAGGAATTCTCATAGTATCCAAGCTTATTATGAAAATAAGTTGTAAGAAATAAGTTATTACAATATGTTTTGAATACATATATTACAAATTGAAAATACGAGTTTAACCTGCCAAGAAACATTATATAAAACAGATTATCTCATAGCAGCGGATTTAACACATTGACCACAACTTCACATTTGCACACAAAAGCTAACTCGAACATTTCTTTAGACTCGCAAAAAGCAGATGAATCTCGCCCCACCGGGACGGGGTTCAAAAGAACAAAACAGTCGAACTTACGCTGGTACACAAGTCCCACCAATTTCAAAATATTAAGGTGGCTGAAACTATTCAGTCGTTTCTTATACTCAAACATAAACTTATAACAATCATAGCTTCATTTTCCTTTTTGCTCAGAAATACGTTAATGCACTGAAATGGTTTTCGTTCTTGTTCGGAAATACGTTTACACTTGCTCATAAATACGTTGATTCTTTCTTTTAACTTCCATAAAAATTACATTGCACACACAGGAGAAATTCTTCAAGAATTATCTCAAAATATCACATTTCATTCTCAAAATATCACATATCATTCTCAATACTTAGAACAACAATACTCGTAAACTTTTTACAAAGCTTAACATAACTCCAGGGAAGGAACACGAATGGAGGCAAACCCGCTCTCCAAACTTTAAACATAACTCCGGGGAAGGAACACGAATGGAGGCAAACCCGGCTCTCCAAACTTTTGAGGGACGTCTCCCTACCTTTCTTATTTTCGCCTTTGCAAGACTTCCTAGGTCATGACCCTTCATAGTGGAGCAATACCCGCTCCGGAGCAATACCCGCTCCAAACTCATAATGAGCAAACCCGCTCTGTGAGTGTTGTTCATCACTGCTTACGCAGCTACTTCCCCTTATAAAACAAAATTTATACTTATACCGAATACTTATGCTCAATACTTATACTGAAATTCTCATACTCAGATACTTTACTTAAATCTTATTCGTAATCAATTACAACAACTTCCAAAGCGAACTTAACTCATGAAAACAAGTTCCGGAAAACAAGCATGCTATGTCAAGTTCCACTGTTTTCGGAAAGGTGACTTAACAATCAAGTTTCGAAGAATAATGTGATTTGGTTGAGGTATATAAAGATGGTATTATCAAGACATGACAGTATATAAAAGGTTATAGAAGAGCTCTTAATATATGGAGATATTATCTCACACAAACACCACATATATCAATTCCCATGGTTTTCGATTTGGTGTTAAAGAACAATGGTTCTTATGCAAAGATCACTTGTACTTCTTGGGTTTAGCCAACGTTTAGGTTTCACACTAAATATATATAAAGACAGTAGGTATTCATCATAGAAAAATATTGAAAGGATCAAAGGCACAAGGGTTTACAAGTTCAGAAAGTAATTAAGCGAATAGTCGAGTTTTTAGGTGTTATTTTCCTCTACGAATTGAGGTTGCGTGTTTAATTAGGTAAATGAAGCAAAGGTTCATTTGATAATCAAGACATAAATGTTCCAAGGGAATATCATGGAAGTTTAACCACAACAAGATCTTTGATCAAAACACAATCAAGATATAGCAAGGATTGACAAACTTCCGGACAACATAACTTTTGATGTACAACTCCGAATGGAGTGATTTTTGGGTCTAAATTCAATAACTTTTCAAGATCTACCATTTCCAAGAGACATCAAGGCTAAAAACAGGGTGGAAAGAAAGATATTTGGAAGAGAAGGTCACGGCAGCATAGCTCAAGTGAATGGATAATCACTTTCTTATTCGGTTATTCAGAGAGTCCTAGGGAACTTGACATGCAAAACATTTTTTAACACAATATCTTCCATAATAAAACTCATGCAAATCAATTTTTATACACCTTCAAACATAATCCAAGTATTCACAATTCCACAAACAATTTTCATGATCGAAGCTAGAAACAGAGTTTAGGTGGTGGAGCTTGTGTACCTTAACTTGGTGTCTAGGAATCAAACCTTACTTAGCAAATTTTACCACCACTCCAGCAACCTCTTAGGTCCTTAGACAACACATTCATCATCTTAAAGTTAGTAATTAACCCAAAGAATTCAAGTTTCAAACTAAGATACCTCATGCATCTTTGAAATTCAGCCATACCTTACCTTGCTTGGTTTTTCTTAGGGTTACAGGAATGGAACTTCAAAACTAACACTTGCCCAGTATGAAGAACACCTTGATGAACCTAGGGAAGTATTTGCATGCAAGTTTCAGAGCAAGGAGCCAAGAGAAAACAAGGCGGCAATGGTCGCCTGCAACTCGCCAGAAATGGCGTGAATGGAAGAGAGAAAAAATGTGTTGCTTTGTTGTGTTTGTTTGTGAAATGAATCTTCAAAAAATGAATTAGGGGCTTAGCTCCATATATATAGAGAATGGGTAATGGCAAGCTCGTGATTTCGGTTTAGTAATGAGGGCAAAATCGTCTTTTCACAGCTTAAGAACATTCCAGAATTTTCTGGTTTTACTTAATCCTTAACCCTCTGTAATTAAGCTCTAATCCTTCATTATACTTAAACTAAATCCTTAAAATATGTCTTATAACTTACTACACATATTTTGGCTCATTCAGCCCTTAAATCATAAACACAGAGTATCTCAAACACAATATACCCAAAGTCTCAAATTTCATAATAATGCTTAACATTATTGACGTAATTCGTTAATAACTTATCTTAACTCATGATTTGCATTCATAATCACATAATAACATATAATATTTAGATTCACAGACAGACTTCATATAGGGCTATTCACAATTTTCTTATTCCTCAAAGATGAAATTGATTAAGTACTGATTAGTATGTTAACGTATCCCGTTTATCTTAATGATATCGTCTTAAAAAGTGAGGCTATTACACTCTACCTCCCTTACAGAAGTTTCGTCCCGAAACTTATATCGTACCTTAGAATACTGAGGATATCGATCTCGCGTATCTAATTTATTCGCACATGTTGCTCTTCCTGTTACCTGATTGGTTCTTAGCTCCTTGGCTAAAATAATGTCGGCCTTGTAATGCTTTTCTTTTTATCAAGAGTCTTAATGCAACATTACTTAATTCTTAATTACACATATTCATATCTGCAAAACTCATAACCCAAAGTTTCAAAACTTTTGTAACATATACCCAAATCTCTTAAGGTAACATTATCATACAACTTCTTCTAGTAATCTAGAGGTGAACATGAATTACAAATTCAGTAACAGATTTAATTGGTCGTAACTATTTAGTGCAACAAATCGCAAAACTTAAGTTTGTTCTCTTTAAGTCCCTTAAAAGGAAACAATCCAGATAGAACATATCGGAATTCATGTTGCTTATAATCGCACTCATAACGCTTTTATGGTGGCAATTGATAACCACATATAACAATCATAATTATGACAAACACCTCTCAGAGAATTCGTAAATTAACCATTATAATTCTTGGAACAAAGGTTAAATGCCCATAACCTGAACTATCTCCATTTTTTTTTCTCGAACTCTCGCACTCGTTTCTTAGTCTCATGACTTTACAGGCCCTACCGAAAATTCCAGGCTCACGTCATCGCAACAATAAGTATTCGACCTTTATCTCCACACAAAGCTTTATACGAAGTTATACTCGATTGGTAGCTTTTGATATAGAAGAATTCTGTCCATGCTAATATACCTCTCCCTGAATCCTTAAATTCCAATACATAAGCTTGCACCATATCTTTCAACATTTGATAAAACACCCTATTTGCTCATGCTACTTCTCCCTTCACACTTCCCTTCTTGGCAATTTAAGTATTATACAACATATTGCGGCACATCTTGCTTCAACTCTCTTTATCAAGAATGCCTCTTTATATTCTGAATCATCACGCCCCTTTAACGATGAACTAAGTACGCTCTGCTAAGCGCCTCCCTCATAATTCTGTTTTTTTTTTTCAGCTTTGAATTATCGATACACCCATTTCCCTATGTATATGTAGGCTTCCATAATCACATACTTGGAAATCTGTTATCTCGTTTTTCTCTATCTTTGACCTTAGTTCTTTGGTAAACTTAATTTGCACTGTACTTAGCTCAAGTTTTCTCAAAAGGAATACTTTTATCACCCAAAACATTTAGTTCTCCTTGTAGATCTCCTTCCTTACCTACATGCAACTCTAATTGCATTACTCCTTATATAACTCCTATAATATCACAATGATGGCATCATTTCCCTGCTGAGGTTCTCTTGTTCAAAGCATCTACTACCCCATCTGTCTTCCCCGACAGTACTAAATGTCTACCTCACCATCCTTGGGCAATTCTAGCTACCTTCTACCTTCACTATCTAACTTTCATCTCTTTCCAAATAAAGATATACCTTAAGTTTTGATGGTCAGTACACACCTTTGAAGTTATTTAATTTAAGAAAATCTTTAAGGTAATTCCTTAACTTCCATTCCAGATCATGCTCAAAGAAATTTTCTCATGGCTTTAACTACATAGAGGCTCAGGCTGCCGCTCGCTGATGCTACATTAATATACATGCCAAACTTTCCTGAGAAACATGGCGAGACACATTCTAAGTCCTTCTGTCCCCGAAGTCGAAACTAGAACTAGGCATTGGTTAACCTTTCTTCAACTTACGGAAAAACTTCCGCGCCATTTTCCGACCACTCGAACTTTATTCTTTCCTTAATACTTCCTTAAGACGCACTTCCTGATTCTTTGAACATACCAAAATATCATCTACTAGAATTGTCATATTTTAGTCTAACAAGATTTAAAATATCACTACATCGTATTTATGAACGCTACTGGTGCATTACTAAGCTCGATCGATGTTTTCACAACTCATAGTGACCATAACCCATCCTAAACATCATATCCGAAAATTTTTAATTGATCTTAGATCTACTTCAACACCCCAACTCCTTTTAATTGATCGCATGAATTATTTATTGAAGATTATGAATTCCTATTCCTAAATGTCATCTTATTAGTCTACTGATTATCTTCACATAATTTCATTGATTCATCTCCCCGTTAGAAACATTGGTCGAATATAATCTTTTTGCACGATTCTTCTAGCTACGTTACTAACTCGGCCATCTTAGTTTTAAAAGTAGGCGTGGTCCCTGCCACCTAACATATCCAAAAATCAATCACCTTATATCATCGCAATGCTCGCAAATTCTCGGATAATACATCTGCAGACTTGTCCTTTACCGGAGTTCTTTCCGTCCTCCATTACTTCCTTATGATTCTCTACTATTTGAGTGATGTAATCATTATCTTCTTGTAACGCATCTCCCTGCTCTTCTGAGCTTAACAACAACACCCTGTTATATAATACTATCTTTGCTTAGTTCTCTCTCAGCCAAGGCATCCTCCAAAATTACATTATAATACTCCAAATCGAGAAATATTAAACCCACATGCAACCTTGACCCTTGCAATCATAACTACACAATCTCTAAATAATCATTCACAACAACTCGGCTCTCTATCAGACATATGAAGTTTAACAAAAACGCGATGAAGATACATAAATGCACAGTCCCCAAACAACCAATTAACTAAGGCTTTACAATGTTTTTCTTTTCCTCCCTGAAACCACCTCACTTAAAATCTCCTGCCACTCTGGTGTAACTTCGACTTCCCCTCGACGTTTCAATTTTCGCTTCTTGGTTCCCCCGTCCGTAAATCTTCCTTTTAATTTCCATCTGCACTTACTCTAGCGCACAATCATATAGCTTCCCTAAAGTTGGACAAGACCCAATTCTCTTGAGTTTCGGTTCCTCAAAGAAACGTCCGACTTTCAACCTATATTTCATGACAACGTTCAACTTAGTTATTTGAGGAAATCATATGCCACGTCCATTATGTACATATTCCAAACTAGTTAGCAATATCCATAATTCCAACTTTTAAAACGACTTCTCCGCAAAATATGTAAGAGTAACATAGAACTTATTCGAATTCAAGTTTACCTCCACAATCGAGACCCATAATATAGCCAACTACAACATATGTTCTTAAAGGTATACAAGTCATTTATAAAACAAATCACAAAGTACTTGTAACTGACATATAGACTCCAAAGTTTTAACCTAATCAATTCCCCATCACAAATCTATTGATTGTTTTGTTACCAGAAGGATATCCATATTTTTGGAAATTCTTGTCCTCCTATACCTTCTACGGATAACCATATTACCTCCTAACAAATTGTTCACAACAATTATTATTGTATGTTGATAAATCTTACCCCATATCACCTTATCGGACATAAATATACCATAATGTAGATATCTACACGAAACTTATATTCCAATTACTTACACTCATTATCCATATCAATCTCTAATCCATAACTTACATTAGTACTTCTCGAATATGTCCTCATTACCCCTAACTTCATACTCGTTCCTTTATAAAGTTATAACAATAAATTCCTAGTTTTCCATTTACACCACTAGCTTAATACAAACACAAGGTTTACTTAATTAATACCAACATAGCTAGTTTGAGTTTACATCCTCATATATACACTATCTTTCCAATTTGTCCTCATAGTTCCACAATAAATTTGTTTATATTACATTCATAAAAGAAATATTGACACAAAGCTTTAGCACAACCAATTATCTTCCGCTCTGTCATTCTCTCCACGAGTTTTTCGTTTGTACATCGGTCCATAGTGAGAATTGTCCGGTATAACTAATAGCGCCTTTGGCACTCTAAAGTGTTTATTCATCTCGCATCTGTTTCTTTCCCAATATTTCCAACCTCCTATCCTTATTGTCCATAATTTCATCATAACCTTGAACCACTTCAGTAGTCCTATACAATTTTAACATACTCTGTTATATTTGACGAAAACTAGCCCATGGCTCACAATCACATTGGCTTAAGTCCTGGGTCGCCTTTCATGGCTTTTTACAAGCATTCATGACCTCTTCCTATTCTCGGATTATGACCTATTACCTAACAAGCATGGTCAACCATATCATTATCCATTTATCAACAACATAATAGGTGTCGCGTCCTCCTTGTATAAACATATACTCATTTATTCTTTAATGGAATCTATTCATAACCATTTATACCCAAATCTCATATCATTCACATACACATTCATACACATAAATTCTCATAGCACAAACGTAATCACACATACAAATCCTCAAATGTTTCTAAAACTTTTACATTTATATGAAATTAGTTTTAATTTTCCTTTCTTAAGAAACCACTTGTGTAAACATTCTTTTCAAAAACTTGCAAATTAAAAATACTTAAATTGGATTTCGAAAACCTTTGCTCTGATACCACTTGTAACAGCCCGCTTCAAATAGCGGCTCAATTAAGACATAATACCTGATAATTACAAAGTTAATTTGCTAATTAAAGGAACTGTTAGGACGGATTTCCACAACTTCCCGCTAGGGAAAATTAGGAATTCTCATAGTATCCAAGCTTATTATGAAAATAAGTTGTAAGAAATAAGTTATTACAATATGTTTTGAATACATATATTACAAATTGAAAATACGAGTTTAACTCGCCAAGAAACATTATATAAAGCAGTTATCTCATAGCAGCGGATTTAACACATTGACCCACTAACTTCACATTTGCACACAAAAGCTAACTCGAACATTTCTTTAGACTCCAAAAATGATGAAATCGCCCCCACCAGGACAGGTTCAAAGAACAAAACAGGTCAACTTACGCTGGTACACAAGTCCCACCAATTTCAAAATATTAAGGTGGCTGAAACTATTCAGTCGTTTCTTATACTCAAACATAAACTTATAACAATCATAGCTTCATTTTCCTTTTTGCTCAGAAATACGTTAATGCACTGAAATGGTTTTCGTTCTTGTTCGGAAATACGTTTACACTTGCTCATAAATACGTTGATTCTTTCTTTTAACTTCCATAAAAATTACATTGCACACACAGGAGAAATTCTTCAAGAATTATCTCAAAATATCACATTTCATTCTCAAAATATCACATATCATTCTCAATACTTAGAACAACAATACTCGTAAACTTTTTACAAAGCTTAACATAACTCCGGGGGAAGGAACACGAATGGAGGCAAACCCGGCTCTCCAAACTTTAAACATAACTCCAGGGAAGGAACACGAATGGAGGCAAACCCGGCTCTCCAAACTTTTGAGGGACGTCTCCCTACCTTTCTTATTTTCCTGCTTGCAAGACTTCCTAGGTCATGACCCTTCATAGTGGAGCAATACCCGCTCCGGAGCAATACCCGCTCCAAACTCATAATGAGCAAACCCGCTCGTGAGTGTTGTTCATCATCGCTTACGTGACTACTTCCCCTTATAAAACAAAATTTATACTTATACCGAATACTTATGCTCAATACTTATACTGAAATTCTCATACTCAGATACTTTACTTAAATCTTATTCGTAATCAATTACAACAACTTCCAAAGCGAACTTAACTCATGAAAACAAGTTCGGAAAACAAGCATGCTATGTCAAGTTCCACTGTTTTCGGAAAGGTGACTTAACAATCAAGTTTCGAAGAATAATGTGATTTGGTTGAGGTATATAAAGATGGTATTATCAAGACATGACAGTATATAAAAGGTTATAGAAGAGCTCTTAATATATGGAGATATTATCTCACACAAACACCACATATATCAATTCCCATGGTTTTCGATTTGGTGTTAAAGAACAATGGTTCTTATGCAAAGATCACTTGTACTTCTTGGGTTTAGCCAACGTTTAGGTTTCACACTTAATATATATAAAGACAGTAGGTATTCATCATAGAAAAATATTGAAAGGATCAAAGGCACAAGGGTTTACAAGTTCAGAAAGTAATTAAGCGAATAGTCGAGTTTTTAGGTGTTATTTTCCTCTACGAATTGAGGTTGCGTGTTTAATTAGGTAAATGAAGCAAAGGTTCATTTGATAATCAAGACATAAATGTTCCAAGGGAATATCATGGAAGTTTAACCACAACAAGATCTTTGATCAAAACACAATCAAGATATAGCAAGGATTGACAAACTTAGGACAACATAACTTTTGATGTACAACTCCGAATGGAGTGATTTTTGGGTCTAAATTCAATAACTTTTCAAGATCTACCATTTCCAAGAGACATCAAGGCTAAAAACAGGGTGGAAAGAAAGATATTTGGAAGAGAAGGTCACGGCAGCATAGCTCAAGTGAATGGATAATCACTTTCTTATTCGGTTATTCAGAGAGTCCTAGGGAACTTGACATGCAAAACATTTTTTAACACAATATCTTCCATAATAAAACTCATGCAAATCAATTTTTATACACATTCAAACATAATCCAAGTATTCACAATTCCACAAACAATTTTCATGATCGAAGCTAGAAACAGAGTTTAGGTGGTGGAGCTTGTGTACCTTAACTTGGTGTCTAGGAATCAAACCTTACTTAGCAAATTTTACCACCACTCCAGCAACCTCTTAGGTCCTTAGACAACACATTCATCATCTTAAAGTTAGTAATTAACCCAAAGAATTCAAGTTTCAAACTAAGATACCTCATGCATGCTGAAATTCAGCCATACCTTACCTTGTTTGGTTTTTCTTAGGGTTACAGGAATGGAACTTCAAAACTAACACTTGCCCAGTATGAAGAACACCTTGATGAACCTAGGGAAGTATTTGCATGCAAGTTTCAGAGCAAGGAGCCAAGAGAAAACAAGCTGGCAATGGCTGCCTGCAACTCGCCAGAAATGGCGTGAATGGAAGAGAGAAAAAATGTGTTGCTTTGTTGTGTTTGTTTGTGAAATGAATCTTCAAAAAATGAATTAGGGGCTTAGTTCCATATATATAGAGAATGGGTAATGGCAAGCTCGTGATTTCGGTTTAGTAATGAGGGCAAAATCGTCTTTTCACAGCTTAAGAACATTCCAGAATTTTCTGGTTTTACTTAATCCTTAACCCTCTGTAATTAAGCTCTAATCCTTCATTATACTTAAACTAAATCCTTAAAATATGTCTTATAACTTACTACACATATTTTGGCTCATTCAGCCCTTAAATCATAAACACAGAGTATCTCAAACACAATATACCCAAAGTCTCAAATTTCATAATAATGCTTAACATTATTGACGTAATTCGTTAATAACTTATCTTAACTCATGATTTGCATTCATAATCACATAATAACATATAATATTTAGATTCACAGACAGACTTCATATAGGGCTATTCACAATTTTCTTATTCCTCAAAGATGAAATTGATTAAGTACTGATTAGTATGTTAACGTATCCCGTTTATCTTAATGATATCGTCTTAAAAAGTGAGGCTATTACAACAGTAGTGTCGAAGAAAGACGCAGAGAACAGTGCTATAATGGCCGGAAAAAAAAATAGGTGGGAAGAAAGAAAACTCCAGGCTGCGATACTGATAAAAGTGGGAAAGTGCACAGCGTTTTTGGGTGAAAAATATTTTGGAAGAAAATAAACGGAGGAAGGATCATGAATAAGCTGCGGTGTTGTTTTGGGGGACATGGCGTAGATGGGTCTCGGGTAGTCGAGATCGTATACAGGTTCGCGACGGAGCCACAAAGAGGGCGTGTGGAACGCCAGGACAAAAGGCTCACCAGAAAAGTTCCAATCAAACGGCGGAGATGGCTGCTGGAGAAATTTGATCTGGAAAAAAAATTATAACCTAGAAACTAACACCATGATAAAAGTGGGAAAGTGCACAGCGTTTTTGGGAGAAAAATATTTTTGTGTATCTCTGTTTCCTTAATACAACCAACATATATACAGAGTTCCTAAGTTATACACAATTAGGAAACTAATTGGGAAACAGAATATTCCAAGAAAATATGTACAGCAACAATAAACTCCCAAATCCCAATAGATACCATGACAAAATGATGGAAGCTCTTGAATGTTTCATTTATCAACTGAGCTTATAAATATTACAAAGGAGTAAAGCAGTTATAGAATGATTCCTAAATCGACATAAGTTACCGGTAAGAGGAAAATACCCAGGCATGAAAATAAAAGAATACCCAGACATGAGACATGAAAATCCAAAACTTAGAGAAGATGCAAAAATAGAGAAAGTACAGAGAAAAGAATGAGAAAGATAAATAAAGAAAGTTTTTTTAATTTTATATAAATTAGGATTGGTCAATGATTTGATTTAGGTCTTAAGGTGTAACTAGCACGATATTAACAAAACAGTGTTATTGTAACCCAACATTGTGTTCCCGAAACATTGAAATAGTGTTGATAAACTATAAATAGTGTTCATGCAACATAACTATGTTTAGGGCATGTTCTCCCCAGCTTATTTTCAGTTCAGTTCAGTTCCTAAATTATTATCATTACTATTAATTTGTTATAATTTAATTCAGTTCAATTCAATTCAGTTCAGTTCAGTTGTTTTATGCCGAAGAGAACATGCCCTTAATGTGTAACTTTAGCACAAATGCAAAATTAGCAAACGATGTTATTATAGCACAAAATTGTGTTACGGAAATGTTAAAATAGTGTTTATGGAACATATACTATTATTCGTGAAATATAAATAGTCTTCATGCAACAAAAATACGTTTAAGGTGTAACTCTAGCACAAATGTGATACTAACAAAATAGTGTTATTGTAGCACGAAACTGTGTTCTAGGGAACATTAAAATAGTGTTTATGAAACATATAATTATTGTTCATGAAATATAAATAGTGTTCATGCAACACAAATACGTTTAAAGTGTACCTCTAGCACAAATGTGATATTAACAAATAGTGTTATTGTAACACGAAATTGTGTTCCTAGAACATTAAAATATTGTTGATGAAATATAAATAGTGTTCATGCAACACAAATTTGTTTAGGGTGTAACTTTAGCACAAATGCGATATTAATAAACGATGTTTATGTTTATTTTGTTACCTTTTGTATTTCTAACTAATTTACATAAGCCAATATACAAGATTAATTAAGTTAATGTATTTGTTTGTTTATTAGTAATTCTTTCATAATTATGTTTCATAATATTTCTTAATTCATAATTGATATGACAGGAGACCGTGAGGCGTTCATATATAATCAAATAGTTTATCAAATAGGTTATAATCCTATAGGATATTATCATCAAATAGGTCTTAATCAAATAAGTTATAATCAAATACTTCCTCCGTTCTTTTTCTATTGCAACAATTGAATTTTCACACTCACTAATGCACAACTTTAACTCTTAATACCTTTAATTACTTTTTTAGTAAAAATTATAAAAAATTGATATTTCAAAAGCATATATCGAGATTAATCTAACAAGATCCTATATGATTATATTTCCTTGCATAAAAATTACAATAGATAGTTAAAGGGTGGTGAATGAATAGTGTAAAAATCCAATTGTTGCAATAGATAAAGAACAGAAGAAGTAGGTTATAATCAAATAACTAGCTATTATATAATCAAATAACTTAGAATTACCTTATAATCAAACGACTTAGAATCAAATACCTTACAATTGAATTACTTAGGGCCTGTTCTCTTCTGCATAAAACAACTGAATTTAACTGAACTGAACTGAACTGATTGCAATTGAACTGAACTGATTACAACTAAACTTAACTGAACTGAACTTAACTGAATTAAATTATAACTAATAGTAATGACAATAATTTAGCTATCATTAATTAATAAATATAAATTAATAAATAAATAATAGTAATAACAATATTAATATAATATAATATAATAAACATTAATTGATGATAATAATAGCTTTTAATAATATAATATGTTAATATGTTAATAATAATTATAATAATAAAAATATTATTTAATTAATAATAAATTCATAATAATAAGTTATTAAATAAAATAATAATAAGTTATTAAATAAAATAATAATAAGTTATTAAATAATAATAAAAAATTATTAAATAATAATAAAAAATTATCTAATAATAATGATAAAATATTAACTAGTAATAATAATAAACTATTGAATAATAATAATAAATAAGAATAAAAAAGAATTAGCAATGATAAATATTATTGAAATGTGTACTTCTTAGGCTTGAATTATCATTTTCAATATAATTAGCAAAATCATATAGAAAAAAAAGTATTAGCAATATTAAAATAATAATAACAATAATAATATTAATAGTAATAGTAATAATAATAGTAAAAGCAATAGTAATAGGAGTAGTAATAATAATAATATAATAATAATAGTAATTGTAATAATAATATTAAAATTAATATTAATATTAATAATAATAATAGTAATAGTAATAGTAGTAATAACAACAACAACAACAACAACAACAATAACAACAACAATAATAATAATAATTATTATAATAATAATAATAACCAAATACCTTATAATCAAATACTCCCTCTGTATTTTTGTTTTTTTTTTATCTTACCTTCTTTAACTGTGTGCATTTGCCAATGTACTTCTTTGAAGTTAAATATCTTTTTATGAGTTTTTCTAACCTATGCACCTAATCCATAGGTTTAACTATTTGTTTTTAGTTTTATTTAACAAAATTGATAAATATGGCATAGTTAATTAAAGATAGTATTCTCATAATATAATTTAGATATCAATTATGAGAATAATATCTTTAATTAACTATGTAAAAAACAAATAAATTAATCCAATTAAAACCTCTCACCTATCCCATTTTTCTCTCTCCTCTATTTTTTATTTACTTTTTGTATTTCTTACTCCCCGCTTTTCATAATTTCTCTCCTCTCTCTCCTACTTTTTCCTTGATTACAGTGAAAAGCAAATTGTGTAGATTACATAGGAATGGGGTAGTAATTGGTATGATAGGAGATGTGGAGACTGTGAGGCGTTCATATATAATCAAATAGTTATAATCAAATAGGTTATAATCCTATAGGTTATTATAATCAAATAGGTCATAATCAAATAAGTTATATGAAAAACAAATCCATGTAAATATGTAAATATGTATATCACCAATCCATGTAATATCAAAATTAATGAAATGTACACCCTTTATAAAGTTCAAATAATAAATTAATGGTTATTGGGATATAAACCGAAATCCAATCCATGTAAATATGTATATCACCAATCCGAAATCCAATCCATGTAAATATGTATATCACCAATCCATGTATTATCAAAATTAATAAAATGTACGCCCTTTATGAAGTTCAAATGATATATTAATAGTTATTATAAATCGAAATCAACTACAATCCGAATTAGTAACTCGGATCGGATCCGAATAGTGTTCGGATTTGATTCCCATTGAGATTTTATGAGGATTTAATTTGGACGACCTATGAATGAATATCAAATATAACTGAATATAAACATATGTAAATATACTTAGCTTAATATAACGCGACAGTTTATTTGGTTTTTATAAAGCCATACTGACATATATAGACATATGTAAATATACTTAACGTAATATAACGTGAAAGTTTATTTGGTTTTTATAAAGCCATACTGACATATATAGACATATGTAAATATACTTAACTTAATATAACGTGAAAATTTATTTCGTTTTTATAAAAATATACTGAACTTAATATAACGCGAAAGTTTATTTGGTGTGACTAAAGCGATACTCACATATATAGACCTCGCGGGGCGAAAATACTTCACTTAATAGAACCCACGTTCTTGTTATCATCATAACATATATATAAAGCGATAGTTTCTTTTTATAATATAACTCCCGCTGTAAATATAATCATAACTTTATATAAAACGAATACTCACTGAAAATAATTTTGTTTTTTTGTATTTGTAATTATTCAGTAACAAATTACTTACTGTAATATTATAAGTCAACATAACAAAATAATACATATAAGTGTTCGTTATTATAATATGCTTGTTCAGAGTACGTATATAAGTGTTCCTCATTATAATATCATTGTTTAGAATACGTAATATAAGTGTTCATTATTATAATATCATTGTTTATAGTATGTAATATAAGTTTTTGTTATTAAAATATGATTGTTTGGAGTACGTAATATAAGTGTTCGTTTTTACATATGATTGTTTCGAGTAAGTAATATATTGTTTACAGTAAACAATACGTAATATATTGTTCACAGTGGATATATACATTAAGTAATGCTCAATTATTTTAATTATTAAATACTTCATCTCTTCAAATTAGTATAACTGCATTTATATTCAAAGAACAAATATACAACCCTTCCCTTTATAATCAAACATCAATTTGGTCAAACTGCAACGGTAATGTCGAAGTCCACTTTATCTGGTAACTCCTCCACCTCCATCGTTAAATGCACGCACGGTGTCGATGCAAGTTTACGGGTTACGAGAAGAGCTGGTCCCAATACCGACAAAAGGTTTTACGGTTGCTCGCTATGACCGGTAAGTTAAAACATACCCAACATGAAAATAGGAGGAGAAGAGAAATATGAAAATTTTAATAAAGTATAGCAAAATGGATGTTTATTTATAGAGAACGAAAAATTATGAATTTTGGTATTTTTATTTTTAATTTCTGAATTATATTTTTTGAAATATAAATATTACAATAATTATTAAGATTTATATTGTCTGAACCAATAGTGAGGGGACAAGTGTCGCGCATTAATAGGCTGGCAGAGGTATAAATGATGAGTTCATGAATTTACTCTAACGGTGGGCATCAACAATTGTTTTCCCATTCCCCCCTTTCCTACTCTTTTCCCTGGGCCCCACCCTCACTTACTTTTGGATGATTTAATATGTTTAAATCCCTTGCTAGAATTAGAGAGGTATTCCCAAATAAAGTTGTTAGAGAGGTAATAATAGCGTAGGAGAAAAGAAAAGGAAAAAAAAGCTACACTCCATGAAACTGCTCTATACTAATATTAGGGTGCGTTTATCCCTCAGACTCAACTCCAAACTTCAGACTATGCCACATCATCTTTCCACAAATTTTTAATTCTACAGACTCATTTCAGACTCATTTTAATTTTATATTTTATTCCTCATACTCTCTTTAGACTCACTCCACAAAAAAGAAGAAGATACATGGCATTTTTTTACTGGCCAAAAAATATATATTTTGCATGGCAAGAGTCTTGAGAGGAGTCTTGAATATCAAAACCCAACTCAAGACTCTGTCCAAGACTTTACCCAAATATAGCTGAGTCTTGTTGAGTCTTGCCATAAGGCTCCCCTCAAGATTCCTAATATTCTCACCCTTAGTATGGACCAAAGTCACCCATGTGATATAGTGACCCTTTGTTCATATAGTCACCCTTCACAATCTAAATTTACACTAATCTCTTATTTAGTATTATCTAATATAGTGGCAATTTTTTTTCATATATTGTGGACTAGGTACATATAAGTTTTTTTATCTAAAAAATGACAGTAGATAGAGCTAAAAGGTACGTAAAGATAGAATGAGATAGTAAAAAAAGTCATGAGAGAGAAAGTTAGAGAGAGAGAGAGAGAGAGTCTAGTCCTAATTCCCCAAACCCTCAGCCCTCGAGAAAACATAGCCCTAAAAAGTATTCGTAAAAAATCCCCAATTTAATTGACCAAACCAAATCTGCCTAATTCACTCCTCAAATTACGCTTCTATGAAGTACTAGTGTTGATTGTCTTCATCTTGTCAACAGTTTTAGATGGTTTTGTGGTTATGTTTTCCCCTTCCCTCAATTTTTTTTAGGGCTAGGTTCACAAATTTCGGTAGAGTGGTTATCCATAATTACGAGTTTTATCAGGGTTATAAGCCTAAGAATGAAGTAATTACAACGGTTTTCATCATTAATCCAGCGAATTCACCGTCGATTTAGATTAAGTGGCTTTAATTTATGAGTTTCAAGTACAAGTCTTAATATAGGGTTAGGGTTTTTCTGGCAGGGGATGAGAAAGTTCATTTAATTCCCCAATCGTGTGCGTTTTGCTTTAATTCTTTTGGAATTAAGGTCATCATTTCTTCTTGCACGGTGGGTTTAATTTGTTCGATGTTTGTAGAGTTTTATCTCTGCTGTTGGAGGTCTGTTCATTAATTTAGCTCAAGCATTAAATGCAAAAGGAAAGTTCATACGGAAAGTTCAAATTTATCTCTCTTCATTTGGTGTTTGCCCTAAAATTTTATGCTATTTAAGAAAGCAAAATCAGGTATATTCTCACTTTATCCCTTCTTTTCATTCTACCGCTTATTCTTCTCTTAATAATCTGCGAGTTAAAGTTTCAATTTAGTCAGTTGGTGTTATCTTTTTATTTGTTGGTATGTCAAGTTCTAAGTCTTTCAAGGATGCTATCCTTGAAAATGATCTTGAAAATGATGCTCCTTTGGGTGGCTCCTCTAGTGTTTCTCCTGATATTGAAAGTGAGCCTCCTATACCTAGTAATGTTCATGTTTCTTCAGTGAATGATGTTCATGACCCCCTGGTCCCCCTTGTTTTCCTAAAGCTGTTACGTTAGATGAATAACCCCAAGTGCAAAAAGATATAGATAGATAACTTGTCTAAATCTTGTTTGGTTGGTAAAATGTTGGGTGAGCCTGTTGATTTAAGAACCATTATTTCTAGAACTAAAGTTGATTGGAAATTCTGTAAAGGAGATGTTGATTACCTAGAAATGGGTAATAACTGGGTTTTAATCAGGTTTACTAATCCTGGTGATCTTTTTTTAGTCTGGTCTGAAGACTTTGGCATGTCAAAGGTGAACTGGTTGTTATCTATCCTTGGAGATACCATTTTGACCCATATGTAGAGATTAAATGGGTGAATTTGTGGGTCATAATTCCTAATTTTCCTACTGAATTGCTAAATTTTGATTCTATGGCAAATATGTTGGCTGCCAACAATGTGGGTTCACTTATTAAGCTTGATTATAGGTCCTTGTTAAGGCACAAAATAAGATTTGCTTGTGTTTGTATTAGAGTCGATATCACCGAACCACTACTAGAGTATGCTTGAGGTTGTGCGTCTTTGGTGGTGTTACTTGTGGTTAATTATGTGATATGGTATGAAGATTTTTCTTGTGGTTGCTCTTTTTGTGGCTCGTTATGATCATGTTATTAACAAATACCGTTCTTTGCTCTATCCTCCTCAAAGGGAATTGAAAGTTAGATTAATGAAACATCCTAAGAAAAAGTGGCATGCTGAGTTTTTAGGGAATGCTAATAGGTAAGATAAGCCTTCCACCACAGCTGAGCAAGCAAATGTGGTGGAGGCTAGGCCTAGTTATGTTGCTAGACCTATGTCTTCATCTTCTGCTGGTTTTCAGTCTGGTGCTTATAAGAAAAGATTCCATGTTAAAACTTTTTCTGGAGTTAAAAAAATTTCTAAAGAAAAAGGTATTGTAATCAAAGATGTTTCTAATTATGATCATGTTCAACATGCTTCTCTTTCTTTGCCAAATGCTGGTGACAAAGAAAAGGTATCGTTGTGGCGTAGAGTCCTCTGATGATGAACCTGTTTTGAGTGTTGTTCTTCCTGTGTCTTTTCCTGCTGATGTTAGGGTTAATACCTCAGTCCCCACATTTGGTTGTGCATAGTCCAGTGCCCCAATGTGATGTTGGTCTATTATCCCTACCCCCTCCCAAAGGCAATGAAGAAGTTATCTCCCCTGTGCCTATTAGGGTGGTCTACCCTGAAGATATGTTTGCTACTAATTATTTGGCTACTGCTGATCTTGAAATGCTTACTGGGTGATGATTCCTTTGAGAATAAGTTAGATCAGTCTAATGTGGATGATGATACATTCATTATGGGTGACTATTTTGGTGATGATATGTTGGATGACTATTTATCACAACCTGAGAATTCATTTCATCCTATAAATTTTAAGACTTCAATTGTTAAGAAATTTGAAGGGATGGGGGTTGAAGGGGATAGTTCATGTGAGCATTGTTTAAACTCTAGCTCAGCTAAGAGGAGAAAGAGCTGTTAGGAAGTAGATTATGCCTCTTCAAGTCTGAAGAGGGGTAGGACTTAAGCTAGTCATGTTCTCTGTATGCCATTTGTTTTATGATTAATAGTTTTTGGAATGTTAGGGAATGTAAGAGGCCCCTTGCTATGGAAGAAGTGAGAGATTTTTGTAAATGTAATAAAACTCAAGTGATGATGTTGTGTGAAACCAAAGTACCTACTCCTCCTTCTGAGGGTTGTGTAAGGCACTGTGGTTTCACCCAGCATGGGAAGGTGTTAACAAAGCTAGTTTTATAATGGGATATCCGATCTCAGAAAGAGTATCAAGAACTAATGAAGTTGTTGAAGATAGGAAGATTAGCATCGAAAGAGTACTAAGAATTGAATTAAGGGTATACTAAGCCTTGCAGCCTTGGCCGCCTAGTCGTTATTTGTTCGTCATTTTGTTGCTAGCAACTTAACCTGGTAATCAAATACTCAGTTTAGATGAACATGTGATGTGGTTTTTGCTAATCAGTATGGACTTATGGACATATGGTGTTTTGTTTATTTATTGTATGGTTTTATATTATAAAGCTCTGCATCAAAGTGGAGATGAACGTTAGTTTCTCAAAATTTCTGCTAATTAGTATGGCTTTATTGGCTTTTGGACTTATGGTGTTTTTCTTGTTATATGAAGCAGGATTTTCTTTCAGTTTCAATTCTTCATTTTCTTGTGTAATATGGAGAAAGTAGCCTAAGAAATTTGCTTTGGAAACAAGCTTCCAATCTCTGAATGGCAGCCTGTAGGAGGATTTGTTATGCATAGGTTACACGTCTATTCAAACTATCTTTGTCGGCATTGGAAGATCCTTAATTTGGCGTTTCGAATTCAGTGGATTTAAAGGAATTACTGTTCGTCAAAATGGGACCACAATTTCACATCTATTTTTCGCGGATGATTCCCTTTTCTTCTTTAATGCCTCCAAAGAGGCTTGCATTGCAATCAACACAATGATAGAAAGAATCTGCAACATCTCAGGTCAGATGCTTAATCTCCAGAAATCTTTCATTAAGTTTAGTCCTAATGTGCCTCAAGATAAGCAACAGGATTATAAAGACATTATTCGAATGTATTCCAAGGCCTCTCTCGGTTCTTATCTGGGAAATTTAGTTGATATTCAAGATACTAAAGTGAAGCACTTCACCCCCTCCTCGACAAAATTTCTAATCAGATCGGTAAATGGGAACATTGTACACTCTCTCAGTCAGTAAAATTAATCATCATAAATTCAATTCTGGTTGCTTCTATTATGAACCAGTTGGCAGTGTTTCAGATTCCAATTACTATTGCCAACAAGATTGATAGTATGATTGCACTGTTTTTTTGGACTAATCCGCAAAATACAGGAATCCACTGGAGATAGAGATCCATTCTCCAGCGACCAAAGGGGCTTGGGGGTCTTGATATTCGCAATATTGGAGCCTTCAATGATTCTCTTTTATTGAAGAAAGTATGGCGCATCTATAAACATCCGCAATTACTCGTTTCAAGGGTTTTTGGCTCGATTCGGTCTACCACACAATCTCGGCTCACTAGGAGTTCTAATACTTCGTGGGGCCTTCGAGGGTTAATTCAAGCGGAGAGTACAATCAAACGCCATAGTGTTTGGAAAGTTGGCGATGGCAAGAGTATACTAGCCTCAAAAGAGAAATTGGGAAATGGTCATACTCCAGTAATGAGGGATGAAGTCCCCCTGATTCAAGCAACGCGGATCCGGGTTGCTGATCTCATCTTATCCACAGGGCAGGGATGGGATATTAGGCAAGTTCATAAGTTTTTTTTCCCTGCAAGTGCACGCAGGATTGAAAGTTTGGAGCTGCCAATCTCCTCATCAACTGGCGATAGGAGATATTGACCGATGACAAGCTCAGGAGAATATTCCACCAAAACTGGGTATACCCTTATTTTACAACAACAACAACTTGAAATTTGCAGCATGACAACTCCGTTGCATTTACGTTTATTTCGTAGCATTTGTAGTCTGAACATCATGCCAAAATGGAAATTGTTTCTTTGGAAGCTTGGCCACAATAGTCTTGCTACCTCTGCTAATCTTTATAGACGTGAGATAGGGCCGTCAGATCTTTGCCCCATTTGCTTAGGGGAGGAAGAAGACCTTCAACATCTATTCTGGTTTTGCCCTTTTGCGTCTGAAGCTTGGGAAATAAGTAATATTGCACACCATGTTTCCTCAAATCAAACCATATCGTTTGTTGAATGGCTGTCAGACAAGTTAGTTGTTTTCCAACAAACTGATCATTGACATTGTAATCGTCTTCCTCTTTTTATTGGTACTTTGTGGGATATATGGAAAACAAGAAATGATCAGGTTTTCAGGCAAGTTCATGCAACGATTGAAGCACTGAAGATTAACATGGAGCTAAGTGATCAACAACAAGTAACATTTAGTCAGGAACAAAATGTGCCACTGGTGATAGATTAACGAATGAATCTCCCACCCCTGGGTTTTCACTTTACTGACATAGGACGCCTCAAACAAGGCACACATCAGGTAATTATTCGGATTGATGGATCCTGGGACAAGAATACTTAAAGAGGGGACGCAGATTGGGTTGCTAGAAGGAATGATAACAACGCTAATGCTAGTCAGAGCTAAGCTCTTTATGCATGTTCTGCACTCCAGACTGAGGCCCACGCCTGCCTCCTAGCAGTGAAGTGGGTTGCTTCCACCTCGCTTACTAGAATGGTCACTTTTAACAAATGGGAATTTCTAACCTTAAATGAGTCACTTCTTTATAGATAAAAGTGTCATTTAGTGCAAAAAATTATCCCGGTCTGACAAGTAACTTTATACCTTAAAAGAGTCACTTCTATATAATATAAGTGACCCATTTAAGGCAAAAAGTGTTCAAAAATTTGTGTAGGGTAAAATGCAAAGTGACTAAAGAACAAAGCTTAGAATATTCATCGTTTTAATAAATTGCAACATATAGATAAAAACTTATAACTATATATAAAACCATATTTTGTACCAATATGACATAGTTTTAGACTTGGTAGCGAAATCTTAATCTCAGTTTGTCATGGAGCCACTGAATGCAAAATTTATTGTTGTCTATTTGATTAAATGAGTCATACTTTTGTTTCTTTTTCCCAAATGTAACGTCTTTATTATTTTATCAATTAGATTATATAAGTAAATATACTCAATTAGTATTGACATACTATTGAGTATATTTTGATCAGCTCTAGTATGTCACAATTATTGAATTTATTAATTTCTACACCATAATTATAGGAAAAATATCATGAAATCTACGTTTTATTATAAAACAATTCATTGACTCTTAACACAACCATATTTATCCATAGAAACTTAGAATATAATTATGCTGATTTAACCAAAAAAAAAAAATCCTATAATAATGGTGTAGAAATTATTCATTGACTTTTTCATTATTATAGGAACGCTTATACAATCATTATTATACAGCTAAAATTATAAACTAAGAAGGATACTATGATAAAACAATCACTCATGGCATGAATATAAATTAATGAAGTTCGAGAAATTAAGCATAACTTTCTAACAGAAGCATAATGGGAGAAAAATAGTAGAGTTGAATCATTTTCTTAGTACGTATGCATATACTTCAAAAACATTAAAAAATAATTCTTCTAAAAAGCAAAGATTAAAAAAACAATCCACGTCAATAATCTTTCACACATTTCATCTTCTCCTAATCCAATCTCGTTTCACTACCTCATCCTATCTTTACGTACCTCTTAAGTCTTTCCTCTATCTACTGTCATTTTTTTCCCTCATACGCTATTACCTTACCAGTCCATGACATAATTTATTCATGGATCAGAAACAAAAAAGATTCATCCCCATTGTGAACAACTTACAAAATATGTTTGGTCATAACCAATCAGGGAATTGGTCACATAGTGAACAAGGACGGGGCTTAACCTGCACGGGTTCTCGACCGCGCAGACCCCCCCAAAATAAGGGCCCCGGAAAATTGTATATATTCTTATTTTTTGAATGATGAACATTTTTTTTTCCTAGTGGTGGATGCTCTAACTAGCTAGTTTACTCCTATTTAGCAATACCTCTTTAATTCATTTAAGAGGTAAAATTTTAAAACGTTTTGACTTTTATACTATTCACCTCAATTTATACTATTCCACCTTTACTTTTTTTTTGAGGAATCTATTCCACCTTTACTTTGACGTACGCTAATCAGGGGATAGATCATAGAGGTATAGTGAGTACACCATAGCTAAGTAAAGCATCAGTGCATCACGCTTTCCTTTCTTTTCTCTTTCCTCTCTTTCTATCTCCTCTGTCACTCTCAACAAGCACTCATTTGCTTTTTTTCCTTCTCTCCTACAGTCCTATGTGTGAAAGTCACAAGTAACGTTCCTTGTTTGTTCCTGTCTCTAACTTTCTCCTCTCTCTTTCCTCCTTTTTTTCTGTTTGATATAAACTCGCCAGTCACAAGTCTCACTGCCGACTGCCGAGCACAGAGAAGCAGTCCTTTGTCTTCACATTGCTAGCCGCTAGGAAGTCGCGCGCGGCAACCGCGGCTCGGAAGCAAG
Source organism: Beta corolliflora (assembly GCA_947648045.1). Classification (NCBI taxonomy): domain Eukaryota; kingdom Viridiplantae; phylum Streptophyta; class Magnoliopsida; order Caryophyllales; family Amaranthaceae; genus Beta; species Beta corolliflora. The sequence goes on from CANSZD010002913.1 coordinate 4,926,684, forward strand.
ACAGTTGTCGGAGGTAAGTTTTTAAAACATTTTGGCTTTTATACTACTTCCTCCGTTTCTTTTTAAACGCAAGAATTGGACTTTCACGCGCAACGAGACATTACTTTGACCATAAATATCTATAATTACATATAGGTAAAAATTATAAAAATTACATATTATGAAAGTAGGTCACGAGACAAATCTAACAAAATCTCATTTAACTATATTTTTTATTATGTACTAATCACAAATCTTAGTCAAAGTGATAAGTGTGAATAGTCGAAAAGTTCAATTGTTGCATTTAAAAAGCAACGGAGGAAGTATTTACCTTCACTTTGATCATATTTTGCAAAATCTACATAATGAAAAATATATTAATGTAGGGTCCTGTTAAATAATTTGCCTCGTCTTTTAATTTCAAAATATCAAATTTTTTATAATTTTTACTTACTGAAATTTAGAGATATTAATGATTAAAGTTACGTATCGATAAACGTGCACACATGAATGTTTTAAATAATAATTATGAAAAAGATGAAACATGTTTTAATTTATGGACTTTTCACTTATCTTGAGATATGGAGCGGAATATGTTTAGAAGTTGTGAAATTGAAATTAGATGAATTGAAATTACATTTTGTGATATGAATTTAGATTAGCTGAATTAAAATTTCAAACTAGAAATTGTGAATGTGAAATTAGATGTTGTGAATTGAGATTAGTTGAATTGAAATTAGAAATTGTGAAATTGTGTGAATCGAAATTAGTTGAACTCGAAACTGGAGGTTGTGAATTGAGATACGGAACTTTGGAATTAATCTCTAATAATGTGTTTACTTTATAAATGCTAGATTTGGAAGATCAAAAACAAAAGTTCAGAATATTTTTTTGGAAGGAAGCCGGGGGGAAATTACAAAAATCTTCAACTTCATCTTCTCCAGAATCCGTACCTTCATCCCGTAATTCCCAGATCTGCCCCTGTTAATATAAATTGGATGTGTGCTTAGCTTTGCTATAATAAAAATGGGTCAAATATGTTCCTACTTGTGGAAATTTTTGTGTCCAAAAGCAAAACCTAAAACACTAAGAGATGATCATCAGGCCAATGACTTAACAATTCCTTTAAAAAATACTTCTGAGAAGCAACTAGAAAGCCACTACATTGACATATATGATCATCATGCTGAGCGAATATCAGGTTCGAGCACCGTCGAAACCATTAAAAGTCATTCCAATGACTTGGATGTTTCAATTACTCCTCACATTGTGGTTGATCTGAAGAGCGGTGATGAAGAAGATGCTACGACGACGAAGAAGAATGGAAAGAAAAATGTTACTACTACGGTTGTTAATCGTTTATCTAGGGTTCCAAAAGAAATAGTACTAAGGAAAATAGGGCCGTACACCAGCGCTCAGAGAATACTACTCGTTGGTGAGGGTGACTTCTCTTTCTCCTCTTGTTTGGCTGTTGCTCTTGGTACTTCTCATAATATAACCGCCACTTCTCTTAACTCCGAAGGTAAACTAGTACTCTAAAGTCTCTAACGTTACCAATTCTCCAAATGTATTTTTTTTTCATGGTATAGGAATATTATTCTTAGCTTTATTATATATAATTTGATCCCTCCGTGCTCCGTCTCGTTAAGCTCTACGTTTTTTCTGATCTTATTTATTCTTTTATGTTTTTTTTAGCGTTTGGTTGGGAGGAAAGAATTCATCCCAGGCTGAAAAAAAGTTGCCTCCTTGAGAAGAAAATGCAACATTTTTTCTTTACAAGTTTAACTTTAATTGTACTTCTCAATACACCATTCATTCCTTTTTTTTCTTTTGTTTCCATTTTTTTTTAGGAACCAAATAATTAAACACTAAATTGCAAATATCTTTTCCCTTAGAATTTTTTATGGAAAATCATTTTTCATTAATAACGGTTTCAATTCGACTAAACAAAGCTTAGTTATACTATCTCGTGAACTCACTTTAAGTTTTAAGCCATTAATTTATTTCTGAGACAATATACTAACTATCGTTTTTGTAAAATGTACAAATATCCTAATTCCTTATTAGATAAGTACATGGACATTATTGACAATGTTTTGCATCTTCCTAGTACTTTGTTGCTGTTGATTTTGGCAGACTTTCTGATAAAAAACTATGCAAAATTCATCACCAACAAAGCAAAGCTTGAGACTCCAGGCAGCATGGTCCTTCATGACGTTGACGCCAGGATTATGGTGAAACATCCTATTATTGGCAGCATGGTATTCGATCGTATCGTCTTCAATTTTCCACATGCCGGAAAATTTGGTAAAACTGATACTGAACGGCGGTAAGTGTTACTTTTTCGTTGTTAACAGCTAGAAGTAAAACCCATAGAACAATAGGGACTTATTTTGGAGACGGGGATTGATACATCTACCTATGTAGATTACTTACTAGAAATAAACAATTAAAAAATAAGTAACGTAAATTTGCCAAGTCGGACTCCACTGCTCATTAATGTTTACCTCTAGTAGATATTGGGTGCTTGAAAACCAAGCAAAGTAGATGGAGAATAAAAAGAGACAAGGCTAAAAAACACACTTTTTGTATTTACCGCAAATGATCAAATGCCGCTAGTAACATATACATAGGCTAGTTAACCAGCACTTGCTAAACTAAGGCAAGTGCTATCTAAAATGTGGGAGGAATTTTGCCCACTTACAAGATCATGGTAGAATAAAACCACCCACTAGCCATCAACTCCTAAATATTAAGACTCATTAACACTAATTTTGAAGCACTTGTAACATTTGGTAGGCAGTTTTTTTCGTTGGAGTTTAATTGACATCACAACGTCATTGTTAATTTTTGACAGTTTACATCAAAGGTTGGTGAGGGGTTTCTTGAAAAACGCAAAGAAGATGATCGGAGAAGATGGTCAAATACACATCACCTCGAAATCGAATGGTTTTTTTCTCCGGTGGGACATACCAAAGATTGGAAGAGATGAGGGACTAAATCTAATCCAAGAAGTGAAGTTTGAACGCAGCAAGTATCCTGGCTATAATACCAAGTATGGGTTTGGCGGGGACAGGGACTTCGATTGTAGTCCCAGCAAAACCTACAAATTTGGTCTTTCTCTTAAATGAAACTTCTATATGTCCTTCAATTTGGTTTCTGAACTTTTTCTGAAGTATGAATGTATGATGACTTGATCACTATCAATAGATTTAGCTAATTGTCGTTCGTTCATGGCCTTTTCTTTTCTCAACTTTAAATCCAGTTATACACATACTATCTCAGTCAATTTTGTATGCGTTACAGCCGTTACTATTTTGCATATGCACGTAATGGAATCGAGGCAGAATCTGTATCTTTAGTTTTGTATGCATTGCTATTCCGAGAAGCCTGACTTTTTTTGTATGACCCTCCCTCATGAAGAAAGCAAAAACACCGGGGGGAGGGTGCATACTCGCTAGTGGCTACTTGCTTATTAGTCATAATAGTATTATGGAAAATTTGCAAAAAAAAAACCATTTACGAGTTCATTTTTGCGAAAAAAACCTTATAAAGCATTTTTTGCGAAAACAAACCAAAATCAAAATTATTTTGCGAAAACAAACCAAAATCAAAATTATTTTTGCAAGATGAAACCTAGCCACCACTACCAGCAGCCCCCAACCCTCCCTCCACCCCCTCGGGCGGCCCTCCACCCCCCTTCGCCCTACCCTCTCTCCTCTCCGTTCTTTCCCTCCCTCACCCCTCCCCCCTCCCCCCTCCCCCTCTCCTCCTCTCCCTTCGTCCATCCCCACCACAACCGCCGCGCCCACCCGTAACCCCCCTTCCTCCACCGCCTCGGGCAGCGGCCCTCCCCCCCCCTCTCCTCTCATTTCGTCCATCCCCCCCATCGCTGCGCCACTCAAAACCCCTCCGCAACCCTCCTCCCGCGCAGGCCCCCAACCCCATTTTCGTTATCTATCGCTCTCTCTCTCCTATCTTTATGCTTTAGGGCGCCGGAAAAACCTTAGCCGGGTGGGAGGGGGGAGCTGCGGGGAGGGGGTTGCGAAGGGGGGGAATGGACGAAGGGAGAGGGAGAGAGGGTAGGGCGAAGGAGGGGGGGGGCCGCCGCCCGAGGGGGTGAAGGGGAGGAGTTGGGGGCCGCTGGTGGGGGTGGGATGGGGGTGGCGGTGGTGGGGGTGGGTGGGGGTGAAGTGGGGGCTGCAGGGGTGGGTGGGTGCTAGCGGCAGGTGGTGGTAGTGGTGATTAGGTGGTGGTCAACGCCGGAATTGAGATGGTCAACGCCGGAAAATGGTCTTAGGTTTCATTTCGCAAAATAATTTTGATTTGGTTTTGTTTTCGTAAAAAATGCTTTATAAGGTTTTTTTCGCAAAATTGAACTCGTAAAAGGTTTTTTTTGGCAAATTTTCCTAGTATTATATAAAGCTTTTAATTCTTTTCTGCTTGGAGTGTCTTGAATATGTTAACAGGCGCTTCGAACAACCCGGCATGGGATCTTGCTATATAAAGTATAAACCTTTTTTTCTGTTTTGTGCTTTGTTTTTCGCCTACTCTTTTAGGTTAATCATAATAGTATTATATAAAGCTTTTAATTCTTTTCTGCTTTCATAATCGACCAGGGAGTTTTGGAGGGGCATATTCTATAATCCATATACACTTTTCATGCCGGGGAATATAAGTATAAAAGGAGCATATTCTGTTAAAAATATTAATCTTGAAAAATCTAGAAGCAATTTAGTCTAGAGAAGACAATGGAAAATTCTAGTAGAAGGAAATCTAGAAACAATTACCTAGAACTATCTAGTTCATAGAAGTAGGAAGAGTATGTTGGTTTAGCATGCTATAAATACAAGTGATGTAATCAAAAAGTTGGTGAAAAAAAAGAGTGGTCTACCAAGGGTGAGACATGAGCTCACCATACATAAAAAGAGTGGAGAGATATGTGAGACATGAGCAGTTGAGCACACAAAAAAAATAAAAAATATGAGAGTTATTAAAAAAAAAAAAAAGAAATAAGTGAGTGATATGGGCTCTCGCATATATAGTTGTACAATTCTTATGAATATAATCAATAAAATGCAATTTTGTTATATTATGAAGAGTCCATCAAAACTTCCGCCTGCGCCCCCAAATTTCTATCATGGTATCAGAGCTGAAAAATGATTACGACCAAATTGAAGACCGGATACCCGAGAGATGAAGGATTACAAGATTTGAAGAAAGTATGAAACATAGCAAGAGAAAAAAGAGGTAAGTGCTAAATCTAAATTTCTTAAAGAAGATAACAAAGAAGGAAAAATCGAACCCGAAGAAGAAATTTATGGAGGAAAATGGAGAAAAAAAAATTGAGAAAAAAAATAAGAAGGATGGAGAAACAAAATTTTTTGATGAAAATTTGGAGAAAGAAAGATTTTTTTTGTAAAAAAAAAAGAGAAATAGTTGGTTAGTGACATGAGCATTAACAAAGACTAAAATGATGGAGGAGGTTGATGACATGAGCATCAACAAGAAAAACAAATTTGGAGAAATTTTACTAAAAGAATGTTGAAGGAAAAATATTTAAAATGGAAAAAGTTTATGAATGTTAAAGAAAGAAAAGTTGAAAGAAGATGGTAATATTAGCAAATGGTTGGTGGCATGAGCACCAATAACAAAAGAAAATTTGGAGAAAAAATCTTTTGGGCTATGGCTGGTGACACGAGCATCAGTAAGATAGTTGGTAACATGAGTACCAACGAGAAGATCAAAAAAATTGGGAAGTTATATTGACAAGATGGATATTGGTAACATGAGTGCCAACAACATGAGAACTTGAAAATACATATCCTCTGGTCGTTGGTGATAAAATGCATCAACAAGATTTTCCTTTGAAGAATTTTGAAGATGTTTGGAGTACAAGATTTTTCAGATTAAGGGGGAGTGTTAAAAATATTAATCTTGAAAAATCTAGAAGCAATTTAGTCTAGAGAAGACAATGGAAAATTCTAGTAGAAGGAAATCTAGAATGAAACAATTACCTAGAACTATCTAGTTCATAGAAGTAGGAAGAGTATGTTGGTTTAGCATGCTATAAATACAAGTGATGTAATCAAGAAGTTGGTTAAAAAAAAAGAGTGGTCTACCAAGGGTGAGACATGAGCTCACCATACATAAAAAGAGTGGAGAGATATGTGAGACATGAGCACAAACAAAAAAAAAAAATATGAGAGTTATTTTTGTAAGGTGTGGAACAAGTGTCCCACCAAAATATATTGTTGTATAATTTTTTGATGTAATCAATACTTTACAATTTATGAAATTGTCAAATTGTATTTTCGGGTCCAGTACAATTCCGCGTGCGCCCCCAAATTTCAATCATATTCTATAATCTATCTACTTACTAGCATTTAGTGTTAATGTGTGCCTTTGATTTCTCGGTGAAGACGAAGAAGGAAAGAGACTCCGACCAGCAGCCCGGACGGGGAGCCATGAGCTCGGCCAAGGAGGTCAGCCCGAGCGGGCAGATCATCGGCTCAGGCGGGCCCAGCATCCTTCCTACATTCTGCCTTGTAGGCAGATTCATTTGCCAAAACCTGCACAGGGCGGGCAGGTGAGCAGCCCGGGTGGGCAGCTGGCCCTGTTTCGGGATTTTGCGATTTTAATCCGGTTTTTCCGGATTTCTTTATTTTTGGTTTTGGATCATTTTTGTAACCTTTAGGATGTCATATATAAGGCATCCTGAAGTCATTTAGAACCCTAAGATTCAAATTAGCCACAAAATATAACTCTCTCTCTCTCTCTCTCCTCGTCTCTCTCTTCTTCTTCATTGTAATTTCTCCATTAGAGAGGCTAAAGAAAAACTCCAAGGTTCTTGCTTGTGGATGTAGGTCAAGGTTGACCGAACCACATTAAATCTTTGTCTCTCTTTATTGCTTCTATTTCTCATTTAAAGTTTTGAACTTTGCATTTATTGTTGAACTTGAAGTTAACTAGCAAACATTAGGTCCTAGAAATTGCATTTATTGCTAAATATTGGTATCAGAGCTTTAGGTTTGGGAGGTTTCTAGTTGATTTCTTTGAAGAATATGTCAACAATGAAGCTTGACATTGAGAAGTTTGGTAGGTCCATCAACTTTGGACTATGGCAAGTGAAGATGAAGGCAATCTTGATTCAAAATGGTGTTCACAAGGCTCTAGAGGGCAAGGTGAAGAAGCCTACTACTATGACTGAAGAGAAATGGGACGAATTGGATTTGAAGGCCTTATCGGCTATATAACTTTGCCTCTCGAATGAAGTATTGAGGGAAGTTGCTAAGGAGGACTCGGCGGCGGGTCTATGGTTGAAGTTGGAGTCTTTTTACATGGCAAAGAGTGTCACCAACCGACTTCTACTCAAGAGTAGATTGTATGACCTTCGACTTGAGGAAAGTAATTCTCTTAAGTCTCATATTAATGAGTTTTATTCTATTGTTATGGATCTTCAAAATATTGATGTGACTTTGGAAGATGAAGATTTGGCTATTTGGTTGTTGTGTTCATTACCATCTTCATACAAGCATTTTAGGGAAACTTTCTTGTATCAGGGGTGGATCTAGCGTGGGTTCAGTGGGTTCAACTGAACCCACGCTAGATCTGTGAAAAAACTGGAAAAAATAGGCAAACAGATATAATATACTTCCTCCGTTCCATAATAAGTGAAACACTTACTATTTTAGAACGTTTCAAAATAAGTGAAACATACCTTAAATGGAAAAAAGAAAGTGACAAAATGACAAGAGTACCCATCACAAACTTGTGTGGTTTGCTTTTCTCTTTCCTCCTTTTGATAATGAAAAGGGTATTTTATGACTTTTTGGCTTTTGAAAGTGATGTTTATTAAATCTTGTGCCCAATCCCTATGTTTCACTTATTATGGAACGGAGGAAGTATAATTATAATGCGTCCCTAGAGTTCAGTCAGACTCGTCTTGGCCTAGTGGTTGACAACTCCGTGTAGTTCCCTTTAGTTCTCATGAGACGCGGGATTAAGTCCCAATGACAACATTTTTTCCATTTACTTTTTGATTTTGGCAACTCCTCCTGTAATATCAGCTTTGTTTTTTTTTTCTTCTTTTGTTTACTTTATCTAAGACTTTCCTTCCGTTCTTTTGTTTTCTTTCCATTTTAAGTTTCTTTTTTATCTCATTTTCCTTTTGTTTCTTATTTTTGAAAAAAACCATCCTCTACTGATTTAGTATTAGATTTATTTTCTTCTAATTTTTTAGAGTGCAAATATTTGATATCTTCTTATATATAATAAATATCTTTCAAGATGTTCAATATTCTTTCTGTAGTCTTTTTATACATATGTATTTTTAAATGCTTAAATTAGTGCTAATTATATTGAAAATCATTATGTCCGTTCGAGAATAGTCTGAACTTTTCCTTGTTTTTGTCCTAAATTGGTTTGACTTTTATTTTTGGAATAATTCATCTATTATTATATTAGTTTTCAAACACCCCCTTAGTCCACATAATTGATATTATTTTTTAAAAAATGTAACCCAACAAGTTAACTTTCTAGATATCGGTAGAAATTTAGAATTAAAATAAATACATTGAAATATTTTAATTAGTTTATCTTGATCTTTTTTTAAACGACATCGAACCCACGTAGTTCAATTCCTGGATCCGCCACTGTCTTGTATGGTAGAGATGATTTGAGTATTGATGATGTTAGGGATGCTTTGAAACAAAGGGAGTTGATTGATAATCAATTGACATCTAAATCATCAAACTCTAGTGATGGCTTGTTTGTTAGGGGTAGATCAAATGATGTTGCATTTACTAGTCAAGGTGGTAATGGTGGTAAGAATAGGGGGCGTTCTAAGTCAAAGAAGCCCAATTCTAATAAGCACAAGACTTGTAATTATTGTCATCTAAAGGGGCACATTAAGTCTGAATGCTACAAGTTGAAAAACAAGCAATCGGGGGATAGTAAGCCCGGGAAAGGCAAGGAACCCGTGAACTCCACCGATGTAAGCTACGTTGATTCCGATGGCGAAAGTGGAGCTTTGGTTGTTACTCATGATAGGGTCAAGATCAAGAGTGAATGGATAATGGACTCGGGATGTTCTTTTCATGTGATACCCTACAAAGACATGTTCACCTCATATGAGGAGTACAATGGAGGCACGGTCACCATGGGAAACAATGCAACTTGCAAGGTGATCGACATAGGGTCCGTGGATATCAAGATGTTTGATGGCACGGTTAGAACATTGTCCAAAGTCCGCCATGTTCCAGAAATGAAGAAGAACATGATCTCTCTTGGTACTCTTGACAACAATGGGTGTAAGTACAGAGCGGAAGGTGGAGTATTGAAGGTTATTAGGGGTGCACTTGTGTTGATGAAGGGTTAAAAGGGGAAGCTTGTATGTGTTACAAGGTTCCATGGTTAGTGGTTCGGCAAATGTCTCCACCGGCACTATGAGTGACGATGATACCAAGCTTTGGCATTTGATGCTTGGTCATATGGGAGAGCAAGGGATGTCCGAATTTTGCAAGCAAGGATTGCTAGATAATGTGAAGATTGGCAAACTTGGCTTTTGTGAGCATTGTGTGTTTGGTAAACACAAGCGGGTTAGCTTCAAGCCCGCAATACACAACACCAAAGGACTTCTTGATTACATCCATTCGGATTTATGGGGTCCCTCTAGCTAGGAAGACTTCTTTGGGTGGTTGTAGTTACTTGCTCACAATAATTGATGATTTCTCTAGGAAGGTGTCGTCGTTCTTTCTCAAGCACAAGGATGGTGTGTTTGATGTGTTTCTTTAATGGAAGACTATGATTGAGAAGAAGACCGACAAGAAGATCAAGGTTTTAAGAACCGACAATGGCCTAGAATTTGTTGAAAAGAAGTTCATTAAGTATTGTCTTGATGAAGGCATTGTTTGTCGTAGAACTTGTGTTGGGAGGCCTCAACAAAATGGTGTTGCGGAAAGGATGAATAAGACTCTCCTAGAGAGGGCAAGACGTATGCTTTCCCAAGCCAAGTTGGGGAAGATCTTTTGGGCCGAAGTGGTTGCAACGGCATGCTATTTGGTGAACCGATCTCCTCACTCAGCCCTTAACTTTAAATCTCCTCAAGAGGTATAGTTCGGAACTCCTTGTGATTATTCTAATTTGAATGTGTTTGGTTGTCCGGCCTACATTCATGTAAATGAGGATAAACTTGAACCTGGAGCTAGAAAATGTGCTTTTTGTTGGCTATGGTTTGGGGGTTAAGGGATATAGAGTTTGGTGTGAAAAATCTAGGAGGGTAATAACTTCTAGAGATATTGTGTTTGATGAATCATGTATGATCACTCCGGAGAAGGAGCTTGCTATTTGTAATGATGTAGGTTCATCTCATGACACCGAGGAGAAGGTGGAGCTTGAAAATGCTTCACTTGATGATGCTCTTACTCAAGACATGCATGTTGAGGGTTCACCTCAAACCCAACGCAAGACACTTGCTAGTGAGAGACAAAGAAGGCAAATCAAGCCTCTTTAACGATATGTTGAGGAATGTGACTATGTGCAATATGCTCTCACCGTGGCAAATGAGGTAGAGACCTTTGATGATCCATGCTCCTATAAGGAAGCAATGTCTCTACCCGATTCAAGCAAGTGGTTGATGGCAATGAAGCAATAGATGGAGTCTTTGCACAAGAACAATACTTGGGAGTTAGTTGTTGCACCTAAGAAGAAGAAGATCATCGAGTGTAAATGGGTGTACAAGAGAAAAGAGGGTATATTGGATTCGGGAGGTCCCGTCTACAAGGCAAGAGTTGTGGCAAGGGGTTTTGCTCAAGTTGAGGGTGTTGATTTTCATGAAGTTTTCTCACCGGTTGTGAAGCACTCGTCCATTAGAGTTTTGCTTGCCTTGGTAGCTATGGAAGACTTGGAGCTACACCAACTTGATGTTAAGACTGCTTTCCTCCATGGGGACTTGGAGGAGGAAATCTACATGAAGCAACCGGAAGGTTTTGAGGTTGAAGGGAAAGAAGAGCATGTGTGCTGTTTGGTGAAGTCATTGTATGGGTTGAAGCAATCTCCTAGGAAATGGTCTAAGCGATTTGATTTTTTTTATGTTGGCTCATGAGTTCACAAGAAGCTCCTATGATAGTTGTGTCTACTACAAAGAGCTAGTAAGTGGTTCCTTCATTTACCTTTTACTTTATGTTGATGATATGTTGGTTGCTTGCAAGCATTTGATTGAGGTCAACAATTTGAAGAAGTTGTTGAGTAGTGAGTTTGATATGAACAATCTTGGTGAAGCCAAGAAGATACTTGGGATGGAGATTTGGAGAGATCGATCTAAGGGGGAGTTATACTTTAGCCAAAGGAGGTACATTGAGAAGGTTCTTGAGAGATTCTCAATGAGCAATGCAAAGCCCGTTTCTACTCCTCTCGGTTCTCACTTCAAGCTCTCAAAGGAGCTTTGTCCTCAATCCGATCGAAGAAGATGAAAGGGCCATGGCTCACATCCCCTATGCTAGTGCCGTTGGGAGTGTGATGTATGTCATGGTATGTTCTAGGCCGGACATTGCTCAAGCGGTGAGCATGGTGAGCCGTTATATATCAAGGCCCGGGAAAGGGCATTTGGAAGATTTGAAATGGCTTCTAAGGTACTTGAAGGGTACCTCACACATTTGCTTGGAGTTTGGCCAAGATGCAAATAGTGTGATTGGGTATTGTGATTCGGATTATGGGGGAGACTTGGATGATCGGAAATCAACTTCGGGTTATGTGTTTACCTTGGGAGGTACGACCGTGAGTTGGCAATCTTTGCTACAAGATGTTGTAGCTCTTTCAACTACGGAAGCGGAGTTTATGGCGATTACCGAGGCATTCAAGGAGGCAAAGTGGCTCAAAGGTTTGGTTGGGGAGATTAGCTCATGTTCTAAGGAGGTGTCCGTGTTTTGTGATAGCCAAAGTGCCATTTACTTGGCTAAGAACCAAAACACGTTCCATAGAAGAACGAAACATATTGATTTGAAGTACAACTTCATCCGGAATGTCATTGATAAGAAAGAGTTGACATTGATGAAGATTCGTACCGAGGAGAACCCCTCCAACATGTTGACAAAGCTTTTGCCAACCACTAAGTTCACTTTGTGTGTGAACTTGGTGGGTCTCTCCTCTTGTTTGTTGTAGGCCCCTATGGGGTAGGGCCTTGGAGTTTGATTAGTGTTTATGGTGTTATTGGAGGTGTTTGGAGAAATTCAAGTCAAGGTGGATAATTATTAATGTGTGCCTTTGATTTCTCGGTGAAGACGAAGAACGAAAGAGACTCCGACCAGCAGCCCGGACGGGGAGCCATGAGCTTGGCCAAGGAGGTTAGCCCGGGCGGACAGTGTAGGGCACGAGCGGGCAGTTCATCGGCTCGGGCGGGCCCAGCATCCTTCCTACATTCTACCTTGTAGGCAGATTCATTTGCCAAAACCTGCACCGGGCGGGCAGGTGAGCAGCCTGGGTGGGCAGCTGGCCCTGTTTCGGGATTTTGCGATTTTAATCCGGTTTTTCCGGATTTCTTTATTTTGGGTTTTGGGTCATTTTGTAACCTTTAGGATGTCATATATAAGGCATCTTAAAGTCATTTAGAACCGTAAGATTCAAATTAGCCACAAAATATAACTCTCTCTCTCTTCTTCTCCATTGTAATTTTTCCATTAGAGAGACTAAAGAAAAACTCCAAGGTTCTTGCTTGTGGATGTAGGTCAAGGTTGACCGAACCACGTTAAATCTTTGTCTCTCTTTATTGCTTCTATTTCTCATTTAAAGTTTTGAACTTTGCATTTTTTGTTGAACTTGAAGTTAACTAGCAAACCCTAGGTCCTCAAAATTGCATTTATTGCTAACAATTAGATTTGGAGCTGACCATCTTCTAATCAGAACATCTCCCAAAATTTCATACTACTTCATATTTACTTATCCGCTTATTTTGGCTGGAAGAATGGCAAATTGGGTTATTTCCCCATTTTACATATTGCTTATTTAAGCAACATATGTGATAGATGTGCAAAAAAATGTGTCTCAATTGTCTTGTATTTGTAATTTAAACTCAAAAGATACTCATTAAAGTTTCAATATACTGTAGATTATAGTACGTTCTGTACAATTGTACAAATAAGAGAATAAACTTCATTCGTAATTATAATTATCATTCGATAAAAACCAAGTGAAAGTAGGGTCATGAGTCACGATTAGCTTCAAGTTCCAACACATATCTTTTCTCTATATTTGACAATGGCTCCTCAAAACATTGTCGTGTCGCAACCACAGGGAGGTGGTGTGAGCTATACACCACCACAAAGAGCAGTTGTCATTGACCTCCCTAAATCAGTATGTGACATGTAGGGATCAGGGAGAAGTAAAGAAGGAAAATGCAGAGATTATTGGTACTGCAAAGAAACTAGACATCTACCAAGACTTCAAATATATTCGAGTAACGGCCTATAGGAATACGGGCACAACATGGACTTCCTTCGTATCTTAATACATGACACACTTCTCTCATAAAGCTCTCACAAAAAAGGGAGAAGTGTGTCACTTATTTAGATATGGAGGTTAGTAGTATTATGCAACAAAGAGTCAAAGATGATATGATTGAGAAGTGTAGCGGGTGGCCTATGCATATCAATTCCTGCTACAAGCAAAGATTGGAATTTTGTTTTTAAAGCAAAGATCTTAGGCTACTTCTTCCATATCACAACTATAAGTTCAAAATCCAATAATAAGAACCACTATAATTAGCAGAAAATAAGCAAAACTAAGGTTCACCTGCACTTGGATGCAGAACCTCAAAACATGAAACCAATAAACCACATACAATCGAGTGTTTGATTACCAGGTTAAGATGCTGGTGACAAAAAGATAAACCAATAACAATACTAGTATCTCCTTACTTTAATTAAACACTCGGTGTCTAATCTTCCAATTCTGCACAACTTTATTAGTCCTCGATACTCTTTCTCTGATCTGACGTTACAGTACACGATCAGCTTTGTTAACACCTTCCCAGTCCCGAGTAGATACTTAATTATCCTCAGTTCTTTATTAAACCCACTAAATGACCCTATGGTAATAGTCTTGAGATGAGAGGAAAGACAAGAAGGTGATCTTCGTAATTTGCTCCAAAAGTTTGTCACAAAATTCATCATCACTTTCACGAAGCACGATTACCTGTAAATGAACAAGATGAAGCAGAGTCTAAAGGATAAGAGCAGTTAATATTGTTAGTTGCAATTTATAGAAGATATCCACTAACCTCAGGGAGGACAAGATTCTCAAGAATGGGTGAGCTGTGCAGTAACTCAGACAAGGCATCCTCCAAGTAAACATATCTATCCCATCCAAGTTCTAAGCAAGACAAGTTATTGAAGGTTGGTAGCTTATTTTGGCCCCAGAATAGAGCCTCCACCCAAAAAGAAGATGAGATAAGAATCTGACATTAATGATTAACCACAAATTAAACAAAAGAATGTAGGGAATGAGTTAAAGAGTTACATGTAGGCATGTACCAGTGAGGCACAGATGATTGGTACTAGAGACTCCATTTATGAGTCCTAAAACTGAATTGAATTTCTCAAATGAGTTTTTCCAGTCCAATATAATGTCAATAAGAGCTTCCTCGAGAGACTTCATATTCTTTAAGCAGTATTGTACTGCCAGGAAATCCACATTATTTAAGATTAGCAAATTAGGAAGATCAAGCTCTACCATGGATCTGTGGTAGTATGGTATCCCATTGCTGAAATCGATAGTCAAGCATCTTAGATTCGGAGAAGAAATATTAACATCTTCCCAGTCACCTCCAAGGACCAATTCCTCGAGCATAGGACATCCAAAAAAGGTTGTTGAGAGAGCATTCTTCAGTGAATATAACAAACTGAAGTTGTAGGACTTTTAGACGTGGCAGCAAGAGAGATGCAGGAAACTTCATTTCCGATCTTGCATGCAACTTTAGTACCATCAGTGTTTCACAAACAAAAAGTGATACTGGTAGCACGCTAAACTCAGACTCCCATGTGAAGATATCAAGCTCTGTAACTCCATGAATGCAAACTCAATCCATGTCATAACATTTGAGCAGTTACAGCCAGGATTAGTTTTGAGGCGGAATTTGGTGATGTGTGAGGGCTTGCTGAGCATCAAAACTTGTTGAAACGGAAGCGTGGGCTAAAGGTTACCAGAATCGTTGCTCACAAAAGTATAAGACTCTCCTCACAAAATAGAATTGCAATGCAAAGTATAGCAAGAAATTATAGAGAATATAGACAAGTGTTTAATGAGGAAATTTCAATTTCCTCCCCTCAAGAATAATGTATTGTATTAATTGTATTCAACCTCACAACAATCATACAATCCCTCTCAGTTATTCTCCTCTTGTTTAGCCTAAAAGACTCCCCTATTTATACTAAACAACCCTAAATCTTTTAGGAGAAGAACTTGATCTCCAAGTCTAATTCCTTAAAAGATTAGTTACCAAAATTCTATCTTATTTCCTAAATACATCCACCTCTAGTAAATAGGAATAAAATAACAAATACGTAAAAGATAAACAAGGAAACAAAATAAACAAGAAAATAAACAAGATCGACTTCGCAAGCAAGCAAGATCGCGCATTCCGTCGAAGTGCGCGACCCGGGCACTTTAGGTGCGCGACCCGGGCACTGGAAACTGACAAAACCCCAGTTTTGCCCGAAGTGCCCGACCCAGGCACTTCTAGTGCCCGACCCAGGCACTTCTAGTGCCCGACCCGGGCACAAGCTTCTGCCTGGCGTCTCCCCTGCTTACTGTGCTCAATCTTCACGTTCTTTTCTTCTCCTTCCTTGTTCTCTTCCACCCGCTACATGCTAACACATTGTGATTGTTTTCCAACAATTCTCCCCTCAAGCTCAATGTGTTACACGTCTCCCCTTGAGCTAAAATCCCTCCATGCTTCATTATGAAAAGATTTTGCTTATTCCTCTTACCATGCATGATCACCACCTCCTCATTGGTAACCATTAGAAGTCCATTGCGCATATGAACCTCATACCCCAACTTATCCAACCTCCCTAAAGAAATTAGATTCCTCCGTAGCCTTGGGACATATCTAACCTCGGCTAAAGTTGCAACTTGATCGTTTTGGAGCTTGATCTCCACAACACCGACCCCCTCAATCTTCACCTCCTCTCCACTAGGCAAAGAAACATGTAACCCATCAACATGCTCATAGGTACTAAACCACTCTTTCCTAGAACACATGTGTTGAGAACATCCCGAATCTAAGATCCATTCCTCCTCATGACCTTTTGATTCTTCCACCATGAGACACATATCCGCCTCATTAATAGCA
The DNA here is from genome assembly GCA_947648045.1 of Beta corolliflora. Taxonomy (NCBI): domain Eukaryota; kingdom Viridiplantae; phylum Streptophyta; class Magnoliopsida; order Caryophyllales; family Amaranthaceae; genus Beta; species Beta corolliflora. The sequence goes on from CANSZD010002913.1 coordinate 4,943,008, forward strand.
ATAGAAGCCTCACCACCTCTCACTTTCTTCAAAGCTCTCAAGTCTTCTTTGTACTTAGAACACTTCGTTTGAATGTGTCCATCCTCCTCACAGTACCAACACTTGATGTTGAGGTTGTTTGCCTTCTTCTTGCCCTTCCTCTTGCTTCCTTCGGCTACTAACCCCGCTCCTTCATAGCTTGACGATCCTCCTTGACTCATGAATCTCTCCGCCTCGATTAGGGCCACCACAGTATCGTCCAAAGCAATAGTAGTCTTCCCAACAAGCAAACTTGTAATTACCGGGTTATACTTCTTGGGAAGAGACGCCAACAAGAGTATTGCCTTGTCCTCCTCCTCAATCTTCACATCCAAACTTGCCAATTGGGTGATCAAGCCATTGAACTTGTTTAGATGATCTTGTAGAGATGTACCATCCTCCATCTCAAGAGCGTAAAGATCCTTTTTCAAGAGTAACTTGTTAGCCAAAGACTTTGACGCATACATCTTCGTCAATTTGTCCCACAAATCTTTTGAATTTGTTTCATCCAACACGTTGTACTTGATTTCCGGCGCAAGGGATAATCGAATCGTGCTAGTAGCTCGAAGTTGCATATCCTCCCACTTGTCTTTATCCACCTCATCCGGTTTCTTGTCCTTCAAGGTTTTGTGGAGACCTTAATGAACAAGAACATCCTTGATTGTACTTTGCCACAACGAATAATTCGTTTTCCCATCAAACAAATCTACTTTGTATTTAGCTTTAAAATCTTCCATTGCACGAAACTAACCAAAAGCTCTTGATACCAATTGTTGAAACGAAAGCGTGGGCTAAAGGTTACCAGAATCGTTGCTCACAAAAGTATAAGACTCTCCTCACAAAATAGAATTGCAATGCAAAGTATAGCAAGAAATTATAGAGAATATAGACAAGTGTTTAATGAGGAAATTTGAATTTCCTCCCCTCAAGAATAATGTATTGTATTAATTGTATTCAACCTCACAACAATCATACAATCCCTCTCAGTTATTCTCCTCTTGTTTAGCCTAAAAGACTCCCCTATTTATACTAAACAACCCTAAATCTTTTAGGAGAAGAACTTGATCTCCAAGTCTAATTCCTTAAAAGATTAGTTACCAAAATTCTATCTTATTTCCTAAATACATCCACCTCTAGTAAATAGGAATAAAATAACAAATACGTAAAAGATAAACAAGGAAACAAAATAAACAAGAAAATAAACAAGATCGACTTCGCAAGCAAGCAAGATCGCGCATTCCGTCGAAGTGCGCGACCCGGGCACTGGAAACTGACAAAACCCCAGTTTTGCCCGAAGTGCCCGACCCGGGCACAAGCTTCTGCCTGGCGTCTCCCCTGCTTGCTGTGCTCAATCTTCACGTTCTTTTCTTCTCCTTCCTTGTTCTCTTCCACCCGCTACATGCTAACACATTGTGATTGTTTTCCAACAAAACTCTATCCACAAAATCCTTGAAAGTGCTAGAACTTCTACGATCAAACGTGAATGTCTCCTCAAGGACAAAGTTGGTTATTAGAGTAAAAAGATACTTCCATCTGCGTGATAGAATACTATTCCTGACTGCATGCTTTGTTGGAAGGAAAGAAAGTATATGAGCAAGTATCGTATCTGGTAAATGACTGATTCTGTCCATTCCTTAACCATATTTGACTTCCTCTAAATTCTCATGGCAGTTAGTGCTTGAATTCATGGCCTGTATCCATGGAAAAAAGAGTGATATGAAAAATAACAGCAAAAAGCACATCAATACAATTTACTGCAGAATGCTACTTTGATGACAAGGAAACATATATCAACATTCAACAGATACTCAAGATGGAGTCAGCTAACTGATGGCTGACAGAGTCCATTCAAATACAGTTTTTGATATTTAACTTTCATCGTCTTTATTTAGCAGTATGTACAATAATCTTTACTATAGAAGGATGGCTTTGTGGCAGAAGTTCTTATAAACAAAGTTCTTCTATATACGAAATTAAAGCATCTATTATGTAATTAGATCACATTCTAGTAAAATATAAAACCCTTTGAACAACAGACAATGAAGCTACTTTTCTCTCTGCAAAACAAGTATGTATGAAGCCATGATCAAACTATCTAATCGTTGCTTTATCAGTTGCACAGAGTCATCTTTCATATGAGTAGTATTGTGTAGGATGTCATGTTTAGTTGTTTTGCTCCAAATTTGAATTCTACTACACTAGCTACAAAATGGAATAATTTTCATCTTTCACCTGACAGAGAACACAACATTGTATCAGCTTGAATATAGTCAAAATAGTACAGTATTAGAGTTCTCTACAAACAGGAAAAAGACTCCTCAAAATATACAGGACACTACAGTTTATATCTGAAATTCTGCATTCCTTAACTAAAACCATCTGCAAGACGATTCTCGTCCTTTTTAAACGTTCAACATTGTAAAATGTCCTCACAATGTAAAAGGTCAGTTGCTTTTTTACACGCAGAGACAATGATAATCCATCGAAATTGCCTCATTCGACTCAAATCCAAGCCCTCTTTTATAGCCAGAAGCTCTCCTAAGATAACATTGTAGGCATAGACTTTATCCAGTCCGCCCACCCAATGTCTTGAGAGTTTCTCCATGCTCTCGCCAAACCCGTGGGGAAACTTTTAGTTACATATGAGGGATCAACATTTTTTGTGCACCCCATTAGGAGGAGTGGACCCAAGCACAACAGCCTAAATTTGACACCCTGGAAGCTAAGATGCATGATTGGGTCAAGGGGTTTATCAAGGGGTTTGCCTTTCATGGTAAATTGGTTTCGGTTCTTCCAAATTTCAGATCAAACAAAAGAGAAACCACTTTCCAAGGCAGACCAAACGCATAGGACATATGTAGAAGGTTTTTGAGGATTCAATCATGAAGGTTACCCATTAACAAGAGGCTTGGGGTGGATAAAGAATTCCATATGGTTCTGGGGGTAATCTCTAATGGCAGGAAGGGTGTCATCCGAGTTCCCATTACAGATTGTAGCTGCTAAATTTTTTGTGAGGGATTTCATCCCACCACTTTAATCACAATTTTCTATTTTTTATTTAGGAATGGAGTGACTGTTTCATAGCCAAGACAATTTGTGTTCAAATTTCAAACCCATAATTCTAATACTTTTAGAAAGAAGTAAGTTATCATTTTCAACATAGATTGAGCTCAGAGAACTAGGGAGGTTTCACATGGTTCCTAACATAGTTGGAGAAAAGCTCTATGAAGATATTTTGAAGGTTCCAGATATTGCAAACAATTTTAACTTCTGATAGGTCTTCGTCAAATTCTCAGAGGACCTTCAATTAGATGGCACGAGAGCGTCAAACAACAGATGACTTTGCAGCAAAAAGGTCTTTAAAACACACAACAATCTTCTGGTACAATAAGGAACTAGACGATCTCATGAGATGACATTCCTTCTATAATTTAAAAGCATTATGTTGTACAATACATAATGAAACTGCTTTTCCCTCTACAAAACATGTATGCATTAAAGTATTAAACCATAGTTGATCGAACTTTTCACTCACTGGATAGAAAATACTATATCTAATTCGCACCGAATCATCTTTTATATGTGTACTTTTGCGTAGTATGTCATGCTTACATTTGCTCCATATTTGATTTTACACACATATCATCATATACTAGCTACAAACTAACATTAAAAAAGTAATCATCTTCCACCTAACATAAAAAGAACAATTACTTTTTATCTTACACTAAACAGAGGAAAGCGTTTAAATAAAAGTTATAGCAGAGGAACCAAATAGGTGATGTCTCATGCTCAAAGTAATTTGACTACTTTCTCGGGGGGATGCAACACATTCAAACCCAACTAATCAGTAGTTTGTTGGCTTGCTTAGCCTTAATTTTACAATGCAACTATACATGGGGAATACCATCAAAACTTCAATGTATATAAAGAACATGTCTTCAGACCAATATATACATTCATGAGTAATACTCCACTCGCCATAACACCTCCCAAATAGGGTTCATGAAAAGCCTAATTGTAAGTGAATGGAACATGAGATAGCTATAATAGCACATTTGCACCCACATACAAGGAAAATGTCTGCAAGTTTTAACGATCAAAGTTTACACTTTTATAAAAGATAGGCCAGAAGCATATTTTCTAGGTCCACCTGTAGAATTCACTCCACGAAAACTTGTTCATTTTTCTCAAACACTATGGGAAAGAAGACAGAATTTTAATATGCAAAAGTTCAAATACTATCGATGACCATGTATAAAGCATACACTCATATCATAGGGTAGACTCAGAAATCCATCATCAACCGTTTCCTTCCCGAATTACAGCATATCATAGCATGCCCTACATATAGAGATAGCAATGGATCTGGGACCCTAACCACACCCGCCCAGACCCTACCCTAATTAAAGGGTATGGGTCTTAATTTTTTGGACCCTATCGGCCCGTTTGGTAGCCGGGACTAAAAGGGCTGGAATGGTAATGAAAATTTCATTACCGTGTTTTGGATGTTTGGTAGTTTGGAATGGTAATGCCTAGTAATAAAATCTGGTAATGAAATGACTTAATTATACTATTTTTATTACCAGCTAGATACCTGGTATTAGAAGGGAATGGGAATGCGTCATTAACACACGCACGTCGCTGCTTGCTAGGAACACGCGTAATATAAAAGCCTTCATTTTCTCTCTCCTCCCATAATTCATTCACCCAGCCGAAAAAACCCTAGTTTTCTCTCTCCTTTCACATCTACATCCATGGCTGCCGGATAATTCATCACGATTTGCTCGAATTTTCAGTTGAATTGAAGTGAATCTCAGGTGAGAATTTTAGTCATTTGAATAGATTTTCTGTAATTAAATTTGTATTAAAATTTCCGATGAAGATTTCTGTCCTTTTGATTTGTTTTCTTCTAGTTTAGATTTTCTCTTTCAATTTGAGAGTAGATCTGATTATCGTTTTTTATCTTCATATTTTGTAGCTGCGATTGTCGTTGAATTTGAGAATTTCACACGGTAGAAAAACCCTAGTTTTCTCTCTCCTTTCATATCTACATCCATGGTTTGTCGGATAATTCATCACGATTTGCTCGAATTTTCAGTTGAATTGAAGTGAATCTCAGGTGAGAATTTTAGTCATTTGAATAGATTTTCGGTAATTAAATTTGTATTAAAATTTCAATTTTTTGATCTGTGTTCGTAAGTTTTATGTTCTTCGTGTTTGTTTGTTCTGTATCTTGTGGATTTTTTTTTATGTTTTTGGAATGAATAACTGAAAAAAAAGCGTTAAAATTAGGAATCTCATGATTTTTTTTATGCATTGATGAAGAATTATAGTGAGTATAGATGAGAAGTTTTACGATTGGTGTGTTGAGTTTACCGACGAAGGTTTTTTTGTTTTGTTTTGTTTTGTAAAGTAATTTTATACATTGATTTTTTTTTTTGTTTTTGTTTTTGTTTTATATATATGTGCGTTATTTAGTTGTCTTTAATACGAATGAATGGATGTGATCTTTGTGTTAGTGTATTAGTTATAATGATAGTGATTTGTTTCATATCTACATTCATGGCTGCTTGTTTTAACCTGCTTGATTTGAGTGTGAATATGCTTGTTCTAATTTGCTTGTTTTTCTTTCAAAGCTGATTATGTGAATCTGCTTGTTCTTGGGTTTTTGACTTTTATACGCTGAGTTGACTCCGTGGTTGATGTTTCAACATGGTTTTATATTCTCTGAAAGCAACTTCTTCATAATCTCTCTGGTCTAGTTATCGACCTTAAATCTGGTGGAAGGACTCTTGCTTAATGTTACTGTGGTAAGTATACAAGTAAAAAGGATGGGAGGACACACTTACAAGCAGTTTTAGGTTGGAGAATGTTTAGTTTTTTGGGTGTCTTTCTCTGTGTTATAAATTTGATACGTTGACTATAATTTTTGCATAAGTCTAGCTTGTATCTAATAAATGCTTATATTATGCTATGAATTTTTTCCCCAGTCATGGCATGCCTTCAACGGTCTCCTAGGGAATTTTTGTTTGTATGGTTTGCTATGAAGAGACGTAGCATAAGAAGAGTGATCGTTATGATATTAATCATGTTGACTTATATTTTAAGGAGACGAGTACGAAGGATGTTGAGGGAACCTAGTACATATAATCCGATTCATAGACTAGCACATTTAGATGGCATGATAGTTCGAAGTGATATTGCTTGCATTGAACAACTTAGGATGGATCGTCACACATTTAATATCCTTTGTTCATTGGTTCGTGAAATTGGAGGGTTAAGAGATACTAAGAATATGGTAGTGGAGGAAATGACGGCTATGTTCTTGCATATCCTTGCATTTGAGGTGAAAAATAGAGAGATTAAATATGATTTTCAGCGATCGGGAGAAACAATTAGTAGGCATTTTCATGATGTTTTAAGAGCAATACTTAAACTTTCGAGAGTTTTACTCAAGAAACCTGAGCCGATCCCTGAGGATAGTACTGATGAAAGGTGGAAGTGGTTTAAGGTAACAATATGTCATTTTTTCCATTTATTAAAAGGGTTAGTTCTTTACTTGTAAATTTGATAACTAATACTTATATTTTTTTTTTAGAATTGCATTGGCGCTTTAGATGGGACTTTAATTGACGTGATTGTTCCCGTTGACGACAAGTCAAGATATAGGTCAAGAAAAAATACTATTTCTACCAATGTTTTAGGTGCATGTGCACCAGATTTGCAATTTATATATGTGCTAGCTGGTTGGGAAGGTTCAGCGGCCGATGGAAGAGTACTTCGAAGTGCTTTAGAGAGAGATAATGGGTTGAAAGTTCCTAGGGGTGAGATGTCAAATTTTTAGAAGTTTACATAGAAGTAGATTGTAATTGTTTTCCTATTGAATTTGTTTCTTTTTCTCATTTTACATAGGTAATTATTATCTAGCTGATTTGGGGTATAAACATTGTGAAGGCTTCCTTGTCCCATATAGAAATATACGTTATCATGAATGGAGAAGGGGAAATGAGCAACCAAATTCAAAGGAAGAATTATACAGCATGAAGCATGCTTCAGCTAGAAATGTGATTGAAAGAGCATTTGGATTATTGAAAATGCGATGGGGAGCTCTTTCTAAAGGCACAAAGTACCCCCTCAACACTCAAATTGATATTATATTAGCATGTGTTTATATACACAACCTCATTCGCCAACAAATGGGGGTTGATCCTATGGAAGCAGAGTTAGATGAATTTATGCAAGAATTTGATGATGATGATGACGGAAATGATGTAGACTTGATTCAAACTTGTGAGACTTCCCATGCATGGACTATCTTTAGAAATAATTTAGCACAAGACATGCATAATGTATGGATGGCTAGGAGACAACATCAACGATGATTAGTTTATGAGTTACCCCATGTATGGATGAGAACACTAGCTTTTAATTTGTATTTTTACGTTTTGTTTAATGAAAGTTGTTATCCTCTTTCTTTGTTATAACATGAGCTGGAGTGTGACTCTTTATTGTTCTATCATGAGGTTTCAAAGTTGTCTTGATCATATTTCAAGTGCTTGAAATAGCTGTTTAATTAGGTCTTGATATGGTCTGATTTATTATTATTATTATTATTGTTGTTGTTGACTCTTTTTAGAGAAGAAAATGGGTGATGATGCACGAGGCAGAGGAAAGAATAAGAGAATGTGGACATCGGTAGAGGAGAGTGCTCTAGTTGATATCCTTGTTGATATGCAACATTCAAATTGGAAGTGTGACACTGGCTATAAAACAGGTTATCAATCTCATATCGAGAAAAAAATGCTTGAGAGATTCCCTTACTGTGGTTTGAAAGGCAAGCCACATATTGAATCTAAGATCAAGATTTTGAAGAGGCAACTAGGGTATATCCTTGAAGCTCAGAAGCAAGCTAGCGGATTTGGTTGGGATGACGAGATGAAGATGATTACCGGTGAAAAAGAGGTTTTCATGGGCTGGGCTCAAGTAAGTGCAACACTTCTTAAATAGGGTAAGGGTAGGATATGGATCTTGATACTATCGGGTAAGGGTAAGGTAAGGGTTCACTTCTTAAATACACAGCCCTACCCATACCCTACCCAGAGACCCTACCAAACTAAAATATACTACCTCCGTTTCTTAATAAGTGCAACACTTCCCTTATTTGGAATTGTCACAATAAGTGCAACCAAGCTCAAAATGGTAAAAAAAAAGTTCAATATTATTACAAATATGCCACCAAAAAGCAAGAGGGTACCACAACTTTTTTGTTTCATCACTTGAATTACTCTACTTTATTGTGGTCCCAACTTTCTCTCTCTACATTCCTTGGTACTCCCCCACTTTCTCTATGTTGCACTTATTAAGAAACGGAGGAAGTATATGTTTTATATTTTTTAATTGATAATAATTATAGATATTTAATATATAACATATATAAAAAACTCTTCCAATTAAAATAAAACCCTCAATCCCTTACCCTAGTAGCACTCTCACATTCTCATCTTACCAGTATCTCACTCTCTCGCTCTAAACTAACTATTTTCTTTATTTATATTTGGATGTATGAGACTTTTGGGATGTGGAAAAACTATGTATTCCAATTAATATAATATTTTGTGTGCTAATCGACAGCTTTATATGTTGAATTGTGCTTAACAATTATATATACACGTGAATATGTGAGCGGATTTTTTTTTTGTATTAGACCCATTATGGACCCTAGACCCTACCCATACCCTATTGGACCCTACGGGTCGGGTAAGAGTCCTAAAAACATTTACCCTATGGGTATGGGTAGGGTAGGGTCTACATCCAAAAATTAGGGTATGGGTAAGGGTCTAACTTTACCCTACCCAAACCCTACCCATTGCCATCCCTACCTACATGCCCTTTGCATACCGCAAATTATTATATGCAATCAGGAACATCACACAAATCGTGCTTCTAGATCACACTATCTATCATATAGGTATAGTGTTTGCATGTAATGGTAACACATATTTGAACATAAAGAACCTTCAACCTTCACTAAAACATGCCAACCATGAATAGTTCTAAATATACTTGCAAATATAAAGAAAAAACATCACAATATTATCTATGTTCAAAAAAATTGACATGTAAATTCATATTCTTTACTATTTTCAAAAGTTTTACCTTATGTTCTATAAACTTTAGTTGTATGTTGCACATTACGCTCCTAAAGACATAAAATAACAATTGCTTTCATACAGTCCAAACTACCTAAGACAGCCCCTAAAATTGGTAAAATGTCCACTAAAAAGTCACATGTATATTCTCTTCCCCTTGATAAAATACGTCCGATAAATTTTTTTGAATTAATTTCAAATAATTTTAAATAAATTCAGATAAATATGAATAAGTTTGAACAAGTTACAGATGAATTTCAAAATTTTTATAAATTCAAATACGTCAATATAAGTTTCAATAAGTTCGGATAAGTTTTATTAGTCCAAATACGATAAGTGATAGAAATTTGGGAGCACATGCGGAAGTTTTAATGGACCTGAATAATATAACAAAATTGTATTTTCATTGATTACGTTAATAAGAATTGTACAACTATATATGCGAGAGCCCGAGCTCTCTTGATTAGCCCACCTCTCAACTCATGCACATCCAACATATTTATAGTTGTTGTATACGAGTTTCTAGATTTCTTTACACTTGTCTAATATTACTTATTTCTACATCACATATTTTTGATTTTTACAAGATATTTCTAGATACATCATAACTTAATTTTTCCACTTAATGCTAGATTTTTCTAGACTAAATACACTATACTTTTCCTTACACATCTAAATTTTTCTAAATTAACCTCTAATAATAAGTTCAGCAAAATTCGAGATAAGACAACAGTCACAACACACTCTAAATAACATATACCACATTCAGCAACTAATTTTGTAGATTACACATGAGAGTTGAAAGTCATGCCCTCCACGACATATATAGTATAGGTGTACTAAGGCAGCACTGCACAGCACTAAGCAAAGCGCAATTACAGGATAATTTTAAGATTTGGACAGATAAAAGATTCTCCCGTCTACAACCAAGTTTAATTGGAAAATTTCATACATATCTCTATTATATAAGTGAATGGGAAAGAAGATGGTATCCCCTTACAAAAAGTCTGATGTACCCTTAATGAATTTCGATTGTCATATATATTAAATAATCTTTTATTCTTCCTATTTGTCATATATATTGAACAAGTTAGCAATGGAATAAAATTTCCTCTTCTTATATATGTGTAAAAAAGTCTAATAAAAAATTAAATGGACAATATAACTTGATTGACACAATCAGAAGAAAAAATAAAACTTGAATTTCATAGTAATAATTATACCGACAATATTTTAAAACCTAAATGTTGATTATTATTTGGTAATCTCTATTATATAAATCAAACTCTTTCACTTTATTAATATTCGACGATTGAACTTAATACACAAATTCTTCCACTTTATTTGAGTACAAGCTTTATTTTACTTTATATTCCGAATCGCTATTTACCGTCCGTATTTAATTAAAACCGTCCGTATTTTTTTCTTTAAATACCCCCCATGTCCCTCCCCCTTTCACCACCTTTCACCTCACTCTACTCTCTCAACTCTCATCAAACTTCATCCCTCTCTCTACCATTAAGCACTAACACCACCACCACCTTCCGAACACCACCACCGGACCACCACCACCGTACAACCACCACCGGCGCACCACCTCCGACGAACCTTAGCACATTGACCAAAACCACCGGGGTACTAACAACACCGGAGCACCACCTCCGCCACCGACGAACCACCAGAGCATCACCGAAAATGTCCGATGAAGAACCGTCAACGCCGCCGGAACGAAATGTGGTAAGTTTTAGGTTTTTTTTTTTCACCGCCGTAATTTTTTTTGCGCCACCAGAGCAGGGTAACGAATGAAAAATCCGACGGATTGCTTTTCCGTTGCCTCTGTGGAGGCACCGAATTTTTCATCCGTTGCTTCCGCAGAGGCAACGGATTTTTCATCCGTTGCCTCCAGTTGGGGTAACGGATTTTTCATCCGTTACCCTGCTCTGGTGAAATTTTTTTTTTTTTTAAAACTTACCATTTGTTGATATTTTATTAAAATAATTAGTATTAGTATTCAAAAAAAAATTTAGTTAATATTTAATTTTCCGTGATAATTAGTATTGATTTTGTAACTACCGAATAATAGTACATCCGTTTCTGTTAATTTTGTTAATGAATATTTAGTTAATATTTGTTGATATTTTTTTCAAATATCTATGCATATTATTGTAATTATTTTTTCATAATAAGTAGTAATTTTATAATAGTCGTTGCAAAAATTTATTTATGGATGCTTGTTATTAAGTTGAGAAATTGAATATGTAGTTAATAATAGTTGTGATTGGTAAATAAATAATAATGATTATTTGTTACGATAAGTAAGTAAATAATAGTGATTAATATTATTGATTATATGTTGTCTAAATGGTAAAATGTTAAACATTATAGGTTTATTTGCCGGATTTTGGGGGTGATTATATTGATTATAATCACATGTTTTATAATGAAACACTATGGGCTGAGAAAAAGGAACTACAAGATTGGATTAAGATAAGAGCACATGAAATCGGGTTTGTGATGGTTATTATGTCAAATCATAAACACGATCCTAGTGGTCGACCATATGTTTATATGAAATGTAACTGGGGCGCACCATACAGGGGTGAAGGTAGGGATCTTAGTGTAGAAGAACATGTAGCTACAAAGACAAAAGCCTGTGGATGTACAGCGGGAGTTAAGGTTGAGTATTTGGAGTACCCTGATCGAACTGGATTGGTGATCAAAGCAGAACGGGGGATTAGGGGCATGCACAATCATGAGTTCATTCATTATCGTGAGGGCCACCGACCCATCAGCGGCCTTAGTCCGGCGGCTAAGGTTTTCGCTCGCGATATGATAAAGTCGCACGTTAGGCCTGCTAGTATCATGAAAGATGTGAATGAAAAAATTCCCGATGATCATCCAAATATGAGACACTTTTACAACCTGAAGGAAAAAGATAGAAAGGAAGCAATGGATGGTAGAGACGTGATGCAACACTTCCTTCACATTGCTCGACAGAGCAACTACCTTCATTGGATTAGGAAAGACGAGGAGGCAAATGCAATGACTGCGACATTCATGGTGCACCCTCGTTCGGCAAATATCCTCTGCACTTATCCGCTTGTTGTTGGTATGGATGCAACATATAAAACCAACAAATATAACATGCCTTTTCTAGAGCTCATTGGGATGACGCCTTGTAACAAGAATTTTATGGTTGGGTATGCTCTGATGGCCAACGAAACAACTGATAGTTATAATTGGGTGTTGGACAAGTTTAGGTTGCTTATTGGAGTGAATGTTTTCCCTGTTACACTCATTACTGACCGTGATTTGGGCCTTATGAAAGCGATCCGGGAAGTGTTTCCTAACTCTGCACATTTGCTATGTAGATGGCATATCAACAAAGATGTGCAGGCTAGAGTGAATAACATCATGGGCAACACCGATGCGAGTCCTAGATTCATGAGCCGAACTTGGTATCGAATAATCAACGCGACCAATGAGAGGAGTTATGAGGCCGAGGTTGAGAATATGAGAGATGTTTACAGAAAGTGGCCTAAAATAATCCAATACGTGAAAACAACTTGGCTTGTGTACAAAGAGAAGTTTGTGCGGGCATGGACGAACAATGTACATCATCTTGGAAACACGTGCACTAGCCGAGTTGAAAGTGCACACTCTGCACTGAAGTCTTGAGTTTTTAGTAGCACAACTGCATTGGACACCATCTTTTCTATTACTCACAGTGAGATAGAAAATCAGGTGAAGAAGATTGAGAATGATTTGGAGGAAAGTCGGCGTCGGCACGGGATCTTGTACAAGACTCAGGCTTTGTATCAGTTAAATGGTCGAGTCTCGCATTACTGTTTAGAACTCTTACTGCAGGAGGAAAATCGTATGCGGGAGTTAGCCTATGAGGTATATCAGCGTTGCGGTTGCTCGTTGAGAACCACACATGCCATCCCCTGTGCATGAACCATACGCAGACGATTGGAGGCGAAAGAGAGTCTGTACCTGACAGACTTACATCCTTATTGGACTACTTTGATCATTGGTGATGGTGTTAACAATCCTGTGTTTGTATCTGAGGCAGTACTGGATTCTCAGTACTTCTTAGAGTTGGTTGAGCAGGTTCAAAGTAGTGATCCTGCCGTATTGCGGAGCGCTACCCGGGTTCTAGAGGAACATCTGCGTAATCCTGGTGATTCAGCTTTTGAGCCCGAGATTGTCGAGAACCCCAAAGGGAGACCACGACGAAAGAATCACCCGAGTACAAAACGAAAGAAGAGTGGTTTTGAGCACACATCCAGTTCGTCTTCAAAGAGAAGCAGATCTGTAGGTTCAGTTATGACCTTGTCAACTTCTACAGGTAATATGTTTGTTAATTGTATGTATTGATTATTTATAACTTTAATTTGCTATGTACTGATAATTTTAATGGTGAATAATTTGATTGTTGTAGGTCGGGAAAGCGTGGATGGAGAAGAGGGTTCTAGTGGATTTCCATTTTAAAGAGGGTTCCTGCGATTGTTGGGCCATTCATTACTAGATGGACGAATGTTCAGGCGGACGGCAACTGTGGATTTCGAACTGTTGCAGATTGTTTTTTAGGGAGTGGAGACCATTGGGGTTTTGTCCGCCAAAATATGGCAAATGAGATTGCTGCTCATCGGGATGTTTACACACGTATTTACTATGATGGGATAGACGCAGCAATAAGGCGCATTACTTGGAGTGGGGGGCCAGCATCTGAGGCTCATTGGATGGTTACTGCGCAAGACTTGTTTCCTATTGCCCAGATGTTCAATGCCGCAGTCATTTTGGTAGGACTGGACCCAGAGGGACAACAATATCCGTGTATCAATGTCCTTCCTTGGCGTGCTTCTTAATACACAATGGGTCCAACTAACGAACTCGTGATTGCACAACTTGATACCTTTCAGCATTATATTAGACTCGAGTTACTTCCCGGATCACTCGTACCTCCAATTCATAACTTATGGCATAACATGCATGAAGATAGTGTTGATGGTTGGGATCAGTTGTATGGTGTGAGACGCGCTTTATGGGAGGAGTTACTCTCTACTTAGTATATAGTATATATTCAGATCTATTCATTGATAATCGCATTTGTAATGATTAGTATAAGTTGATATGATATTAATATATAATGTTGGATTATAATAAGTTGCAATGATTCAAAGTGAAATAATAAGTTGCAATTCATTATAATGTGTTATGTAAGGGCGCCTTATGATATTAAGTTGCTATGATCATAATAAGTTGCTATGTTTGAAACTGAAATAATAATTTGCAATGATTCAAAGTGAAATAATAAGTTGCAATTCATTATAATATTTTATGTAAGGGCGCCTTATGATATTAAGTTGCTATTATCATAATAAGTTGCTATGTTTGAAACTGAAATAATAATTTGCAATGATTTAAAGTTAAATAATAACTTGCAATTCATTATAATGTTTTATGTAAGGGCGCCTTATGATATTAAGTTGCTATGATCATAATAAGTTGCTATGTTTGAAACTGAAATAATAATTTACAATGATTCAAAGTGAAATAATAAATTGCATCATAAAACCACAGTTATAGTACGTAAGAAAATATTATCCGGACAAAACGTATCAATATAATACACCCGTACATAAAACATGGAATGAAAACACTGATATGAACTAGTACATGTGATGATCATGTGCATCCTCATCAGGGTCCCGTGCCCGATCTAACCGCAATGCATCATTCCAATCCCGAGCGAGGTCATCCAACATCTCATATGCCGAAGAAGTGTTGGGTCCCTGGTCATTGTGCCGATCCTCTGTCAAACCTCTCGTGGCATCAAAATGTCGGGCCATCCACTGCAAAAAGTCAGTTAGTTATGTTATGTTCTGTGTCAATAATTCAACAACGAAATGCTAAACATAGAATAATTACAATTGCATACGTAGTGGGTGTTTGTAGTGTTGGGTCGGGCCGGAACAGGCGTCCTATCTGCAGCGATAAGGGTAGGATGGGAATATGTACAATACCAATCCATGTACTCCATCGAACACTGTCCTAGACGACCAACCCGTCTCAACTGTGATACATTGAGACCCCCATAATATGGCGTGAAACGCTGCCATGTAGACTCTGCTACGGTAACCGAGAACTGAAGCTCATACTTCTTCGGATTTCCCGGTCTGTATGCAAAATCAGGCTGAAGAGGAGGGGAAGGAATGACCTGAACATAACCCAACTGTCGCAGTACACGATCTGGGTTGTACGGCTCAATGATACCTCGATAACGTATCAAATCGACATACAACGTCCTCGGAATCATGGCAGCCTGGTCATCCCCATATGGCGTCCACATAACCTGAAATAAGATAAATGTAATAATTTGATTAGTTTAATGTAGTAGTAATATATGACAACATAATAATAAAAAATTTATTAATGCAATAAATTTCGTACCTCTGAAACCTGAAGGGTGTCCAAGCGTCTGCGAATGGACTCCAGTCGGATGAACTCCTTGCCGACGAGGTGGTAATCCTACTTACGTGCCGGGGGCTCATGATCACTGAACGCAAGCCCATCTCGCTGAGGTCGGAAACACGGGAAGTACTCGTATATCCAGCACTGGAGGAGCGTGAGACACCCGGTAACCTGTTTGCTCTCCGCTCTACTCGCCACCCCTAGCTGACGATATAGGTACGCCAAAGCAGCTGAGCCCCATGAGTAAGTATGAACTGAATCAAGGTCATCCAGCTCACTAATGTTCTGGGGCATGAGGCGGCAACCACTCTTATCAGTGAAAAGGGTACACCCAAGTGTCAGGAGCATCCATGCGCGAAACTGCACATCAGCTGGACGACCCTCAACCTTGCACCTATCGATAATCTTCTGAACGGTAACGCCACCGTTCTTCCAAACCCGTGACTCCTCATGTAATAACTCCTCACGAGTCAAGCCCAGGAGCTCCTCAAACCGTACATATAGATCAGAAGTAGGCAAAGCAGCACTCACAGTCCGACCCTCAATAGGAACACGTATGATCTGCCAAACGTCATGTAGCATGATCGTCATCTCTCCAAAAGGCATGTGAAACGTGTTTGTGTCGGGCTGCCAATGCTCTACAAACGCTGTAAGCAATGGAAAGTCAAGGTGCCCAAACATAATCCGTGGTAGCTGGGCAATAGAAGATCTATCCATGCACTGCAACGACCACTGCGGGAAAGTCCAAGTCTTTAACGCATCAAATGCACCGGAGCGGTTATGGCACAACAAAACATCACTAGCCCTCGGTTCGTGGTATATAAGGGCGCCGACGTGACCCCGCCAACTAGGAATCACGCTACCGTCAAGTGGCCCCCCAAGCATCGCCTCGGTAACTAACCACGAAGTATCCCTAGCAGCTCTAGTCCTGCTCGTCAACCGAGTACCTCCGGAACCCGACGCTCCCGAAACAAACCTCCCTCTTGTACCCTTCCTCACAGGCACACGGGAGGAGCCTTCACCCACATCAGCTCCATCACCACCGCCCAAAGCATGATCTAACTCCTCCTCATCCGCAGTATCCCATCCCGCACTATCAGGCGCATCCTCAGGAATAGGCATCTGCCTAGCCTGAGCATCAGCCCTGGCCCTCCTACTCGATGCATCAACACCACGAGATCGAGTGTGTCGTGGCGTCGATCCCTCAGGACCCTCAAGACCCTAATAATCAATTATGTTAATTACTTATTATTTATTTAATGTCTACGTTATTATATTGTAATTACTACTAATCTATAACCATTGACATTCTAATAATTAATTAACTAAAATTATAAGGATAAATAATACGAACATGCATTGACATAATATTATTAAAACATATTAACATGCGCAAACTAAGTAAATTAATTTATAACTATTCACTTTCTAATAATTAATTAACTAAAATTAAAACAGCAAATCATATTAACATGCTAATATCATTAGTAAACATGCTCAAACATGCTAATATTACATGCTAATAAAAACAACTACCCTACACAACTAATATTAACATGCTAATAAAAACAACTAATAATATTAACATGCTAATATCATTACAATAAATAATAGTAATATGCTACTAATACAATATAATAACATGCTAATATCATTAAAATATTTTTATAATATAATAACATGCTCAAATAAATTAATTAACTAATTAAATAATAACTATTAAAATTAAATAATACTATTATCACATGCTATTAAACAAATAATTAAATCAAACAAATTAAATAATACTAACTTGTTACTAACATGCATTAACATAATAAAATCCTAATTACAACATAATCACACAAATTAACACAATAACTATTAAATTTAAAATAATAAATTAAAATAACTATTGACATAAATTATAAAAAAACCCAAATAAACACAAAATATTTTTTTTAATTCAAACAGAAATTATTAAAACAGAAATTATAAAAAACATAAATTATTTTAAAGAAACAAAAAAAAGAAATTATTAAAAACAGAAATTATTAAAACATAAATAAAACCGAAATTACTATAAAAAAAAATTAAACCGAAAACACCCCCCCTCGCCGGAAAAGTTGTGAGCACAAATTTTTTTTTTTTTTTCGAAAAATGCGGGGCAACGAATAGAAAATCGGTAACGGATCACTTTTCCGTTACCACCGCAGAGGTAACGTAGGTCTACAATGTTACCTCTACGGTGGTAACGGAATAGTGATCCGTTACCACCGTGTGGTGGTAACGGATTTTCTATATCCGTTGCCCCGCTTTTTTCGATTTTTTTTTTCACCAACTTTTCCGGCGAGGGGAGGGTTACATATTTCCGGCTTAGGGGTCGGTTTTAACAACAAAAAAGTACAAAACTAACCTGAGTTGATCATTCTCCGACTTCCTTTGCCTTCTTCCTTGATCCCATGCTTTTTCCGGCGAGTTGTGGTGGTGTGCTTCCGGTGAGATCGTCGTCGGTGTGGTGGTGTGCGGTGCTGTTGGTCGCCGGTGTGGTGTTGTGCTACGGTGGTGGTCGCCGGATGTCTGGTGGTTGCCGGTGTGGTGGTGGTTGCAGTGGTGGGAGTGAGTAAGGAGTGAGGAGTGAGGAGTGAGAGTGAGAGTGAAAGTGAGAGTGAGAGTGAGTGAGAGAGAGTGATGGGGTATGTATTTGTAGGGGTAGTTTAGGAGTATTTAAGAAAAAATACGGACGATTTTTAGTAAATACGGGCGGTAAATAGTAATGCCCTTTATTTTTATTTTTTATTTTTTTTGGGCCCCCTTTCGGGAACCCGTGGTAAGATGAATTTCCTCCGGGCTGCCCTCGCACAGGGCCACTCACCCAGAGGCCCAACAAACCCCACACCCCCCTCCCCCCAACAATATTGAAATTTTGCTTCCACCAAGATTTGAACCTTGGTCTCCCATGTGGGAGATAGGAAGCCATACCATTGGACCCAAGGGTCCTTGGTAATAGTAATGCCCTTTATATTTCCTTCTCTCAATACTGTATTTGAATAATGATGACAAATAACTAAAAAGGCAATGAAACATTGATTTAAGAAAAACATATTAAAAAAATTAAAAGTAATTATAAATACTTGTAACATTGATGAATACTAATTGAGAAAGAAAACATTAATATGATACGCACGCATAGCGTGCAAAAAATGCTAGTGTGATGTAACGCAAGCAGGAAAACTGACCAAATGGGAATTGAAGAATGAAAAACATCGATTAATGGGCAATCAAGAAAACAATTAATAGAAAGGATCAGAAACATTACTTAATCGCATATATAACTTGTTTTCTCCGGAGGTAGGTGAAGATGAAAACATGAAAACACTGTCATCTGTGACTAGTGGATGATACTTCACTCTCGCATCAGTCATCTCCTTTGTACATACATGATTGCAGGTTTCCCGCCAAATTCATTTTAGGTCTTTGTATTGGGGTTGGCTGGGGCCTTTAGTGGAAAAGTCTTGCCCTTTTAGAGTTTTAGGACCCCTTCTTTCTCAAACTTTTTTTGGGTTTTTTCTACCTTATAAAAAATAAAATTTGTGAGAAACCCCCTTTTAGATTTCTTTTTACGAAAACAAACCTTACACAAAAAATTTATTGCGAGAACAAAGCTCGGTCAAAGCTCAGCTCGGCTCGGCTCGGCTCGGGCTCGGCTCAAGATATTAACGAGCCGAGCCGAATGAGGTCAAGCTCGGCTCGAAAAACTCGTGAATAGGCTTGATTATTATTTTATACAAAAAAATAATTATACCTTAAAGCACTTAAAAAAGTCATTATAGGCTAAAACACTTAAAAAAATATTATTATGCGTATCCTTTTATACAACTTTTTCCATTGAACAATTCATGTGTTTTCTTTTTGTATCATTTTAGATCTAGCTAGTTTGTCGATTTTTTTTATGTATATTTGTAAGTAATTCATTTGGTTAGTATGTAGAAATGAAATAAAATATTTTTATTCATGTTACTTTTTGAATTTAGTTTATAATTCTACAAGATCTATCAATAATTTTTTAAATTTCGAATATAAATTTTTTGATTGGTTTAATGTTTTGGTTTATTTTTAATTTGTCTCAAATCGAGCCCGATCAAACCTGACCCCAAGCTCGAGCCTTGAGAGAAGCTCACGAGCTCGAGCCGAGCTTCTTATGGAATTCACGAGCCGAACCGAACCGAGCTAATCGATAAACGAGTCGAGCCGAATCCAGTACAATTCGGGTTCGGCTCGTGCGATAAGCAGCCCTAGTGGTAACTACCTAAACCATGAAAATCACCTCAAAACTCTCCACTCTAAAAACGTTGGTATAATTTTGCAAAAACATTGGTTACCACCTGTGCTAATTGATTTTGATAACGAGGTTCTGCTTCGGGTTCTCCTGTGACTAAGTGCAGTAACAAAGATCCTTTTGATTTCAATGTTGAGGGTAGAGTTGTGGACGCGCATTCTATCTAACTGGTTTAATAGGTTACTTCAAGTTAAGGACCATTTATAGCTAATACTCTCATTGTAACTCCCCGAAAATACATAACCTTATTTGGCAGCGGAAACATAACTTAAGCCTGTGGGTTATGGGCCCACTAATAAAATAATAGCCTAAAATGGTATTTTAACATACAAATGCTCAACTTAAAGTAATATTGATTATCCATAATACAGAGTATTATATAAATCCCAAATATATATACAGAGTCACTTCAACTTAATCTTTCTGGAGCATCCTTGACATAACTGATCCTGCTTATCTTCAAAATACCTGAATAATTTCATAAAATAGAGAAAAGGGAAAACACATAAAATAACCTAACATGAGTTGAAAACTCAGTAACTTTACTCCAGCCTGTAAAAACGATTTTAGTTCGTAAACATTTTTCAGGCACAAGCATATATCACATCACATAGGTAGTTGTTCGGAAATACAAACAAAAAATATTATTATTGAATAGTCTGCTGACAAGGACCATTTGCGTGAGTATAGTTCATTGGCAAGTATAGGTTTTGAACAGAGCATTAACATTATTATATGGCCCTTTTGGTCCGTGTCCGTGTCCGTGTTCATTCGTATATCGTAAACAAAATTCCTCCACCATTAACTTGCCCATTTACCAGTTCAGTTCATAACGCCAAGCCAGCTAAACCATCCACTTTTACAAATTTGCATATATTCATATTTCCAAACAACACCAATAAATCATGATAACCAGATTCCATAAGTCATAACATCATCGATCATAGTACACATGAACATCGTTAAATCATAACGTATTTCATCATGCCACATAAAAATTGTAACACATAATCATATCACATAATTAACATCATATAATTGTATTCACGCATTCAAGCACATATAAAACATCACATATAACATATACGGGCATACACATATTTGCTGGACATAACAGGTTACCTCATACGCTATTCCTTTCCTTTACTCCTTATGTAACAACCCATAATGTTGCTAATAGTTTTTCCGCAAAAGTTTTCCATAAAACTATTATTTTATCTAAATTAATGATTTTTATTCTTTATACTTTGGGAGCCGAATTATTATTTTATTATTATGGCGTGCTAATGTGTGCATTATATTTATATTTATAATATAATTTATTAGAATTATTTTCATTATTAAGTATTTTCAAAGTTTAGGCGCACTTTAGGAATTTATCGATTTATCGCGTGTCGGACTTTTGTTACATGGGTCCTTGTTGATTTTGGGCCGAAATATTTTTGGTGGACTTGGGCTTGGACAGCCGGCCAAGGAGAAGGAGAAGAAGAGCTTCTCTTCTTTCATTTCTTTTTATTTTCTTTTGTCACCCTTTGTAGTTTTGTAACCCCCATAACAAACCCTTCATTCTTCCTTGCCATAAAATTCTGATTTTTATTAAAAGAAGTTCAGCATCATTCTCATTTAACCCTCACCGTTTTCAAGAAAAGAAAGAGAGAAAAGGAAGAGGAAAAGAATAGAAAGGTTCAACCCGGTTTTTCGTGTCATACCTTCACGAAAATAACCGTAGCCGGAGATTTAACCGTTGGATCGTCTTAAAATTTGGATAGAACGTTTACAACATCTTGTTCTTAACTTTGACCGGAGAGATTTAGAATCCGAGATTTTGATCACCGGTAATCATGGTCGGAACAGAGCAGTGCGAAACAAGAGTTTTCAACGTTCAAGAAGAAAATGCCTAGTGACTTGTTGCTACAATTCTCGATCGTTGTGCTTTGGGGTTAGAAAAGGAATTGGATTGTATGCGTAACTCTTAACTATCTCTTTAGACTCAGCTCTCCTCCCGTCGTTCCAGGTAACTAGTAGTTATCTTAGAACCATAGTGATTAGAGTATTATTCGGTATTAGATTATTACGCTAGGAATTATTTAAAATACTTTTTAAATGAAATTATTGACGAAATTTGACATGAATATACTTGATGCATGCTGTGTGAATATTGTATATAGAAAAATAATTTTCATCTGATTTTTAGTATTTATTTGATTTAATTGGTGTTTTGTGCGTTTTTGGCTTATTTGCATGATAATTATTAAACGAATGTTAAAATTGCTGAAATTATTTTTCGTGGATCATGTTATATGTGTAGTATGTATTAAATGCCTTAGAATAATTTTTGCCTACTGTTTACCTATTTATTTAATTGATATATCTGTTTTTGCATTATTGTTTCTGTCAGTATATAAATCATGAAAATTATTTCTGGAAGCCGAAAAATTCATTTCTTTACTGCTCGAACTTATTAGTTTTTGTGTAGAGCCATTAGGGTCGTATTATAATTTTTGTGTGATTTTACTGCTCGAACTTATTAGTTTAGTAATTATTATTGGGTTTTTGTTGTGAAATTGAGGATACTCTTTTAAATTATTTGAGAGCTTGTTAATCAGAAATAATTTGTAATCAATTATGTTCTTGGTTGCTGATTTTCAGTAGGTTTCTGTAAGTATTATTGGGTATCATTATGTTTATGTTTGATTTATGAGAAAAATGATTAATTGTTACTACTCTTTTATTGAATAAGCCTTGGAGTTAATTGGTGATGTATTTTTGATTGAATTGTTGGTGCTTTAAAAACTAGTTTAATATCATTGTTGATGTTTAGAAATGTTCAAGTGTTTATTGTGGGAGACATTTGTTGAAAGTTTGTAAGTTATTATTTTTGAGGAATTATGAAGAGTTGTTTTGATGAATTATGGGTATAAGGTCGGGTGGCATCCCTTTTTGACGAATATTTTTGAGATGAATGATACTTTGATGATATTTATGAATTTATTTTGAGATAAGAATATCCGGTGGGATAGATGTAGTCCCCGGTGAAGAACATGCCAACCACCTGGTTTGCGAACTAGGGGTACACCTGGGTTAATTGTTGTCGCCCGAGAGGTCAGGGAGTTCTGCGTGTTCTACCCTGCATCGGGAGTTTGGCCATTCTTAGACACAGGCAGTGGGGAACGTAAGCCCATAGACTGACCTGGAGATTGCGATCTGACAAACCTTAGGAAGTGAATTGCGATTCACTGGCGTTCGGTTTCTGACTCAATAACTTATTTTACCTATACTTCTATTTTTATAAAAGTACTTTTGAGATGATTTATTTATTTTTATCCAACTCACTTGCTATTTATTATTCATTTGCGTTACTTGTGAGTTATATGGAAGTGGATGCATATTGTAGTTGACTTGACTTTATTATTTCCTTTCTTATTAATCTATGTCTGAATCATGCTTTGATTTCTTTTGTTCTGGGAGAACTGCTAGTTACTCCCCACTGATTTTGGATTGTTGTTATATATTTTGCAGGTTATGTTGATGGGAATCTTTTTTGGTTTTGGGTTCGGGTTTAGTTGTGAGCATTGAAATGATAGTTGTTTTAGGCCTAGACTTTTAATTAGTTTGAGAGTCAGTTTTCTCTTTTAGTTATTACTCTAATTATTTTAATTTATTTATACTATTTACTTATGTTGGTTTATCACTTAGTTATTTAAACGCATTTCTTGTAGTAGTGACATTCCCAGAAGACGATGTTTCCGCCATCGTCCTATTAATACTATTGTTATTTCTTTTTTTTCCGCTTTGTAATTCTGGGGTGTTACAGTTGGTATCAGAGCAAAACGCTCCTAAACTCTGAAAAGAGTTGCTAATGATTCTTTAGAATTATTAGTTAGCCATAGGATATAAAATTTGTTTAGAATTAAGTTTAGTAGTTTCACTATAATGAGAGTGTGATGGGTAGAGTAAGTAAAAGGGAAGCCTTATGGGAATGTGGTGTGCTCTCATGCTTATGGAGCATATGTTATATGTATAGTTACTTGTATTATTGGTGGAATTAGTCTACCAAGTTTGCTAATCTTATTTGCAGGGCTTCTTACATGTAATTTATTTTCTCTTTTATTAGAGTGCGCAGCGAAAGCGAAGTAATTTATAGCCTTCTCGGTTTAGTTGTGTGTTTAATTTATTTTGTGTTTTGTAATTTTAAAAATAAACTTTAATTTCATTTTAATATAGTCATGTGTGTTGCATTGCATTTATTTTATTTGCTGGTTGCTTGATAGTATATGTTATTATGTACGACGGTATATACTTTATGTTCTTTTTCAATTAAGTGTTGTTTTTATGTGAGCACTACGTATCTGTTTTATTATTTTACAAAACTTTCTAGTTTGAGTTTATATTCCAAATTATATTTTAGATCTTTGATCTTAATGAATTTCATACTTATATAAGAGTTATATTTTGGTATTTAAATTTTGTTATTGTTAATATTTTGACATACTCTTTTGAAAAACGTTTAATTTCAATTGTTTTATAATGGTTTGGAAAAAGAAAGGGGTTATGAAATTATCTTTCAAGATATTCTTCAAATTTCTCTTACCGTCTTTGACCATCTATATTTATAAATATTTTCCTTTTAATATTTTTATTTTTCATGCTAATCCTTGTTTAGCCTTTAATTATGGTAATAAGTTTTGTAGTCTTTGAAAATAAAAGTACTTTAATGAGTTGTTTTGGTGTTAGATTGAAATGTAGACGCAAGCTATTTTGTTTTAAAGGTTAGCATTCAACAACTTTTACTTTACTTACTTTTCTTGTTAGTATTTTTTTTCGAACTCAAATACGTGAAAGGATCTCGTTTACTACTTGTTGTTTCTTGTTTAAATATTTAGTGCTTTCTCATTTCATAGCAAAATTTTGGTTGTTTTCATTACTTCTTATTTAATTCTCTGATTTTGACTGATCTGTTTTATATTCTTTGAAAACGAAATTTATATACTCAGTCTAAATTTTAAACTTGTTTGAGTTGATATTAAGTCATGATGGGTGATTCCTTTGACTTGTATGTCAATTTGATAAGTCTAAAATTTTAAACTTGTTTGAGTTGATATTAAGTCATAATGGGTGATTCCTTTGACTTGTATGTCAATTTGATAAGTTGACACGTTTTGAATATTTTGATTTAATTTCCTTTTTGAGTTGACATTAAGTTTATATTGGGTGATTCCGTTAAACTTTAATGTTGATTTGATAAGATGGCTTTCAAATATTGTTTTGTTGATACTAGGTTGCAATGGGTGGTTCCATGCACATTTGTGTCGACTTGGCAAATTTTATAATTGTTGTTAATAATTTATTACTTTATCGCCTATTTATTATTAGTGTTTGATGAGTGATATTTATATCACTCTAAACCCCTTATTTATCCATATTTTTAACCTTTCTTTTCTATTTTACCCCTTTTATATGCTTGTTTTGCTTAAATTGCACCTTTTTGTTTTACTAGTTCTTTTTAGATTTGTGTCTTTGTTTTACTTTTCGAGTTACTTTTTACATTTTTCCTTGGTTCTTTGTAGGTCCAATTAAAATACACTTTTGATTTCACCTATAAAAGCCAAAGGAATGCACAAATGAGGAGTAAAGCATGAATAATGAAGGGACGAAGGCAAATGGGAGTTGAAGAAGCAAAGTTCACAACATGGTCCACTTCGAACGACCATATCTTACAGACCACAAATCATCTTGCATTGATTCAAATTGCAGATTAAAATTTGGCTCGTTATCTTTCCAACGATAGGTCACATGCTTGATTTGGATTAAAAACGAGAAAGTTATGGCCATTTGAAGTTGAGCTGTTTGCCCAGTTTTCTAAGGAGCGCCCGCTCCCTTTTTCAAAGGAGCGCCCGCTCCGTGTTATTTGGAGCGCACGCTCCCTGGTCGCTCCAACTTTCTGCCAATACCAGTTTCCTTAGGAGCGTCCGCTCCTTTTAAATTTTCCGGACAGCTCTGTTATTTTCGCGACTCATTAATGATGTAAGAGTTGTACATATAAATAGGACTCATCCCTAATTTATGAGGGGCATACCCTAGTTGAGGGGGGAGGAGGCTCCATTAGTCTTAGATTAGGATTTTAAGTGAGAGAAAGTCTCAAAACCTAGAGAGAGAGAGTGAGAAAATCAATGAGAAATGGAGGATTTTGGATAATCATCTAGTGACAAGAAGATTTGAAGTTTCTTTTCATCTATCAATGAGAATTTCTTACTCTCTTTCCTCTTTTGTTTTTTATTTTAATTGTTTTCATTAGATTAATTGTTCATGCTTAGTTTAGTTATATGTGGTTTATTTTGTTTAGTTTATTTTTAGATTAATGATTATTATCATATTATTAGTGCTTAATTTCTCTAAAGTCCTCATTTTTGTATTTATGGAGTAGTTTGTTAGTTAGGGTTTGGGTGAAAACTCAACCATGATTGAATTGGGCATTTGAGATTGGATTTAGAGATTTGTGTGATTAAATTATTGCTTGTTTAGCTCTTCTAATCTATGTTGCATTCTCTTTGATCACTTGAATGTTGTATTAGATTGGAGTTGATTGATTTAGGTTGGCATGAGAGTGTGACCTATTGATTTCTATTATTGACTTGGGTTACTTTGAACCTCGGGATATGTTAGTAATGGATGAGAGTCCTTATTTGATGTCTTTGAGAATTTCTCCGCCTATAAGAGTAGGATGAGAGTTGTATGTTGGGTCAATAGCTAATTCAAGTAGTGTTCATGCATTATTTCTATGTTTGAAATTCTTATGCCTATTTCATGATTAGTTGGTGTTTAATCACATCTCCTAACTTTAGTTATCTTTGATATTTAGTTATTTTCGTAGTTCTTAGTTGGTTATTGACAATTTCCGACTTGATTCCGAATACATTTCGGTGTTCCTTAGTCCTTGTGGAAGAATGACCCTTGCTTACCACTTTACTTAGTTTAGTGGTCTAGTTAGGTTGTTTGACCTTAGGTGTTTTGTCCAACGACCAAAATACCTGATAGGTTGTCGTACACCTGTCAAAAATAATTCCTGCAAACCTTCTAACAATGTAGTAGGGTAAGTAGGGTCGAATCCACAGAGAGATGGTCGTTTTAATCTAGCTTCTAAGGTATAGAGAAACTAAACAAAATCAGGAATATTGAATTAAAGTTCTAAACTAATCAAACTACGAAAATCAAACTAAAAAGGATCTAGGGCAATGGTTTACCATGTTTATAACTATAATCTATCAAAATGTCATCAATGGTTCAATGAATCAGATATCTAGAGCACGTGTTAATCCTACGGTCGGGCCTTAACGCTCTCAAATCAACATATGCTAGTACGGTCGCTCAACATAATTAGATTTGCTAATTGTAGGCAAGCCTCTAAAGAGTACTATCTCTCGATCTATGACTCGATATTAGCAATATTTAATCAGACAATTGATCAGATTGCAAGATTAATAATATAAACACTAATCAATTAGAAATAACAATGACTAATGAAACCATCAATAAACATCCATCAAGAATTATAGCATATAAACATGGATTCCCAAACCCTAGAAATAAAATTACTCAATCATGAAATAAAGAATAAAAACTACATCTAGAAAGAGAAAGGAAAACATAATTAAAAGAAATCAATGAAAGAGAGAGAATGAAATAATAAAACTAATGAATTAAAGAAGAACATGAAAAACTAGGGTTTAAACTAAAGAGAGAGAAAAGAAGAAAACTAAACTAAAAACGCAGAAAAATAATGTGATAGAGGAAGGAAGAGAAAAGAGATAAAACCTAATGTATCTAATACTAGGTAACCTCCTATGACTAGGAAAGTAAGTTACAAGACTAAGGAAAGTCGAAATATCATTAATTGGGCGGAATTAGTGATCCGCGCGTACGCGTGGCAGATTCCAGCAAAAACAGCGCAATATTCCGAAAGGCATAACTCCTTGACTAGAAGTCTCCTCGGAGCGTGCCACCTATCGTTGGAAAGATCTTCAAGTCTAGTTTCCAAATATGCTGAAATTACTCGATTATAAGAAGCACATCAAAAGTTATGATCAGAAGAGTAAACATGACTCTTTTTCACATTTCTTCTAATGATTTTCCGCTTCATTTTCGCTCAAACTCGTACTATGACATATCCATACGATCCATATGCATTGTAGCTTCTTTCCAAGTGCTCCTAATCCTCAAGTTTAGCTAATTATACTCCAAATAAGTTCTCATTACCTGAAATCCATCAAAAACAAGAAAACATACCGAATAGGAGTAGAATAACATAACTTAAGAATATAATGCAATAATAAACTTAAATATGAATCTAAATGCTCTAAAATGCAACCTAAATGCACCTAAAAACTATATATAAAAATGACTTATCAAACTCCCCCAAGCTAAACCATTGCTTGTCCCCAAGCAATAAGACATAGAAATGGAAAAAGTAAGACAACCTACAATATAGGACTAAAACAGGGCTAAACACTCAACTAAAAACACAAGAGATATAATCACTACACAAACCAAGCATCGAAACAATCTCGAACAAAGCCGCATAGCATGTCATGTATCGCAATCGACTTTCCAATCATACCACAAACCATCTCTCCCAAGCTGGATTTAACAAAACCTGACAAACCTCACTATAGTTATGTGCACTCAAATCTCTCATGTGTTTAAGGCATAAATGATGACACTCAACCTAATCAAGTCGACTCAGATGAATCAAATACTCTTTAACTTTGACTTTTTGACTCACTTAATACTCAATAATACAATACACAATGATCAAGAGGACTTTTAAGGGTTGTAACGGGGCTGAGGTTAAAGGTATGGAAAATAATTTGGGAATTGTGGTGGAGAAACCAAGAAGGGGGAGCATCATATAACTGAAAACATGACCAAGAAATGTCACAACAACTCCGTGCAATAACCAACAATTTCCAAATATAATCAACAACCTTTTTCACTCAAAAAATTCAGTCATAACCGTTTTTAGTTCACTTTATTTACAACTCTTTTTCACTTCTTTTTTCATCTCATTTTTCACTTTTTTTTTTCGAACTTTCAATTCAATTTCAAAGCTCACTAAACATACTTTTCCATCCATCTAAACCACAAATAGAGCACTTCAATTCAAAACAAACTGAACCAAAACTAATACTCGCTCCCCCAAGCTAGGCTTGGGACAAACATCAAATGAGGCCAAGGGCTTGTAATGTAGGTTTCAATTAAACACAGTCGAGGAGGCTCAATGGGGCTAGAGAAAGGATAATATGAAAAAAAAAGAATAACTCTGGAGCTAAGATCATGAAATGAAACGCCTCAATCATATCAAAATGTATGCATTATCGAATATCAAGGAGTACAAAATCAAAGTCAAGATCAATGCAACAACTGAGGAACTAATCACACATGAAAGAACATAACTGACACATAAACGTCAGTTTATAGGCACAGAAGCTCACTTAGTTTAAGGTGTTTGCACAATGAAGTTAAATCGAGCCAGAGAGAGATCAATCAATCTTACCACAAACAATCAATTGCGGAACAATCGTGCTATAAAGTATCATGAACAAGATGAGTGACGTGCAGTAAATGTAGTAAAATATCATCAAGGTTCTCAAAAAGTGTCAGCAATAGTCCCATAGATGTAAACTAAGATGACATGAAATCTAATATGAGATGAAATATGCTAATGCAACTACGAAAGCAATACAATTTTTTTGGTTACACGTAAACTCCCACTCCTAGTAAGCGGTACAAATCGTGTAACATCCTACGAAAGCAATAAAATCTACGCTAGAAAGTAAATAAATGATAGAATATTCCTCCCCCAAGCTAGAATATGCAGTGTCCTCACTGCATAAACCAGATTAGAGAAGGAATGAAAACCAAACCACAACATTCATCCAATCACCAAAGCCGCCCACCAAAAGCCACAACAAACCACCAAAACCACACACAAATCCCAACAATCCAAGGAACTAAACAATCAATGTACAAAAGGTTCCCAACAAGATGGCATCAAAACAAAAATCCAAGTAAAAATTCAAAATAAACATTAACAACATGTACAAGTGAGAATAGATACGTACTATCCAATTAATTGGGAGAAGATTCAAATATTCTCAAAAATCACGTCGTAATGCTTCACGAAGGTGAACTTGAACCAATTTGGGGCCTATTGAATAGAATCCTATAACATCCATGGATCAAAAAGGAAAAAAATCATTAGAATTAGGATTTTAGTGGGAAAAAAATAGTGATCAAACAAAAGTAAAAAGAAAAAGGAAAAAAAAAAGGAATTAAAAAAAAAACGTGACAAAAATAGGGAACAAAATAAAGAAGAGGAAACGAGAAGAAAGAAGAAGGGGGTGCTGGCTGCTGCTAGGCCGGAATTTATGGTGGGGCAGAGCGGCCACGGCTGGTGGTTCGTCGGAAAAAGCGGACGAGGGATGGGGAGAGAGGAATCGTGGGTGAGAAAGAGGGAACGAAGGAAAGAAAGAACAGAGAGGAGCGAGAGGTGCTGCGAGGGGAACGCAGCGATGGTGGGAGTCGGCGAAGAAGTCCGGCGCGCGGGTGGTGGTACGCCTGTGCGGACTAGGAGAGGTTTGCGAGGGGGTTGGTGTCGGAGGGGGAAAAACAAGGCGTGGGGCCGACGAGATGAAAAGAGGCGGACTGTGATGGTGATTCGCCGGTGCTTGGGTCGGTGAAGAAAACGACAGGAGGCGGGTGAAGGACGGAAGAGGACGAAGGACGAGAACTGGGGGGAAGGAGTGAAGCGAGGGCGTGTGGGGGAAGACGAAAAAGGAGGGGGGAGAGAAACAGGGGAAGGGGGAGCCCGATGAAGGAATGCTTGGTGGTTCGCCGCCGAGCGCTGGCGCCCAGCGGGCCAGGGCAGAGAGCGGCGGTTTGTGCGGCGTGCGAGACCCATTGGGCAATGGATGGGCAGCGGGCTCTCGACAAGTTTGTTATTACGCCTAATTAGTCCAAACGCGCAACTTCAACCTGTATATACTTTCAAACCATGACAACACAACTCACAAAATTTGTTAGTTCGTTAGTGGACTAAAACAAATAAAAAAACGAATTCAAATGAATCCAAAGACAAAGAATAAAATACGAAAATCAACTAATTAAAATAAGAAAATGAGAATTCAAATGAATTCACAAAAATAAAAAAATAAAAATAAAATAACTAACCTAAAAATATTGAAGTCAAGTGAATTCAATAAAAAAAAAATAAGATTAGTAGATCACTCATAATAGTTCAATGCTCTAAGAAGTTTATCATATGTTCCTGCAGACATCTCAGAGCATATTATATATGAGTAAAAAGGAAAGATGAAAAAAGTTAGTTCTAAAAAATTACTAAAACTACAAAAAGAAAAATCAAAGGAAAAATTAGATTTACAAGAAGTAGAAAAAGAAAAATCGTTAGTCTTTTTACATGATTCAAAAGAAAGAAAAGAAAATAACTGTACATTATTTACATTATCATGAGAGTCATTCAAAAGGGGAGAAAGAAGGAACGATGGAGGATATAATAAAGGGGAAGAAGGAATTATATCAAGTTTTTGAGAGAATGGAATATGAGACTCAAAAACAGTAGGTGGTACCGATAAAGACTCATAAATCATCTCACGCTCAACTTGACTTTCCTGCAAAGAAGAAATTTCAACCATAGTTTTTTCCTCCTGCAAAACATCTATCACATTAGTCTTTCTTTCCATCTTTTCATCATCCCAATAGCTCTCATTTATTATCCAACCCTCATCATCATCATAAATAAACAGTTTGGGGATAGAATTTTGAGCAGATTGACATTCATATTGGGAAGAGGGGTCAAAGCCATTTAATAATGTCACATCACATGAAGAAAAATCATGAGAAGTAGACTGACAATTAGAACAATAAGGGGGTGGTTCTATGTAAGTTTGGGGTGAAAGAGCATATGAAGACATCTCCCACTCGTAAGTATCTCTAGCTAACCACACAATTAAATCCCAACAATAATCAGGTGATTGGACTAGAAATCCCCCATTGGACATAGATTCAACCATCATCCTAGTCTCTTCATTTAACCCCTCATAGATCACTAAGCACATATCCCACAGTTCAATTCCATGATTAGGACCAATAAAATCTCCAAGCCTATGATAGTACTTCCAAAACACTTCATTCTCATACTGAGTAAAAGAAAAAATTACTCTAGAATTACTAACATGTGCATGGGGTTCACAGAACATATGAGGTAATCCGGGAGAACTCATACAAAAATTGGGAGGATTTTGATATAATGTATCAAAACTGTAAACATGAGAATCCCAAGAATTATGACTATGTTGCCTAGCAAAAGAATTATCCCCATCATCAAAATAACATGAATCCATGATACACAAAAAATTATAAAAAGAAAAATATTCACAAAAGGGAAAAAAAATTATATACAGTTTAGTCTCACCAACAATAAAAACTAAATAAAACTATACCGTCTCCCCGGCAACGGCGCCAAAATTTGATAGGTTGTCGTACACCTGTCAAAAATAATTCCTGCAAACCTTCTAACAATGTAGTAGGGTAAGTAGGGTCGAATCCACAGAGAGATGGTCGTTTTAATCTAGCTTCTAAGGTATAGAGAAACTAAACAAAATCAGGAATATTGAATTAAAGTTCTAAACTAATCAAACTACGAAAATCAAACTAAAAAGGATCTAGGGCAATGGTTTACCATGTTTATAACTATAATCTATCAAAATGTCATCAATGGTTCAATGAATCAGATATCTAGAGCACGTGTTAATCCTACGGTCGGGCCTTAACGCTCTCAAATCAACATATGCTAGTACGGTCGCTCAACATAATTAGATTTGCTAATTGTAGGCAAGCCTCTAAAGAGTACTATCTCTCGATCTATGACTCGATATTAGCAATATTTAATCAGACAATTGATCAGATTGCAAGATTAATAATATAAACACTAATCAATTAGAAATAACAATGACTAATGAAACCATCAATAAACATCCATCAAGAATTATAGCATATAAACATGGATTCCCAAACCCTAGAAATAAAATTACTCAATCATGAAATAAAGAATAAAAACTACATCTAGAAAGAGAAAGGAAAACATAATTAAAAGAAATCAATGAAAGAGAGAGAATGAAATAATAAAACTAATGAATTAAAGAAGAACATGAAAAACTAGGGTTTAAACTAAAGAGAGAGAAAAGAAGAAAACTAAACTAAAAACGCAGAAAAATAATGTGATAGAGGAAGGAAGAGAAAAGAGATAAAACCTAATGTATCTAATACTAGGTAACCTCCTATGACTAGGAAAGTAAGTTGCAAGACTAAGGAAAGTCGAAATATCATTAATTGGGCGGAATTAGTGATCCGCGCGTACGCGTGGCAGATTCCAGCAAAAACAGCGCAATATTCCGAAAGGCATAACTCCTTGACTAGAAGTCTCCTCGGAGCGTGCCACCTATCGTTGGAAAGATCTTCAAGTCTAGTTTCCAAATATGCTGAAATTACTCGATTATAAGAAGCACATCAAAAGTTATGATCAGAAGAGTAAACATGACTCTTTTTCACATTTCTTCTAATGATTTTCCGCTTCATTTTCGCTCAAACTCGTACTATGACATATCCATACGATCCATATGCATTGTAGCTTCTTTCCAAGTGCTCCTAATCCTCAAGTTTAGCTAATTATACTCCAAATAAGTTCTCATTACCTGAAATCCATCAAAAACAAGAAAACATACCGAATAGGAGTAGAATAACATAACTTAAGAATATAATGCAATAATAAACTTAAATATGAATCTAAATGCTCTAAAATGCAACCTAAATGCACCTAAAAACTATATATAAAAATGACTTATCAAACTCCCCCAAGCTAAACCATTGCTTGTCCCCAAGCAATAAGACATAGAAATGGAAAAAGTAAGACAACCTACAATATAGGACTAAAACAGGGCTAAACACTCAACTAAAAACACAAGAGATATAATCACTACACAAACCAAGCATCGAAACAATCTCGAACAAAGCCGCATAGCATGTCATGTATCGCAATCGACTTTCCAATCATACCACAAACCATCTCTCCCAAGCTGGATTTAACAAAACCTGACAAACCTCACTATAGTTATGTGCACTCAAATCTCTCATGTGTTTAAGGCATAAATGATGACACTCAACCTAATCAAGTCGACTCAGATGAATCAAATACTCTTTAACTTTGACTTTTTGACTCACTTAATACTCAATAATACAATACACAATGATCAAGAGGACTTTTAAGGGTTGTAATCTGGCCGAGGTTAAAGGTATGGAAAATAATTTGGGAATTGTGGTGGAGAAACCAAGAAGGGGGAGCATCATATAACTGAAAACATGACCAAGAAATGTCACAACAACTCCGTGCAATAACCAACAATTTCCAAATATAATCAACAACCTTTTTCACTCAAAAAATTCAGTCATAACCGTTTTTAGTTCACTTTATTTACAACTCTTTTTCACTTCTTTTTTCATCTCATTTTTCACTTTTTTTTTTCGAACTTTCAATTCAATTTCAAAGCTCACTAAACATACTTTTCCATCCATCTAAACCACAAATAGAGCACTTCAATTCAAAACAAACTGAACCAAAACTAATACTCGCTCCCCCAAGCTAGGCTTGGGACAAACATCAAATGAGGCCAAGGGCTTGTAATGTAGGTTTCAATTAAACACAGTCGAGGAGGCTCAATGGGGCTAGAGAAAGGATAATATGAAAAAAAAAGAATAACTCTGGAGCTAAGATCATGAAATGAAACGCCTCAATCATATCAAAATGTATGCATTATCGAATATCAAGGAGTACAAAATCAAAGTCAAGATCAATGCAACAACTGAGGAACTAATCACACATGAAAGAACATAACTGACACATAAACGTCAGTTTATAGGCACAGAAGCTCACTTAGTTTAAGGTGTTTGCACAATGAAGTTAAATCGAGCCAGAGAGAGATCAATCAATCTTACCACAAACAATCAATTGCGAAACAATCGTGCTATAAAGTATCATGAACAAGATGAGTGACGTGCAGTAAATGTAGTAAAATATCATCAAGGTTCTCAAAAAGTGTCAGCAATAGTCCCATAGATGCAAACTAAGATGACATGAAATCTAATATGAGATGAAATATGCTAATGCAACTACGAAAGCAATACAATTTTTTTGGTTACACGTAAACTCCCACTCCTAGTAAGCGGTACAAATCGTGTAACATCCTACGAAAGCAATAAAATCTACGCTAGAAAGTAAATAAATGATAGAATATTCCTCCCCCAAGCTAGAATATGCAGTGTCCTCACTGCATAAACCAGATTAGAGAAGGAATGAAAACCAAACCACAACATTCATCCAATCACCAAAGCCGCCCACCAAAAGCCACAACAAACCACCAAAACCACACACAAATCCCAACAATCCAAGGAACTAAACAATCAATGTACAAAAGGTTCCCAACAAGATGGCATCAAAACAAAAATCCAAGTAAAAATTCAAAATAAACATTAACAACATGTACAGTGGGAATAGATACGTACTTATCCAATTAATTGGGAGAAGATTCAAATATTCTCAAAAATCACGTCGTAATGCTTCACGAAGGTGAACTTGAACCAATTTGGGGCCTATTGAATAGAATCCTATAACATCCATGGATCAAAAAGGAAAAAAATCATTAGAATTAGGATTTTAGTGGGAAAAAAATAGTGATCAAACAAAAGTAAAAAGAAAAAGGAAAAAAAAAAAGGAATTAAAAAAAAACGTGACAAAAATAGGGAACAAAATAAAGAAGAGGAAACGAGAAGAGAGAAGAAGGGGGTGCTGGCTGCTGCTAGGCCGGAATTTATGGTGGGGCAGAGCGGCCACGGCTGGTGGTTCGTCGGAAAAAGCGGACGAGGGATGGGGAGAGAGGAATCGTGGGTGAGAAAGAGGGAACGAAGGAAAGAAAGAACAGAGAGGAGCGAGAGGTGCTGCGAGGGGAACGCAGGCGATGGTGGGAGTCGGCGAAGAAGTCTGGCGCGGGTGGTGGTACGCTGTGCAGACTAGGAGAGGTTTGCGAGGGGGGTTGGTGTCGGAGGGGGAAAAACAAGGCGTGGGGCTGACGAGATGAAAAGAGGCAGACTGTGATGGTGATTCGCCGGTGCTGGGTCGGTGAAGAAAACGACAGGAGGCGGGTGAAGGACGGAAGAGGACGAAGGACAGAACCAGGGGGGGAAGGAGTGAAGCAGGGCGTGTGGGGGAAGACGAAAAAGGAGGGGGGAGAGAAACAGGGGAAGGGGGAGCCTGATGAAGGAATGCTGGTGGTTCGCCAGCGAGCGCTGGGCGCCCAGCGGGCCAGGCAGAGAGCGGCAGTTTGTGCAGCGTGCGAGACCCATTGGGCAATGGATGGGCAGCGGGCTCTCGACAAGTTTGTTATTACGCCTAATTAGTCCAAACGCGCAACTTCAACCTGTATATACTTTCAAACCATGACAACACAACTCACAAAATTTGTTAGTTCGTTAGTGGACTAAAACAAATAAAAAAACGAATTCAAATGAATCCAAAGACAAAGAATAAAATACGAAAATCAACTAATTAAAATAAGAAAATGAGAATTCAAATGAATTCACAAAAATAAAAAAATAAAAATAAAATAACTAACCTAAAAATATTGAAGTCAAGTGAATTCAATAAAAAAAAAATAAGATTAGTAGATCACTCATAATAGTTCAATGCTCTAAGAAGTTTATCATATGTTCCTGCAGACATCTCAGAGCATATTATATATGAGTAAAAAGGAAAGATGAAAAAAGTTAGTTCTAAAAAATTACTAAAACTACAAAAAGAAAAATCAAAGGAAAAATTAGATTTACAAGAAGTAGAAAAAGAAAAATCGTTAGTCTTTTTACATGATTCAAAAGAAAGAAAAGAAAATAACTGTACATTATTTACATTATCATGAGAGTCATTCAAAAGGGGAGAAAGAAGGAACGATGGAGGATATAATAAAGGGGAAGAAGGAATTATATCAAGTTTTTGAGAGAATGGAATATGAGACTCAAAAACAAAGAGGTGGTGACCGATAAAGACTCATAAATCATCTCACGCTCAACTTGACTTTCCTGCAAAGAAGAAATTTCAACCATAGTTTTTTCCTCCTGCAAAACATCTATCACATTAGTCTTTCTTTCCATCTTTTCATCATCCCAATAGCTCTCATTTATTATCCAACCCTCATCATCATCATAAATAAACAGTTTGGGGATAGAATTTTGAGCAGATTGACATTCATATTGGGAAGAGGGGTCAAAGCCATTTAATAATGTCACATCACATGAAGAAAAATCATGAGAAGTAGACTGACAATTAGAACAATAAGGGGGTGGTTCTATGTAAGTTTGGGGTGAAAGAGCATATGAAGACATCTCCCACTCGTAAGTATCTCTAGCTAACCACACAATTAAATCCCAACAATAATCAGGTGATTGGACTAGAAATCCCCCATTGGACATAGATTCAACCATCATCCTAGTCTCTTCATTTAACCCCTCATAGATCACTAAGCACATATCCCACAGTTCAATTCCATGATTAGGACCAATAAAATCTCCAAGCCTATGATAGTACTTCCAAAACACTTCATTCTCATACTGAGTAAAAGAAAAATTGCTCTAGAATTACTAACATGTGCATGGGGTTCACAGAACATATGAGGTAATCCGGGAGAACTCATACAAAAATTGGGAGGATTTTGATATAATGTATCAAAACTGTAAACATGAGAATCCCAAGAATTATGACTATGTTGCCTAGCAAAAGAATTATCCCCATCATCAAAATAACATGAATCCATGATACACAAAAAATTATAAAAAGAAAAATATTCACAAAAGGGAAAAAAAATTATATACAGTTTAGTCTCACCAACAATAAAAACTAAATAAAACTATACCGTCTCCCCGGCAACGGCGCCAAAATTTGATAGGTTGTCGTACACCTGTCAAAAATAATTCCTGCAAACCTTCTAACAATGTAGTAGGGTAAGTAGGGTCGAATCCACAGAGAGATGGTCGTTTTAATCTAGCTTCTAAGGTATAGAGAAACTAAACAAAATCAGGAATATTGAATTAAAGTTCTAAACTAATCAAACTACGAAAATCAAACTAAAAAGGATCTAGGGCAATGGTTTACCATGTTTATAACTATAATCTATCAAAATGTCATCAATGGTTCAATGAATCAGATATCTAGAGCACGTGTTAATCCTACGGTCGGGCCTTAACGCTCTCAAATCAACATATGCTAGTACGGTCGCTCAACATAATTAGATTTGCTAATTGTAGGCAAGCCTCTAAAGAGTACTATCTCTCGATCTATGACTCGATATTAGCAATATTTAATCAGACAATTGATCAAGATTGCAAGATTAATAATATAAACACTAATCAATTAGAAATAACAATGACTAATGAAACCATCAATAAACATCCATCAAGAATTATAGCATATAAACATGGATTCCCAAACCCTAGAAATAAAATTACTCAATCATGAAATAAAGAATAAAAACTACATCTAGAAAGAGAAAGGAAAACATAATTAAAAGAAATCAATGAAAGAGAGAGAATGAAATAATAAAACTAATGAATTAAAGAAGAACATGAAAAACTAGGGTTTAAACTAAAGAGAGAGAAAAGAAGAAAACTAAACTAAAAACGCAGAAAAATAATGTGATAGAGGAAGGAAGAGAAAAGAGATAAAACCTAATGTATCTAATACTAGGTAACCTCCTATGACTAGGAAAGTAAGTTACAAGACTAAGGAAAGTCGAAATATCATTAATTGGGCGGAATTAGTGATCCGCGCGTACGCGTGGCAGATTCCAGCAAAAACAGCGCAATATTCCGAAAGGCATAACTCCTTGACTAGAAGTCTCCTCGGAGCGTGCCACCTATCGTTGGAAAGATCTTCAAGTCTAGTTTCCAAATATGCTGAAATTACTCGATTATAAGAAGCACATCAAAAGTTATGATCAGAAGAGTAAACATGACTCTTTTTCACATTTCTTCTAATGATTTTCCGCTTCATTTTCGCTCAAACTCGTACTATGACATATCCATACGATCCATATGCATTGTAGCTTCTTTCCAAGTGCTCCTAATCCTCAAGTTTAGCTAATTATACTCCAAATAAGTTCTCATTACCTGAAATCCATCAAAAACAAGAAAACATACCGAATAGGAGTAGAATAACATAACTTAAGAATATAATGCAATAATAAACTTAAATATGAATCTAAATGCTCTAAAATGCAACCTAAATGCACCTAAAAACTATATATAAAAATGACTTATCAATACCCTATGTCAAAATGGCGCCGTTGCCGGGGACTTCGGCTAACATTGATTTGTGTTGATTTGATGAGTCTAGGCTATTTGTGAATACTCTTTGTTTTTCTTTGATTTACTTTTCTTTGGTTTATTATTACTAAAAAAAATGGCAAATATCTCTTTTCCTCAATATGAGAATGAGTCCTTTTGGGTTTACTTTGATATACTTGAGGAATTTGTAAAGTACTATGGTTATGGTCTTTGGGAGGCTTGTGAGATCACTTATTGGGGTTTAAATGATCATACTAGAGGTGTGGTTGAAAATATGTTTAATGGTGAATTTCGAGCTATATCTTTAGATGAAGCTTGGGATTTTTATATGTGGTTAGCTAGGGATACTTATGATTTTGATTGTGCAAATTCTCATAATTCATCTTATGTTGGCATGAATTTCTTTGATGAGTCACATGTTCCCACTAGTGACCATATTATGCATGATTTTAACCCCCCTCCCTCTTATGCTTATAACAATGATGTGCACTCTAATGTTGATTTCAATCAAGTGTCTCATATTCCCGATATTGATTCTCATATGCTTGATTGTGATCCCCCTCCCCAAAATGATTTTCAAAATTCTTCAAAATCCGAATTGTTGGAGTTTAATTTGGAGACCATGATGGTTGATTATATGGCACAACAAAAAGAGTTTATGGAGCACATGAATCATAATATGGAAACTCTCAAAATGCTAGATACCCAAGTTTCTCAATTGTTGGAGTCTAGGTTGGAGCCTACTTTTGCAAATCAAGAGCAAAGTGGATCTTGTGACGACCATGATGAGATTATTAATGATGATGATGATGATTCGAGGGATGTTGAAAATGAAAATCAATTGGGAAAGAGTAGCCTAGACCTTGATGATGGTTTTTGGAGTAGTGATGATGAGGAGTATGCTCTTGAGGAGAAAATGCCTAATATTGAGGATATTGTTGAAATTGATGATGTTTATGAGTCTATTCATTCCCTCTTTGAGTCTCATGTATCTACCTCTAGTGAATTGGACATTACTCCCCCTCCTTGTGCTTTAGAGCACACATCCTCTCCTACCCATTCTAGCTTGAGTGAAGATCTTGGTCATTTTGAAAGTAAGATAGCTCATTTGGTGGTTAGTGATGATTTTGGAGTTTTGATGGATAATGAAAATGTTGTTGAGGATAACTCATTTGTGGAAGAAGTCTTTCCTCTTAATTCTTGTGATGTGAGTGAAGTGGTTAGTGAAAGCCTTGTTTCTATCCATTCCCCTCATATTCCATTTACAAGAAGAATTGACCTTATTCCCTTTACTCCCATCTCATATCCATTCTCATCTCTTAAAACTCCACCTCTTAATGAGTTTCTTGCCTCTTTATTTTGACCTTCAAGTGCCCAATTCGTTTATTATTGATGAGAAGAGTGAGATTGCCACCAAAAAAGATTTTGTTGAGGAGAGTTTGCCATTTTGTTTTTCTTTTTCTTCTTATTTTGATTATTCTCTTTCTTACTTCTTTGTTTTTCCTTTTAATTCTTCTTCTTTTTGGCATTCCTCTCCTTATTTGCATGGAGTTGCATTGCACTTTATGCATATTTTGCATTTTATCATTGCATATTTAATAATAATTGAAATGTGTGCTAGTGCATATGACAAACTCTTGCGATCATTGAATTGTTATTTACTAGAAAGGTCAAGCTTAGAACCTTAAATAAGCCTTTCTCGGGAAGTAACCCGTGATTTATTGCTTTCATTTTCTTTCTTTTAGTCTTTCTTATTTTTATTATCTATCCTTGATTTATTTAGGTACATAATTGGAATAACACTCATTCTCAATAGCACGTGGAAAGCAAATCATGGTGTTGAAAAGTTGATTATAAGTGGAGAAATTGGGTCATTTGCGGGTATTACACCCACCTACTATCCGGTAGCTTCCTTCCTTTTCTATTTTTCCGATGTTTTATGATTTGTGGAGCATATGCTTGTTGGTTTGGATGTTTCTTCCCCCCCTCCCTCCCTCCCTCCCTCCCTCCCTTTGATCGTCTTGTTCAAGCATTGAGGACAATGGTTTATTCTAGCTTGGGGGAGTAGCTATTCGCTAGCTTGGGAGAAGTGTACATACTTTATTGTTTACTTTTCTCTATTTACAAAATTTTAAAACTAAAAATATTTCCCATTTGTTTTTCTTCCTTTTCTTCCATGTTTTGAGTTTCTCTTTATAAATAAAATTAAAAAAAAATTGAAAAAAATGAATATCTAAAAAAATTGAGGAATAAAGAAAAGTACAAAGCACTTCATGCCCAAGGAAGATGCTAGTTGATGATATATGTGGATTCCTTACTTTGATTTTGAGTACATGTTTAGAGGCTCCTTTTGGAAGAGTGTGAGCTTGGGTTGTGATGTTTTAGGAGGTGATTAATCTTGATTGCACTAGAATCTACCAAAATGAAACTAATGAATGCTCAACTGGATGTCTAGTCTTGAATCTTGACTATGTTGTTCATGCTTGGATAATTTTAGCTTCAAATTTGCGGTCCCTTGTGTCCCTAGATATGCTCATCATGTCACCAAACAAAGCTCTACAAGAAACTTAGTTTTTACTTCTTTTCGTTTGTAATAAGTGGCACAAAAAGCCACAAGTTCTCATGTTTCTTTTTAGTGAGTAGTTACTTCTCCCTTGTATAGCAAAAATGCCCGTAATAAGGGAAAAAGAAAAAGTCAAAAACAGTAAAAAAAGGCGTGAAAAATGAAAAAAAAGTGAAGAAAAACGAAAAGCAAAAAGAATAGAAGAATTTCAATAAAAAGAGGTCAATTTGTGGATGCCTCCCACACTTAGTTTTATTTTTCTTAAGTTTTGAGTAGAGTGGAGTCTAAGGCCTATTTGTGTGTCTGGGGATGGTGGACTAGTGGTTTAAGCTTCTATAACACTTGAAAAGTCATAAGTCTTTTGGTTAGCTAGGTGTTCTCTAATGAGCGAGTAAAAAGTCTAATTAGGTGTCCTATTGCAATCTTGATTAGTTTCTTTCTTTATCCATAACCTATGAGTAAACTTGGAAATTAGTTGTCTTGAAAGTTACTCTCTAACCTTGCTTGTGAACCATTTCATTGATAGTTGATTTGGGCATAAATCTTGAGTTTGTTGAATAAATGGTTGATAAAAAGATAAGAGTTGTGGGTTTAAGCTCTTGGGATGGGAAACCCTCGCGAGATCTCACTCGCCCTCTAGAGCGATTTAGGGGTTTAAAGAGCTTGTTGCATATGCTAAATGCAACCGTGATTCCTACGAAAGTGAGTTAGGACTAATTGCTTTCTTAGCATAGTTTTTCACTTTTTTTTATTTTGTTTGCTCGAGGACGAGCAAAGGTTAAGTTTGGGGGAATTTGATGAGTCATATTTATATCACTCTAAACCCCTTATTTATCCATATTTTTAACCTTTCTTTTCTATTTTACCCTTTTTATATGCATGTTTTGCTTAAATTGCACCTTTTTGTTTTACTAGTTCTTTTTAGATTTGTGTCTTTGTTTTACTTTTCGAGTTACTTTTTACATTTTTTCTTGGTTCTTTGTAGGTCCAATTAAAATATACTTTTGATTTCACCTATAAACGCCAAAGGAATGCACAAATGAGGAGTAAAGCATGAATAATGAAGAATGAAGGGACGAAGGCAAATGGGAGTTGAAGAAGCAAAGTTCACAACATGGTCCACTTCGAACGACCATATCTTATAGACCTAAAATCATCTTGCATTGATTCAAATTGCAGATTAAAATTTGGCTCGTTATCTTTCCAACGATAGGTCACATGCTTGATTTGGATTAAAAACGAGAAAGTTATGGCCATTTGAAGTTGAGCTGTTTGCCCAGTTTTCTAAGGAGCGCCCGCTCCCTTTTTCAAAGGAGCGCCCGCTCCGTGTTATTTGGAGCGCACGCTCCCTGGTCGCTCCAACTTTCTGCCAATACCAGTTTCCTTAGGAGCGCCCGCTCCTATTTATAAAGGAGCGCCCGCTCCTTTTAAATTTTCCGAACAACTCTGTTATTTTCGCGACTCATTAATGATGTAAGAGTTGTACATATAAATAGGACTCATCCCTAATTTATGAGGGGCATACCCTAGTTGAGGGGGGAGGAGGCTCCATTAGTCTTAGATTAGGATTTTAAGTGAGAGAAAGTCTCAAAACCTAGAGAGAGAAAGTGAGAAAATCAATGAGAAATGGAGGATTTTGGATAATCATCTAGTGACAAGAAGATTTGAAGTTTCTTTTCATCTATCAATGAGAATTTCTTACTCTCTTTCCTCTTTTGTTTTTTATTTTAATTGTTTTCATTAGATTAATTGTTCATGCTTAGTTTAGTTATATGTGGTTTATTTTGTTTAGTTTATTGTTAGATTAATGATTATTATCATATTATTAGTGCTTAATTTCTCTAAAGTCCTCATTTTTGTATTTATGGAGTAGTTTGTTAGTTAGGGTTTGGGTGAAAACTCAACCATGATTGAATTGGGCATTTGAGATTGGATTTAGAGATTTGTGTGATTAAATTATTGCTTGTTTAGCTCTTCTAATCTATGTTGCATTCTCTTTGATCACTTGAATGTTGTATTAGATTGGAGTTGATTGATTTAGGTTGGCATGAGAGTGTGACCTATTGATTTCTATTATTGACTTGGGTTACTTTGAACCTCGGGATATGTTAGTAATGGATGAGAGTCCTTATTTGATGTCTTTGAGAATTTCTCCGCCTATGAGAGTAGGATGAGAGTTGTATGTTGGGTCAATAGCTAATTCAAGTAGTGTTCATGCATTATTTCTATGTTTGAAATTCTTATGCCTATTTCGTGATTAGTTGGTGTTTAATCACATCTCCTAACTTTAGTTATCTTTGATATTTAGTTATTTTCGTAGTTCTTAGTTGGTTATTGACAATTTCCGACTTGATTCCGGCTTAGCTTATTGTTTTATCAATACATTTCGGTGTTCCTTAGTCCTTGTGGAAGAATGACCATTGCTTACCACTTTACTTAGTTTAGTGGTCTAGTTAGGTTGTTTGACCTTAGGTGTTTTGTCCAATGACCAAAATACCCTATGTGAGTGTTTCGTCGTTGTGAAATTTATTTTAAAGTTTTCAATTTC
Source organism: Beta corolliflora (assembly GCA_947648045.1). Lineage (NCBI taxonomy): Eukaryota > Viridiplantae > Streptophyta > Magnoliopsida > Caryophyllales > Amaranthaceae > Beta > Beta corolliflora. Next base: position 4,987,539 of record CANSZD010002913.1, read on the forward strand.
TTTTGCAAACTTTAAATTTCATATATATGTTTAGGAGGCATACGCTCTTATAACATATGTCATGATTTGTGTTCGTAAGTGCTACTTTAATAAAGCAGCTAGCTACTCTTTATTAAAGTGTTCTTATCTCTTTAAGTGGAGTATAAGCCCGTGTGGTTAGCTCTATTTAAATTGGTTTGGCTATCTATTTACGAACTTTTTGTTCTTCGTTTCTTTTCTAAAAATATTTATGTATGGTCGGATTTATTCTTTTATAATTTTACGTAACTATTTATTTCTGCTTCTTTTACAAAATTACCTATAGTTTATTGTGCAACAGTTTTTACCTTAAACTTTCTAATACTTGTCTTTGGTTCTTTCACATTTTATAAAATGATTGTTGTTACCGTGCTTCTTTACTATACAAATCTTTTGCTCTTCCAAAATAAAATATATATTATTTGAGTTATCAAATTTTTATACCTGCAAAATTGTTTAGTTCTTAACTAAAATCCATCGATTTCTGTTTTCTTAATGTTCTTTATTTAGAGTATTTTCTTTTGTCTCTTGGTTGTTTTGAAGTTTCGAGGACGAAACTCTTTTAAGGAAGGGAGATTGTAACAACCCATAATTTTGCTCCTAGTTTTTCCGCAAAAGTTTTCCCTAAAACTATTATTTTCTCTAAATTAATGATTTTTATTCTTTATACTTTGGGAGCCTAATTATTATTTTATTATTATGGCGTGCTAATGTGTGCATTATATTTATATTTATAATATAATTTATTAGAATTATTTTCATTATTAAATATTTTCAAAGTTTAGGTGCGATTTAGGAATTTATCGATTTATCGCGTGTCGGACTTTTGTTACATGGATCCTTGTTGATTTTGGGCCGAAATGTTTTTGGTGGACTTGGGCTTGGACAGCCGGCCAAGGAGAAGGAGAAGAAGAGCTTCTCTTCTTTCATTTCTTTTTATTTTCTTTTGTGACCCTTTGTAGTTTTGTAACCCCCATAACAAACCCTTCATTCTTCCTTGCCATAAAATTCTGATTTTTATTAAAAGAAGTTCAGCATCATTCTCATTTAACCCTCACCGTTTTCAAGAAAAGAAAGAGAGAAATGGAAGAGGAAAAGAATAGAAAGGTTCAACCCGGTTTTTCCTGTCATACCTTCACGAAAATAATCGTAGCCGGAGATTTAACCGTTGGATCGTCTTCAAATTTGGACAGAACGTTTACAACATCTTGTTCTTAACGTTGACCAGAGAGATTTAGAATCCAAGCTTTTGATCACCGGTAATCATGGTCGGAACAGAGCAGTGCGAAACAAGAGTTTTCAACGTTCAAGAAGAAAATGTCTAGTGACTTGTTGCTACAATTCTCGATCGTTGTGCTTTGGGGTTAGAAGAGGAATTGGATTGTATGCGTAACTCTTAACTATCTCTTTAGACTCAGCTCTCCTCCCGTCATTCCAGGTAACTAGTAGTTATCTTAGAACCATAGTGATTAGAGTATTATTCGGTATTAGATTATTACGCTAGGAATTATTTAAAATACTTTTTAAATGAAATTTTTGACGAAATTTGACATGAATATACTTGACGCATGCTGTGTGAATATTGTTTATAGAAAAATAATTTTCATCTGATTGTTAGTATTTATTTGATTTAATTGGTGTTTTGTGCGTTTTTGGCTTATTTGCATGATAATTATTAAACGAATGTTAAAATTGCTGAAATTATTTTTCGTAGATCGTGTTATATGTGTAGTATGTATTACATGCCTTAGAATAATTTTTGCCTACTGTTTACCTATTTATTTAATTGATATATCTGTTTTTGCATTATTGTTTCTGTCAGTATATAAATCATGAAAATTATTTATGGAAGCCGAAAAATTTATTTCTTTGTAGATTATGTATTTCAATGAGTTTATGCATGTTAGGTAAATTTTTGGTAATTTTTGGGCGTTTATTTTTATTTTTAAATATTATATTGGCTTTATTGAGTAATCTGTAAATTAACGTTTAAAAATACTTTTAGATTCCGAAAATTATAAATAAAAATACTACCATGTCAGTAGATCCATTAGGGTCGTATTATAATTTTTGTGTGATTTTACTGCACGAATTTATTAGTTTAGTAATTATTATTGGGTTTTTGTTGTGAAATTGAGGATACTCTTTTAAATTATTTGAGAGCTTGTTAATCAGAAATAATTTGTAATCAATTATGTTCTTGGTTTCTGATTTTCAGTAGGTTGCAGTAAGTATTATTGGGTCTCATTATGTTTATGTTTGATTTATGAGAAAAATGATTAATTGTTACTACTCTTTTATTGAATAAGCCTTGGAGTTAATTGGTGATGTATTTTTGATTGAATTGTTGGTGCTGTAAAAACTAGTTTAATATCATTGTTGATGTTTAGAAATGTTCAAGTGTTTATTGTGGGAGACATTTGTTGAAAGTTTGTAAGTTATTATTTTTGAGGAATTATGAAGAGTTGTTTTGATGAATTATGGGTATAAGGTCGGGTGGCATCCCTTTTTGACGAATATTTTTGAGATGAATGATACTTTGATGATATTTATGATTTTATTTTGAGATAAGAATATCCGGTGGGATAGATGTAGTCCCCGGTGAAGAACATGCCAACCACCTGGTTTGCGAACTAGGGGTACACCTGGGTTAATTGTTGTCGCCCGAGAGGTCATGGAGTTCTGCGTGTTCTACCCTGCATCGGGAGTTTGGCCATTCTTAGACACAGGCAGTGGGGAACGTAAGCCCATAGACTGACCTGGAGATTGCGATCTGACAAACCTTAGGAAGTGAATTGCGATTCACTGGCGTTCGGTTTCTGACTCAATAACTTGTTTTACCTATACTTCTATTTTTATAAAAATACTTTTGAGATGATTTATTTATTTTTATCCAACTCACTTGCTATTTATTATTCATTTGCGTTACTTGTGAGTTATATGGAAGTGGATGCATATTATTGTAGTTGACTTGACTTTATTATTTCCTTTCTTATTAATCTATGTCTGAATCATGCTTTGCTTTCTTTTGTTCTGGGAGAACTGTTAGTTACTCCCCACTGATTGTGGATTGTTGTTATATATTTTGCAGGTTATGTTGATGGGAATCTTCTTTGGTTTTGGGTTCGGGTTGAGTTGTGAGCATTGAAATGATAGTTGTTTTAGGCCTAGACTTTTAATTAGTTTGAGAGTCAGTTTTCTCTTTTAGTTATTACTCTAATAAATTTAATTTATTTATACTATTTACTTATGTTGGTTTATCACTTAGTTATTTAAACGCATTTCTTGTAGTAGTGACATTCCCCGAAGACGATGTTTCCACCATCGTCCTATTAATACTATTATTATTTCTTTTTTTTTTCCGCTTTGTAATTCTGGGGTGTTACACCTTATGTACCATCATTCCTCAATCTCCAAGAACCATCATACATATAATTTCCTCAAGGCCATAACAGCATAAGCAATAATTAGAAATTACCCACTAACAAATATTTCTTGCTTAATCACCCTTAGTTCTTATAGGCTAGGACATTAAGAATATCTTCACTCCTATAAGACTATAATACCACTTCTAAACTTTAGTTTGGAAAATAATTTCATGAAATCTTATTCTGAAAACACTTGAAAACATGCCTTGGACTTTCATTCATTTGGAGCAAAATAAAATCAACACACTCATATAAGTTCACAACCATATATTCTATAGTTGACTTTGGGTTTTAATAAGAACATGGAAGCAGAGAGTTGTTTAGAAGCAAGAAGCAATAGGGCACTAGGGGTGGCGCGGGTTGAAAGAGGTGGCGGCACCTGTAATACCCCGATTCTTCAGAGTGTTTTATTAAGCGTTAATTATAATTATTATGTTAATTATATTTCAAAACTTCTTGTTTTATTTGAGTTTGGAGTATGAATTATAATTTGTCGTGTTTGTAATATATTTATTTGCTTAATTTAATAAAGTTATTATTATTAAAATTATTTTGGGTTTCATGTGCGGCTAATTGAGCGGTATTTGACCCAAATAGGAAACCAAAGTCGAATTTCCTTCCTTCCATTTATGTTTGTCGGTTTAAGGAGGAAATAAAACCCCCAAACTCTCTCTCTCTCTCGTCATTTTCACGCAAAGCCCCAAAACCCCAAGTTCTTCTATCCTCTCCCCGACTAGGGATGCAACTGGGGCGGGGCGGGGAGGATTTTGTTCTTCCCATCCCCATCCCCACCTATAAATATAATCCCCATCCCCATCCCCATCCCCATGGTGGGTACAAAGGTTATCCCCATCCCCGCCCCGACGGGTATGAACATAAAACCATCCCCGCCCCACCACCCGCGTGGGTATCCATACCCGCCTAATTCCCATTTTCCCCGCCTCACCACCCGGCAAATCCCCACCTCAGACCCACTTTGAAAGGAAAGAAACATGTACAATATTTTTGAGATTGATAAATATAAAAGGCCTAAAAATACATAAATAATGAAACAACCCAAAAATACATAAATGATGAAATAGCCCAAAATCTCAATCATCATACAAACAAAGGCAGTAGTTTTAATATTTTTTTAAAAATTTGGTAAGATAAATTACATTAACGCCCTCTCACAGGGCACCTAAATACAACCTACCCCAAAGCCCCCAAACCCCCCGATGAGAATCGAACCCAGAACCTATGGGTGGAAGATGAAAAGGCTTACCACCCTTCCACTCCCTTATTCTCCAGTAGTTTTAATATATATATACATAAATAATGAAACGACCCAAAATACATAAATAATGATATTTTTGACTTTTAACTCAAACTTATTTAAAGATGGGGCATGTGGGGCGGGTATTCGCGGGGCGGGGCGGGGTGGGGTGGGGATGGGGCGGGTATAACTTAAAATCCATCCCCGTCCCCATCCCCAAGGCGGGTATGGTTTTTATCCCCATCCCCGCCCCACCACCCACCAAATCGGGAACCATCCCCGCCCCACTGGGGCGGGGATGGGGAGGGTCTCGTGTTTGACCCGCCCCACCTGCATCCCTATTCCCGACCCACCTCTCGCACCCCTCTTCCTCTCAGCTCGCCGGACTTATGCCGTCGTCGTCGCTCGGCTGCTGCTCAGCCTCAGATCACTCTTCCCTAGCTGGTTCCCGGAGCTCAGTTTCCCGCGTTGCTCTCCTCCCCTTCGCGTCTCCTCTGTTTCGTGCGGCTATACTGGCGCGGCCCCGACGAACGTCGCCAGCTCACTCGCGCCGCGACGCCGCCGTCCTGCTCCAATCAGGTCGGTGCTCCGTCACAGCTCGCCGGAGTTCAGTCTCCTCCCCCTTCTCGTTCTTCCATGCTCTTGAGGTAGAGGTAAAAGCTACCTCTTTATTTCCCTCTTGAAGTTCTGATTTCAAGTTTATAAATCAAGCCCTATTATAACCCATGTTAGTTAATTTGAAATTGGCCCATAAACTGATTTGGATTCCATCAAGTCATGCTAGATTATTTTGTTAAATAATCAGTAGGCCTTAATCTGAATTTCTTTAGTGTTAATTGAAGATAATTAATTGTTGGGCTAATTTCACTTACAGAATTGGAAAGTCCAAAAATACTTTCAATACTTATAATGGGATTTCACTTATCTGATTTTATGATGCTAGATTAGTTTATGACTGATTTGGTTCTTAGCTTACTATACTAGCCTAAGTATATTTCTAATGAGTGCAAAATCAGTTTTGTAGTTTATGGGGTAGGTTTAATTAGAATACCTTAAGTTGATAATTATTGTTATTATGATTATAGTAGTTGGAGTGATAGAGTTTGAGAATATAGATTAGTTAGTTTTGTCTAGATATGGTTAGTGATGGTTACATCTCTTCTACGAATGGTTAATGATTATTATTATGGTAATTTTCGAGGTTAATTATGGAGGATTATAATGGAGTTCAAGAGAGTTGATGGAGTGACGAAGTTCTCAAAGTTCTTATGTGTCGGAGTCAAAGAATGGTTAAGCGTATGAGGTAACCTTTCATGTCCAGCGATTATGCCTGCTCGTATATGATATATGTAACCTTTCATGTCCAGCGATTATGCCTGCTCGTATATGATATATGTAACCGTTCATGTGTCCAGCATCTATGCATGCCCATATACATTATGTGCAATGATATGCTCGAATATGTGGATATGACTTTGTGATGATGATTATATGATGTGATTATGTGTTACAATTTTTATGTGACGTGATGAAATATGTTATGATTCAATGATGTCTATGTATACTATGAACGATGATGTTATGACTTATGGAATCTGGTTATCATGATTTATGAGTGTTGTTCGGAAATATGAATACATGCAAGTTTGTAAAAGTGGATGATTCTGCTGGTTTGGCGTTATGAACTGATGTGGAAAATGGGAGATTTACAGGCGGAGGAATTCTGTTACGATATACGATACGGACCAAAATGGTCATATATTAATGTTTACGAATTACAAAAGTTACGCTTTGTCCAGAGCCTGTACTTACCAATGAACTAAGCTCACGCAAATGGTCCTTACCAGCAGACTATTCAACGATAATGTTTTCTGTTAGTATTTCCGAACAAGTACCAATATGATACGATATATGCATGTGCCTGACAAATGATTACGAACTAAAACCGTTTCTACGGGCTGGAGTGAAAGTTACTGAGTTTTCAACTCATTTTAGTTTATTTTCTGTGTTTCCCCTTTTTCCGGTTCTATGAAATTATTCAGGTATTACGAAGATGGATGTGTCAAGGATGCTCCGGAAAGGTTGAGTTGAAGTGACTCTGAATATATTTGTGTTATTTAGAATACTCTGTAATAAGGATACTAATTATTGCTTTAATTAGATGACCATCTGTATGCTTAAGAAGCCATTTAGGCTATTATTTTATTAGTGGGTCATAACCCACATGCTTAAGATATGCTTCCGTTGACGATGAAGGTTATGTATTTTCCGGGGCGTTACAGCACCGGTGGCGGTGTGGGTAGAACAAGACAACATTAACAGAAAACTTTAGGAGAGCATAACTCCTTGCTCTGGACTCCGAATCGAATGATTTTTGGGTCTAAATTCAATAACTTTTCGTGAGCTACAACTTTCATGAAGGAAGTTTTGGCAAATTCCAACAGTAAGATGCAGAAATTGGGGAAAAACAGTACGGCTGAGGAGAGAGTGGTAAAGAAAGGGATTTGGAACTTCTTTTGCTGGTGGTTTAGAGATGGTGGGATGCTGGTGAGTCATGAGTGAGTGAATGATTCAAGTGATGAGCATGGCTATTTATAGCCATTGTTGGGGCTTCTAGAAGCTCGAAAACCTTGAGCTAGTTTGATGGGATTGGCAAAACCATGGTTGGGCTTCTAGAAACTTAAAGAAAAAAAATGGACTTGCATTGGTAGAGTAGGTCAGTTCATTGAGGAGTGAAGAAAATTTTTGATGTTTGTGTTTGGTTGCCAGGTGAAAGAAGAAGAAATGGGGAGCAAAAGTCAACATAGCTACTTTTAATACCACTTTGATTTTCCTTTTTATAAAAGAAATACCTTTTTGCAAATCATCAACATATCATAATAAAGAGATAGTTTGGAAAAATTTCAGACGTAATTATGCTAATAAAAATAATTAGTAATAGAATGAAATTAATACACGGGGAATTACACTCATAGTTGGGACCGCCTTGAATTCATCGAAAGTTAAGACAATTTAAAGTTAACCGATCATAATTGGAATCGTTATTATAATTATTTCCAAAAAACTTCAGCAACCAAATTGAAGGACATATGTATAAACCCGGCCCCCTGTTACATAAAATTGATGCTGAAAAAACAAGAAGCAAAAACTTTACAGTCCTCAGTGCCAAATAATTTGCTACATGAGCCTTAATTTTATTTTGAGATGTCAGATTCTTCATTTAAGTGAAAGGCCAAACTTGTAGGTTTTGCTGGGACTACAATTGAAGTTCTCGTCTCCCCCAAACCCACGCTTGGTATTATAGCCAGGATACTTGCTTTGTTTAAAGTTCACTACTTGGATTAGATTTAGTCTGTGATCACTTCCAATCTTTGGTATATCCCACTTAAGAAAAAAACCTTTCGATTTCGAGGTGATGTGTATTTCACCATCTTCTCCTATCATCTTCTTTGCGTTCTTCAAGAAACCCCTCAGCAACTGTTGATGTAAACTGTCAAAAATTAACAATGATGTTACGATGCCAATTAGACTCCAAAGAAAAGACTGCCTACTTAATTTTGAAAGTGTTCCAAAATTAGTGTTAATGATATCTAATACTTCCTCCATTTCATATTGCACGAAATATTTATTTGGCACACTTGTCAATGCGTAACTTTAATCCTATGACGTACGGACACTCTTTCAGTCAACTTTTCCCGTTTCGGACACGTTTTTGTTTCCGACTCTTTTGGAAACTTTCGAAAACTTTGAATTTTCTTTTGAAAATAGATAGTTGATTGAAACGAGACCGACATAGTTTTTTTATACTCGAAGAAATGTTTTCTCTCTAAAATCTTACCTTTTTCTTTCAATGTCTTTAAATATCTCGAAGTATGGCCTAAGCCTAATCTACTTTCAAAACTTCAAACAATTATAGTTCCTTAAGTTTCCCCTGAGTTTCCGCACTTTTAGAATTTGCGTTTCTTTGTGTCCAAGTCCATGTCCCGTTTTCATACTACTTAGCTTTAATCATTAATATCTCAAATTATCTATAAGTAAATAATAAGAATTTGATTTTTGGAAATTACATGTTGAGGTGAATTTAAAAAAAATCTATATGACTATAGTTTTTTTTGAAACGCTATACGACTATAGTTAACCTTATGTAGAATTCACAAAATACGTTGAAAGAAAGAGTGTGAATAGTATGAAAGTCAAAACGTTACAAGTACTTCGGAACAGAGTAAATGAGTAAGTATCAAGAGTTGATGGCTGGGTTGTTTTATTCTACCATAATCTTATACTCCCTCCGTTTTTTTTACTTGCTACATTTTTCATATATGGGTGTTTCTTTTTACTTGCTACATTTCCTTATTTGGGGTACTTGGCCCACCATAAAGTATTACTATTATATTTGTTTTTCTTTTTTTCCACCCAAAAGTACTACTTTTTCACCTTTTCCCATTATCTTACATTAAATGGCTCAAAAAATACCCTCCTAAAAGCTTGAAAGTGACATTGTCTTAATTGTTGTGCATTATCAAATGTAGCAAGTTAAAAAAACAGAGGAAGTAAGTGGACAATGCTTCCCCACATTATTTTAGATAGCACTTACCTTGTTTTCGGGAAGTACTAGCTAATTTAAGCCTATTAATAACTACTATATTTTATCATTTGCAGTTAACACAAATAGTGTGTTTTGTTAGTCTTGTCTCTCTATTATCCATTTTGACCATTTCTTTCTCTTGTTTTCCCAACACCTAGGGATAAACGTTGATAATTGATTGAGTCGAACTCCGCAAATTAATTATTTTTAGTAGTTATGGCTAGTCTATTTAGTGGGTAACCGCCTCCAAATTGAATCATTATTGACTTACTGTACGTCATATGGAATTTAGCTGTTGAATACGAAACAAAAGTAGGCTTACCGCAGTTCAGTATCAGTTGTATCAAATTTGCCAGCATGTGGAAAATTGAAGACGATACGATCGAATACCATACTGCCAATAATAGGATGTTTCGCCATTTTCCTGGCGTTAACGCCATGAAGGACCATGCTGCCTCGAGTCTCAAGCTCTGCTTTGTTGGTCAAGAATCTTTCGTAGTTTTTGATCAGAAAGTCTGCCAAAATTAACAGTGACAAACTATTAGAAAGATGCAAAACCATGTCAATGTCCATGTACTTCATGTAGGAATTAGGATTTGTATATTTAGAGATCCGATAGTTAATGTATTGTTTAAGAATGGCTTAAAACTTAAAAAATGAGTTCACGAAATAGAATGAAAGAAAATTTGCTAAAAATCACTTTATAAGGTGAACATTGTGAGGAAGGATCTTTTTTAAGAAAAATGTTAAATTGGGACCTTAAACAATTTTTTTCCGTTGACGGGGACTTTTGGCTGAAAAATAGCGTTGATCATCATTTTCCAGCGTTGACTTGTCCACGTGTTTGTCACATGACTTTTTAAAATACGAAAGTTTTGAGTACGAGTTTCGAGACGATCACAAACGGACGATTGGACCTAAAAAACGATTTTTGAATAAAATGACGCTACCCAGAGCCCTTTATGGGCACGAATTTCAATAAGCTTTGTCAAAATGACTACCAATATGGTAATTTTTTAGCACAAGTCTAGAGACGATCTTAAATAGGCGATTTGACCTAAAAACGACTTCTAAAAAAATGGATGCCACCGAGCACAAATTTTGACAAGCCGGTCAAAATCACTATTTATACGGTAATTATTCGCCCATGAGTTTTGAGACGATTTTAAACGGGCAATTTTGACCTTCAAAACGACTTTTTTATTTTTGAAAAAATGAAGTCACTAAGCACCCTTTATGGGCACGTATTTCGACAAACACGTGGGCTGATCAATGCCGGAAAATGGTGGTCAACACTATTTTTCGGCCAAAGGTCCCAGTCAACAAAAAAAAAAGTTTATTAAGGTCCCAATTTACCACTTTTCTTATAAAAGGTCTTTTCTCACAAAGTCGACCTTGTAAAAGGTCATTTTAACAAATTTTCCTAGAATGAACTGAAAGCATTTTCAATGAAAACTGATTTTCCATGGAAAGAAATTATTCTAAGGGAAAAGATACTTGACTTTAGTTTTTGACTATCTGGTTGCTTATAAGAAAACTGGAGACAAAAGAAAAAAGGAATAAATGGTAGATGAGGATGGTAAGAAGAGAAATATAACTCAAACTTATAAAAAAAAATTGAGGAAACCCTTTTTCAGCCTTGGATTAAATTTTTCCTCCCAATCCTACTCTCTAAAAAAATAGTGAAAGTTGGTAAAGCTTAAAACATACTATAAATAAGATCAGAAAACATGTAGAGCTCAATGAGACAGAAGGAATAATATAGGACCTCTATTTTTTTTTTAGATATAACATTTGATTAGTTTAATCCACTCACCAAAAAAACAAATGTTGCATTTAAAAAAAGGGTATAATTTACTTAAAATCATGTTCCTATAACATGAAACAAATCATATTTAGAACAATGGTAATGTTAAGAGTAGTGTACCTTCGGAGTTGAGAGAAGTGGCGGTTATATTATGAGAAGTACCAAAAGCAACAGCCAAACAAGAGGAGAAAGAGAAGTCACCCTCACCAACGAGTAGTATTCTCTGAGCGCTGGTGTATGACCCTATTCTCCTTACTATTTCTTTTGGAACACTAGACACACGGTTAACAACCGTAGTAGCAACATTTTTTTCCAAGACAATTTCTGGTATTACTTGCTTATCACCATGATCTATGACTAATTTCTTTCCATTCTTGTTCTTTTTCCTTCTATTTCTGTTCTTCTTCGTCGTCGTAGCACCTTCTTCTTCTCCATCACCACTCTTCATATCAACCACAATGTGAGGGGCACTAATTAAGACATCCAAGTCACTGTAATGACTTTCAATGGTTTCGACAGTGCTCGAACCCGGTATTGGCTCATCATGATGATCATATATGTCGATGTAGTGGCTTTCTAGTTGCTTGTCATAAGTATTTTTAAAAGGAATTGTTAAGTCATTGGCTTCATGATCATCTCTTGGTGTTTTAATTTTTGCTTGCGGACACAGAAATTTCCACAAGTAGGAACATATTTGACCCATTTTTATTATAGCAAAGCTAAGCACACATCCTATTTCTACTAACAGGGCAGGATCTGGGAATTACTGGATGAAAGTACGGATGTTGGAGAAGATGAAGTTGAAGACTTTTGTGATTTTATTCCCTCTGGCTTCCTTCAAAAAAAAAATACTCTAAAACTTTTATTTTTGATTTTACTAATCTAGCAATTATAAAGTAAACACATTATTATAGATTAATTCCAAAGACACTTATCTCAATTCACAACATCCAATTTGGAATTCAATTAATTTTGATTCATAACATTTAATTTCAATTTTACAATTTCTAATTTCAATTCACAACATCTAATTTCACATTCACAGTTTCTAATTTAAAATTTAAATTTAGCTAATCTCAATACATATCATAAAATGTAATTTCATTTCGTCTAATATTAATTTCACAACTTCTAAACATATTCCATTCCATATCTCCAGAAAATTGGAAATTCCATAAAAAAATGTGTTTCATATTATTTAAAACATTATTCTAGGCAGTATCTCTAAATTTCAGTAAAAAAAAGTTATTTTGAAATTAGACGACGAAGCAAATTTAACAAGACCTTACATTGTCACAATACTATATTTTTCATTATGTAGATTTTGCAAAATACGATCAAAGATGAAGCAAATTTAACAGGACCTCACATATTCACAATACCATATTTTTCATTATGTAGATTTTCAAAGTAAGGGTAAATAGTATAAAACTCAAAATGTTTTAAAAACTTACCTTCAACAACTGTCCGGCGTCCGAATCGCCGTTGCCGCGCGCAACTTCCTGTCGGCTAACAACGTGAAGACAAAGGACTGCTCCTCTGTGCTCGGCAGTCGGCAGTGAGACTTGTGAATGACGAGTTTATTTAAACAGAAAAAAGCAAGGAAAGAGAAAAGAGAGGAATATACAAAGAACATTACTTGGACTTGCGACTTTGAGACATAGGAGAGAGGAAAAGAAAAAGAAAATGAGTGCTTGTTGAGAGTGATAGAGGAAAGAGAAAAGAAAGTAAAGCGTGGTGCTTTACTTAGCTATGGCCTATGGTGCACTTACTATACGCCTTATTGGCTAAATCCTCCCCTGATTAGCGATAATGAATTAGAGAGGTATTGCCAAATGAAATAATAGTTAGAGAGGTAATAATAGCGTACGAGAAAAGAAGAAAAAAACTACACTTAGGCTATGTTTAGTTCACCTTATTTTTACTTATTTCAGATCAGATTAGATCAGAAAATTAAGTTCAGATAAAAAAAAAAAGTCAAATCAGATCAGTCCAGATCAAATAAAATAAGTTCAGATAAAATAAGTTCAGATAAAATAAGTCTAGATAAAATAAGTTCAGATCATGCTTATATTTAAAAAACTTATTATTATTGTTATTATTGTTGTTGTTATTGTTGTTATTGGTATGATGATTATTATGATTATTAATATTCTCTCTGTTTTTTTTTATCTTTTTCACTTGGAATCTTGACACTATTTATATTTGGAGAGATTTTTTTTCATTTTTTTCAATTTATAAGAAGATATATATTCATATGGGGTCTTGTTTGATTCGTCTCAATTAGTACTTTATTAATATTCAATCATTATAATATTTACTAACCAGCCTTCTATGCACGCGATGCGTGCGTGGATGATTTTGGCTATTATTCTTAAATTTATCTATACTTTATTTTGAATGATGTAATTTATAATCATCATTAGTACTCATTAATAAATTTTAATGTTGTATAAATACAAAATACTAAAAATTACTTGATGAAGAAGATGTTTCAATAGGAAAGCAAAGAAAGAAGATTGTATTTAGTGTTCATAAATTATGATATGAATTTAGATGTAAAATTCTATTGTCAAATCAAATTTGTGAAAGATTTTTCTTTTGGTTGATTGATTATTTTGTTCTTCATGTCAAAAATTCTTTGAAGGTTTTTATGTCAATTATTGTTTTGTCATTGCTTAATTTGTGAGAAAATTTCCGATACTTCTGTTTTGATTGCATATTACTATGCGATGGATTAACAAAAATCACACATGATAGGATGAAATGGCATTGAATTGACATATAGGATGAAATGGCATTGAATTGACATACTTGACCTTGTCATCCATTAGTAATAAATATATAGGGAGGTTATATTATTGTAATTTTAAGTAAACACCACATACACCTGTTTTGGCTTACATAATAGAGATGAGCTTTTTTTTAATAATCATTACATATTTCTTCTAAAAAGTAAAATGATAAGATTATCTTAACTGGCACAAATGAGAACTACGATTCCCAAATAAATAAAAGGACAAATTATACTAACTGAGACACACGACAATTATTGACCCCCGGAAATTTAAAAAATTAGATTATCCTCTTTGTTTTCTCGGTATTGTTGTTGCATTTAAAAGTTTAGGTACGATTAAAATTTTATGTCTTTTGTTTTGTAATTGATTGGAAAATTATTTTAGTTATGTTAATTTATTCTTCATTCATAAACATTTCCTTTCATTATACCTATTTTTATGATAGTTTATTTTAGCAACTTTGAACTTACTTTAATATGCATATTTTAAATTAGGAAGGGTTATGATTGAGGAAAATCTTAGACTATTATTATTATTATTATTATTATTATTATTATTATTATTATTATTATTATTATTATTATTATTATTATTATTATTATTATTATTATTATTATTATTATTATTATTATTATTATTATCATTATTATTAAAAGTTGTGATAGTAATACTAGTAATGAAATACAAAGTAATAATAATATTAGTAATAATATGTTTTATAAAAGATAAGTTCATATTAGATCAGATTAGAAAAATAAGTTCATATCAGACCAGATCAGTAAAAATAAGGTGAACTAAACATAGCCTTACATACTAATATTACACTACTACAAAATAGGGCTATAGCAACGCCCTTTTATGCAACAGTTTACCGGCGTTGCTATATCGTAGCTATTGCAATAGTTAAATAATTATTAATTTGAGTAGACTTTTGAGTTTGGAAAAACGTTGCTATAGAAAAACTATTCCAACAGTTATATACTATGACTATTTTATTGCAGCAGTTTTTAGTCTTTTAATATTTTGATGAGATATTGCAACAGTTTTTTTGTCAAGCATCTAAACAAGTTAAAAATAAAAAATAAAAAATAGGTTTATTAAAAAAAATTCAATAGAGCACTTTCTTTTTGGTTTCCCTCCTCTGCATTCTGGTTCTCTTTCGCCCTCCTTGTTGTTGTCTTTGATCTTTCATCATCGTTTCTTGAATCGTCAAGCGATTGTAGATTGACATTTCTAACTTGGCTATGGTGTGTAACAGTGTTATATTTTAAAAGCGTTAATTTAATGCTAATTATATTTATTTGCGTTAATTATGTTTTAGATATTCTTATTTTATTTGGGTTGGAGTATTATTTTTAGTTGTCGTGCTTGTAATATACTTATTTATTTAATTTTATGAAGTTATTATTATCATTAAAATAAATTTGGGTTTTACTTAATTATAATTTGTTGAGTTGTTTTTAGCCAAATGGAAAAAATAAAGCGGGTTCCCATCTTTGTTTTTTCCCCTTTTTTAGTTCACTTTGGATAACCCAAACCCCTTTGTTTCTTTTATGTCGGTTAGATGAACCAACCCCCCTTCTCAAACACTATCTCGATCTCTCTCTCTCTCCAACTCCCTCAAACCCTCGTGATTCCTCTCTCTCCCGTTGCACCTCCCTGCTTCCTCCAACCCCAACACCCTCGCAGGCACTACCCTCTTCCCAGAGGAGGTTCTCCCTCCTCGCCGCTGCAATTTTGGGTGTTGTTATTCCCCTGCTTCCCCCCTTCCGTACGTCGCTGTTGTTGTGCGCCTGGTGTTGGCGCGCGCTGGAGCTACTGCTAGGTGGTGGTGCAGCTAAGCTCACGTGCCGTCGAGCCGTTGCGTTGCTGGTGTTGTTCCTGCTCTCCCCCCTTTTCTTCTGCTCGCACTACCACTTTGGTGCTCCCTCCCCTCTGTTGCGCTGATGCTGCTCGTGCTTGTCATGCAGTGTTGCCGGTGTCGTGGCTGTGTGTTGGTGTTTGCGGCAAAGTACCAAATGTACTTTCCCTCTTATGTTGTGAGATGTATTTGGTTCCCCTTTGAGCTGCATCTAGTTTTCGTTGTTCAACCTCTATGGAAGTTAAGTGAGTATTCTGCTGGTTGTTTGTTCTTTGTTGGTGGTTGTTTGTTAATTGTACAATATGAAGCATGTAATCCCCCATAATTTTATGAATTATATATATTTTAATATATATTTATATATATTTTAGTATTTAAATAATTTATTTCTTAGTATGTTGACTATTTGAAAGTCAAAAGAATTATTCAATGATTTTAAGTAATCAAATATTTTATTTAGTCATACTTTGAAAATTATTAAATAGTTTAAACATCTTTGAGTTTTAGTGTAAAGGGTTTTAAAATGGGTTAGAGAAACCCAACTCAACTCAAGTACCCAATCATTAAATGATTATTGAAAGCGCAAACACATTTCCCTAAGCCCACAAGGATGAACTATATAACCCCAACAAAACCCAAAATCCCCACACATTAAAACACTCACCCTAAATTTTCTCTCCTCCCTTTTCTTTTGTCTCTCCTCCCCCACGGTTCTCTCTCTCTTCCTTCGGCTCTTCTCTTCTCTCGGTCAACAGCAGCCGCGCTAGCCACCGCCGACCGCCACCGTCGCCCAGCAGCCGACGGTAGCCAGCCTAGCCGCCTCCCCTCCTGGCGTCTTTCTCCTCCCTTCCTCTATTTGGTTTATTTCTCTTCCTCCTCTATTTTATTTAATGTTAAGTTTATGTTTTTAAGGACTGATTTAATGTTTTCATGATTAAAGTTTATAGTTTGATGATTTAAATATAAATTTTAGATTAAGTAATTTATATAATAAAGTAATTAAATTTCAGATTTATTTATTATGTTTAAACTAGGGTTTTAAGTATCAAAGTATGGATTTTAGGGTTTTTTGAGTTGAAAATCGTAGTACTATATTATAGTTATGAAAATTGAATACTCTTATGTTTATGATTATCTTTAAGCATGTTTTAAAGGGTTTTAAACACATTATAAGATGCTGGAATTTTTATTAGTATGCTTATGATGGAGTTTAATTATCAAAGTATGATTTTTGAGAGTTTTAATGACTAGTATGGTAATACTATACTAGGAGACATTGATAATTGAAGTTTTAATGATTAAAAAGGATTTAAAACACTTTTAAAGAGGGTTTAAAATATTTTAAAGTTGATGGAATTTTATTTGAGTATTGATTAGTGGTTGTATTGATATTTGGTAGGCGGATAATTCTCTTTAGGCGACTTCTAAGGTTGTTAAAGTGGTCTCGCATATTGTCTACACAAAGTACGTACATACCTATGTGTTGGAAGACTAGTATTATGTCCTAAGATTAGGATTGATGTAGTATCATGTATAGGGAACTATTTATAGTTCATATGTGATTTATATTCAAGTGGATTTGCATGTTTTATGCCGTTGTGTGAAGCATATTGACTATGTTGGTTGTATTATGTTTGTATGGATGATTGATGCAAGCATATGGGATTGAAAACTTAATTTTATTAATTCACATGAGGGATTAATAATTATGTTGATATTGGATCATGTTGTTCCCTTTGGATTATTTTATTTACTTTATGAGGACCGAGGACCTAATTATTTGGTAAGTTGGTTATTCACCTATGAAAGGTTGGTTGATTGTTGACTTAGATCAACAAATAAATAATGGTTATGGAACTAATAATGGATTATTCTTGGATTGTTAAGTTGTTGATCACCTTATCTAATCCTAAGATAAAAATGAAAGTTTATGTATCCTTGATGATTATATTGTTTGTCTTACTTTTGTGAGTCATAACAAATAAATAATTTATTAATCACTTCAAGTGGAAATTGAATAACAATAAGCTTTAGACTTGTGGACGTCTGAAGTATTGGACTAGTATGAGTTCATGGAGTGCATGGTGGTAGCCCGACCATGAATTTTCTTGGGACCGGATTAATTACCATATCCTATTTTATTTAAAAAGTTCCTCGATATCGGTGGTCATGGGAGTACGGAGTCGCGCCCGTACTTCGTCTTTTAAATTGAAGACTGGTTTGGTTTGGACAACTCTTTCCATTGCCTATTCAATCTAATTATAATTAATTTATTGGTTGTGGAGTCAAGTTCAGTAAAGTTAGTCTGTCATATTATTATAGTGTTATTATATTATTATTTAACTTTGCTTAAATGTTGTTAGTATCATGTTTGGTTTAATATTTATTTACTATGTAGTACTCAGCTTTGTTGATTACGTGCTTTTGTGTGTATGTCGATCATGGTTGTGCCTTATTGATCCTGTGATGAGCCATTTGGTGAGCAGTCTCTCAGGATCAATACTGCATCGTCTATTTCAGGTTTGAAGATGATGCATCACGGGTTCGGGATTTCGTGGAGAGCTTGTGTTAACTTTAATACTTTTAGAGCTGACTTTTAATTATAGTTTGACTTTATGTTGTTTTGACTTCAGTTTGGTTTTGGAGTTGACTTATAGTTGACTAAGTTATTGTTTTCAAAGTTATTTATTTATTTCCGCTGTAAAATTCTGAATAAGCCGATACGTTATCACACGGGCGATAATGCTTTGATAATTCTCTAAGTTTTATATTAAAAAGATATTTTGGAAAATAGAGAATTATCGGGGTGTTACAAAGCATAATTTCTTTCTTGACATAGTTTTTATTAGTGAGGTTACATGAATTGCTCACATGCTTTACAAACTATTGAACTGATTCATATGTCTCAATTATGTTTTTCGTTTTTACCGTTTCTTTACCTTAATAATTCAAATTATTGTTTTATTTTGTTGAATTACAGTGGAATCAGTTAATAAATTGGACTTAATTTTCCAAGTTTGGTTATGTCTCTTAGTTTGCAAATATCGGTTATAAATTCGTATTAGAGTTGATATGAAGTTAAGTTTAGGAGTTGTAGAATCAGTTTCATTAGTTTCTATTTCTGGGATTTAGTTCGATTAATATAGTAGGTTGTATTAAGAATAAGTTCCTTATCCGAAATTTGGTGAGGATGGCTAGCAATTGATTATTATCGTTATGGAGGTAATTGTCAAAGTGATTAATTAGATAATGGGGTTCCAGCCACTACAAGAAAACGCGCTTTTACCGACCGAAAACACCGACTGACATAATTTTGGTAGTTAATTATACACTTTACCGACCGCTTTAAATTTGTTGGTAAATACCGACTGCCAATTTTAATTTGCGACTGTCTAGCAGTCGGTAATCATTAAACGTGCACCCGACCAGCGTGAAGCTCTCTTTCCAACTCATCTGATATAAAATAAAAAAAACCCTAAAAGTCTCACCCTCATTTCAGTCTCCCATTCCTTCTCTCTGCTCTTCTCTCTCTACTTTCAACCGTCGACTCTCAGATCTGTTTTCTCTCTCCTCTCTCACTTTCTCACCCTCTCATTCTCAACCCTCTTAGTTTCTCTATCTCCTAAAGTGCTAACTTCATATGCTCTTATTGATGTGCTAAATTCTAAGAAATCGAAGAAAAATCTACAAGGTGGAGCAAGGGCTGTGAAATGGGTTCCTCATTTACTCCATAAATCAAGTAAAGTTGAAGCTTTCTAGTCAAAATCGCAAGATTCAAGAAGAAACGCCTATTATTTTGGTAAAAAATATGAAAATCTCATTGTTTATGTACTTGATATAATGTCTTAGTGTTAGATCTAGATTTTAGGATTATTCTAGTTTTCTTAAGGTTCATGTTTATATTTTATAATTTTATGTATATTTTTTTGTTCAGATTTATATGTTGTGATTTTTTTTGTTTGATTTATTCTCCTACAAATGTACTAGAATGAAGAATCTGGTTGGATTGGATATTTATACTCACTGTTCTTGGTTTGGTTGAATTATTGAGTTTCTTTTAAATGTTTATGAGTTGTTGGAGGAATTCTCTGGTTTAACTAACTTGGCACAAATCCTCATCCTTTTCGATTTATTCACTGTTGAATCTTTTTTTTTACGGGACTGTTGAATCTTTGATTTGGTTGAACTATTATGTTTATGGGTTGGAGAAATTGCAGTTCCGTGAAAATTTCAAATTCAAATTTTCTTCCTTTTTTTTTTTTTTGACCCAAAATATTACCGACTGCTAGTCGGTCGGTATTATCATGTTTTACCTACCGATGAGCAGTCGGTAAATTTGCCGACTGTTACGCGGTCGGTAAATCCAAATTACCGACGATCATAATACCAACCGACGTGTACCGACTAACTAGCGGTCGGTAATCGTATTAGCGACCGATTTTAGATATTTGCCGACTGTTTTGAGCGGTCGGTATAAACACGGATTCTTGTAGTGAGCTACGGTTGAGATTAAATAAAGTTCTATTTACATTGAGTATGATATGGTCTAATCATTCATAAATTAGATTATTGTTATTCTAATTGAAAATTGACTTTCATTAATGTAACAATAGATTGTTCCTAAATAGATTAATATATATAGTTAAGTTGGATTATTGTTTAACGTTCACTAAAATATGTTAATATGTGAGTATACTAGTGGATATGGGTTGTTAATTACTTTAAAAAGATCTTAATTATATTGTTGGGTGTTAATCATATTAGAATTAATTAGACTTGCTATGTGGAATTATGATATGAGTTTACAGTCAAATTGTGTATTGGTATATCTATTGTGAACATAATATAAACTTAGTTTTCTTGTTTTTAAGACAAACACTAATATAAGAAATGTTAAGTGTTGTTATTGGTAATTTATGGAGTTTTGGAGATGTGACATATTCAGAATATAGTAAGAACTATAATTATGAATTGGTAGTCGTCAAGGTCGTTATTATATGTGAATTAACTTGGTTGCCTTATTGTAATGTTCTAATTGTAACTACAATGGTTTTCTAAAATTGGTTGAGTATAACTCTAAGAAGATGATTAACTATATGAAAGTCTGTAATAATGAGGTGTATTCATGAGTAATTAGTTTCTAAAAGGAGTATACTATTTGACAATTTGACTAGAGTCGTCATATGATGTTATAAGGAAGAATAGTTTGAGTGGACTATTTAAGTTGATCAACCTAATTAATAACCTCACATGAAGTTGGAGAAAGGTTCAAATAATTATTATTAATAATATGGAGACTATTGGAGTTAGTTTACCTAACTATGGATTAGATTATCGAGGATGTGTTCAATAAAGGATTTCAGTTCAATGACTATAAATGGAGTAATATAATGAAGTTATATTGTTTAATTGGTATTCACTAAGTTAAGTTCATACTTGAGATTACTTAAGTATAAGTTCGTGAATTACATTAATGTAGCCTCGATTACATATGTAATTGGTTTTGTTATTGATTTTGTTACCTGGAATTCAACTAATGGTATAGTATGAACCATAGTTAATTGCTTTCATTAATCAAGAGTTGATTAATGAATATGGAGCGCGGTGTTAAAGCTAACTCTCCTTAGTTAATTCTAGGAGATAGACCTATCGTAATTGTTGTTGGTGCTTGATAACTGTTATTATCATTGTTGAGACAAATGTCGATTGATAATCATGAAGTATAAAAGAGTATAAACTATTTATATACAAAAGTATGTGTTGTGGGAACTAGTTTATTAGTAACTCTCATTAGTTAATTATAACTAAGAGACCTTTAATCATTGTTATTGATGTTATGTCAAATATGATTATTTATTAGTTGTTGTGGTACATAGGCTTATGATTGGAACTGGATCGAATATAAAAGCATACATGTATTGGTTTTGGAATACTTATTTATAGAAGTTTTATGTTAAGTGATTATGGTTGCTTGTGAAATCTTATAGCTTAGTTACACTAGTAGAATAATTATTTATTGCTGCGGTGGTATTGCTGCGGTTTTACCCATACGCAGCAATAAATCACGTGAAAAGAAAAGGTAAAATATAAAATAAAGATATTCCTGCGGTTTCGGCCGAAAACCGCATCAATATGGTTTCAACGGAAAATTTTTTGAAAAAAAGTTGACCGAGATCGACCTATTCTTTGCGGTTTTCGGCAAGAACCGCAGCAATAAATAAAAATATTATTTTTTTAATTATATTTGAACCTATTGCTGCGGTTCCTACAAAAAACCGCAGCAATAGAGTTTTTAAAGTAATAAAAGAAGGCACCCAACTAGGGTTTCTTTTTCAAGTGTGGGGCGCCGTTCTCTCTCCTCACTCCTTCCAAACCCGTCTTCATTCCTCAGCCTTCTCTCACTCGTTCAACAGTTCCTTCTCTCTCCTCCTTCATCCTGTCTTTCACTTGTTCCTCTAAATCTGCTCCTTCCTCCTCTTTCTCACTCCTCTCACCCTTCGTCGTTCTTAGCTCTTCATCTTTCTTGCCGGTCGATTCTCCTTCGTCATCGTCAACCGATTTTCGCCGGCCTTCTCCTTCGCCGACCGATTCTCGTCGACCGATTCTCCTTCGTCATCCTCGAGCTTCCTTCATCGTTATTCGCTCGACCTCATCGTTGATGCACTGGTTTTCTCCTTCGTCATCCTCGAGCTTCCTTCTCGCCGACCGATTCTCGTGGTATGTGGAGAAAGATGGTTAGCCGCAATATGTAAAATTCCATATCTGTATTTTTTTTTCTTCATTACACGGCCACCGCCATCCAAGCCACTGGCAGTGGCATAACCATCGGCCACCGCCAAATGTTGATTGTAAGCTCCTTCGTCGGCCTTCTTCGCTCGTCATCGTTCCTCCTCTATCCGATGGGTTTGATGATGATCAAATGTTACTGTATTTTTTAGTTTCTTCATTTTTTTAATTTTTAGTTTAGATATGATTTTTTTATGTTAGAGTTCCTCAATCGATTTGATTTTTTTTTATTTTTAGTTTAGATCTGATTTTTTTTTTTTAGTTTAGATCTGATTTTTTTTTAGTTTCTTCACTTTATTTTATGTATATTCCATATCTTTTTTTTAAATTTATCATTTGCATATTGTAATTGTTTTATTTTCATTATTTATGATTTTATATTCAATGAATGGACTCAATGGGTTGTAACATTGGGTTTTAATTACTTTAAGTTTTTATTGTATTTCAATATTGAAAATAGTATAAAGATTTTAATTTCAAAAAAAACTTTTTTTTTAAAAAAAAGTGCACTTATTGCTGCGGTTTTGGCCTAAAACCGCAGCAATAGGTGCGCACCTTTTTAATATTAAAAAATGACATATTGCTGCGGTTTTGGGAAGAAACCGCAGCAATAAGTTGACGTATTGCTGCGGTTAAAAACCGCAGCAATATGTAATTACCTATTGATGCGCCCTTAATTGCTGCGCGGCTAAAACCGCAGCAATAGGCCATTTAATGACCGCCGCAATAAGCAATTATTCTACTAGTGTTAATTATCTAAGATTGTTATGAAACATCTAAACTGCTAGAGGAAGAATGTTATGTCAAATATGATTGTAATTCCCTGCCTCATGTAGAAGATACTGCTTGAGGAAGAATGCGGGGCATACATGGATCTAGCTTCATTCTTTCCACTCTTCTCTTCCGTTTTCTTACGTTTCCCATTTGCATGAAGGAGGGGGATGAAAGTTGAGTGGGGGTGAAAGAGGATCTAACATAGAAGTAGAAGTAGTCTGCTGGTGACCAGAAGTAGAAGTAATTCTGCTTTTTCCCTCACTGAAGTCTTTTGGTTGTTACTCAGTTGAATCTGTACCAGTAGCAAAATATCAAAATGCGTGAGGGCGTCAACGGTCAACAATTGAAAGATATACAAGTATCAAATGAATATTGAGTTTGGGCTTGTAATAAAAATCTAACCTTTATTTTCCATCTTATAAAGTTATAATTTTTGTCGTTGATCTACATATTTCTATGCTTTAAAAGAGCGACCATAATTTGGATTATTGTTGTCAACTTGTCAATTTTTTCCAATCAAGAAAAAAACCTAATACTAAGTTCATTTTGGTCTGTCTGTTGGAGTTGTTTGTTCTGGTTGTGAGTCTGCAGTGTGTTTCCAGTTAGCAGGTTCTGATATGCTAGTAGTTGTTCAGTTCTGCAAAGGTGGGTGTTCAGTTCCAGTTAGCAGATTCTGATCTGCTAGTAGCTGTTCAGTTCCGCAAAGGTGGGTGTTCAGTTCCAGTTAGCAGATTCTGATATGCTAGTAGCTGTTCAGATTCTGATCTGCTGGTAGCTGTTCAGTTTTGCAAGGGTCTAATCTGTCGGAGTTGTCTGTTCTGGTAGTCAGTCTGCTACAATCTTGTGATGGAAGTTGTACTGCTCGTTTTGGGTTCTTCTTGTGCTACTGTGTTGTGTGGTTTTAATCTGCTATTTTGCAGGATTGCAACAAGTTTTTTGCTCTGTGGAATTGTTTTGTTTTGTTCAGGCAGGGAGGCAGGTTTTTGCCCTTCATGTGGAGTTGTGCTACTCGTTTGTGTTTCTTCTTGTCCAGTGAGGTTGTGTGGTTTTGAGCTGTTGTTTTGCAGGATTGATCATATTATTTCATTTTAATTACATGCATGAATTTTCCTATTATATTGACTATTATTTTTCTATTTACATGATGGTAGATAGAAACTGATTGGTAGATAAATGGATGGCAGGAAGGACATGAAATTTCTAGAAAAAAAACCCTTTAATAATTTCTTTTACGAAAAAGAGACCTTACATAAAAAATTTATTGCGAGAACCAAGCTCGGTCAAAGCTCAATTCGTGGTAGTTCGTCTCAAATATTAAAGAGTCGAGCCGAACGAGGCCAAGCTCGACTCGAAAAGCTCGTGAACAAACTCGATTATTATTTTATATAAAAAAATTATTAATACCTTAAAGCACTTAAAAGGTTTTCATTTAAAAAATGTTATTATATGTATCCTTTTATACAACTTTTTACATTGAACAATTCATGTGTTTTCTTTTTGTATCCTTTTAGATCTAGCTAGTTTGTTGATTTTTTATGTATATTTGTAAATAATTCATTTTGTTAGTACGTAGAAATGAAATAAAATATTTTAATTCATGTTACTTTTTGAATTTAGTCTATAATTCAACAAGACATGTCAACAATTTTTTAAATGTCGAATATAAATTATTTGTTTGGTTTATTTTTAGTTTATCTCTAATCGAGCCCGAGCCAAACCCGACCCCAGCCGAGCTCGAGCCTTGAGAGAAGCTCACGAGCTCGTCGAGCTCACTAGTCGAGCTAATCGATAAACAAGTTGACCGAGTCCAGTACAATTCGGGCTTGACTCGTGCGATAGGTACCCCTAGTGGTAACCACCTCTACCACCTGCACCATGAAAATCACCCGCAAACCCTCATCTCTAAAAACGTTGGTATAATTTTGCAAAAATGTTGGTAACCACTTGTACTAATTGATTTTGATAACGAGCTTCTGCTTCTCCCGAGAGTCTTCTCTTGTGACTAATTGCGGTAACGAAGATCCTTTTGATTTCAATGTTGAGGGTGATTGTGGGTGATGGTAGAGTTGTGGACGCGCATTCTATCTAACTGGTTTAATAATAGGTTACTTCAGGTTAAGGATCATTTATACTTAATACTCTCATAGTTGGGGTTGCCTTGAATTCATCGAAAGTTAAAGACTGTTTAAGGTTAACCGGCCATAATTGGAATTGTTAT
This sequence comes from Beta corolliflora, assembly GCA_947648045.1. Lineage (NCBI taxonomy): Eukaryota > Viridiplantae > Streptophyta > Magnoliopsida > Caryophyllales > Amaranthaceae > Beta > Beta corolliflora. The sequence continues at coordinate 5,013,069 of CANSZD010002913.1, forward strand.
TATAATTATTTCCAAAAAAACTTCAGCAACCAAATTGAAGGACATATGATATAACCCCGGTCCCCTGTTACATAAAATTGATGCTGAAAAAACAAGAAGCAAAAACTTTACTCACTGAGTGCCAAATAAATTGCTACATGAGCCTTAATTTTAGATGTCAGAATTTTCATTTAAGTGAAAGACCCAACTTGTAGGTTTTGCTGGGACTACAATGGAAGTTCTCGTCTCCTCCAAACCCACGCTTGGTATTATAGCCAGGAAACTTGCTTTGTTTAAAGTTTACTAGTTGGATTAGATTTAGTTCAGAAACCAAATTGAAGGACATATAGATAATTGATTCTGAAAAAACAACAAACAAAAACTTCACTCACTCCATGCCAAATAAGTTGTTACATTAGTCTTTTTTATTTTATTTTGAGATATCAGAATATTTATTAAAGTGAAAGACCAAACTTGTAGGTTTTGCTGGGACTCCAATTGAAGTTCCTGTCCCCACCAAACCCATACTTGGTATTATAGCCAGGATAGTCGCTACGTTTAAAGTTTACTTCTAGGATTAGATTTAGTCCCTCATCTCTTCCAATCTTTGGTATATCCCACTCAAGAAAAAAACCATTCGATTTCGAGGTGATGTGTATTTCACCATCTTCTCCTATCATCTTCTTTGCGTTCTTCAAGAAACCCCTCAGCAACTTTTGATGTAAACTGTCAAAAATTAACAATGATGTTACGATGCCATTTAGACTCTAAAGAAAAAACTGCCTACTTAATTTTGAAAGTGCTCCAAGGTTACTGTTAATGATACCTAATACTTCCTCCATTTCACATATGGCATGATATATTTATTTGGGACGCTTGTCAATGTATAACTTTAATCCTATGATGCATGGACACTCTCTTTGGGTCAACATTTTCCGTTTCCGACACGTTTACATTTCGGACACAGGGCCGTCTTTATCAATTTGGAGGCCCTGTGCAGTTTTTATTATGGGGCCTAATAACTGGAGAAAAAAAGTTAATATGGAGTGCCAACCATATTTTTACTATTTTGAATCTTATATAAATAAAATTATACGGACCTTGTTCGATTTATCACCACAAATACTTTGAGAGTATCAAATCATCCTGATTTTGTTATTACGATAATCTCAATTAAATAAATCAAAGGTCAAAGATGTGTATTTGCCTATGTGTAAAAATAGTAAACATAAAAGATATACATGAGTAGTTTGTAAATGTCAAGGGAAAAGGAGGATGGGAGTATGGATATCATAAAATTAAATGATGAAGATACGTAAAGGAAATGAGAATAACAAAAAAAAGTGGAAATAATATTTGGTTGTACAAATCCTTATGTTGAATATTTATTTGTAAACTAGACGGATAACAGTGTTAGAAAAATTTTATAGCTACGGAAAAGATTTGAGGGTAAAAAACCAAACTCAAAAGAAAGAGGCATTGAAGATTTGAATTCGCGACCCATCCACTTGAGAAGAGTTTTAGAGCACACGAAAACCACTCAGCTATATTCATATTAGTGCAAAGTTTTTGCAAGAGGCAGCTTATGAAAACAATTCAAGCGAAAATGTTACCCCCCCATAAATGGAGGCCCTGTGCTGTTGGCCAGCTTGCATTGGCTAATATCCGGACCTGTTCGGACACTTTTGGAAATTTTCTGAAACTTTGTTTCTTTAGATTTTTTGATGGAAATAATCCCACCTTTGAGTGATCCTCCCAGAACAGTTCCACCTTTCATAAATTTAGAAATAATCCCACCTTTGGAGTATGTCTGCTCAAAATGGGCCCTTTTAACTCATGACCTGTTTGACTAGTAAAATAATTTGTTGACATTTTTCCCCCACCAGCCCCCCTCCCACCCCGCTGACAGTAAATCCCCACCCACCCCGCCCCGGCAAGCGGGTGACCACCCCCACCCTGACCTTCGTCTCTGCCCCACACCGCCACCCCTTCGCCCTTCTTCCCCGCCCCCGTCGCCCTCCCCCTGCCCCCGTCGCCTCTCCCCCTTCTCCTCTCACTTTGTCGCTGCCCACCCCCCCCCCCCCTTCCCCCCTTGCATCGGCGGATACACAGGGGGTACAATGGGTACAGTTGTACCCCCATTAATGTGGAAAAAGCCATATAGTTTACTCATGCCAACTTTTCTCAAAACTGATGTTTGCTTCAGTGGTAAGGAAGGGGGAAAATCACAGAAGGGTATAGGTCGCATGATCTATTCCTATAGCTGACTTCCATTTGCATTTCTCTTTCTTACTCTGTCTTTCTTTTTCTTACTTTTTCTTTTTTCAAAGGTTGTTTATCAACACATTTTCTTCCTCTTACTCTTCAGACCCTTTTAAGTTTAAGATTATAACTTATATGGAAGTTAAATATGTAATTATTATTACACATACAATAATACTAATTATGAAAGTTGTCAATTAATATATATAAACTCTCAGTTTATTTTGCATTTATTTTTTTCTCATTTTTATATACTTATAAAATGATCTTTTTATCTTCTAATACCTTTTCTCTACCCTATTCCATTAACACGATTATGTGACTTATATCAACTACAAATTTTGAAAAAATCCTTCTACAATAGTTAATCTTTCAAATTTCCCAAATTCTTTAGGGTTGACGTAATATTAAAAAAATTATTAAATTTCGGGATTCAAGTTCATTACCGTTGTCCATTTCTTGTATCAGGGCATTTATCTTTATTTTATTTCTTTTTTTTTATACTAATTGTATTCTACGGTCAAAGTTGGCGAAATTTGTCCCAAAAAATAAAATGGAACCAAAGATTAGAGACGCGGAGATGAAATATTTTATAAATCTAATTGCTCATTTTGTTGTACTCCCATTTCTAAATTTCTAGATCCGCCACTACCCCGTTGCTCCACATGCATTTCAGATAGCACTGGCCTTATTTTCAGGAAGTACTAGTTAATTTAAGCCTATCAATAACTATATTTATCGTTTGCAGGTAACATAAAATAGTGTGTTTTGTTAGTCGTCTTTCTATTATCGATTTTGACCAATTATTTCGCTTGTTTTTCCAACACCTAGTGATAAACATTAATAATTGGTTGGGTCCAACTCGACAAAGTTAATTATTTTTAAAATTGTTTATACCTAATAGGTTTGGCTAGTCTATCTAGTGGATAAATCAATTAATACCCGCCTCCAAATTGAGTCATTACTGACTTACTGTACGTTATATGGAATTTAGTCGTTAAATACGAAACAAAAGTAGGCTTACCGCCGTTCAGTATCAGTTTTACCAAATTTGCCAGCATGTGGAAAATTGAAGACGATACGATCGAATACCATACTGCCAATAATAGGATGTTTCGCCATTTTCCTGGCGTTAACGCCATGAAGGACCATGCTGCCTCGACTCTCAAGCTCTGCTCTGTTGGTCAAGAACTTTTCGTAGTTTTTTATCAGAAAATCTGCCAAAATTAATAGTCACAAGCTATTAGAAAGATCCAAACTATGTCAATGTCCATGTACTTCATGTAGGAATTAGGATATTGTAAATTTAGAGATCCGATAGTTAAATTATTGTTTAAGAATGGCTTAAAACTTAAAAGTGAGTTCACGAAATAGAATGAAAGAAAATTTGTTCGTATAACGCTTTTGATAAGGTCAATTTTGTGAGAAAGGATCTTTTATAAGAAATGTGTTATATTGGGACCTTAAGCAACTTTTTTTGTTGACAGGATCTTTTGGCCGAAAAATAGTGTCGACCACCATTTCCCAGTGTTGACTTGTCCACGTGTAAGCCACGTGACTTTTGAAAATACGAAATTATTTAGCACGAGTTTCGAGACGATCTTAAACGGAAGATTTGACCTACAAAACGATTTTTGAAAAAACAAAAGGACGCCACCGAACGCCCTTCATGGGCACATATTTCGACAAGGCGGCGGTCAAAATGACTACCAATATGGTACTTTTTTAGCACGAGCTTGGAGACGATCTTAAACAGGCGATTTTAACCTAAAAGCGATTTTTAAAAAAACGGATGCCACCGAGCGCTCTTTATGGGCACAAATTTCGACATGTCGGTCAAAATCACTATTTGCATGGTAATTATTTGAACACGAATTTTGAGATGATTTAAAACGGGCAATTTTGACTTTCAAAACGATTTTTTTTGAAAAAATAACGTCTCTGAGCACCCTTTACGAATTTCGACAAGTTGGTCAAACGACTACCAATACGGTAATTTTTTGAACATGTGACAAAGACGTGGACATATCAATGCCAGGAAAATGGTCAACACTTTTTTCCGGCCAAAGGTCCCAGTCAACAAAAAAGAGTTTCTTAAGGTCCCAATTTACCACTTTTCTTATAAAAGGTCCTTTCTCAAAAAGTCGACCTCCTAAAAGGTCATTTTTTTTACAAATTTTCTTAGGATGAACTCAAAACATTTTCTATGAAACCTGATTTTCCATGGAAAGAAATTATTTTAAAGGAAAAGATATTTGCACTTTAGTTTTTGACTATTTGGTTGCCTATAAGAAAACATGGAGACAAAAGAAAAAAAGGAATAAATGGTAGATAATGATAGCAAGAAGAGAAATTTAACTTAAACTTATAAAAAAAATCTAAAATCCCTTTTTCAGCCTTGATTAATTTTTTTTTTCCTCTCAATCCTAAGCTCTAAAAAATTAGTGAAAGTGGGTGAAGCTTAAAACATATAAATAAGATTAGAAAACAGGTAGAGGTCAATGAAACAGAAGGAAAAGTATAGTGCCTCAATTTCTTTTTAGATGCAACATTTGATTATTTTAATCTACTCATTAAAAGATTAATATTGCATCTAAAAAAAACAAAGGACGTATAATATGCTTAAAATCATGTTCCTATAACATGAAACTAATCACATTTAGAACAATGGTAATGTTAAGAGTAGTGTACCTTCGGAGTTGAGAGACGTCGCAGTTATATTAGGAGAAGTACCAAAAGCAACAGCCAAACAAGAGGAGAAAGAGAAGTCACCCTCACCAACGAGTAGTATTCTCTGAGCGCTGGTGTATGACCCTATTCTCCTTACTATTTCTTTTGGAACACTAGACAAACGATTAACCTTAGTAGTAACATTTTTTTCCAAGACAATTTCTGGTATTACTTGCTTATCACCATGATCTATGACTAATTTCTTTCCATTCTTGCTCTTTTTCTTTCTATTCTTGTTCTTCTTCTTCGTCGTCATAGCATCTTCTTCATCACCACTCTTCAGATCAACCACAATGTGAGGAGGATTTGAAACATCCAAGTTGTTGTAATGACTTTCAATGGTTTCGACGGTGCTCGAACCCGATATTGGCTCAGCATGATGATCATATATGTCGATGTAGTAGTGGCTTTTTAGTTGCTTCTCATAAGTATTTTTAAAAGGAATTGTTAAGTCATTGGCTTGATGATCATCTCTTGGTATAGTTTTTGCTTTTGGACACAGAAATTTCCACAAGTAGGAACATATTTGACCCATTTTTATTATAGCAAAGCTAAGCACACATCCTATTTCTACCAACAGGGGTAGATTTGGGAATTACGGGATGACGGGATGAAGGTATGAAAGTTGGAGAAGATGAAGTCGAAGACTTTTGTGATTTTCCTCCGGCTTCCTTCCAGAAAAAGTATTCTAAACTTTGGTTTTTGATCTTCCAAATCTAGCATTTATAAAGTACACACATTATTAGAGATTAATACCAAAGTCCCTTATTTCAATTCACAACCTTTGGTTTCGAGTTCAACTAATTTCGATTCACAACATTTAATTTCAATTTCACAATTTCTAATTTCAATTCAACTAAACCCAATTTACAACATCTAATTTCACATTCACAATTTCTAATTTGAAATTTTAATTCAGCTAATCTCAATTCATATCATAAAATGTAATTTCAATTTCACAACTTCTAAACATATTCCACTACATATCTCAAAAAAATTGAAAAGTCCGTAAATTAAAAAATGTTTCATGTGTTTCATTAAATATTATTTATTTATCTATGTGCATGCTTAATAATACATAACTTTAATCATTAATATGTCTAAATTTTAGTAAGTAAAAATTATAAAACATTGATATTTTAAAACTAGAAGATGAGGCGAATTCAACATGACATCATGACCCTATATTAATATACTTTTCATTATGTAGATTCTGCAAAAATATGGTCAAAGTGAGGGTGAATAACGTAAAAGGCAAAATGTTATAAAAAAACTTACCTCCGACAACTGTCCGGTGTTGGCTTCACGGTTGCCGCGCGCGACTTCCTGGCGGCTAGCAATGTGAAGACAAAGGACTGCTCCACTGTGCTCGGCAGTCGGCAGTAAGACTTGGGACTGGCGAGTTTATTTAAACAGAAAAAAACTATGAAATAGGAAAGAGAGAGGAGAAAGTAAAAGAGTGGAAAAAACAAGGAACGTTACTTGGACTTGTAACTTTGATACGTAGGAGAGAGGAAAAGAAAAAGCAAATGACTGCTTATTGAAAGTGACAGACAAGATAGAAAGAGAGGAAAGAGAAAAGAAAGGAAAGCATAGTGCTTTACTTAGCTATGTACTCACTATAGCGTGGTGCTTTTTAATTAGCTATGGTGTACTCACTATACCCCTAATTGGCTAAATCCTCCTTTGATTAGCGATAATGAATTAGAGGGGTATTGCTATTTGCTAAATAGGAGTAAACTAGTTAGAGCATCCACCACTATAAAATAAATGATCATCTTTCTCTCTCTATAATTTTCTCTCTCATCATACAAAAAAATATCATGGCTTGTGACCAAATTCACAAAATCATTCCACCCATAACATAATAAAAAATGTTCATTGGTTTTCTGTCTTTTACTTTTTACTTCAAAACTAATTTCTTGAATAGTTTCATATTATGGTAAAATAACCAAGCTTAGCTTAGCTCACTTGGTAGGAATTCCAGCTCATGACCTTAAGGTTAGGAGTTCGAATCTCACCATGTGAGGGGCACTTGGAGGAGAATTCCCTTTACAACTCCCCCTCCTTTCAAGTGCCTGGGCATCTGGGTTGGGCCCTGTGCGAGGACAGCCCAGAGGTTATTCATCTTACCAAATCAAAAAAAAAATATTATGGCAAAATATATATCATTTTATTGATCTCTAAAAAATATGACCATTGATATATATATTTTTTTATTTTTCTGACTTGTATTTTTTGAAATTTAGTCATTTTAATCTAGCCAATATATTTTGTTACACATTTTCCTACCACTTGGTGAAGCCCACTTTTTTCATGACATAATTATTTTTATTCACCATGTGACTAATTCCTTGGTTGGTTTATGACCAAACATATTTTCATGCCACAAGTGATTGTTTTATCATAGTATCCTTCTTAGTTTCTAATTTTTAGTTGTATAAAACAACGATTGTACAAGCGTTCCCACAAGGCCACAAACGTTATTAAAAACTTGTTTTTAGCCCATGAAAATTTTTGTGTTTAATCAGCATAATTATATTCTAAGTTTCTATGGATAAACTAGTTGTTGACCCGAGCGATGCCCCAAGGTTAATCTATATATTGCATTACATTTTAGTTATTTAAGATGGTTAATGTCGTTCTTTTTTTTCTTGTTTCGTTAAAGAATGTAACCGATTAATGAGAATTTGTTGTTTTGGGGTGTTCATAACCAGTTACCTAGTTATTCGGGTACCAAATATGCGGTACAACAGAATACGTGGGTACCCTCTTTTCGGGTAGCTAGAAAAGCAGCCCATGACTCGACCCTGAATAACGGGGTGCCCGCAAAAGTGTCATAACTTTTTTTATGAAAAAAAATCATTGGAAGAGCTATAGAAGAAGCTACTACGTACTATGGGTATCAACTGCCGATCCATGTTGATTACAGTGTTTTGGGTACTACCATGAGTGACAATTGTCAATTGCATGCCAACTCTAATCCTCATTCATCAAAAGGATCTACTACCAATCAACCATAACGTAAATATTCTCACTTGCAGATTGCATCACAACTAAATTTTTCATTGACATGTTGATTCATCCGACTTATTTTTTTACATGTTGATTAATCTGATCCAACTTCTCCTGTAAAATATTGATTCTTTTAATTATTCATGTTTTCTTTCCTCTCTGAAAGTCACAAGCACAACAATGTGGTATTGGGTACACTAGTGAAAAAAACGCAAGGGATGTGGTGCAAGGGCTGTGCTTTTTGAAAAACGCAACCCTTAATAGTGAAGGGATGCGGTTAGCCCAAAAACCGCAGCCCTTTTAGTGAAGGGTTGCGGTTAGCCGAAAACCGCAGCCCTATAAGTAATAAAGGGCTGCGTTTTTTTAAAAAAACGCAGCCTTTTATGGGCTTTTTTTTTTAATAATTTTGAAAGGAATTGTGCGGGCCTTTAAAATGTTAAGCGGGTAAGGGTTTCTCACAATCTCAATCTCACATAAACATAATCTCACGCCTCCTTCTCCCTCTTCTCTCTGACCCTCCTCCCTTCTCTCTCTCTCACCGTCCTCCCTCCTCCGTTCTCTCTCTCACCCTCCTCCCTCCTCCCTTCTCTCTCACCCTCCTGATTTCATCAAACATCCAATAAAATCAAACACTCAAACCAAAAAAAAACTACATTATCTTCAGAATGAGATATTAAACCGAGTAGGAGAGAGAAAGTGTCGGCATCAAGCACAGCTTGAGCACCAGCATCGACACCACATGCGAAGCTTCCGATAAAAGCAGACGCTTGAACAACAATGGATGAATCACTAGATCCAACAACGTCGACGACACCAGCAGCCCAGCCCTTCTCTCCCTTCTTTCTCACCCTCCTCTACTTTCGTTTTTTTGATGTCGCCTCTGTCGGCGACTTCGTGGATGCTACTGCCACGAGCTTCGATGGGGTTTCCTCGCCGTCGGTCGAACTCCGCTCATCTCTTCCTCGTCGTCGAACTCCGCTTAAGCAACGACAACAACAAGTGATAATTTTTCGTTTTTCAGATCTATAATTTCTTGATCTTTGTTTTGATTAATGTTCATGTAATTTCAGATCAATAATTTTTTCTCTTTTGTATTTTCGTTCGCTTTTTTTCATTTTTGTTCGTTTTTTTCATTTTCGTTCGTTTTTTCATTTTCGTTCGTTTTTTTTCATTTTCGTTCGTTTTTTTTCATTTTCATTCGTTTTTTTACTATAAATTTCGACTGTTCTTGTTGTTCTTGTTGATATATAATTTCGTTTTTTTATTTTCGTTCGTTCTTGTTGATATATAATTTCGACTGTTATTGTTGTTCTCTTTTAATAGTTAGTGCCTTAAATTGTTCTTTTTTTTTTACTGTAAATTGTAATTTGATGTTCTTGTTGATTGTTAATAAATAATTTCGTTTTGTTTGTTTGTTGATTCGTTGTTTTGATTTTCCCTGTTGTAATAAATTTCTTGATATATTTAGGAGTAAAAAAATGCCAAATTTTTTTTTTGGGTCAAAAGGGTTACGGTTATGGTCAAAACCGCAGCCCTTTGTACAAAGAAAGGCTGCGTTTTAGGGATGTTTTGAGCGAGACCTTCCGTTTTTTTCACTAGTGGTAACTTATAAGATAACTCAACACATTTTCACAATTGTTTGTGATATTATAAGAGGACATTAAAGTTATTGTGAAAAAAGAAAGAGAAAAAAATATAATGTATTCGGGATACACGTGTAACTTGAAAGCAAGCTAAGCTCATTAACCGGCCCGATTCTTGCATCTTTTTCCCGAGTCGGGTACCCGACCCATCAAAATGGAATTTCATATTTATACCTTTTTTCGGGTAGACATGTCAACATGATGGGTCAAACGTATCGGGTCTCCTGAACACCCCTACTTACAATTTGGTTCTGAAATTAGAAGCAAAGTAATTAATTGCATGTAATGTTGGGTCTCCTTAATAATTGTGGGGTATATTGTGGGACGTAAGTTATCATATCTTTAAATGCTTTTCTTAGATGTATGTTATAGTTTTTTTTTTCTCCCCATGAAAAGCAAAAAAAGATTGTAGAATAGTGGTTAGTATGTTTGTATTTCAAATGAGCGGTTGCGTGTTCGAGCCTTCATACATATATTTTTGTTGATTACTTTGTATCATTTGTTTGGGAGGGGGAGGTACATGTGGCAGCATGACATTTGTTTGCTCTGAGTTTTAGATATGTATATAGATATGACTGTGTTAAGAGTCAATGAATCTATATATATCTATTAAAAGGCGTTCTAAACAAGGAACGGTGCCACGTGGCGCTCCCCTAAGGGTGTTTTACTTCATGTAATCCATGTACAATTAAAAAAAATTGGAAAAATTGCATAGTATAGGCTTTGATCCCGTGACCTCAAGTTCATATACTAAAGTTTTAACCACTAGACCAAGTGGTATTTAGTGTTAACATTTTAAAGTACAATATTAATAAATGAAAATTTTCCTTACTTGGGGCATAGTCGGGGTCTAATAACTAGTTGTTTTATAATAAAACGTAGATTTCATGATATTTTTCCTATAATAATGGTGTAGAAATTAATAGATTAAATAGTTGTGACATACTAGTTGAGTATATTTACTGATATAATCTGATTGATAAAATAGTAAAAACTTTATATTTGGGAAAAAGAAACAAAAGTATGACTCATCTAATTAAATAGACAACAATATATTTTATTCAATTGCTCCATGGACCATGACAAATTGAGATTAATGTTTCCGCTACCAAGTCTGAAACTATCATATTGGTACAAAATACTAACTCCGTATTTTTTTAGTTGCACCATTTGCTTTTGTGGCACTATTCATCAACCAACTTTGTTAAACTATCTCGCATCATATATAAGAAAAAACATAGTTAATTGGGGTCTTGTTAGATTCGTCTCAATGAGAGGATTCCAAATATCAAATTTTTATAATTTCTACTTACAACCAATAAGAGATATTAACGTTCAAAGAAGCATCTCGGCAAATGTGAAAAAATAAATGGTGCAACTAAAAAAATACAGAGGTAGTATGGTTTTATATATAGTTATAAGTTTTTATCTTTATGTTGCAATTTACTAAAACAATGAGTATTCTAAGTTATGTTCTTTAGTCACATTGCTTTTTACGCTATACAAGTTCTTGAACACGGATGTTCAATAAATTGTGTTGGGACGGAGGTAACTTTTTGCCTTAAATGGATCATCTATATTAGATGTAGAAGTGACTCGTTTAAGGTATAAAGTTACTTGTCACACCTAGAGCTGTTAGTTTGGTTAATGAACTGTTGGTTGAACTGAAACAGCTGAAATTTGAATTGAATTAAAATGAACTGGGAGTAATCAGAATCGAAATCAAGCGAAAAATCTTTGACCCAAACCGAAATAAGCGTAAATGAGAAACCAAAGCTGAATCGCAATCGAACCGAAACAAAGCGAATCGAAAATAGCGTGAAAAAGCGAAAAGTTGATCAATCAACTGAACTAAATATGTAACTGAATTAACTGAACTGATTCAAACTGAAACTGAACTGAAACCAATTTAAACTGAAATTGTTTTAAACTGATTTTTAATTGTACCCGAACCGAATTCACATATTACCCGAATTCATGATAGTACTCCAATTCACATACAAATTTTATCATGATAATTTTTTTATTAGTACTTGAATTTATGACATATAACTTAATTTCTTGATATTTTTCAACTATGTCAAGTTCACTGATTTTATACTCCAAACTGAATTTAAATTTTACCCAACTTTATGATATACTCTCACTATCATGATAATTTTATTATTAATATATGAATTTATGACATTATAGCTTTATTTCATGATAAGTTAATAATTTCAAAAAAAAAACAAATCAAACTTTTACAAAAGTATGAGATATAACTTTATTTCAGATATAAGTTTGTTTCTTTTGTAACTATTAATACCATATTACTTACAATAAATTAATTCAAACTCCCCTTTAAGATGATTTTCTCTATTACTTACTAATACTATTATTGATTGAATATATATATTAACATTATCATAAAATTACTGTATTAAAAATCGTATTTATAAATAGAGAAAAGTAGGACAAAATTGACATTCTCCAATATTCAGATTTTACAAAACTATTCTAACCATACGAAAAAACAAAAATTTGAGTAATTACAAAATAATAAGATTGAATGTAAACAACAGTACGCTACTATAAAATAGGGCAAAGGTAACAATTATTTGGGGCTTAAGATAACATATTTGAGGTGGTATATATCCATGTCAGCGTAATGTTTGGTAAGGATAACGCCTCATGAAGGTGTTATCTTAAGATATAGCAAAGATAACAATCATCACATGCAACCGTTATCTATATTATTGATAACAGACTTAAGCAAAAACTGTTATGTTTGCCCTTCTTTCCTATTATACTGGGACAGGCAAACATAACGCCTGATTCTAATGAATGTTTGAATGTTGTGTTTGCTTAAAACAAAGATAACGCATATTAGGTTCCACTGTTATGTTTAGCCTCCTTTATTTTTAAAAAAAATCCCAATTTATTTGCACCACCACAATTACAAATGAATACATATTTAATATAATTATACTCGTTCCAACTTCCACATATGTTAACACCGAATAAATTATAATTACATTTTATAACTATGCTACACTTGTAGATCATCTCCTTTGATCCGCTACTTGCAACTCATCATCAATTGGTTACTCCATTTGTAACGAAAAATATTGCTGACTAGCTAGTTACTCCACCTGTAACACATCAAGCAAAAAAAAAAAAAAATCTCAAATGTCATTTTCTAAATATCAGTAGCATAATAAAAAAAATTGAATGGATTCAACAAATTCAAACTAATAGATTGATTGAATGATATCCTTGAAGGGCCTGTTCTCTTCGGCATAAAACAACTGAACTGAACTGAATTGGATTGAACTGAACTGATCAGATCTGAATTGAACTAAACTGAACTGAACTGAACTTAACTGAATTGAATTAAATTATAACTAATTAATAGTAATGATTATCATTTAGGAACTGAACTGAACTGAACTGAACTGAATTGAACTGAACTGAACTGAACTTAACTGACCTGACCTGAAAATAAGCTGGGGAGAACAGGCCCTAAATGACAATAAAATGAAAAATACCTTAAATTGAAATAAAAATCGAATTTAAAAAAAGCCTAGTATCAGTTATTTCAGATCTACAATTCGTTTTCATGAGAAAGAGTATGAAGAACAATAAAAACATAGGGGATGAAGACAAATATGATTGAAGCAAGTACTACCAATTTAGATTCGAGTTTTATTGGAAGAGAATCAAGGCCAGTAAAAATTTAGATCTAAAAACATAAACAAACACAATCAGGCAAAGGACTCACCCACAACAAATTCAATAAGAGACAAGATTGAGAAGCCGTCGTTTGTTATCCCCGCCACTTTCCGGCACCTCGTCGCTCAGAATTTGTCGCCAGAATCGAGATAACAGTCGTTTGTTATCAGATAAAGGGGGAACGAAACCAAACCCGTGCACTTTGTCGCCACTTTTATGGCACTTCGTCGTTTGTTGCCGAGCGAAGGAGGAATGAAGCAATGTTCTTTACAGAAGATCAAATCTCACCTGAAGAAGATAAAGTTACGAAAAGAAAAAATTTGACAGTGCATTTGATTTACATACAAAACCCCAAAAAGAAACTAAAAGAGAGAAGAAATAAGAGGGTGAGGAAGAGATGAAGGAGGCGGGTGAGGAAGAGATGAAGGAGGCGGGTGAGGAAGAGATATGAAGGTTAGGGTTTCATAAATAAGGAAGGAGGCAAATCAACGGTATTTATTTGTGGGGGTGATGATCAACGGTTATGTCAACTTTTGCTAATGTGGTGATCCTTCTTTATGTAAATCAATGGTTGTGGAAGGTGGGTGAAGCAAATCAACGGTGGTAGATGAGGATCCGTGTTTTCTTTATTTGGCCAGTCACAAGTCACTACTCACTACTACTACTTGCATAAGTCTTACATTAATACTTATTAAGTTATTGGTTATAAACTTATATTAATCTACGGTTATTTCTTCTATTAAGGTAGATTTCTTATAACCTTACTTATACAATTATTTATTATTACTCAGCTATATAATAATTTGATTGTATTCACTTAAGTGAACTTATATAAGTTATAACAAGCCTTAGTCAGTAATAGACCTTATAGTATACTACATATACGAATTTTCGCTTCATATCAGGATCTTACTAATAAGCAATAAGGTTTAATACGATATAGTAACAATAATTAAGTACTTGTTTCAATTCAATTAGATGGTTTGGGTTTCGAAACGAATTTAACTTAAAGACGATTACCTTAGATTGAGTATTGTTATCTTCAATTAAGTTAATTAATTAACTTACATTCATACATTCATTGATCTTATCCAATAACAACTCATTTTAATTCAATTGGATGTTGAGTTTCAAAATGAATACAACGTAATGGCGATTATCTTAAACGAACTTACGCTATCTTGAATTAGCTTATCGACTTACATTGATACATCGATCTAATCCAACATCAACTTGTTTCAATTCAAATTAGATGTTTGAGTTTCAATATGAATTTAACTTAGAGACGATTAACTTAAATAGAGCATTTGTTATGTTGAACCAACCTACTGATCAGTTACACTGTTCTACATCTGTTGCAACTGAATTAGATGCTTTCGGTTCCGAAATGAATTCAACTTAAAGATGATTAACTTAAGTAGAGTATTGTTATTATCTACTTGAATTAAACTTAGGGTACTGTTAAAGTAGATTATTTGAGTTTCAATATGAATTTAACTTAGAGACGAGCGATTAACATAAATGGAGTATTGTTATATTGAACCAATCTACTGAGTTACATTGTTCTACATTTGTTGCAACTGAATTAGATGCATTCGGTTCTGAAATGAATTCAACTTAAAGATGATTAGCTTGAGTACTGTTATTATTTTGAATTATTTTATCGACTTACATCGATACACTCAATCTAATAGCAACATGTTTCAATTTAAGTAAATGTTTTGAGTTTCATTTACTTTACCGACTTACGTTGATACATTCATCTAATCTAATATCAATTTCATGAGTTTCAAATTGAATATAACTTGTTAACGATTAACTTAAATGGAGTATTGTTATCTTGATTTAACTTATCGATTCACATAGATACCTTGAGCTAATCGACTATTAACTTATTTTACGTCGATTACATGTTTTCAGTTTTCAAATGGATAGAGCTTAACGACTAGTATAGTTATATTAATCCATTGATCTAATCGACTTTTTAAAAATTGTCTAACTCATCTTTCGAGGAAGTTTATAAGAATTTATACTAATATGAGACGTCCTTTTTAACCAAACATAATGTAATTTGCATACAACTAAAAGTTTGAATATCAACTTATATAAAATTGTCCTATTCCAAATTGTCGAATATATCAGTCTTGTACACATATATTGATGTCACTTTCATACACTTTTTTGTGAAGTACAACCATTTTCTTTCGAGGCAAGTGTTGGAGTACACTTATTTGCCACGTTAATTTTAACCAAACCCGGGAAAACATTTGGCCAAAACCCGACATGAAGTTCCATTTTTCCCGAGCAAATACAAGAATGTGACTAACTTCTACCCTAACCGATGCGATATTGTCGAACTTATGTGATTTTCGTCAATAACTGAAATAAACTGAAATAAAACTGAAAATAACTGCAATGTGTTTTAACTGTTATGGATTCAACCGTTGGTTGGTTTAACTATTTCGGATAAAACTGGTTTAAACTGCAACTGAACTGAACTGAAACTGGAAAGGAAATTTGGAAGCTTGGAATATAATTCTTTTCTAACATCCTATATAACTGCAATGTGTCATAAGAACACTTCTCATATGAGAATAATGAAATCCTAATCCAATTTAGTCAAAATACAATTCTTTTCTGACATATTATATAATCGTTTTTCTAGAAAATATACTCCTTTTGGAAAATTGATTCCGCAAGGAATCAAATGTTATAATTTAGCCACAATGGATTACATATTGGTTAAAAAAGATTATAACAAAGTGTTCTTCTGGAAGCCCATCAGCCCAACCCTATATATAGTTTTTTTTTTTGACAACAAGAACATACAAGCAAAATACTATCACTACACAAGAGTGCCGTTCCTAGCAGCTATAGCCATATCATGACTAACCTAGACAACTTCCCTATCAACCTTCCTAATTTCACAATAACTAAACTTATTACAGATAGCCAGTATATCATATCCTATAGTACATAATTGAAAAGGAAATTGATTCCTACTTATCATACATACTAACAAACTAGAATCAGTAAACACAGAAATTGCCGATACACCGCATTTCAAACCTTCCCGTAATCCTCTTAAAACCGCCATTGCTTCACATGGAATTGTAGAAACTGCTTTAACCTGGTCATTCCCCTGAAATTCCCCACCATCCGCCAACACCCCCTTCCAACCAATACCTGCTGACCGACAGTCCTTCCGAACATTTTTTTTTTCCAAGCGCCATCCACTTTAACATTACATATGCTAGCCTGCTGCCTGCCAAACTTAACCTCCAGATCTCTTTGATGAAGAGCCATATTTCTATGGTTCACATGATGGTATTTGCACCTGCCTTCCTCCTCTTGGTAACCTTCTTCCGCCATACGCAGAATATCTAATGGATTTGGGTTATGATTACGAAATACCACATGATTTTGATGTCTCCATATAGCCCATAGATATGCACAAAAACTCCTTACTCTATTACTCTGAGGACCATCATCTTGCCAAAATTTGTGCATGAAATTAGTAATCCAGTAATTAATTGAGACATGGTTTGTACTCTGCACCTAAATAGCCAACCATGATCCCCACCAGATTCTAGCAGTGACTGGGCAATCTCGAAACAAATGAGCCTCATCCTCTGCTGCATCTTTACATAGGTAACAACGCTCAGTAACGTTGACATTTCTTTTTCTGAGATTGATGTTTAAAGCCAACGCCTTCATTAATATGCGCCACACAAAGACTTTCCACTTCGGCATCATATTCATTGCCCATAGTTTCTTCCAAAACTTACTGTCTACATTCTGCCTGTTTTGCATATCTGGTGAGGATTGCAACAAAGCATATGCATCTTTAGTAGTGAGAATTCCAGTGTTCGTTCTATTCCAAACATAAGAATCTCTTACATCAGTTTCCGGAAGGTGAATCGACAGAATCCTATGTACAACACCCTTTGGGAATATCCTCCAAACTAACGACGCATTCCATCTCTTCGATCCAGGAATGATTAAATCCTTCACTTTCTGAATACCCAACTGTTCTAAATCACATCCCCTTTTTAAAGCTATTGGATTTCCCGCTACCCAATGATCCCGCATAATGTGAGTCTCAGCCCCATTTCCAATTACTCTACTGAATGCCGTCCTACATTTATTAATAGCCCAACACAGACCTTTAAAACCCCACGATGCCGGTCCAATGTGTTGTTGTTTTAAGCCAATTGAAACAGGCGATCCTTTGTATTTAGCTAGTAAAACTCTAGAAACCAGCAGATCATCCCGGTTATGCAACCTCAAAGCTTGTTTAGCCAACAGCGCCGTATTAAACGTTCTGACATTCCTAATCCCAAGACCGCCCATTCCTTTAGGCAGTTTAACCTTTTTCTTGCTTGCCCAATGAATTGATGCTGATGCTGATGAATTTTTCCACAAAAATCTTGAAAATATCACATTAATACTATCTGAAATTCGTTTAGGAAGCAGAAACACAGAGAGGACGTGGTGGCATAACGATGCTAGAACTGCATTGATAAGGAGAATCTTCCCTGCATGTGAAAGAGCAAGATGCTTCCAGCTACCCACCTTCTTCTGAATTTTTTCGAGAATTGGTAGGAACTTACTGGAACTGCGTCCATCCAGTTCAACATTATTACCCAAATATCTGCCTAACTCTTCAGATACTGGAGTTCCAATGATACTTCTCATACTTACTTTGCAACTCTGCGGAGTGTTCGGGCTAAACATGATTAACGACTTTGAAAAATTAATGACTTCGCCAGAAAGTTGACTAAAGCGATTAATAACATCTTTCACAACTGCACAAGATTGAGGTGTTGCTTT
This sequence comes from Beta corolliflora, assembly GCA_947648045.1. Lineage (NCBI taxonomy): Eukaryota > Viridiplantae > Streptophyta > Magnoliopsida > Caryophyllales > Amaranthaceae > Beta > Beta corolliflora. Next base: position 5,031,245 of record CANSZD010002913.1, read on the forward strand.
AAAAAACAGGAGAGAATCATCTGCAAAGAAGAGATGAGATACTGAAGGTCCATTCCTTGAAACTCTTATGCCTTGAAACAACCTCTCATTCTCCGCTTGGACTAACATTCTAGAGAACACCTCCATCACTAAAATAAATAAATATGGCGAAAGTGGATCACCCTGCCGTAACCCACACTTTGGCTTGAACCTTTTTGTCGCTTCTCCATTAATCAAAACAGAATACGTAATAGTAGTGACGCACTGCATGATCCAATGTTACACCTTCTCAGGAAATTGCATCCGTTGTAGAAGCCACCTTAAAAAATCCCAATTCACCTTATCATACGCTTTGAACATATCAATCTTCAGAGCTGCGAGATAATCTCTACCACGCTTCCTCCTTTTTAAGCAGGTGACAACTTCATGCGCTAACATGCAATTATCTAACATCAATCTCCCCGGAATAAAAGCATTTTGAAAAGGGGATACCAGAGATTGCAAAATTGGTTTTAACCACCTATTGACCAGGACTTTAGAAATGATTTTGTAAATAACATTACAGAGGCTTATAGGACGAAATTGCCCTGCTACCTCGGGATGTTGAACTTTTGGGATAAGACAGATAAGCGTGTTATTCCATTCCTGTAAGAGATACCCATTATTAAAAAAATAAGCTACAGCAGCTACAACATCCTTGCCAACGACCTCCCAATTCTTGTGATAGAAAATTGCTGGTATTCCATCCGAGCCAGGCGCTTTCAATCCTCCCAATTGAAAGATTGCATCAGTAATCTCCTGTTCAGAAACGCTAGTATTCAAATTATGCTTCTGTATTTCCGACATTGTTGGTATTAAATCAGCAATGTGCCTCGTCATGGGCAACATTTCATCATTCCAATTCTGACAAGTTGATTGGAATATGTCAATATAGAACTTTGAAATAATATCTTGAATGTCATTTTTATCCGTCTTCCAAGCGCCCGTATCATCCTTAAGCATCAAAATCTCATTCCTCATTTTCCGCGATTTTGCTTTACGGAAAAACCATTTACAATTCGTATCCTCAAGCGCTATCCACTTACCTTTTGCTCTTTGTTTCCAAAAATCTAGCTGAACCTGAATCCTAGTTAGCACATGCTCCCGAACTTCTGCTTCCTGACAGCCAGTAATGCAATCTTGAACTAATAATTGTGCCTCCTGACAATCTTTTGACCAGTTCTCCCAATCCATGGCCATCTTTTTCTTATATTCTCTACACCATTTAAAAACATGAAATCTAACCAGAGCCACCTGTTTCGAGAGTTTGAACATTGGTGAACCCTCAGCCTGCTGATTCCATTTATCCATAATGATTCTCTTAACTTCCGCAAATTCCAAGCACCATGATTCCAGTTTAATATGATTCTTTTTCCGTTTTGACAGTGGATTCGTAGAAATAATTATGGGACTATGATCCGACACCATAATAGGAAGGGTTACGAGCTTAGCATCAGGAAAAGTCTGAAGCCATTCTTCTGAACCATAAGCTCTATCTAATCGTTCATATATTCTGTCATCCCCCTCTCTATTATTACACCATGTAAATGTTGGCCCAACTGACGAGATTTCTGATAGTCCCAAATCCATTTTTCAATTTAAAAACAATTCCCTTCCACTAATAATTCTGTTGCCCCCCAATTTTTGATCACTACTCTCCGATTGATTAAAATCCCCACAAACTAGAAAACAATGCAAGATTTTAATTCCTCCCAAACAACAGTTCGTGATTGTTGATACGGCGATCCATACACAAAAACTAGGTTCCATTCATACTTATCATCTTTTAGTACATCCCATATCCTACATACAAAAAAGTGCTGTGACTTTCTACATACATTGATATTCACATTAGCATCCCACATAAGAGCTAATCCCCCAGCAAACCCATTAGCATCAACAACATCTATATTATACAAACCTAATATGTTAGATAGCCTAGACATAAGTACACCATCAGTTTTAGTTTCAGAAAGAAATAATACAGAAGGGTGAAACTTGCGGATAAGCCAACACAAATATGGAATTGTAGAGGAGTCCGCATCATTCAAACCCCTACAATTCCAAGACAAAAGGATCATATTGCACCCGGAGACTGATTAGGCCCAGTCTCGAGGCCTTCATGGGCTTTTTCAATTTTGTACTTTTTAGCCATTTTGCGTCGTTCCTCCTTCGCCCAAAGCTTGAAATCCCGATGGAGCTCCGAAACAATTTCATCAACCAAAGAGCCTAATTCTTCTACCTTACATTTTTTAACATCTTTAATAATATTCCCTGTTTCATCCCTAGGCAACGGTGGTCGGCCCCTCTTCCTAGGCTGCTTACTTGAGATCTCGGCCCCTTCATGAATAGTCTTCCCTTTTTCCTCCGTAGAATTTGTAAATAGGGCCGGTTGTTTGACAGACCATTGCATCCTTAGGCGATTCACTATTCTCAGTGAAACATTCAACAGCTCCTACATCAAAACGACCCTCTTTCGTTCCTCCATCAATAATTTTTCCCTCCTCAAACTTCGATTTAGCAGAATTTGCAATGAATGAGGGCAGAAGCAGAACAGAATCCATATATTCAAGTTGATCCGAAATTCCAAGAAAAGGCAGAATTTGTAGGTTTGTAAACTGAACTGTAGGAAGATTACGACAAGCAGAGTGATAAGAACTAGACGAACCTGATTGTAAGGATGAGTGAGATCCCGACAATTGCAAAGGAGTTTGAGGCGAACCCGTGTCAACGAAATCTGATGAAGGGGGTTCTTCTGGAATGGCAGGCCATATCCTTAGCAGTAACATGTTGTCGATTGGATCTCTTTAAAAAACAAAACTTGGATATTAAATGAGAAAGCCCACCTTTCCTTGTCTTTTTTTTCATCTCTATCATTTTTATCCCCTACGCTGCCAACTGTATTACCCGTTGAATACCCCCGCTTGCTTTTATTACGTATCAGACTATTATTATGCATGGGAGGATTTAAAAAATCGTTCATCAATTTTAATTGTTGCATTTGATTATTGGTTCTCCCGCTACATCTGGCATTTCCAGACCTAGCATGGCTATTCTTTGTATAATCGCCATTTGGATCACGACAATCATGCATTTCCTCATCATCACCTTCGTTTCGCTTTGCCCAGCATAAGATGAACATCCGGTTGACAAGCTTCACCTAAAGCACGATCTATGTCATCTTTGGCTTGTTCCCACGACTTAGAACACCTTGAACTTTTATGACCAATCCTCCCACACCTTTTGCAGTATATGAATACCCCTTCATACTTAAGATCAACCCAAATGGTACGTCCTTCGCCAACTTCAATAAAAAAACCAGGAATTAATGAAGATTTAACTTTAACCCATATAAGAGCGCGATAATACTTCTTTAATCCTGGCGATTGAGAGGTATCATCAAACCGTATCACCCGACCAATTCTAGACAATATCATAGTGGCAAATGCAAGAGAGCTATAGACTAAAGGTAAACCTTCCAACTTAATCCATAGCGTAACCCTCCAAGGTTTAATCACCAGTAACGCGCCTTTATAATTTAACGTACCATACAAATATACAATCTTAACAAACTATTTTTGTCCTCAACCTCATGACAGTGGAAAAAAAAGAGTTTATGATCTTTCGAAACTGAAATTCTTCCTAGGGAAATCCACGAGTCTACCCATTGTTGAATTTCAGTCTTCAGAGACCTCGAAAACTCGTGAATCCAAAAACTTACCCACTACAGTTAAGGAAAGATTAAACGTGTAATTCGCCAAGTCTTCCACAGGAGGTCTTATGAACGGACCTTGCTTTCTATGATATATGACAAAATTCGAAGTAGAATTCGAATTTGAGGATCCCATATTTTTTTGGAACAAAATTAAGAGATGAAAGACAAGCACTCTAGTAGGAAGAAGGCTAAAAAAAACACAGAACAGAGATAATTTAAAGATTCCTAAACTAATAGGATTGGAGTTACCTAAAGATCTTTTTAGAGAAGAGAAGAAAAGATAACAAGAACGATGATCACTGATCAATGAGTACTTCAAACGGTGAATGACCTAGAGGGTAGGTTTTAAGAGAGAGAAATAAGAGACAGAACCTCTCGTTTCTTTCTGGAGTTACGCGTTTTGTTTTCCCTATATATAGTTAATCTGATAATATTTTGAATTAGTTATGGAAATTCTAAATTTTAAAAATGCTTACTTTAACCCATAAAACAATAAAAGTATTGTTTCGGTGTTGAAACGGTTGGCGGTCTTGAGAGAAGACCGCCAAAGATTAGGGTTTGACTCCGCTAGTGAATAACTGCACAAGAAGCAAACGTGAACTATCCTCGGGGGGATGCGAGGAAACCCCCTCCGACGCTCAAGTCAGCACGTGCCCAAATAGGATTTAGAGAGAGAAAGTAGAGAGAGAGAGATAAGAATTCTGAGTGTGAGAGAATGTACCTGCAGAATAGTACTAGTGGGGTATTTATAGAAGTACTATTCACCTGACAGGGTGCGTAATCCTTTTACACGTGTACGGTCGTGGTGCTTTTGACAGTTGGGAAGATTCCCTTATTTTGTCTTGTTGGACGACCGCCAACGTTGTCGGACCATGTTGATGTACTGACTTGTTAGAGCTGTAGGCGACATTTACAGTGTTCGCGTCCGTTATGGCGTTCGCGGACTTATCACAGGGGTTTGCTAACGTACTTGGGTTATACCCATACAACTAGCCCCCCAGCATCATTTGGGGTCTTGACCGTTAATGATGTTGTTGGTGGACGCGAATCATTGTTGCCGTGCTCAATTTTTTGAAGAAGTTAATTTGTTGGGTGCCACATGTCAACGTAGGGAGTTGAAAAATTTCAAAAAGTTAATGATTACTTTTCTGAAAATCCCGCCCATTACTTTATTAAGGTTTAACCTCGCTGTGACACCTGGCGGAAATCTGGAGAGGAGTTGGAAGGTTCTTTTAATCTCAGCCGTTCATTCACTGTATATATGGACAACATTCATCCTTTTTCCGAATTTTTCTATCATTCTCAAGCTTTCCTTCTTCCTTTGCCATTTCCTCTCTCACGAACCTCCATACCCATAACTCCATTTGCTCAGAAACTGACTTTTCTCGCTCAGATTGCTCCGAAAAGTTACTAAATTTCTTAGGGCCCGTTCGGTATTACTGTAGTTTTCTGTTTTTTGGTTTTTTGATTTTCAAAGTCATATGATATATGTCCTATAATGTATAAAAAATTAGTCAAATTTATTGGGAACATGATGATTTTGAAAACTGACAACTCAAAAGTGAAAACCACTTTTTCTGGTTTCGTGTTTTTGGTTTTTAGGTTTCAAAAAAACTGAAAACTGAAAACAAAAAACGATAACGAACGGGCCCTTAGTTTTTACTTTCCGGTTTCACAATACTAAGAATTTCGTTATTTTTTGACGAAGTTTTTCTGGGTTTTTCCTGAGGTTTTGAGTTTGAGTTTCGCCGGCGACAGTTCTGCATTTCCGGTGGTTTTTTCGTTCAAGCTCGGGCTTTTCTACACCATTTCACTCCTTGGAATTCTCGCTCGCCTTTTTCCGGCAACTTTTCGTTCCTTGCCTTTTGTCTTTCTCCGGCGACTTTGCTCCTTCCAGGTATTTCTTCATTTCTTCAAGCTTAAAGTTTCTTTTTATATTTTTATCATGTCGGACCAGTCTGATAGCCAGAATACCCCTAGTGTTGCATTTATGACCGAAAGTGAACCTTCTTCCCCCCTGGCCGATAGTGAGCCTTCTTCCAGTTCTAGACATGTGGGGAGAACTAGGTTGTTGTCGGACATCCCTTTAACAGCTGAGAGAGAAAAAGAAATGAGATCTAAGTTCCTTAACGACCCCGCCACTCCTGAGGAGCATAACTTGACTAGGAGATATCTGGTCGCCCGGGAAAACGGTGATAGACAGACGCTTAGGGAGCTTAGGCATCAGATACTTGCTAGACGGTCCCTTAGGAGTCCGCCAGCTGATGCCGTTCCTGGCCTTGATGTTTCCCCTTTAAGAGAGCATGCTTGGTTGGATAGCATGGCGGACGCAGGGGCAGAAGCAACGGCTGATTTTTATGACCGTTTACACGAAACTATGGCCGCTAATCCGCCTGTCATTGATTTAGGTGACGACAGTGATTCTATTGCGACCGTTATGGCCAACCAAGAGTCCGTTTACCACCGTCGGTCTGCTCCTAACACCCCCGTTGCTCGCGCCTCCGAAGACGCTACGGATATTACAACCGTGAACCTTGGCACCAGTGTGCCCTTGTCAGAGCGTGTGGCTGGGGAAAGTTCTCGCGCGGGCGAGAGGGGAGTTAATGTAACTTCTAATGTACCGGAAGGAGATGTTGAAGAGGACGTTGAGGCTCCTGGCACGAATGCTTTATGGTTGCCCGAAGATGAGTGTGCCGGGCCGTTATCGGATGAAATTGACTTACCCTGGCGGCAGGATGCCCTTGACCTTGGTTACCCTAAAGTCGCTGACCAGTTATTTCAGTTCCCGGCAGGTTATAGGCTGGTGATTCCTTCTGAGGGTTCCATTGTAACGGAATGCCCTCCCGGTCATGTGGCCGTTTATACTCATCATTTTGAGTTTGGGCTACGTTTTCCTTTGGATTCCTTTTTGGTGAGGATTTTAAACTCTTTCAACGTCTGTTTAGCCCAGCTGACTCCTTTAGCGGTCCGAAATTTGATTGCGTATATCTGGACGATCCGCTTTTTGGACTTCCCTGAAACTCTGAATTTATTCCGTCATCTCCACTGGTTGAAAAGAAATGGTTCTGCCCGTCAAGCGGGGTGGTGGTCATTAATGACGGCCGATAAGAAGATGACGGTTCAACCAAAAGCTACTAGATTGAAGGGCTGGCAGGATGCCTTCTTTTGGCTTCAGGTGCCTGAGAACTATCCAGTGCGCCGTCACTTCACTGAGCCGCGTCCGCACATAGAGCACTTGCCTTTGGTTCCGCTAACCGATGATGAGAGGGCAGCCTATGACTTCTTTGACACTGAAGATTTCATGATTACTTATGAGGACGGGAGGGAAGTTAAGGTCAAGGAACCCAAAAATTGGCTCCCTCACTCTAGGTATATCCTAGGGAATCAACAGCTGTCCGCCATGTTGCTTTGTCATACTCATGCTAATGGTAAGTACTGCTATCGAACTGGTCTGTCTGATGTCCGATTTTTTTATTTTTTTATTTTTTTTATTTTTTTATTTTTATTAAACTTTACCTTGTCTTGTGCAGGCTTTGATCAATTAGACCTGCCGACCCTTTGTGTCTCCGAAGATTTAGAGCCGCTCATCAACATGCAACCTGCTCTTGCTAGTGGTCCTGAGACCGTGCACGGCGTTGTAAACGGCCGTAGAGGGGGAAACCGTCACGGTCCCCAGAACATTCGCCGTATTCGCGGCGCACATACCGGTCGTACTCCTGGCCGTGGTGGTATTACTATCGCTGCTACTGGCGGTCCGCCTTCCTCTACTGCCCCACTCAGGTCTTCTACTTCACGACCTGTCGTTAGGGGTAGTGGGACAAGGAGGCGCCAACGTGAGCCGACAGCGGAGGATACTTCTGCTAATAAGCGGCCTGCTACAGCGGATCCTCCGACCTCTATCTCTGCTAGGAATGTCGTCCATATTGAGGACGTGGACAGGAACGCTCTTTCTGCGGGCCAAGATCGTGGCGAGGTCGCGACCACTGGCCCCGGTCAGCACAGCGGGGCGACTTGGCTATCTGGATCTTATTCCAGTATTCACGAGAAGATCCGCGAGCTCATCACCACTTGTCCAGCTTGTCTCCTAGCGTCTTCTCTCGGTATCACGAGTGGATCGAGAAGAAGGAAGTGCCTCTAAGTGATACTGTGGCGGCATCCTTTGCTCGCCGACCTGTCGTCTCTGGCAAGATTTATCAACCTGACTGGGACGTCAGGGAAGATGAGTCGTTGTATGTCGACATTCCTGAAAACGGTGGCATTCTAGCCTACCGTATCCTGAAAGGCATGCAACTGCCATTGGATAGGCCGGCAGGCTCTCTAGTGACGCCTGCTGCGAGGTTGGCTCACGACCAGCTTGTGGTACGTTTTCTCACTTGCTGTAATATTTTTTTTTTTTTTTTTTTTTTAAACATTCTCCTTTCTTTTCCGCAGGCCAACAATGCTGCTCTTGAGCTGATTGAGCAGTACGTTGAGTATCAGAAGCTGGCGGACAGCTACAAGCAATCACTTGAGACTTGCCAAGGCCTGCTGGGGGAGGCAGAAGATAAGCTGGCGGCCAAGACAGCCGCACTGCAGCCTCTGGAGGATGAGCTGTTAACCCTAAGGCCAAGGGCTGCTTTGTTGGAAGAGACTGAGGAAAATGTTAATACATTGACCAAAGCTCTGGAGGCCGCTAACACTGAAAAGGAGGTTGCCGTACTGGATGCCAAGATGGAAGCTAGGGCCATGGCTATTGCTGAGTTTCAGCAATCAGATGAGTACGTGACGGCACTCGACAAGAGGTACGATGGCGGGTGGGCGGCCGCTATGAGATGTGTATGCAAGACCATTCCAGGATTTGACTGGAATGTAATTGAAGATGCTCATGCTGCCGGCCAACACCTCACGCCTTTCGAGGGGGATCCAAAGTTTGCTGACGAGGATGCCATAGCTGATGCGGATCCTCGTGACTTGGCGGAGCAGATAAATCAGGGTGCCCCCCCTTCTTGAAGTTTTTGGCGGCCTTCTCTCAGCTCTTCTTGTTCTTCTAATAGTTTATAGCTTGTAACATTTTGGATATTTTGATCAACACTTAATTCGACCCATGTTGGCGTTTGTAAACTGAATTTGTGTTTTTAATTTGAAAGTACTTGATTCCGACTGAAAGCCTTTTGTTGGCCGCCATCATTTTTCTGCTGTAGTTGGCCGCCAAGCCAGTAGCTTTTATTATATGGAAAGTACTTTTCCGTTTTAGTTATCTTGTTTTGTTAACGCTCTAATCCTTATACGATTGTTGCATGACCGTTAATATTTGTTAGCGTCTCTTATGTATTAATTCGTTTGATTAACATTTAGTCCACAGTGCGACCATGAATACGCCTAGAACGTTTGTGGCTTTTGCCTTTTGCTGGGCCTGTTTCTCGACCGTTAACACACTTTTGCCTTTTGATTTGTACTAGGTCTGTCATATGACCGTTTATGTACTTTGAGCCTGTCATATGGCTTTTGATCTGTGCTAGGTCTGTTATATGACCGTTAGCGCATTTGAGCCTGTCATATGGGTTTTGATCTGTGCTAGGTCTGTTATATGACCGTTAGTGCACTTGAGCCTGGCATATGGCTTTTGATTTGTGCTAGGTCTGTTATATGACCGTTAATGCACTTCGAGCCTGTCATATGGCTTTTGATTTGTACTAGGTCTGTCATATGACCGTTTACGTACTTTGAGCCTGTCATATGGCTTTTGATTTGTACTAGGTCTGTCATATGATCGTTTACGTACTTCGAGCATGAAAACAATGGCAAATGATGAATTGCGAACGGTAGCTTGTATTATTTATGTATCAAGGGGGGTTCTCGGCCTATTACATTTAAATAACTCAAACATAGTATTTCTTTAGGACGCTAGAATTCCAATAATTTTTAAGCTCCTTGCCGTCCATGTTCTTTAAAATGAAAGAACCGAGAGCAATCTTCTTGGCTATGATGTAGGGACCTTCCCAGTTAGCAGTCAGCTTTCCCTCGATATGCGCCTTTCCAGTGGCCGCTGTTCTGCGAAGGACCAGGTCGCTAACATCTAATGGCCTCTCCATGACTTTTTTATTGTAAGCCTTGCTGATCCTATCTTTGTAAGCGGCTGCTCTCAGTTCTGCCATGAGCCTTGTTTCTGGCAAAAAGTCTAGGTCTTCCCTAAGTGTCTGGTCATTCCTTTGCAGGTCTTGGTGCTTGATCCGGTAAGAGGGTAACCCCACCTCTACTGGCAACACCGCTTCTGCGCCGAAGGCTAACTTGAATGGGCTCTCTCCCGTTGCTTCCTTCTCCGTTGTTCTGTTTGACCATAGCACTGCCAGTACCATATCACCCATCCTCCTTTAAATTAATCAAGCTTTTTCTTCAAGGCGTTTAGGATCTGCTTGTTCGTGGCCTCTGCTTGTCCGTTGCTCTGAGGGTGGCAAACGGCTGAGTATGCAAATTTTACTCGAAATTCCGTTAAGAAGGCCTGTACAGGACGACAATCGAATTGGACACCGTGATCAAAGACGATAGCCATGGGGATCCCAAATCTTGTCATAATGTTTTGCCAGATGAATTTCTTGACCTGATTTACCTTGATTTTTGCTGTCGGCTCTGCCTCTATCCACTTGGTAAAGTAATCAATTCCCACTATTAGGAACTTTCTCCCCCCGGTTGCTGTGGTGAACGGTCCCAAGATGTCCATTCCCCATTGTGCGAACGGGATCGGGCATAGGATAGGCTGCAAATCGTTGGCTGGCCTGTTAATGACGGGAGCGTATCTCTGGCACTTATCACATCTTTTAACGTAGCTCTGGGAATCCGCCAGCATACTTGGCCAATAGAATCCCGCTCTCAATGCCTTTAGTGCCAAAGCCTTTCCGTCAATATGGTTGCCGCATATACCTCATGTATTTCTTCAAGGATCTTTGCGGATTCCCATGCGGTTGCGCATTTAAGCAGAGGTAAACTGAATGATTTCTTGTACAGCTCATTCTGATAAATAACGTACCAGCTCGCTTGTCGCTTCAATTTCTTAGCGGACGAAGGATTATTGGGAAGCTTCCCAGTCAACTTGTATGCCACCAGCTCGCTAAACCACTCCCCTTGCTGGTTTATGTTGTTAACGGTCACTATTTTTTCCGTTATGCTCTTCTCCTTCAAGATGTCCACCGTGACGGTTCTTTCAATGCTGAATGAGTCAGAGCTTGCCAACTTGGACAATGCGTCCGCTTTCGTGTTCTCGGTCCTAGGTATCGCTTGAATCTCAAAATGATTCAATTGAGCTATCAACTCCTTGGCCTTTTCGACGTATTTTAGCATGTTGGCCTCTCTGACTTCAAATTCTCCTCTCAGCTGGCCGCTCACCAACTGTGAGTCCGTTTTTAAAAACACTTTTTTAGCACCCGCTGCCAAACACATTCTCAGGCCAGCAATTGCTGCTTCATATTCTGCTTCATTGTTTGACGCCGGGAAAGCAAACTTGATAGCGTACTGGTATGAATTTCCTTCGGGGCCGGTCATCACTATTCCTGCCCCGGATCCGCTAACAGCGGAAGATCCGTCAACTTCCAGTAGCCAGATTTCCTTTTGCTCTTCTTCTTCTTCCTCATATGAGGCTTCCACAATAAAATCTGCCAGGGCCTGTGCTTTGATAGCGGTCCTGGGCTTATACTGTATATCATACTCCGATAATTCAACGGCCCATTTCAGTAAGCGGCCTGAACTATCCATCTTCTGTAATGCTTTTTCCAAGCGGCTGATTGGTTAAAACTTGGATGGGATGACAGTCGAAGTATGGTCTGAGCTTCCTGGCGGCTATTACCACGGCCAAGGCCATTTTTTCTACCAGCTGGTAACGGCTCTCCGGACCGTTAAGAATGTGGCTGATAAAATAAATTGGCTGCTGCCTCTTCTCCTTTTCCACCAACAACACGGCCGCGACTGTTTTCGGCGAGGCCGAGATATACAGTTGTAATATGTCTCCAGTCTCGGGCCGTGTAATGGTGGGTAGCTTCTTCAAATGCTCTTTTACCACCAGGAATGCCTTGCTTTGCTCCTCTCCCCACTCGAACTTCTTATTCCCCCTTAGCAGGGCAAAGAAAGGCAAAGCTTTGTCTGCTGATTTTGAAATGAATCGAGTGAGGGCCGCCATTCTCCCTGTTAGCCTTTGAATATCCTTGACGCTTTTTGGCTCAGGCAGGTCGACAATGGCTTAGACTTTGTCTGGGTTTGCATCATTCCCCCTTTTACTTACCAAAAAGCCTAAAAACTTCCCTGCTCTCACCCCAAAGACACATTTCTTTGGGTTGAGCTTCATCTTATATTTTCTCAACGTTCTGAAGGTCTCTTTCAAATCGTCCAAGTGTTCGCGGTCAGTTTTACTTTTGACGATGGAGTCGTCAACATATGCTTCGATATTTCTCCCCCTCTGGTCCGCGAACACTTTGTCGACCAGCTTTTGATAGGTCACCCCCGCATTGCGGATCCCAAACGGCATCGCCTTATAATTGTATACTCCACAATCGGTGATGAACGCAGCTTTTTTCCTATCGGCCTCGAGCAAACTGATCTGATGATAGCCCGAGAAGGCATCCATAAAGCTCAGTAACGCATGACCGCTAGTGGAATCTACTAGCTGGTCTATTCTCGGTAGCGGATAGCAATCCTTCGGGCAAGCTCTGTTGAGGTCCGTGAAGTCCACGCACATCCTCCATTGGCCGTTAGCTTTTTTTACCATGACTACGTTGGCCAACCATTCTGGGTAATCGCATGGCTCAATGAAGTCAGCGGCCAATAGCTTATCAACCTCCTCTTTTATGGCCTTGTTCTTTTCGGCCGAAAAATTTCGCTTCTTTTGCTTGACAGGTCGGACAGTGCTGTCAACATTCAGACGATGTACCATCACGGCCGGGTCTATTCCCGGCATCTCATCCGCTGAGAACGCGAAGACGTCCGCGTTTTCTCTTAGGAGAGTCACCGAAGTTGACCACGACCTTTGGGTCCATGTCTGCATTCCAACAGCCCTTTGTCCTTGCTTCGGATCATCCCCGGCATCTCCTGCTTCGTTTCTCCATCCGGTTTGGGCCTTGGAGTATCGTCAGGCCTGGATTCCAGCTCTTCCATTAAAGCATCCATCTCCTCAACCCCTTTCTCGGATCGTTCCTCATTCGCCAGAGCTCTCCTCTGAGCTCGCCTTTGTTTCCTAGTTGGCGGATTCAAATCCTCTACCGGCACTCTCTTTACCGGTTGCTTCAGTGCTGTTAGATAGCATGATTTTGCCATCTCTTGATTTCCTCTCAACTTTGCTGTCGTCCCGAGATTGGAAACGTACAACATAGTCAAATGATAAGTTGACACAACTCCTTGGACGTCATGGATGAAAGGGCGTCCGATAATTGCGTTATAAGCTCCAGGTACGTCAACCACCAGAAACTCCGCCATCACATCCCTGGCGCTCTCATCCTCCCCTACTCTGACCGGTAAGGTTATCAGGCCCTCTGGAATCACTGATGCCCCCGTGAAACCTATCACTGGGTAACGTACAGGCTTCAGATGTTCCTGGCCAATCATCAATTTTTCAAAGGTTGAGAAGTACAGAATGTTTGCGGAACTTCCTCCGTCTACCAGGATTCTGTGGATCAAACAGTTTGATACTTTCAGTGTGACCACCAGAGGGTCATCATGAGGGTAGACGACATGCTTTGCATCTTCAACCGTGAAAGACATGGCGGGCATTACTGGCGGCCTTCTCCATTGTATGCTTTCATTGAAATTGACCTGGTGCCTGAATTCTTTCAGGCTTGCCTTGGCCCCATTGACGCTGCCGCCATGAATTGGACCGCCGCTTATAACATGGATCTCGGCAATCCGCGACTGCACATTCAGGTTATTAGGCTTTTCCACGTCTCCGTTTTTTGATTGAGCCTTGTATTGGGTGAAGTAACCCCGTCTTATCAGATCCTCTAGGTTATCCTTCAAGTGCCTGCAATTCTCGGTAGTGTGACCGTGATCACCATGAAAGTCACACCACTTGTTCTTGTCACGGTTTTTATGAAACATTTGCTTTGGACGTTGCCATTTATCACTGTCTTTGTTCATCTGATATATCTGAGCTCTCGAGGTCGTGAGCTGCGTATACGCATCGAACTTATCTTTGTATTCGAACCTTTCGTGGTCATTCCTCTCGCGGTCATTTCCTTTCTTGACCACATTTGATTCCTGCTTCCTCTCATCTCGGCCGCGATCATTTTCGCGACCCTTTTCTTTCTTCTGCTTATCATCCTTCTTCTTTTCCGGCTCACGACTTTGGCTACTTGCGGCCTTGTCAAACTCTTCCCCCCTGATGAAATCGTTTGCCTTCCTCAAGACTGGCACAAGGGATGTGAAGGTTTTACGGCCCAGATAACTTCTAAACGCGGACCCTTCCCTCAGCCCGGTCATCAAAGCTAAGACGGCCACGTCCTGCTGAAGGCGGGGAATGGTGACCGCCTCGGCATTGAAACGGCCGACGAAATCTCGGAGGCTCTCATTTTCCTTCTGCATGATAGATAACAACTCGCCAGTTGTGCGCTCACGGTGCCTATTACTCACGAAGTGAGTGCTGAACATAGATGAAAGCTAAGAAAAACTAGAAACGTTACCAGCCCTGATGCTTTTAAACCATGTCTGGGCAATCCCAGTCAAAGTAGATAGGAAAACCTTACACCAGTTAGCGTCCACCTGAGTGTATAAATACATGTGCCCCTCGTAAGCGGCCACATGATCGTCTGGGTCTGAGGTGCCATCATACTTGCAGGACGGCATCTTGATTCTCGGCATGGGGTGGTTCAAGATTTCTGGAATGAAAGGAGACTGTTTAGGCTTGATCAATAAGTGCCCGCCAGCAGAATAATTGCTTGCGCCACTGATGCTGTGTTCCCGGCGAGAACGACTTTGATTCTTATCTTCAGAATTGTTGAGATCCTCAGTTTCTAGGATGACTTCCTCATATTCTTCGTCCTCAATTTGCCTTTCCATCTGGCGTCCCTCCTGATTGAAGGTCCGCATTCTTCTCACGGGGGTGCCATCGACGTTGCGACCATTCATGGTCGACATACGCCTACGAAGTTGACCAACCCTCGCATTAGGAGTGGGGGTGTTGTTATGCTGAGTACCCGCTTGTAACATTTGGATGAAAGACGCTACAGTTTGTAGCTGCTCAGGGGAGAATTGACTTAATTGAGCCAGGTTAAATGATCCGCTACCAGTGTTTACCTGAGACACATTGTTCCCAGGAGTTTGCTGCTCATTGACGTTCCCAGCGTCTAACTCTGATGGATCACGGCCGTCATTGTTTGCTCTTTCCATGATGGCGTTCACAAAGATGGGAGGCCCCCTCCTTCTAGCGCCAAGTTGTTTCGGTGTTGAAACGGTTGGCGGTCTTGAGAGAAGTCCGCCAAAGATTAGGGTTTGACTCCGCTAGTGAATAACTGCACAAGAAGCAAACGTGAACTACCCTCGGGGGGGATGCGAGGAAACCCCCTCCGATGCTCAAGTCAGCACGTGTCCAAATAGGATTTAGAGAAAGAAAGTAGAGAGAGAGAGATAAGAATTCTGAGTGTGAGAGAATGTACCTGCAGAATAGTACTAGTGGGGTATTTATAGAAGTACTATTCACCTGACAGGGTGCGTAATCCTTTTACACGTGTACGGTCGTGGTGCTTTTGACAGTTGGGAAGATTCCCTTATTTTGTCTTGTTGGGCGACCGTCAACGTTGTCGGACCATGTTGATGTACTGACTTGTTAGAGCTGTAGGCGACATTTACAGTGTTCGCGTCCGTTATGGCGTTCGCGGACTTATCACAGGGGTCCGCTAACGTACTTGGGTTATACCCATACAAGTATATTTTCTTAGATAGAATACAAGTAACATATATCTCAAGTGAAGCTCATGTCAAAGAATAGTTGTATATAGATTCATTAACCTTACCACCGTTTAGATTAGAGTCTGACTAGCTAGGGGAAAAGAATTGGAGTTTTTTCTTTCAAATATTGAATGTGCGAATCCATTTATTTTTAATGAAAAGGTTAGTTAGGAGCGACATTATAGTTCAAATCTTTTATGAGTTTGACTTGATTCGACAATAATAATCCGATTTGGATTTGAAAAGTGAAAACATGGCCCAATTTGAAGCCTATAGGAGTGAAGCTAATGTAAGACCTAACAAATCCAACCCAAATCTAATTACTATTCCCACCTCATCAATTTTTAGATTAAAATTACTTTACAATAGATTAAAAATGTTTTATTATTAAAATTCAACTAAATTATAGTTGAATGGTTTTCTAAAACTTTGATATTTGTTATTGTAAGTGATAAAATAGTTTGAATCCGATTCAATTTGACTTGATTCGAGGCAAAAAAGTTCAATAAATGAAATCCAGGTCCAAATCAACGAATAAGGCGTTACGCTTAGACATCCTCCAGGTCTTTGTTTCATGCAAAGTAGCTGATGAATCTTAGCAAATATGGTTTTAATAAAGGTGTAACCTATGCATAACAAATCCTCCTACAAGCTGCCATTCAGAGATTGAAAGCTTGGTTCGAAAGTAAATTTTTTAGGCTACTTTCTCCATATTACACAAGAAAGTGAAGAATTGAAACTGAAAGAAAATCCTACTTCATATAACAAGAAAAACACCATAAGTCCAAAAGCCCATAAAGCCATACTTATTAGCAGAAATTTAGAGAAACTAAGGTTCACATACACTTTGATGCAGAGCTTTATAATATAAAACCATACAATAAATAAAACACCATATGTCCATAAGTCCATACTGATTAGCAAAACACCACATTACATGTTCATCTAGACTGAGTATTTGATTACCAGGTTAAGTTGCTAGCGACAAAATGACGAACCAATAATGACTAGACGGCCAAGGCTGCAAGGCTTAGTATACCATTAATTCAACTGAACACTCTTTCGATGCTAATCTTCCTATCTTCAACAATTTCATTAATTCTTGATACTCTTTCTGAGATCGGATATCCCAGTATAAAACCAGGTTTGTCAACACCTTACCATGCCTGAGCAGATACTTAGTTATCTTCAGCTCTTCGTCAAATCCATGAAATGACTCTATGGTAATAGTCTTGACGTGAGAGGAAAGACATGAAGGTGATTTTCGCAGTCTGCTCCAAAAGTTCTTGTCATCGTAGTCATCATCACTTTCACGATGCATGATTCCCTGTAAATGATTAGAATGACGGAATTAAGAAATCCACCAACCTTAGCAAAGACAAGATTATCAAGATTGGGTGAGCTGTACTGTAATTTAGGTAAGACTGCCCTCCAGTTAACACATCTGCTCCATCCAAGCTCTAAGCAAGACAAGTTATTGAAGGTTGGCAGCTTAACTCCCCAATCTAGAGCCTTCACACAGCAAAGAAGATGGAATAAGGATTTGACATCAACCACAAAATCAAACAAAAGAATAAGAGTTTAAAGAAATACATATACCTCCGTGCATTTACCAGAGAAGTACAGATGCTTAGCACTGGAGACTCCACCAATGAGTCCTAAAACTGAGTCACCGAATGTCCTCCAATCCGAGTTGTGATCTAAATCCAATAAAATGTCGATACGAGCTTCCTTAAGACACTTCATATTCTTTATGCAGTAATTTGTTGCCAAGTAATCCACATAATTAAAATGCAGCAGATTGGGAAGATCGAGCACTACATCAGTTCTGTGCTGGCACGACATAAATATCTCATGGAAATCCATAGTTAAAGTTCTCAGATTTCGAGAAGTGTTAGCAATAAATGCAATTTCTAGGACCTAGGGTTTGCTTGTTAACTTCAAGTTCAACAATAAATGCAAAGTTGTAAACTTTAAGTGAGAAACGTAAGCAATAAAGAGAGACAAAGATTTAACGTGGTTCGGTCAACCTTGACCTACATCCACAAGCAAGAACCTTGGAGTTTTCTTTAGCCTCTCTAATGGAGGAATTACAATGGAGAAGAAGAGAGAGAGGAGGAGAGAGAGAGAGAGAGTTATATTTTGTGGCTAATTTGAATCTTAGGGTTCTAAATGACTTTAGGTGCCTTATATATGACATCCTAAAGGTTACAAAATGACCCAAAACCCAAAACATTAAATCCGGAAAAATCCGAATTAAAAACACGAAAAACGCGAAACAGGGCAAGCTGCCCGGCCGGGCGCCCGCCCGAGCCAGACTGCCCGCCCGGGCTCCAACCCAGCCCGCCCGTGCAGGCTTTTCTCAAAGAATCTGCCTTCGAGGCAGAATGTTGGTAAGTGGGCTGGCCTGCCCGAGCTAGCCATTTGCTCGCCCGGGCCCATGTCACGCCCGCCCGGGCTGGTCTTCTCGGCCGAGCCGCGATGCTCCCGCTCGGGCTGCTGTGGTTGGAGCTTCGAATCTCTCTCTTCTTCGCCAAGAAATCAAGGCAAATACTACAAGAAGAAATATCAATAACATCAAAATCTTCCCAGTCACCTCCAAGGACCAAGTCCTCGAGCATAGGACAGCCAGAAATGAGGTCGTTCAGAGAGCATTCTACTGGAAATTCAACAGAATGAAGTTGTAGGGATTTCAAATTTGGCAACAGGAAAGATGCAGGAAGGTTCATCTCGAATTTTCCATGCAACTTCAGCACCACTAGTGTTTCACAGACAAAAAGTGATAGTGGTAGCACACTAGACTTAAACTCACGTGTGAAGATATCAAGCTCTGTCACTCCATGAAGTAATGCAAACTTGATCCATGTATTGACATCCAAGCATCCAGAGCCCGCTTTAGATTTAAGACGAAATTTGTTGATGTGTGGGATTGCTGAGCATCAAAACTCTATCCACAAAATCCTTGAAAGGGCTAGACCACTTGAGATTCTCCGAACTAACGGTAAGGAAATTAGAGTATGCGTCAACCAATGACCTCTCTACCATGGAATCTCTAGGATGAAACATGACGCAAATAAGTACATGCACCCAAGTGCATGTAGAGCATGGTGCACCATTTTCTAAACTACGTCGTTTTATCATTTTTAGAGTCCATAATTTTAAAAAAAATTGTTGTTACTTGTTTCCTTAAATTTTGCAACTAAGATTCCTATTTAAAATTTAAATTTAAAAGGTATATGTTCTTTTACCTTAAACGTAGATGTTCATTTACTGTATGTTCTTTGCATTATAACCTATGTTCTTTTATAAATATAGATTTACATGTTCTTTGATTTTAAGTCGTGTGTTCTTTTTTAAAGTAGAAAAGTTGTTGAAAAAAGTTCGTGTTCTTTTATATAAATGGCATGTTCTTTTAGGGTGCACAATGAGCATTGTGCACCCTAGTGCATAATCCACGCTTTGGAAACATGAGGGTTTCATCAAAATCAAAGTTGGTTATCAGAGTATAAAGATACTGCCATCTGCGTGATAATATACTACTCCCAAGTCCCAACTGCATTCTTTGTTGGAAGAAGAGAAAGTATATGCCCAAGTATCTTATCTGGTAAACTACTGATTCTGTCAATCCCTTCATCACCACATTTCACTTGCTTTGGATTCTCATAGCAGTTTGGACTTAAATTCATGGCCTGCATTGATGGACATAAGAGTGAAAAGAAAAACAACAGCAGCAAAAAGAGTCATGATCACAATTCATTGCAAAAATGTTTTGATGACAGGGAAAGAATAGAAGATGAGTCAACTCTCAACAAGTATCTACGATGAACTCAACCAACTGATGGCTAATTGAATCCATCAAAAAGCTATCATTGTGATAAATACGAGGAAAATGTGTGTCTAAGGGCATAACGAACACAGATAGCAGTATAGCACTAAATCAACAATTTGCTAGGATTGGATTTTTGTCCACCTTTAGAAATCATGTTCATTTGAATTGTTGTAAACACTATGGAAAAAAATCATGTCTGACATAGAAAAGATAGCTAACGTTCTCGAGGCACCGCCTTCTCATAAAGTGGACAAAGAAATCAATTATCACCCTTTTGCCCCCCCCCAAAAAAAATAAGTGAATAAACCTAATTTTTCATACCGTTCCGGAGTTCCCAACATACCATTGCATACCGCCAATTATATTATTCAACCATGAGGATAATGTGCACCAAACTTCTGGATCACATTTGTTTAACATATAGGGATTGCTTTTGCATACAGTGAACATACAAAAGAAATTGATACATTAGCCACAAAACATCTTGAGCATGGAGCAATTTTGTTTAACATAATGAGCAACCTTCATCAACACATATCAACAAAGATTCATTTTTAGATTTACAAGTAAAACTTTTGGATATAAAGTAAAAAAAAGAACTTCATTACAACACATCAAGTCATCAACAAGGTATAGATTTTGAAATACACTTAAAATTTTCTATTTGACCGTGTTCAAAGATTTACCTTATGTTCTAAAAGTTTTACTTGCATGTTCAAAAATTATGGTCAAGGAGCATGATGTACATTATACTCCCGGGTACGGAAGCTTTTTTTTTGCTTTCATACCTTCCAAAGTACCTAAATTACCTGTTTTGACACCACTATTCAGCCCTCAATATAGTACTGTTACCTCAAATTCAGGCATCACTATTCACTAATCTGCAATCTTGTTTTTTTCCTTTTCTTTTACAATTATACTAAGATTATACAAACAAGCACTATCAACAATTGAAAGATCATCAATAGTCGATACGATTTTCAAAGAGCTTGTAAGCTAGGGAAGCACACTAAATCAAAAGGCGCAAATACAAATAAGGCCCTGTTCTTTTAGACGGTGAGAAACTGAACTGAACTGCGTGAAACAGAACTCCATTGAACTGAACTGAACTGAACTGAACTGAAAATAAGTCCAAAAGAGCATGGCCTAAATTTTGAAGATTTGGATAAATAAGAGATTTTCTCAAGTTCGGATACTAGTTCAAATTAAGAATTTCATGCATATGTAATGCAAATGATGAAAAATGATTAAATGGGTATTGACTATTGAAGAATGAAAAGCATAGATAAATGGGCAATGGAGTAAAATAAGAGAAAGGATTAGTAAGATTACTTAATCGCAAAATTCTTCTGAGGGATGAAGATGGAACTCTCTGTAAGTGATGGACTACACTTCACTGGAAGTTTCTCACACACTTTCCTCTCTCCTCCTTAATATGGTAGGAGATTTCCCGCCAAATTTCACTCTAGGTCTTGGTCTCTTGGATGGTAGGGTTGGGTTGGGTTGGATTGGGCATGATTCGAGCATATTGGATCCGGAGAAATGTCACCCTAGCACAAATTAACTTGACAAAAAAAATCAAATCTAGCTTAATTGACGATAAAGTCTTGTAAGTGGACGGGTGTTACACAAAAATTGGGGTTGTATCTTAGCTATATCAATGTGACACAGTCGGAAAACTCAATGAAAAGCAAGGGCTAATCTCGGTCAAGAACAGACAGATTTACAAGCGATAAATCTGTAAAACATCCGGAATCCACCAGAAAAGAGTAAAAACTCTGAAATATTATTAAAAGTCAAAAACTGCCTCCAAATAATGACCTAATAATGTTTAAGTACTCAAAACAAAACCCTAATACGAAAATAAGGAAATAATAAAATCCGGAAATAATTAAAATGCTGTTTTCGGGCCCTAAACGAACTCGGATGTCTTAAAAAGCCTGTACGTCATGGCACAGCAATGAGTTTGACTCGTTGGCCCGTTCCGCTTCCAGAAAGGTATTACAATAAGCAATCTGGCTCCGGAGGCCTGATTAGTAGAAATCATTTCAGGCTTTTTGTCGAACTTATTCGCTAAGCTTCCTACGTCGCAATGTGCTCTCTACACACTTTGAATGGATAACTCTAGTTACTCACTACATAATGTAATCATACTACATACTATGTACTAGCTTTAACTTTAGGAACCGTAGTAATCATACTACATACTATATCAAAAAGGAACCGTAGTAATCATACTACATAGTAATCATCTTCCTTATGTATAATGTGCTCTCTACACACTTTGAATTGATAACTCTAGATACTTTTTTTTTTAGAAAGTAGTAATCATCTTCCTTTTGATATAAGACACACACAAAATTCAAGCTTTAACTTTAGGTCTTTAAATGTCATTAATTTACTCTTAATATAAATGCATTTTCTAAATCCTTTTTTTATGGTAACACTTGTTTTTCACATGATTCATATTTGATATTTTAATATATATTCTTATTGGACAAAAACATGAGTATTATAGACGATGTGTGGTGCTAAATACAAAGTTCATAGTATTTTAGACGATGTTTGAGATAATAATTTAAGATGTACAGATTCAACGAGCTTTGAAGCCTTTTTTGAGTAATTTGATGTCATGCTTCTTATAATATGTAACTAGATTGTACCTGTGCTAATGCAAGTGATGCATACACAATATTAGAATGTTAATAGATATACTTTGAGATATTGAGAACTGTGTTTTAATATACTTTTTTACTCTATATAATATGTATACTTAATGTTTATATGAAATTTGAAAACTAGAATGCATATTGAATTATAAAGAAAAAATAGAAAATAGTGGGATGTGGGATGAAATAGGCGAGCAATTGAAAAGCTATATAAATATATGTTATGATACATTTTGCTTTATACTCCTAGCTAGATTGTGATAATATTTATACTCCTAGCTAGATTGTGATACTCCTAGTATATATATAGCGATTATGAAATATAACGAAATTTCGTCTGGCATAATAAGTAGAGCTAGGTGTCTTCTTATACTTTTAACTCTCAAGTAATATGGCTAATTATTTGTCGACAGAATAGGAAAGTTCAATGATATATTAAGCTCCAAAAGTTATTTTAAGGGATGTAGGCATATTGTTGAAGATTTTGTTTTTATAATGGGAAGGTATAAGTATGTTCTTTTACTGGATGATAAAGTTTTTTTTTCATGATTTTAGTGATTAATTTGTAAAATACTCCCTCCGTTTTTTTTAGATGTAACATATTGACTTTGGGCACTATTCATCCAATACACTTTGACCATTAATTGTTATTTATACATAAGAAAAAATATAGTCATATGAGATCTTGTTTGATTCATCACGGTATACACTTTCCAAATATATATTTTTTATAATTTTTACTTTTATACAATTAGACTATTAGAGATATTATCGGTCAAAGTTGTGCCTCGACAAATGTGAAAAGTCCAATGTTACATCTAAAAAAACGGAGGGAGTATAGTTTGGAAAAAATTGCTCAAATTCAAGTTAGTAAAATTTAAAACTTCTTCCATTATATCACATGCATTTCAACTTTTGTGGTTGGGAAGTAGGAAGCTAGGAAATAAAACTGGTAGAACAACTCTAACAAATTTAATTATCTAGCCATGGCGTGGATTAACACTGCCTTGAAGTTGAATTTGCCCGACCTCGTTATGTACACACGGATTGGCAACCAACCTCTAGTGATACACGACTATTGCTCCTCCGGTTTAGTACAGAGTCACGGTTTGAGAATATCAACACCTCGAACAATGCCCAGAAGAATAGAGAAGAATGAAAATGTGTTTTAGAATATTTGTAGAAGAGTAGGTCTTTTTCCCATGTACCAAGAAAACACACGGCAACCTCTTATAAAGAGACTTGCTGAAGATAAAAATGGTAGACACAAAATTAGGGAGCAAATAAAGGCATAACGGACAAGTTAATGTAGGCAAGAATCATTAACAACACAATATCAGCGAAGATAGAGTTACGAAATCAGCGAAGATATGAATGTTGATTTTCAGGCAAAAAGTATCGCGAACGATCCCGAGCCTGGCCGACGCGCATGCATGCGTGGTGTTCTAGTTCCTTCACACTAAACCTTCAACAAATCTATAAAAAATAAAACTCTATATAAAGAATCTAGGAGACCATAAAACTACCAATGTGGGACATTGAGCTTTTTGTTCTTTTGAAGCAAAACTAGGAGTAAGAAAAGCTATCACTCAACCACTAGCTCTAACATATAAGAGTCATATAATTTCTAAATATTAATATTATATTATATTAGATTTATGGTCAGCATTGATATATAAAGTTCGTATTGTGTTTCTTGTTTTGACTAAGTTGAAAATCTAAGTATCTTAATATAGTATTATAAATTGTTGAATTCTTATATGCTTAGAAAGATAAAAAAAAAAAATTATATATATGTATATGTGGGTGTGGTGTGCCCGCTTATAATCTTTAACATATACTACATCCGTTTCTTTTTAATTGTTACACTTTGATATTTTACACTATTCACAAATTTCACTTTGACCATCGTTTGTGATTTATACCTGAATAAAAATATAGTCATGTTCGATCTTGTTAGATTCGTCTTAACATGTATTTTATTAATATGTATTTTTATAATTTTTACAAATACAAAACTAAAGATATATGTCCTCAAACTTTTGCATTGGCATGCATGAAAAGTGTAAGTGTAATAATTAAAAAGAAACGGAGGGAGTACAAACTTAAGAATATTTAGCTATTAGGTGAAATTGTCAAGGTAAATTATATTCTAATTCATTTAAAAAAAATTATAATACAAAATTAGAAGAGATATAACTAATAACTTATAAGTAAGTCCTATCTAATCCTATACATCTCTAAGAGTTTATCTTTATATGACATTTTAGGGCCTGTTCGGTACCATTGTGGTTTTTAATTTTTTGGTTTTTTGTATTTAAAAGTCATGTGATATATGTCCTATAATGGAAAAAAAGTTAGTCAAACTTATTAAAAACATGTTGATTTTGAAAACTGACAACTAAAAAGTGAAAACCACTTTTTCTGGTTTTTTGTTTTTTGTTTTCAAAAAAACTAAAAACTGAAAACAAAAAACGATAACGAACGGGCTCTTAAGTGTAATTTCCTTTCTTTTTGTTTGGAGTGTATTTAGGTCTTAATTTTTTCCAAAAACTAATCGAAGAGGCAAGCATATGTTCTTTCATTTTTTCAGATGATCCGATAATTAGGAAACATTAATTAGTTTCCTACTAACTACTGATATATTTTTATCAAATGTAATTATAATTTTAAAAAAGGTAATTGGAGGGATTGAATGAGAGAACTTAATTGGGGTTCTAGAGGCCTCTCATTCATACAACTTTTAAATAATAAAAATACAGAGATTATCAGGTGGGCAAAGCTTCCTACAGTGTCGTCTCGTTCTAAATCTAACAATTATCTTATTTTGGAGCCTTCTTTTTTTATCGTAACATTGGAATATATATGTAATATAATGACATATGCAATTGACAAGTAAAGAAAAACGAGAATAATCAATACACAGAGTTGCGTGGTTCACCAACAATGAGTTATCTATACTAGAATAATAGGCATTGTTTCTGACCAACTTATTTTCAATCCTTATAAGAAAAAAAAGTTTAATAAGTTCAGATAAGTTAAAATAAGTTCATATAAGGTCTAATAAGGACTAATATGGTCTAACAAGTTCATATAAGTTCAGTTAAGCAATGATAAGGTTTGACACTTAGAAAATAAGGTCTAATAAGGCTTAATAAGGTCTAATAAGTTCAACAAAAATAAGTTGAAAAGAATATGGTGTATATGTAATATATTTCGTAATGATGTAAAGGATTTTTAATCCTTTAATATCGCGTGTAATCAGGGATTCTAATCCCTTTGACCCTTTCGATATCTTGTTAGGAAATAATGGAAATAACAAGGGTCACAAGATGAACTATCTTCTAGGCGTGATGCACTTTCCCAAAAGTAATATTCCGACCCTATTCGTATAGCACGGGTTCACGGAATTCACCTTCGAGATACAAAGAAGATCAATAGTGGTCACGCTAACTATGAAAACTATCAAGAGGAAATGAGTTTGTGAGAGATTTGAAATGATGAAGAAATTCTGATTTAATCTTGAGAGATTTATGTGCAAATGAGAGAAGTTATTTTCTCAACCCCTTCATCATATGAGTATTCTCATATATATAACAATACTACGTTGTTTCTAAAAACCGAAACGATCGCAGAAAAAACCGTCAGAAAATCGCGAATCAGCGCGAGCGAAAACCCGACCAATCAAGCATGTCGCGAGGTGCGACATTCTTCGCGAGTCGCGGTCGCGAGGTGCGACACTGATCGTACCGTGTGATCAGTTCCTGACTCCTGAAACACACGCAATTCAACAGCAAAGCCAAGGGTCGCGAGGTGCGAGAAATATCGCGAGGTGCGAGAAATATCGCGAGGTGCGACCCCTTGGTCCTCCTTGATGCAAAGCTTGTGCATGTGCTGTTCTTTGTTCGAACTTCATCAGACTTTGTCGTAGCATATTATTACATACATTGTTTGAATTACGACACCATAACCAAGCGATTCAAACAATATAACATGAATTAAACTAACATAATACTCTAAATTTCCAACAATCCTCCCCCATTTAGAGTATTCACAATAGTTATTACACAAACATCATCATAACAAAACAATCTTATGCATAAATGAAAGTGTACAAAGACTTGAACTTCCACTTAGTATAATACACATTCCAAGCATTCGTATCCAAATGGTGTCGATAAACGATTGAACCATTAGCAACACATAATGAAAACTTGAAGATATTACACACACAAGATTAACTACTCATTTCCAATATATACTTGACACTAAGAAGCCATGTGTCCATATCATTTCATAAGTGCATCAAAGCTATGCCCCACTAGCTCCTTGAAGCGGCCAAACTTCGCACTTATATAGGTAGATCTCTTTGAAAAACATGCTCCTATGACAAAGCATAATGTCAAGAGACCTATTAAGATTAAACAACCTCTTAAACCATCACAGATTTAAAGAACTTTACCTTGGATGATTATATAAGTTCTTTCAATCATCAAATAAGGAAATTACTCTTACTGAACTCAAGACCCAACGTCTTATTGGGCGTTAAGTTAAGATTCCCTTACTCGTGATTTCCAATGGGTACCAATCCTAAACCGATTGCCATCCTCTTCACCGTATCTCTAGCTAATGCCTTTGTGAAACAATCCGCTAGATTATACGTAGTTCTTACATAGTCAACAGTGATAGCACTATCTTTGATAAGTCCTTGGACATAACTATGTCTCACACCAATGTGTCTTGACTTACCATTATACACTTGACTATAAGCTCTTGCCAATGCTGCATCACTATCACAATGTATAGCAATAAGTGATATTGGTTTTGGCAACAAAGGTATTTCAAACATGAGATTCCTTAACCACTCGGCTTCTTTGCTTGCCGATGACAGAACGATAAACTCCGATGTCATTGAAGAATATGCAATGCAAGTTTGTTTCTTGGAAGCCCAAGATATAGCACCTCCCCCAAGGAGGAATACCCATCCACTTGTGGAGGAATGGTCTTCTCTATTAGAGATCCAACTTGCATCCGAATACCCTTCTAAAACCGAAGGATATCCACTATAGGACAAACCATAATCCATCGTTTTCCTCAAATACATTAATACTCGACGAATAGCTTGCTAATGTTCCATACTAGGATTACTAGTATACCTACTTAATTTCCCCACCGCAAACGCGATATCCGGCCTAGTACTCGTCATAGCATACATCAAGCAACCTATAACCCTCGCATACTCAAGTTGAGACACGACATTGCCATCATTTGGCAACAATTTTTCACTTGGGTCCATAGGAGTTGAAACAAGAGAGCAATCGCTAACATTAAACTTCTTGAGCACTTTCTCGATATAATGAGACAGTGACAAGATCAATTTTCCATTGTCTCTCTTAATTCTTATACCTAATATGACATCCGCCTCCCTCAAATCTTTCATGGAGAATTGTGAAGATAGAATGGATTTTGTCCACTCAACTTGTGACAAATCCGTTCCAAATATCAACATGTCATCTACATATAGACAAATCATTACACCATTACCGTTGTCATCAAATTTGCTATACACACACTTGTCTGAATTATTCAATTTGAAACCATTAGACAACACAACCTCATCAAACTTTTGATGCCATTGCTTAGGTGCTTGTTTTAGCCCATACAAAGATCTAATCAACTTGCATACTTTATGCTCTTGACCTTTCACGACAAACCCTTCCGGTTGTCGCATGTAAACCTCTTCCTCTAGTTCTCCATTCAAGAACGCCGTCTTGACATCCATTTGATGGATCACAAGCTTATGAATAGCCGCAAGAGCTATTAATAACCTTATAGTGGAGATTCTAGCAACGGGTGCATATGTATCGAAATAGTCAATACCCAGTTTTTGTGAGAAACCTTGAGCCACTAAACGGGTTTTGAACTTATCAATAGTTCCATCTACTTTCATTTTCTTTTTGAAAATCCATTTACATCCAATTGGTTTACACTTAGGAGGTAAATCAGCTAGAACCCAAGTGTTATTTCCCATGATGGAATCCATCTCATCATCAATCGCCTCTTTCCAAAAAGCGGCATCTTGAGACCTCATAGCCTCATTAAACGTTAAAGGATCCTCTTCCACATTAAATATATATGGAAACTTAGTCACTATGGAACTCCTTGATCCTTCCACCAAATATACATGAAAATCCGGGCCGAAAGATTTCTCTTTTCTCGCCCTTTTACTTCTCCTAGGTTGTGATGATGTTGATGCAACATTCTCATCAAGAGTTTGTTCATCAACTTCTTGATCAATGTTAGTTTGATCAAGTTCAACACCTTGATCAATGTTTGTTTGATCAATTGCTTGAATATTGGTATTACGAGTAATGTCCTTTGGTCTAGGAATTGATGAATATCTGTTTTCATCAAAAATTGCATCTCTTGACTCCACAATAGTGTGAATTGACCAGACGTCATTTTGTTCTATAACATAGAACCTATAGGATTTGCTATGAAGAGCATACCCTATAAAGATGCACTCAACTCCCCTTTCACCCAACTTTTTACGTTTGGGTTCTGGCACTTTTACAATTGCTCTACATCCCCAAACTTTGAGATAACTCAAGTTTGGTTTTCTTTTATACCAAAGTTCATAAGGGGTAACCTCGTTCCTTTTCATTGGAACTCGGTTTAAAATATGACAAGCAGTTAAAATAGCTTCTCCCCAAAAACCATCACTTAAACCTGAATAGGATAACATAGAATTTACCATTTCTTGCAAAGTTCTATTCTTTCTTTCCGCTATACCATTTTGTTGTGGTGTATAAGCTGCGGTTGTTTCATGTATAATTCCCATAGATTGAAAATAACTTGGGTCATAGAATTCACCACCTTTATCGGTTCTAAACCGTTTAACTTTGTCATTTAGTTGCAATTCAACTTTATTTTTATAGATATTAAATTTATCAGGGGCTTCATCCTTAGTAAACAACAAGTATACATAACAAAATCGAGAATAATCATCAATAGAAGTTATCATGTATTTCTTGTTCCCTAAGGAAGGAGTGCTATGGAAATCACATAAATCACTATGCACTAAATCAAGCAATGAAGTATCCTTTTCCACATTGTTTGGAAAAGATTTTCTAGTTATCTTTGTTAACATGCATGTTACACTTCTCTATACTTGGATCAAAAGAGGGAATCAAATCATGCTTAGACATGGAATACAACTTTTTATAGTTAACATGACCAAGTCTATTATGCCATAGAGAAGAATTGTCATTAACAACAAAGCAAGTATCTTTCAAAGCATTCGAAATACTTAGTTTGAACATACTATTACAAAGATAACCAAGTCCTACAAATGTACCACCCTTAGACAATATGAATATATCAGCTTCAAACACCATTTTAAAACCTAATCGATTCAAGGTAGCACCGGAGACTAAATTTCTCCTAAGTTCCGGAGCATACAATACATCTCTTAAAATAAGAGGCTTTTCGGAACTAAAAACTAATTCTACTTGTCCTATGCCTAGAACCTTAGTCGTAGAATCATTACCCATGTAAAGAACTTCTCCATTGTCAACCTCCTTGAAGGTCTTGAATAGAGAACGCTCCTTGCATACATGTCTTGATGCTCCCGAATCGATCCACCATGAACAATCATCCTGTACAAACAAGATTTCAGAAATCATACACACAAAATTTAGATTTGAATTAAGTGAAACTTGTATACTCATACCTTGTTTGGCATAGGTTTGGCTAGACTCGCCATTCCCACCATTCTTTTTGTTCATTTTCTTCTTCCAAATGGTGCAATTCTTCTTGAAATGACTGGGCTTTCCACATTCCCAACAACCTCGTTGAGCACCTCCACCAAATTTAGGCTTCTTCCCATTGTTGCCTTTGGTGAAATTGTTAGCCCTCTTCTTAGGATTAGAAGACTCCTTTGATTTATCATCATCCACCATGTTAACGGTGGAAGAATTAGGATTGACATCCTTTTATCCATCTTGGACCCGAATGCCCTCTTCAATCCGAAGATGGGCACCTAATTGTTCAACATTCATATCAACTTTCTTATGCTTTAGAGAATTTATAACATCCTTCCAACTAGGTGGTAATTTGTCAATTATAGAGGAAACAACAAAGGTCTCATTCATTACAATGTTGTGTTGCTTAAAACTCCCTAAGATTCTTTGAATTTCATGGAATTGCTCCATCAACGGCCTAGAGTCTACCATTTTAAAAATCATTGAAATTACTAACAAGGAATTTCTTACTAGAAGCATCTTCGGCCATGTATTTACTTTCTAATTCATCCCAAAGAATCTTAGCGGATTCAACAAATTGATAAATATCAAACAAAGCATCGGACATACCGTTAAGGATGTGACCACGACATATGTAGTCATCATTCTCCCATTTGTTTCTCTTCAAAGTTGCTTCAACAGTTTCATTTTCCACTTCCTCGAGTTTGGGAGTGCTTAAAACATACGCCACACTTAACGAAGTGAGAAGGAAATGCATCTTATTTTGCCATCTTCTAAAGTCAACACCTTCAAAGTTGTCAAGTTTGTGAAAATTTGCAGACATTTCACGAATTGTAGTCATCTTGCAAGGATATTACTTTTGGATTGTTAGGAAATAATGGAAATAACAAGGGTCACAAGATGAACTATCTTCTAGGCGTGATGCACTTTCCCAAAAGTAATATTCCGACCCTATTCGTATAGCACGGGTTCACGGAATTCACCTTCCAGATACAAAGAAGATCAATAGTGGTCACGCTAACTATGAACACTATCAAGAGGAAATGAGTTTGTGAGAGATTTGAAATGATGAAGAAATTCTGAGTTAATCTTGAGAGATTTATGTGCAAATGAGAGAAGTTATTTTCTCAACCCCTTCATCATATGAGTATTCTCATATATATAACAATACTACGTTGTTTCAGAAAACCGAAACGAATCGCAGAAAAAACCGTCAGAAAATCGCGAATCAGCGCGAGCGAAAACTCGCCCAGTCAAGCATGTCGCGAGGTGCGACATGCTTCGCGAGTCACGGTCGCGAGGCGCGACACTGATCGCACCGTGCGATCAGTTCCTGACTCCTGAAACACACGCAATTCAACAGCAAAGCCAAGGGTCGCAAGGTGCGAGAAATCTCGCGAGGTGCGACCCCTTGGTCCTCCTTGATGCAAAGCTTGTGCGTGTGTTGTTCTTTGTTCGAACTTCATCAGACTTTGTCGTAGCATATTATTACATACATTGTTTGAATTACGACACCATAACCAAGCGATTCAAACAATATAACATGAATTAAACTAACATAATACTCTAAATCTCCAACATAACTCCTGTAATTAGGTAGGTATATTGTTCGTAATTAGTAGCTTGGAGATCAGTAAAGAATAATTGTATATAATCGAATTTAGTTAAGGAATATCAGATTGTTCCTAAGGCATTCCCCCTTTGTTGAGGATAACGTAGTTATCCTAGTTGATATAATATTATGTACGGTATTATTATGACAATATAAGTCTAGTAGTAGGAGATATGATTAGGCCGAAAGAAAAACTTGCAGGTTCGAAAAGAATGGCGTTCCTATTTTGTTAACCTATTTGGTAAATTCGAAAAGAATGACTTTCTCATCAAGAAGACAAAGAAAACTTTCAGGTTCGAAAAGAATGGAGTCCATTGTACATTTAATAGGTTCGAAAAGATTGGCATTACTGTTTGACTGGCGATTGCTGGATTCGAAAAGATTAACGTTTTCATCATCAAGAAAAAGAAAAAAAAATAGTTGAAGCCGACATCACCAATTTTGTGCATCTCGACTCTAACGAAGAAGAGGAAGAAGTTTCAGTTCATCTGAATCTGGTGCTAAAATAGAAGATATATTTTTTACTTTTCCAATCGTATCGTCGTTCGTAAACTGTCGTTAAGATTGCGGGAGGGTTTACGTTATCCTAGTTGCTAGAATATCATGTATGGTATTATTATGACAATATAAGTCTAGTAGTAGGAGATATTATTAAAGTTAATAAGATAGAATTAGGAGATATAGTTTATCTATATATTATACAACTAAGAGTCTAGTTGGATATATTTTAGGAGTTAGTGTTTAGTAAGGTTTTCTAATCTTGTACTATAAATATCTGATTGAATAATGAGAAAAGGTGTGACCAATATTGAGATTGATATTAGTTGCCAGAGAGAAGTTTAACACCCTCTCTATCTCTCTCTTCTACTTCCCAATTTTTTCCACCACCTTCTCCTCAGCCACCATTGTCTAACTCCACAAAGTCTTTCCACCCTAATCTTGTTGTGTCCAACATCAAGAACTATATTCCCATTACTCTCAAAATGGAGAATTCCAATATGAGACATAATTGGGCAAAATTATTCAAGATTCACGCTCGTTCTCACATTGTCATTGATCACATTACTACTCCGGAGGAGGGAAAAGAGAAGATCGACAATCGATGACGAGAAAGTATTGCAGTCTACTCTTGATGCAACAATCATCCAATTGATTTAATCATTTATACAACTATCTAATATCTATGTGAAGGAATATGTTCTTAGACATTCCCGACAATTACTAAATATAAATAGGAACTAATGTAATAAGTTAATTATTTTAGTAATCACATTTGCTTGCTAGAGAATAAAAGCTGATTAGTAGGACAATAAAGATTGGGCCTACAACTAAAACGTATTAATCCCATAAGGTCACTAGCATCCAATTGAAGAAAGGAAAAGCCCATAATGGGCCTTAGTATGGCCAACCAAGTAGAAGAACAGGAGGAGAATTGTTCTCCTAATTGACTTAGGCATCAAACTATTATATAACTAGTATTTTGGCCCAGGCGATTCCCCGGGTCAGTTACAATTATCAAATATATTATTATTCAAAAATTTCATAATTGATTTTATTAGCTTTTCGAAAATTTCTGTTTAACGCGAAATTGGAAAAAGGACGTTATTGCATGATAAGTTGTTTAAAGAAACTTCTAAGGAATTGGGGATGAAAGTGACAATTTTAATGAAATTGGGGTAAGAGGGTGTTATTAGGGTTGGCAAAAGCTGACCAAACCTGATAACCCAACCTGAACCTAACCTGAAATTTTCAGGTTTGGATTAAAATTTCGACCCGAAATAAAAAATGGGTCGATCCAACCCGACTTGAAACCTCAACGGGTTAGGTTTAGGTTTGACCTTTTGAACCCGAAAATAAACCGAACAACCTGATTTAGAATTTGGGTCAGGTTCGGGTTGGATCAACCTGAAATAACCCGACTTTTACAACTTAAGTCACATATTTTCTAATGATAAACTTGTATTGAGCCAAAGCCATTTCTTCATTTGAAGCCACTGGCTAATTTATGGCTTTGAAGTTGGATTCTTTTATTTAAATGGCATTTGAAGTTAGGATTTGCAAACTTTAATTTTTCTAATGTATAATTATGAAATATAAATCAAGTCATATTAGGTTGGTTTAACCTGAAACCCAACAGGTCGGGTTCGGGTTGTGGTTTTTGACCCGCAATTAAAATCAAGGCGGGTTTTGGTTTGGGGTAATTGACCCGAAAGAGAAATCAGGTTGACCTGAATTCGACTCAACCCAACTTGATTGCCACTTCTAAATGTTATTACTTCAATAAAAATGTCAGAGATAAAAAAATTAAAGCTTGTCTATGTCTTTATAGTTACATATAATTATAAGACTTTATTATATTTTACTTTGAAACAACAAACATTAAAATTGCAGTAGATTGGTGGTTAAAGTCTCACATTTCATCTCGAAGGTCATGTGTCCGATTCCTAGTAGCTACACATTGTTATTGTTTTTAAATGAGATCATAAACATGTATTTTGAATCTTTGTGTAGAGTGCCACGTGGCACCGTCCCTTTGATAGGAACGCCTTTTAATATATTTGTTTAGATGATATAATATTAGGGTTAAAGGTACACAAATTAAGCAGTAACTTTATAACAAATTAGAGAGATAAAACTCTTGGATCTCTGACCTAACGTACAAAGAGGAAATTGATGAGAGACATTTATGTCACTCGTAGGGTAGTAATTTGTGCTTAATTAGAGTCGTTTTAGTTTAATTTTCGTAATTATTCTTCTAATTTTATTTCCTTTTTAGTTATTATTGTTTTCTTTATTTATTTTCATTTTATTATTTTATATGTATAGTTTCTACCCTTGTGTTTGGTTTTCTATGTAGGTAAGTGTTTTGGAGCTACGTGTTTGAGTTTCAAAGTTAGAGGGGTGGCTTGATTTAGTGCTACAATATAGAGCTTATCCTACACCACACTTCCCACTTATCCTACACCACACCAAGCCACAAGCACCATCTTCCTTCACCAACCAAACACCACCTCCACTCCACCACCGTCATCCTCTGCCCCAAACACTGCAGCACCACCACACCAAACACCATCCCCAGCACTCCAATGCAAGGTACCAAACGCCATCTCCACCGCTGTCCAAGCATTTGTCCCAAAACCAAGGGGAGCGGACGCTCCTATGTACAACGGAGCGGGCGCTCCGTTCGATCTCAACAAAAGCAGAATGCTAGGCAGAATGTATGAGCGACCCATGAGCGACCTCGGAGCGGGCGCTCTTGCAAATCGTACGGAATTAATGAAGCTGAACGGCTGCGATTTATCGAAGCTAATATATGGCTAAGAGAGGTTCAACAACAGAACAAATTTATATTGAAAAAAAATCAGATGGCTAGATGGATGATGATGATGGCGTCGATGATGATGGACGGTGATGATGATGATGGTGTTTGTGTTGAGCGGTGATGATGCAGCGAAGAACATGGTAACAACAACGAAGAAGAAAGGAGAAAATGGGTCTGATATTTGGGGGGTTTTGTTATTTTCATTAATTTTATTTTACCTTTTTCTTTTCTTCCTTAGTTTTCACATCTTGTAGCTGTACTTCAAACTCACGTTTTTCTTTCCTTTTTTATTTTCTTTTTCTATTTTTCTTTTCCCTTATTTTTATTATCTTCACTTTTTATATTTCCTTTCATTTTTATTAGGAGTAGTATAAATACCCATTAAACCATCTTTTATTGGGGAAGTTTTTTAGTCAAGTTTTATTTATTCACCACTCTTAGGTTGAGAGGAGTTTTAGGGTTTTAAGGAGGATTAGCCTCCATAGCTTAGTTTAGGGAGAAAAGGGAGAAAACTCAAAGAGGGATTGAAGATTTGGAGATTCAAGGGTGACAACTTGTATTAAAGATTCAACAATTTATCAATGAGCATTTCTTTCTCTCTCTCTTCCTCTATTGCTTTATTTTAATTGTTTTTCTTAGATTAGTTGTTCATGCTTAGTTTAATTATATGTGGTTTATTTTGTTTAGTTTATTGTTAGATTAAGGATTATTATCATGTTATTAGTGCTTAATTTCTCTAAAGTCCTCATTTTTGTATTTATGGAGTAGTTTGTTGGTTAGGATTTGGGGTGAAAACCCAACCATGATTGAATTGGGCATTTGAGATTGGATTTAGAGATTTGTGTGATTAAATTATTGCTTGTTTAGCTTTTCTAATCTATGTTGCATTCTCTTTGATCACTTGAATGTTGTATTAGATTGGAGTAGATTGATTTAGGTTGGCATGAGAGTGTGACCTATTGATTTCTATTATTGACTTGGGCTACTTTGAACCTCGGGATATGTTAGTAATGGATGAGAGTCCTTATTTGATGTCTTTGAGAATTTCTCCGCCTATGAGAGTAGGATGAGAGTTGTATGTTGGGTCAATAGCTAATTCAAGTAGTGTTCATGCATTATCTCTATATTTGATATTCTTATGCCTATTTCATGATTAGTTGGTGTTTAATCCCATCTCCTAACTTTAGTTATCTTTGATATCTAGTTATTTTCTTAGTTTTTAGTTGGTAGTTGACACCTTCCGACTCTTTTTCGGCCTAGCTTATTATTTAGTTAACACAATTTGATGTTCCTTAGTCCTTGTGGAAGAATGACCCTTGCTTACCACTTTACCTAGTTTAGTGATTTAGTTAGGTTGTTTGACCTTTGGTGTTTTGTCCAACGACCAAAATTCCCTATGTCAAAATGGCGCCGTTGCCGGGGACTTCGGCTTATATTGATTTATGTTGATTAGATTAGTCTAGGACTTTTGTGAATATTTCTTTATTTTCATTTGATTTCTTTATTCAAAAAAAAAATTGAAAAAAAATGGCAATCTTTTCCCTTCCCCAATATGAACATGAAGTATTTTGGAGATACTATTGGAGGCTTGGAGATTCTATTGGTTGTGATCATAGCTTTGAAAAATGGGAAATTTGTGATGTGATGTTTGAGGGTCTAAATGAAGAAACTAGAAGGGTAGTAGAGTCTATGTCTAATGGTGATTTTCATGCCCAATCTTTGGATGAGGCTTGGAGTCTACTTGAATGGTTGGCTAGAGATACCTATGAATGGGAAATGGCAATGCATGCTAATCAAAATCTTGAAAATTTCTCTAGTTATGAACCCGAGACTTGTATTTCTCCCCCATCTTGCTCTCATTTGGATGAAGTATATTCTAATGCTAATGTTGTACATGCATCTTATGACTTGCCTTTAAACCCGTGCATGAATTCCTATGATCAACCTTGTGCTCCCAATGATGAATCTCATATGCTTGATTGTGAATCCCTTCCCTAATTTGATTCTCAAATTGCTCCCCCACCTATTGATGATCCTCTTTTGCAATTGGAAATTGGTTTGAAATCGCTAAGAGAAAAATTGGGTTGCAATGATGACATTCTTGAGTTTAATTATGTTGATTCGATGGATGTTAAAAATGATAATCAATTGGGAAAGAGTAGCATAGAGCTTGAGGATGATTTTGAAGTTTTGATGAATAATGGAGAAGTTCTTGAGGATAAGTCATTGATGGAAGAAGTCTTTCCTCTTAAGTCTTGTGATGTGAGTGGAGTGGTTAGTGAAAGCCTTGTTTCTATCCTTTCCCCTCATATTCCATTTGCAAGAAGAATTGATCTTATTCCCTCTACTCCCATTTTATATCCATTCTCATCTCTCAAAACTCCAAATCTCGATGAGCTTCTTGCCTCTTTTGACCTTCAAGTACCCGATTCGTTTATTGTTGAGGAGAAGAGTGAGATCGCCACCAAAAATGATTTTGTAGAGGAGAGTTTGCCATCTTATCCATCTTTTTCTTCTTATTTTGATTCTTGTTTTTCTTACTTTTTTGTTTTTCCTTTTAATTCTTCTAGTTTTTGGCATCTCTCTCCTTATTTGCATGGAGTTGCATTGCCCTTTATGCACATTTTGCATTTTATCATTGCATATTTAATAATAAAAGAAATGTGTGCTAGTGCATTTGACAAACTCTTGCGATCTTTGAATTATTATTTACTAGAAAGGTCAAGCTTAAGACCTTAAATAAGCCTTTCTCGGGAAGTAACTCGTGATTTATTGCTTTTATTTTATTTTTTTAGTCTTTCTTATTTTTATTTTCTTTCCTTGATCTATTTAGGTACATAATTGGCATAACACTCATTCTCAATAGCACGTGGAAGCAAATCATGGTTTTGAAGAAGTTGACTAAAAATGGAAAAATTGGGTCAATTGCGGCTATTTACACCCATCTACTATCCGGTAGCTTCCTTCCTTTTCTCTTCCTACAATGCTTTATGATTTGTGGAGCATATGCTTGTTGGTTTGAATGTTTGCTCCCTCCCTCCCTTTGATCGTCTTGTTCAAGCATTGAGGACAATGCTTTATTCTAGCTTGGGGGAGTAGCTATTCGCTAGCTTGGGGG
Source organism: Beta corolliflora (assembly GCA_947648045.1). Lineage (NCBI taxonomy): Eukaryota > Viridiplantae > Streptophyta > Magnoliopsida > Caryophyllales > Amaranthaceae > Beta > Beta corolliflora. Next base: position 5,069,189 of record CANSZD010002913.1, read on the forward strand.
AGGTGTATATACTTTATCTCTTTACATTTTGCATTTTTTTTTATAAAAAAATCAAAATCCAAAAATATTTTCCTTTAATTTCTTTTCTTTTTCCTAAAGAATGAAAAAATTGAAAAAACAAATGAAAAAGGATGTTTGGCAAAATCCAAAAAAAATGAGGAATAAAGAAAAGTACAAAGCATTTTGTGTCAAAAGGAAGATTCTTGATGTCAACTTATGTGGATTCCTTTACTTTGGACATTTGGGTAAATGAGTAGAGGTGCTATATTGGATGCTTGTAAGTCTAATTTGGGGTGATTAGGGATCGATTAATCTTTGTTGCTTGATTTTCTACTTGAAAAAGCATTCTATGATTCTAAATGTTGTCAAACTTTGTGTTGAAAAGAGTCGAATTATTTCTCTTATGGAAGTTGTAGTGACCCTAGTTAAATCTTGAAATCTTCTTTGGTGCACAAGTTTTACCTCCAAATAAGCTAATCTAAGAGTTAAATCGATTGTTAAAAAAAAAAGTGTGTTTTATGTCTTGAGTCCAATAAGTGGAGCCAATGAGCCCACAAGGCATAATAAGCCTACTAAAGTCCATGAAAACGAAAAAAAATTAATCGAAAAAGAGTTAATAAGTGGTAATATCCACATATCATTGAGAAAGTGGGTTGTCGAAATGGTTGAGTGGGAGTTCGAAAATTTAATAAGTAGAGTTTTCCTAGTAATGATGAATGTCATTATGGTTTAATTCATTGAGACTCTAGACCCATTGTTCAATCATTATAATCCTACAATCATGGTTTTCTCTTAGCAAAAGTCAAGTTTTGGGGAGTTCATGTGCACCATAGGTGGTTAGGACCGATCTTGGGACCGTCTTCTTCCATTTGAGAACAATTAGTGACTCTTGAATGACTTAGTAGACTCTAATTGATGTTTGAAGCTTTTGATAGTGTTAATGTTGCACCTTAGATTAGCCTATCCCCTATATTCCCAAGTCATAGATACATATTGATGATGGTTATGCATTGAAAGTTTGCTTAGATCGTCCATTGTTTTGTGAACCATTGTTGAAGAGATGATTTTGGCTCATTATCTATGTTTGTGCTTGATTAGAGTTGTGGGTTAAGCCTCTTAGGAAACCCTCACGAGATCTCACTCGCCCTCTAGAGCGATCTAGGGGTTTAAAGAGCTTGTTGCATGCGCTAAATGCAACCGTGATTCCTACGAAAATGAGATAGATTTCTTGCTTTCTTAGTTTAGCTTTTAATAAATCTTTTTGCTCAAATCATCTATCCTATTTCCCTTTTGCGTCCAATTGTTTTGCTCGAGGACGAGCAAAAGTTCAAGTTTGGGGGCATTTGATGAGAGACATTTATGTCACTCGTAGAGTAGTAATTTGTGCTTAATTAGAGTCGTTTTAGTTTAATTTTCGTAATTATTCTTCTAATTTTATTTCCTTTTTAGTTATTATTGTTTTCTTTATTTATTTTCATTTTATTATTTTATATGTATAGTTTCTACCCTTGTGTTTGGTTTTCTATGTAGGTAAGCGTTTTGGAGCTACGTGTTTGAGTTTCAAAGTTAGAGGGGTGGCTTGATTTAGTGCTACAATATAGAGCTTATCCTACACCACACTTCCCACTTATCCTACACCACACCAAGCCACAAGCACCATCTTCCTTCACCAACCAAACACCACCTCCACTCCACCACCGTCATCCTCTGCCCCAAACACTGCAGCACCACCACACCAAACACCATCCCCAGCACTCCAATGCAAGGTACCAAACACCATCTCCACCGCTGTCCAAGCATTTGTCCCAAAACCAAGGGGAGCGGACGCTCCTATGTACAACGGAGCGGGCGCTCCGTTCGATCTCAACAAAAGCAGAATGCTAGGCAGAATGTATGAGCGACCCATGAGCGACCTCGGAGCGGGCGCTCTTGCAAATCGTACGGAATTAATGAAGCTGAACGGCTGCGATTTATCGAAGCTAATATATGGCTAAGAGAGGTTCAACAACAGAATAAATTTATATTGAAAAAAAATCAGATGGCTAGATGGATGATGATGATGGCGTCGATGATGATGGACGGTGATGATGATGATGGTGTTTGTGTTGAGCGGTGATGTGATAAATCATATTTATATATAGTTTTAAGGTGCATTTAGGTTGCATTTTAGAGCATTTAGATTCATATTTAGGTTCATTATTGCATCATATTCTTAAGTTATGTTATTCTACTCCTATTCGGTATGTTTTCTTGTTTTTGATGAATTTCAGGTAATGAGAACGTATTTGGAGTATATTTAGTTGAGCTTGAGGATTAGGAGCACTTGGAAATAAGCTACGATGCATAAGGATAGTATGGATACGTCTTAGTACGAGTTTGAGCGAAAACGAAGCGGAAAATCATTAGAAGAAATGTGAAAAAGGAGTCATGTATACTCTTCTGATCATAACTTTTGATGTGCTTCTTAGAATCAAGAAATTCCAGTTGGGTTGGAAACTAGACTTGAAGGGCTTTCCAACGATAGGTCACACGCCCCAAATGGACTTCTGGTTCGAGAGATACAGCCTTCGCAGGTTGACGCAAAATCGCTGTTTTCCCGCCCGGTCGACCGGGCGGTTTTGCCCGACCGGGCGAAATGAAATTTTCACATGATGCAAGGCATGTTAGCCCGGTCAACCGGGCGAGAAAGGAGTCAAAATCGCTTGCGCGCCCGACCGGGCGGATTTGCTTTTCTGTCGTAGTTCCTCAATCACCATCGCCCGACCGGGCGGATTTCGCCCGGTCAACCGGGCGGTTTCTTAAGACGGGTTTATTTGCCTTTTTTAACCGGTTTTGTAAAAACTATAAATAGGTCTTCTCTCTCTCCCCAAGGGACCTCCCCCTTTTTCTGACGTTATTTTCTTAGTTTTAGGTTTAGTTTTAGTTTTCTTCTTCTCTCTCTTAAGTTTAAACCCTAAGTTTTTATGTTTTTCTTTAATTCATAGTTTTATTATTTCATTCTCTCTTTCATTGATTTCTTTTAATTATGTTTTCCTTTCTCTTTCTAGATGTAGTTTATATTCATTATTTCATGATTGAGTAATTTTTATTTCTAGGGTTTGGGAATCCATGTTTATATGCTATAATTCTTAATGGATGTTTATTGATGGTTTCATTAGTCATTGTTATTTCTAATTGATTAGTGTTTATATTATTAATCTTGCAATCTGATCAATTGTCTGATTAAATATTGCTAATATCGAGTCATAGATCGAAAGATAGTACTCTTTAGAGGCTTACCTACAATTAGCAAATCTGATTATGTTGAGCGACCGTACTAGCATATGTTGATTTGAGAGCGTTAAGGCCCGACCGTAGGATTAACATGTGCTCTAGATATCTGATTCATTGAACCATTGATGATATTTTGATAGATTATAGTTATGAACATGGTGAACCATTGCCCTAGATCCTTTTTAGCTTGATTTTCGTAGTTTGATTAGTTTAGAACTTTAATTCATTATTCCTGTTCTTGTTTAGTTTCTCCATGCATTAGAAGCTAGATTAAAACAACCATCTCTCTGTGGATTCGACCCTACTTACCCTACTACATTGTTAGAAGGTTTTGCAGGAATTATTTTTGACAGGTGTACGACACCCTATCAAATTTTGGCGCCGTTGCCGGGGAGACGGTATAGTTTTATTTAGTTTTTATTATTTGGTGAGACTATACTGTATATATATATAATTTTTTTTCCCTTTTGTGAATATTTTTTTTAATAACTTTTATGTATCATGGAGTCATACTATTTTGCTGATGGGGATAATTCTTTTGCTAGGCAACATAGTAATAATTCTTGGGATTCTCATGTTTACAGTTTTGATGCATCATATCAAAATCCTCCCAATTTTTGCATGAGTTCTCCTGAATTACCTCATATGTTTTGTGAACCCCATGTACATGCTAGTAATTCTAGAGCAATTTTTTCTTTTCCTCAGTATGAGAATGAAGCGTTTTGGAAATACTACCATAGGCTTGGTGATTATATTGGTCCTAATCATGGAATTGAACTGTGGGATATGTGCCTAGTGATTTATGAGGGGTTGAATGAAGAAACTAGGATGGTGGTAGAATCTATGTCTAATGGGGAATTTCTATTCCGATCACCTGATTATTGTTGGGATTTAATTGTGTGGTTGGCTAGGGATACTTATGAGTGGGAGATGTCTTCATCTGCTCTTTCACCCCAAACTTACATGACACCAACCCCTTATTGTTCAAATTGTCAGTCTACTTCACATGATTTTTCTTCGTGTGATGTGACTTTAGTTTATGGTTTTAACCCCTCTTCCCAATATGAATGTCAATCTGCTCAAAATTCTAGCCCCAAACCGTTTATTTATGATGATGAGGAGGGTTGGATAATAAATGAGAGCTATTGGGATGATGAAAAGATTGAGAGAGAGACTATTATGATGGATGTTTTGCAGGAGCAAGAAACCATGGTTGAAGTTTCCTCTTTGGAGGTAAGTCAAGTTGAGAGTGAGGTGATTTATGAGTCTTTATCGGTACCACCTATTGTTTTTGAGTCTCATGTTCCTTTCTCTCAAAAACTTAACCTTATTCCTTCTTCTCCTATATTATATCCTCCATTGTTCCTTCTTTCTCCCCTTTTGAATGACTCTCATGATAATGTAAATAATATACAGTTTGTCTCTTTTCCTTCTTTTGAGTCATGTAAAAAGACTAACGATTTTTCTTTTTCTTCTTCTTGTAAATATAACTTTTCCTTTGATTTTTCTTTTGGTAGTTTTAGTAATATTTTAGTACTAACTTTTTTCATTTTTCCTTTCCACTCTTATATAATATGCTCTGAGATGTTTGCAGGAACATATGATAAGCTTCTTAGAGCATTGAACTATTATGAGTGATCTACTAATCTTAAATGGTCATGCAAGACCTTAAATTTGCGCTTATCGGGAGGCAACCCGACTTTGTTCATTTTTTTTTTTGGTTTGACTAACTTTGCTAATGTGTGATGAAGTCTTTTTCTAGGTACAAGCGTAGCTAATTTTTTTGGCTAAGTTCACTGCCTCATTACAACTATCGATTGTGGTGGAGGTGTCGATGCTTTTTGACACTCCCTTTGATTACCCACCCCTTTTGTACGTTGTACCTCTCCCTCATTTAATTCCTCTTTATTCACATTGAGGACAATGTGTCATTCAGCTTGGGGGAGGATGTTTGTCATCATTACTTAGCGCATGTTAGTTGCATTTAGAGTAGTTTTTTCATTGCTTTCATAGGATGTTGCACGGTTTGTACCGCTCACTAGGAGTGGGAGTTTACGTGTAACGAAAAACATTGTATTGCTTTCGTAGTTGCATTGGCATATTTCATCTCATATTAGATTTCATGTCATTTTAGTTGCATCTATGGGACTATTGCTAGCCCTTATTGAGAACCTTGCTGATATTTTACTACAATTCCCAAGCATAATTCATCTTGTTCATGATTCTTCATAGCACGATTGTTTCGCAATTGATTGTTTGTGGTAAGATTGATTGATCTCTCTAGCTCGATTTAACTTTATTGTGCAGACACCTTAAACTAAGTGAGCTTCTGTGCCTATAAACTGACGTATCTGTGTCAGTTATGTTCTTTCATGTGTGATTAGTTCCTTAGTTGTCACATTGATCTTGATTTTGACTTGGCACTCTTTGATATTTGATAGTGCATATATTTTGATATAATTGAGGCATTCTATTTAATGATCTTAGCTCCAGAGTTATTCTTGTTTTCATATTATCCTTCCTCTAGCCCCGCTGAGCCTTTCTGACTATGTTTGATTGCTACCTACATTACAAGCCATTGGCCTCATTTGATATTTGTCCTAAGCCTAGCTTGGGGGAGCGAGTATTAGTTTTGGTTTGGTTTGTATTGAATTGAAGTGCTCTAGTTGTGGTTTAGAGGGATGGAAAAATATGTTTAGTGAGCTTGGAAATTGAAATGAAAGTTCAAAAAAAAAAACACAAAAGAAAAAGTGAAAAATGAAATGAAAAAGAAGTGAAAAAAAAAATTGTGAATAAAGTGAAATAAAAAGGGTTATGATTGAATTTCTTGAGTGAAAAGTGTTGTTGATTATATTTGGAGATTGTTGGTTGTTGCACAGAGTTATTGTGACATTTCTTGGTCATGTTTTTAGTTATATGATGCTCCCCCTTCTTGGTTTTTCCACCACAATTCCCAAATTATTTTCCATACCTTTAACCTCAACCCCATTACAACCCTTAAAAGTCCTCTTGATCATTGTGCATTGTATTGTTGAGTATTAAGTGAGTCAAAAAGTCAAAGTTAAAGAGTTTATGTTTCATCTGAGTCGACTTGTTTTAGGTTGAGTGTCATCATTTATCCTTTAAACACATGAGAGATTTGAGCGCACATGACTATAGTGAGGTCTGTCAGGTTTGGTTAAATCCAGCTTGGGAGAGATGGTATGTGGTATGATTGGAGAGTTGATTGTGATACATGACATGCTATGCGGCTTTGTTCGAGATTGCTTCGATGCTTGGTTTGTGTAGTGATTATATCTCTTGTGTTTTCAGTTGAGTGTTTAGCCCTGTTTTAGTCCTATATTGTAGGTTGTCTTACTTTTCCCATGTCTATGTCTTATTGCTTGGGGACAAGCAATGGTTTAGCTTGGGGGAGTTTGATAAATCATATTTATATATAGTTTTAAGGTGCATTTAGGTTGCATTTTAGAGCATTTAGATTCATATTTAGGTTCATTATTGCATCATATTCTTAAGTTATGTTATTCTACTCCTATTCGGTATGTTTTCTTGTTTTTGATGAATTTCAGGTAATGAGAACGTATTTGGAGTATATTTAGTTGAGCTTGAGGATTAGGAGCACTTGGAAATAAGCTACGATGCATAAGGATAGTATGGATACGTCTTAGTACGAGTTTGAGCGAAAACGAAGCGGAAAATCATTAGAAGAAATGTGAAAAAGGAGTCATGTATACTCTTCTGATCATAACTTTTGATGTGCTTCTTAGAATCAAGAAATTCCAGTTGGGTTGGAAACTAGACTTGAAGGGCTTTCCAACGATAGGTCACACGCCCCAAATGGACTTCTGGTTCGAGAGATACAGCCATCGCAAGTTGACGCAAAATCGCTGTTTTCCCGCCCGGTCGACCGGGCGGTTTTGCCCGACCGGGCGAAATGAAATTTTCACATGATGCAAGGCATGTTAGCCCGGTCAACCGGGCGAGAAAGGAGTCAAAATCGCTTACGCGCCCGACCGGGCGGGATCGCCCGGTTGAGCGGGCGGATTTACTTTTCTGTCGTAGTTCCTCAATCACCGTCGCCCGACCGGGCGGATTTCGCCCGGTCAACCGGGCGGTTTCTTAAGACGGGTTTATTTGCCTTTTTTAGCCGGTTTTGTAAAAACTATAAATAGGTCTTCTCTCTCTCCCCAAGGGACCTCCCCCTTTTTCTGACGTTATTTTCTTAGTTTTAGGTTTAGTTTTAGTTTTCTTCTTCTCTCTCTTAAGTTTAAACCCTAAGTTTTTATGTTTTTCTTTAATTCATAGTTTTATTATTTCATTCTCTCTTTCATTGATTTCTTTTAATTATGTTTTCCTTTCTCTTTCTAGATGTAGTTTATATTCATTATTTCATGATTGAGTAATTTTTATTTCTAGGGTTTGGGAATCCATGTTTATATGCTATAATTCTTGATGGGTGTTTATTGATGGTTTCATTAGTCATTGTTATTTCTAATTGATTAGTGTTTATATTATTAATCTTGCAATCTGATCAATTGTCTGATTAAATATTGCTAATATCGAGTCATAGATCGAAAGATAGTACTCTTTAGAGGCTTACCTACAATTAGCAAATCTGATTATGTTGAGCGACCGTACTAGCATATGTTGATTTGAGAGCGTTAAGGCCCGACCGTAGGATTAACATGTGCTCTAGATATCTGATTCATTGAACCATTGATGATATTTTGATAGATTATAGTTATGAACATGGTGAACCATTGCCCTAGATCCTTTTTAGCTTGATTTTCGTAGTTTGATTAGTTTAGAACTTTAATTCATTATTCCTGTTCTTGTTTAGTTTCTCCATGCATTAGAAGCTAGATTAAAACAACCATCTCTCTGTGGATTCGACCCTACTTACCCTACTACATTGTTAGAAGGTTTTGCAGGAATTATTTTTGACAGGTGTACGACACCCTATCATGATGATGCAGCGAAGAACATGGTAACAACAACGAAGAAGAAAGGAGAAAATGGGTCTGATATTTGGGGGGTTTTGTTATTTTCATTTTAATTTTATTTTACCTTTTTCTTTTCTTCCTTAGTTTTCACATCTTGTAGCTGTACTTCAAACTCACGTTTTTCTTTCCTTTTTTATTTTCTTTTTCTATTTTTCTTTTCCCTTATTTTTATTATCTTCACTTTTTATATTTCCTTTCATTTTTATTAGGAGTAGTATAAATACCCATTAAACCATCTTTTATTGGGGAAGTTTTTTAGTCAAGTTTTATTTATTCACCACTCTTAGGTTGAGAGGAGTTTTAGGGTTTTAAGGAGGATTAGCCTCCATAGCTTAGGTTAGGGAGAAAAGGGAGAAAACTCAAAGAGGGATTGAAGATTTGGAGATTCAAGGGTGACAACTTGTATTAAAGATTCAACAATTTATCAATGAGCATTTCTTTCTCTATCTCTTCCTCTATTGCTTTATTTTAATTGTTTTTCTTAGATTAGTTGTTCATGCTTAGTTTAATTATATGTGGTTTATTTTGTTTAGTTTATTGTTAGATTAAGGATTATTATCATGTTATTAGTGCTTAATTTCTCTAAAGTCCTCATTTTTGTATTTATGGAGTAGTTTGTTGGTTAGGATTTGAGGTGAAAACCCAACCATGATTGAATTGGGCATTTGAGATTGGATTTAGAGATTTGTGTGATTAAATTATTGCTTGTTTAGCTTTTCTAATCTATGTTGCATTCTCTTTGATCACTTGAATGTTGTATTAGATTGGAGTAGATTGATTTAGGTTGGCATGAGAGTGTGACCTATTGATTTCTATTATTGACTTGGGCTACTTTGAACCTCGGGATATGTTAGTAATGGATGAGAGTCCTTATTTGATGTCTTTGAGAATTTCTCCGCCTATGAGAGTAGGATGAGAGTTGTATGTTGGGTCAATAGCTAATTCAAGTAGTGTTCATGCATTATCTCTATATTTGATATTCTTATGCCTATTTCATGATTAGTTGGTGTTTAATCCCATCTCCTAACTTTAGTTATCTTTGATATCTAGTTATTTTCTTAGTTTTTAGTTGGTAGTTGACACCTTCCGACTCTTTTTCGGCCTAGCTTATTATTTAGTTAACACAATTTGATGTTCCTTAGTCCTTGTGGAAGAATGACCCTTACTTACCACTTTACCTAGTTTAGTGATTTAGTTAGGTTGTTTGACCTTTGGTGTTTTGTCCAACGACCAAAATTCCCTATGTCAGAAATCACGCTACAAAGATTGTACATCTATTTCCTATTAAATGATTCATATTTATATTAATTATATGATCCTATGATTGATGTTAAGAAATAGTTTCCTGCGATTCCGCTATATGCATCTATATGTTACTACACTATCATGATCTCCTACATACTATTATTGAACCTGATTCCATGGCCATGGAGGCTTGGAATGATGGAATAGTTTGTGGGAAATATTCCAAGACAACTCCCTAGGATTTCCCAAATGCCTTCGCATATTATCAACGACTCAGGTTTAGGCGGATCAGTTTAAGAATGTACGTTGGTTTCTAACAACCGACTTCTCTTCAATTAGTTTCTAACAAGCAACATTTATATTTATATTTAAGCAAAGAGAGTACATAATATAGAATATGGAAGCGGAAAATAATTAAAAGGGTTTATATAATACTATTATGATTAACCTAAAAAAATAGGCGAAAAATAGAGCCAGAAACAGAAAAAGAATTATACTTTATATAGCGAGACCCCGTGCCGGGTTGCTTGAAGCGCCTGTTAACATACTCAAGACATTCCAACATAGTTTCCTTCGAATGTATATGACTAATAAGCAGTAGCCATTGATATGTCTATTTTATATAGAGTTTCTACCCCCCGTCCCTCATTGATTATTGGTCTTAATTGCGCTCTTCGGAGCCATTTTTAGTACTAATGTGCTCCTTGTAGTGTGTTTGTAGTTTCAAGCTGATCATTGTAGGAATTAGCATGTTTTAGTGCATTTCCTACTCATTTATATCACTAGAAGAGATGATGTACTTTCGAGAGCACGAGCATTGAGTTGGAAGAGTTTTGAAGCAAAGCGAATAGTGATGAAAGAAGTAGAAAAATGACTCCAGTCCACTATTTTGTCAATATCTCAAGTTGTACAAATCCAAATGCAGTGATTTCAATTGGGTTAGATTCTAAACTTCAAGAGCTTTCCAACGAGTGGTCACTTGCCTAATTCCGACGAATAACAAAGAAGTTATGGCGTTTTGAAGATAGAGATTTTGTGCAGGCTGACGACCGCCCGGCCGGGCGGAATCCGCCCCGGCTTCCCGGGCGCCCTTACTTAGCCAAATTTCATCGTCTGGAGAAGATTTGGAATAAAAGAAAATATATTGTTGCGGGCCCGACCGGGCGGGGCGCTATTTCATATTTTAAGCGTGTGTTGCACCGGTTTTGTTTTTAATATAAATACTTATCCTTTTCGGGTTGAAAACCACGTTTTCTCATTATAATTTCAGTCTTTAGTTTTCGAAGCACGTTTTAATTACTCAAGAACCCTAGTATTACTTTTTCCCAATTTACATTGAATTTTCAATGGAAGGTTTGGTTTTGCAAGATTGGTTCTACAATTGGTATTTCTTCTCTTCTCTTGTTATTATTATTCAATCCTTGATTATTAATTCACCATGTTTACTTATTTTATCATGAGTATGTTTTCCCCAATTATGATTGAGTAGTTTATTTCTAGGGTTAAGGGGATCCATGATCATTTATGAAGGGATGTCCATAAAGTATTGATTTTTGATAATGTATTTTGATTCCTATTGAATGTATTATCTCTATTCAATCCGATTTGGCTAGATTTTATTGTTATAGTATTGCAATATTAGGTTATGCGCCGAGAGGTATAAACTTGATATTAAGGCTAGTTTCAATAGGTAGAGTTGGGATTAATAAATTGCGAGAGCCTGTTAATATCATTCTATGGTTAATTTCGACTCGAGAGAGCAAATCAACCTGTTTGACTGCGTTATTCATTATTGATTGTTGTGTTTCATCCTGGAATATTGTTCATTAGTGAACCTACGCCCTAAACTCTTTATTATTGATATTCTTGATATAGTTATTGTCTAGTTTAGTATAATTACCAACAAACACTCGTTCTCTATAATCTAGATTTGATCGACAATTAGGAAAAGAACACTGTTTCCCTGTGGATTCGACCCTACTTTCCTGACTACCATTTGTTAGAGGATTTTAAGATTACTTTTGATTAGGTGATACAGCCTGTCGAAATTTGGCGCCTTTGCCAGGGAAACGATTTTGTTTAATTTTTAATTGTCTTAGAGTCTAGATTATTCCTTGTCTATACTAACCCCCATTCGAAGGAACATGTGTTCCCTAGAATTGTATATATTTTTCCTTTTTTTTGGTTTAAATCTCCTATAACCGTATTATAATGGAGTGGAATCACCATTATGGAGCAAATTTTACTGATTGTCAGGGACAACATGGTTATAATTGTTGGGATGACCAAGTGCCTGATTATGATGCATCTTTTGATTATCCGAATTCTAATTTTTTGCATCTTATGATAATAAATATTCTTCCAATCCTAACTTAGATTACAATGGATTACCATATGCTCCCTATGAGTCTTATGTGCATAATTGGAACTCCCCTCCCCAATTGGACTTGCATAACTATCCTCAACAACAATCATCACAGTGTATTACATATCTTCTTGATTTAATGAAACAATTGAATGAGTCTGACAAAGAATTCAGTGCTAGCCTTAAGCAATTGTGTGACCAACAACAATTGATGGTTAATCAATTACCAGGCATTCAACAAATAAGAGAACAAAATATGTTTTCCTATGATGATGATGATTGTGTTGAGAATGCCATGTCAGTGGAGACTAGTGATTATATGACTCTTGATATCGAAAGGAATGATGAGAATGAGAAAAGTATGGATAGGATGAATGTTTTGGTGGAGGAGAAACTCTTAGTTACAAACCACTTTGTTAATGAGCCTATATTTTAGAGGGTGGTGACATTGTAAGTGAAACTGTAGAGGTTGAACCTATAATTTCTTGTCCCCATATTCCATTTTCAAAAAGGCTTGATCTTGTTTCTTCCCATCCTATTTTATTTCCCTTATATTTTCTAAAAGGGCAACCATTAAAAGATACATTTGGCCAAGCTGACATTGTTGATATTCTTTCCGTGAGATCTCTGGTGTCTACACAACAGATACAGGAAAGTTATACTTTGTCTTCCTTTTCTCCATTTTCTTTTGATTATGCTTGTCTTCACTTATATTTTGTTTCTGCTGACATTATGTTTGTGAAGATAGATGTGCTTGCAATCAAGCCATATCTTATTTTTAGTGACATGTTTCCAGGAGCATTTGATAAGTTCAATGTTGTTAAAATCGGGATTCTAGTTTGAATCGGAAACGACCTTTAGAATCGAATCGTAAAATCGAATCGTCGAATCGTAAGATTCTACAAACACGTATAATCAAGATATTGCACTCAATCTTCATTGAATATGCTAAAATTATAAGTTAAAAGACCTAAAAATTGGAAAAAATAGTTGTTTACCCACTATATTGGCAATAACTAACAATATATATCTATTATTTTCTTTGTTAGCATGATTTAAATTTGCGAGGTTTTCGCTAGTCAACAGAAATGTATAGAATCGTCTAGAATCGTGAATCGAATCGTCTACCATATTTTGAATCGTAAAATCATAAGATTTTAAGATTTGAATCGCGATTTTAATAACTTTGGATAAGTTACTCAAGGCATTGGATTCTTCTGACTGCGGTTGAAGCTACAAATGTTAAATACAGTGCTTTGCGGGAGGCAACCCGTGGTCTTTTTACTTTCCCTTGTTGCAATGAGGACATTTTTTATTCAGCTTGGGGGAGTATTTCTGTAACTATTGCTTTTCTTTTACTCTTTTACTGCTTTCTAGATTAGTTTAGTTAATTTAATTGCTTTCAAATATATGAAAAATCACAAAAAATGAAATATTGCTGAAAAAATAACAAAAATACGAGTTGAATATGAATGGATTGATTGCTTCCCTGTGCCCCGAACTGTGCTTTGAAAAATGATTTAACTCACTATACTGGATAGTTGGGCATTTGTGATTGTAATATTGTGACGTGATCTCTGATTGCCTTGATCTTGAGTGGATTTTGATGATAAAGCACCTACTTTGACTGCATGCTTGAACTGGTTAGACTGTGAGGATTCATTGTTGCCTATGGATTTACTTCCATATCCAATCTATTCTTGTGTGTTAGTTCTTCGTAGTAATTCTAATCTTGATTTTGGCAATGTACTCGTTGATTTCTGGTGACTTTGGACATGTGCTGTGATAGAGGCGTTCTTTTGTTTAATTTTAAGCCTCAGAGTTGATAAATGAATTAATTTCCCTCCTAGCCCTGCCGAGCCTAATGACTTTTTATTTTGATATTGAGCCACATTGCACGCCTTGAGCCTTTACAATGATTATTGTCCCAAGCCTAGCTTAGGGGAGCATTTGTTAGGTTGATACTATGATGTGTGGTTGATTCTATGGGTTAGTTGGAAATAATGTCTATGTTGATACAAAGAAAAGCAAGAAAAAGAAAAAAATAAAGTGAAAAATGATAGTGAAAAATCTGAAAAATCTCTATGATCTTCACTCATTAAATTTCAAAAAATGTTAAAAATTATGCTGAAAGAGTCAAGTATTGGATGGTTCGTGAGACTTTAAAGTTGGTTATTATTTTGGTCATGTTGTCGATGTCATGGGAGTTGTTTCGGCCACACCTAGTCCTGTTACTAGTGTTTTTTTGCTCCCCCTTTTCTTGGCTTTTCCACCACATTCCCTAAATAATTACCTTACCTCTACCCGAGCCCTATTACAACCCTGAGAAAGACCTCTTGAGCACGTGTTTGATTGTTTGCTGGATTGATACTGAGTCAATATGTCAAAGTTAAATAGTACGTTTGTTATTTGAGTCGACCTGGCTATGATGAGCGATATTATACCTTTCTAAACACATGAGAGTGTGAGTGGGAAGGGCTATTATGTTTGGGTTGGTGAGTTTTTGGGCACATATTATGCCTGCCACAAAATTGAGAGGAGTGACAACTCGGTGAGCACCTTTTCGACATTTGCATGTTATGTAGGGAAGCTGCATTTGATTGTTTGCTTAGGTGATTGGTGGTCAGGGTGATCTGAACAACTGAACTTGAATTTTGCTTGCTTGAAGGATTTTGAGTTTGAAAATTTTGAGCCTGAATTTCTTATCTGAGTGGTGAAGCAATTATATTCATGTTCATGTTGTGCTTTGCTTGGGGACAAGCAAAGGTATAGCTTGGGGGAGTTTGATATGTCTATTTTATATAGAGTTTCTACCCCCGTCCCTCATTGATTATTGGTCTTAATTGCGCTCTTCGGAGCCATTTTTAGTACTAATGTGCTCCTTGTAGTGTGTTTGTAGTTTCAGGTTGATCATTGTAGGAATTAGCATGTTTTAGTGCATTTCCTACTCATTTATATCACTACAAGAGATGATGTACTTTCGAGAGCACGAGCATTGAGTTGGAAGAGTTTTGAAGCAAAGTGAATAGTGAAAGAAGTAGAAAAATGACTCCAGTCCACTCTTTTGACTATATCTCAAGTTCTACAAATCCAAATGCAGTGAATTCGATTGGGTTAGATTCTACACTTCAAGAGATTTCCAACGAGTGGTCACTTGCCTAATTCTGACGAATAACGAAGAAGTTATGGCGTTTTGAAGATAGAGATTTTGTGCAGGCTGACGACCGCCCGGCCGGGCGGAATCCGCCCCGGCTGCCCGGGCGCCCTTACTTAGCCAAATTTCATCGTCTGGAGAAGATTTGGAAGAAAAGAAAATATATTGTTGCGGGCCCGACCGGGCAGGGGGCTATTTCATATTCTATGGGTTATGACCTGACAACCGCCCGACCGGGCGGATTCCACCCAGGTTGGTCAGGCGGGGTTGTTTTTAAGGCATTTTAAGCGCGTGTTGCGCCGGTTTTGTTTTTAATATAAATACTTATCCTTTTAGGATTGAAAAACCACGTTTTCTCATTATAATTTCAGTCTTTAGTTTTCGAAGCACATTTTAATTACTCAAGAACCCTAGTATTACTTTTTCCCAATTTACATTGAATTTTCAATGGAAGCTTTGGTTTTGCAAGATTGGTTCTACAATTGGTATTTATTCTCTTCTCTTGTTATTATTATTCAATCCTTGATTATTAATTCACCATGTTTACTTATTTCATGATGAGTATGTTTTCCCCAATTATGATTGAGTAGTTTATTTCTAGGGTTAAGGGGATCCATGATCATTTATGAAGGGATGTCTATAAAGTATTGATTTTTGATAATGTATGTTGATTCCTATTGAATGTATTATCTATATTCAATCCGATTTGGCTAGATTTGATTGTTATAGTATTGCAATATTAGGTTATGCGCGAGAGGTATAAACTTGATATTAAGGCTAGTTTCAATAGGTAGAGTTGGTATTAATAAATTGTGAGAGCCTGTTAATATCATCTTATGGTTAATTTCGACTCGAGAGAGCAAATCAACCTGTTTGACTGCGTTATTCATTATTGATTGTTGGGTTTCATCCTGGAATATTGTTCATTAGTGAACCTACGACCTAGACTCTTTATTATTGATATTCTTGATATAGTTATTGTCTAGTTTTGTATAATTACCAACAAACACTCGTTTCCTATAATCTCGATTTGATCGACAATTAGGAAAAGAACACTGTTTCCATGTGGATTCGACCCTACTTCCCTAACTACCATTTGTTAGAGGATTTTAGGATTACTTTTAATTAGGTGATACGACTTTAGTCTGTCAGCCATTAGCCAGTATGCAAATCCCACCGGGGTCTCTTTGCTTTCTTCATGAGGGTAGGGTCATATAAAAAATGTTAAGTTTATCGGAATAGCAATGCATACAAAACTAAACGTAGAGATTTCGATTTCATTATGTGCATATGCAAAATAGTAACGCATACAAAATTGAGTGAGATAGAACGTGTATAACTGGATTTAAAATTGAGAAAAGAAAAGGCCATGAACGAACGACAATTAGCTAAATCTGTTAATATAATAATATTGATGAAGTCATCATACATATACTTCAGAAAAAGTTCAGAAACCAAATTGAAGGACATATAGATAATTGATTCTGAAAAAACAAGAAGCAAAAACTTCACTCACTCCATGCCAAATAAGTTGTTACATTAGTCTTTTTCATTTTATTTTGAGATATCAGAATTTTTATTAAAGTGAAAGACCAAACTTGTAGGTTTTGCTGGGACTACAATTGAAGTTCCTGTCCCCTCCAAACCCATACTTGGTATTATAGCCAGGATAGTCGCTACGTTTAAAGATCACTTCTAGGATAAGTTTTAGTCCCTCATCCCTTCCAATCTTTGGTATATCCCACCGAAGAAAAAATCCATTCGATTTCGAGGTGATGTGTATTTGACCATATTCTCCGATCATCTTCTTTGCGTTCTTCAAGAAACCCCTCACCAAATTTTGATTTGAACTGTCAAAAATTAACAATGATGTTATGATGTCCATCACACTCCAACGGGAAAACTGCCGACCCAGTGTTCAAAGTGCTCCAAAATTAGAGTTAATGAGTCCTAATATTTAGGATTTAATGGCTAGTGGATAGTCCGAATCCTCTAGAGTTTTAATAAAACTCAACAAGGTAGAGCTATAGCTGAACCTTATATTTTAAAATCAAGGACTCATATTAGTGGAAAGAGAAAAATAAGGGGGTGGATTTGAATGAGAATAAGTAGGGGGATTTTTGGAAATATAATATATAAGCCATTGATTTTTTATTGAATAGTTGATAACTTGATATTGCTCAAACTCTACCTTGTAGAGTTCTTTAAGAACTCTAGAGGATCCAAACATGTTTGACTCTACTGACTATCATGATCTTGTAAGTGGACAATTCCCCCCACATTTTATACAATACTTACCTTAGTTTTAGGAGCTGCTAGGCTCCTAGTTAACTTAGTCTTTGTTCTCAACTTATTAAAATAAGTTTCACCAAAAATAATTCAATGAAAATAAGTTAAGTAAAGTTAAATTCACATAAAACAAGTTAAGTTTACCAAAAATAAGTTCGATAAAGTTAAATTAAATTCAGCAAAAATTAGCTGAGGATAATAGAGCCTTAAGCGTATTTATATGCAACTAGCTGTATTTTATCAATAAAGTTAATACGAAAAGTGTGTATTTTCTAGCCTTATCTCTCTATTCTCCATTTATTTTACTTGTTTTCCCAACATCCAATGGATAATCTATACACTAGAGATAAAACTCATAAACATTAATAATGAGTGAAGTTTAGCTCGGCAAACTTAATTAGTTTTTAATTATTTAATTCTAGTGGGTTATCCGCGTAACGGGAGATGTATCAATTTCAGACTCCAAAACTAGTCACTAGTCACTAGTCACTACTGTTCTAGATCAGGCCCGTATTTGGGCATGGGCGACAGGGGCGTGTGCCCAGGGCCCTAAAAAGTAAAAACTCAGCCCAATTTAATTAGGAATAATTGTTGTAAATAAGTCAACCTTTGCGTGGTCTTCCAATTTCAAGTCTAACTTTTGATTATCTCTGATTGAGTTAGGCTTGTAGGGTTATTTTCTTCTATTGAGTTTTAACTTGTTTGTGACCTATTTAGTAGGTTACATGTGCCACGTGTCGCCATATGATTGGTTTGCTATTTTTTTTTGTTTTATTTTCTCTCTACTCATCTTTCTCTTCCCTCTCCCTTAGGACCACCCCACACCCCTCCCCTCCCCTGCCCCCGCACCCCCCCACCAGCCGTCCCCCCCCCCCTCCCCTCCCCGCCCTCGCCCCCGCACCCCCACCAGCAGTGTCCCCCCACCCCACTCCTCCCCTCCCCGCCCATGCTGCGTTTCCACCGGTAGCACCCCCCACCCCCACCCTTCCCCCCCACCTCCCCCACCAGCACCCCATCCCCCTCCCCCACGCAGCCCCTCCGCGCCTCCCCCTCCCTCACTCTCGCCGGCGCACTCGTTCCCGTCCTCCTCCCTCACTCTCGCCGGCAGCCCGCAGTCGTAGTCCTTCAAATCAGCGCGGCGGCTTCTTCGATTCTCCGTTTGGGAATGATTTCCCCGGCCCACCTCGACCTATGCCGCCTCCTCCGTTTCTTTCTGGGCAGAAACGAGGGTGGGAGAGAGGGAGGCACGGGATTCGATTCGAAGGGGTGGGGGAGGGGGAGGCGCGGTCGAAGGGGTGGGGGATTAGATTATTGTTTATTAATTCTAGATTAGGTACAATTATATATCCTGTACATTCAAGTTAAAACATTTGAATATTAGATTAGCAGGGCCGAGAAAACCATTTCAATTAGCTGCATAAGTAATTCACTAATTCTCTATTAGTTTCAACTTTCAAGTGGAATTCATGTGCTGTCATCACTTGCCTTGCTTTGTGCTATTCTTTAATTAAGCCTTTTCCCCCTTTCCACATGTTGTCTGATGACTGATATTAGTTGTTAGACAATTTATGTATCTAAAATGGAATAGAGAAATTGAAACAGTAACAACTATGAAGAAGTTTAACACTTGCATATTGTAATCATATATTTGAAAATAAGAGGTCGGTGGTAAGATGGTCATAGTGAAAGAATTTTAGAAGTGAATTGAATTGTTAGATTAGAGAAAACAAAGTTAGATTAGAAACCAGAGATTCTATCATCTTTAACTTTGTCTTAGTCAAACCCAAAACATTAAATCCGGAAAAATCCGGATTAAAAACACAAAAAACGTGAAACAGGGCAAGCTGCCCGGCCGGGCGCCCGCCCGGGCCAGACAACCCGCCCGGTGCAGGCTTTTCTCAAAGAATCTGCCTTCGAGGCAGAATGTTGGTAAGTGGGCTGGCCCGCCCGAGCTAGCCATTTGCTCGCCCGGGCTACACAGTCCGCCCGGGCCCATGTCACGCCCGCCCGGGCTGGTCGTCTCGGCCGAGCCGCGATGCTCCCGCTCGGGCTGCTGTGGTTGGAGCTTCGAATCTCTCTCTTCTTCGCCAAGAAATCAAGGCAAATACTACAAGAAGAAATATCAATAACATCAAAATCTTCCCAGTCACCTCCAAGGACCAAGTCCTCGAGCATAGGACAGCCAGAAATGAGGTCGTTGAGAGAGCATTCTACTGGAAATTCAACAGAATGAAGTTGTAGGGATTTCAAATTTGGCAACAGGAAAGATGCAGGAAGGTTCATCTCGAATTTTCCATGCAACTTCAGCACCACTAGTGTTTCACAGACAAAAAGTGATAGTGGTAGCACACTAGACTTAAACTCACGTGTGAAGATATCAAGCTCTGTCACTCCATGAAGTAATGCAAACTTGATCCATGTATTGACATCCAAGCATCCAGAGCCCGCTTTAGATTTAAGACGGAATTTGTTGATGTGTGGGATTGCTGAGCATCAAAACTCTATCCACAAAATCCTTGAAAGGGCTAGACCACTTGAGATTCTCCGAACTAACGGTAAGGAAATTAGAGTATGCGTCAACCAATGACCTCTCTACCATGGAATCTCTAGGATGAAACATGAGGGTTTCATCAAAATCAAAGTTGGTTATCAGAGTATAAAGATACTGCCATCTGCGTGATAATATACTACTCCCAACTGCATTCTTTGTTGGAAGAAGAGAAAGTATATGCCCAAGTATCTTATCTGGTAAACTACTGATTCTGTCAATCCCTTCATCACCACATTTCACTTGCTTTGGATTCTCATAGCAGTTTGGACTTAAATTCATGGCCTGCATTGATGGACATAAGAGTGAAAAGAAAAACAACAGCAGCAAAAAGAGTCATGATCACAATTCATTGCAAAAATGTTTTGATGACAGGGAAAGAATAGAAGATGAGTCAACTCTCAACAAGTATCTACGATGAACTCAACCAACTGATGGCTAATTGAATCCATCAAAAAGCTATCATTGTGATAAATACGAGGAAAATGTGAGTCTAAGGGCATAACGAACACAGATAGCACTAAATCAACAATTTGCTAGGATTGGATTTTTGTCCACCTTTAGAAATCATGTTCATTTGTTGTAAACACTATGGAAAAAAAACATGTCTGACATAGAAAAGATAGCTAACGTTCTCGAGGCACCGCCTTCTCATAAAGTGGACAAATAAATCAATTATCACCCTTTTGCCCCCCCCAAAAAAATAAGTGAATAAACCTAATTTTTCATACCGTTCCGGAGTTCCCAACATACCATTGCATACCGCCAATTATATTATGCAACCATGAGGATAATGTGCACCAAACTTCTGGATCACATTTGTTTAACATATAGGGATTGCTTTTGCATACAGTGAACATACAAAAGAAATTGATACATTAGCCACAAAACATCTTGAGCATGGAGCAAATTTTTTTAACATAATGAGCAACCTTCATCAACACATATCAACAAAGATTCATTTTTAGATTTACAAGTAAAACTTTTGGATATAAAGTAAAAAAAAGAACTTCATTACAACACATCAAGTCATCAACAAGGTATAGATTTTGAAATACACTTAAAATTTTCTATTTGACCGTGTTCAAAGATTTACCTTATGTTCTAAAAGTTTTACTTGCATGTTCAAAAATTATGGTCAAGGAGCATGATGTACATTATACTCCCGGGTGCGGAAGCTTTTTTTTTGCTTTCATACCTTCCAAAGTACCTAAATTACCTGTTTTGACACCACTATTCAGCCCTCAATATAGTACTGTTACCTCAAATTCAGGCATCACTATTCACTAATCTGCAATCTTGTTTTTTTCCTTTTCTTTTACAATTATACTAAGATTCTACAAACAAGCACTATCAACAATTCAAAGATCATCAATAGTCGATACGATTTTCAAAGAGCTTGTAAGCTAGGGAAGCACACTAAATCAAAAGGCGCAAACACAAATAAGGCCCTGTTCTTTTAGACGGTGAGAAACTGAACTGAACTGCGTGAAACAGAACTCCATTGAACTGAACTGAACTGAACTGAACTGAAAATAAGTCCAAAAGAGCATGGCCTAAATTTTGAAGATTTGGATAAATAAGAGATTTTCTCAAGTTCGGATACTAGTTCAAATTAAGAATTTCATGCATATGTAATGCAAATGATGAAAAATGATTAAATGGGTATTGACTATTGAAGAATGAAAAGCATAGATAAATGGGCAATGGAGTAAAATTAGAGAAAGAATTAGTAAGATTACTTAATCGCAAAATTCTTCTGAGGGATGAAGATGGAACTCTCTGTAAGTGATGGACTACACTTCACTGGAAGTTTCTCACACACTTTCCTCTCTCCTCCTTAATTTGGTAGGAGATTTCCCGCCAAATTTCACTCTAGGTCTTGGTCTCTTGGATGGTAGGGTTGGGTTGGGTTGGATTGGGCATGATTCGAGCATATTGGATCCGGAGAAATGTCACCCTAGCACAAATTAACTTGACAAAAAAAATCAAATCTAGCTTAATTGATAAAGTCTTGTAAGTGGACGGGTGTTACACAAAAATTGGGATTGTATCTTAGCTATATCAATGTGACGCAGTCGGAAAACTCAAAGAAAAGCAAGGGCTAATCTCGTTCAAGAACAGACAGATTTACAAGCGATAAATCTGTAGAACATCCGGAATCCACCAGAAAAGAGTAAAAACTCTGAAATATTATTAAAAGTCAAAAACTGCCTCCAAATAATGACCTAATAATGTTTAAGTACTCAAAACAAAACCCTAATACGAAAATAAGGAAATAATAAAATTCGGAAATAATTAAAATGTTGTTTTCGGGCCCTAAACGAACTCGGATGGCATAAAAAGCCTGTACATCATCGCATAGCGATGAGTTTGACTCGTTGGCCCGTTCCGCTTCCAGAAAGGTATTACAATAAGCAATCTGGCTCCGGAGGCCTGATTAGTAGAAATCATTTCAGGCTTTTTGTCGAACTTCTTCGTCGAACTTATTCGCTAAGCTTCCTACGTCGCAATGTGCTCTCTACACACTTTGAATGGATAACTCTAGTTACTCACTACATAATGTAATCATACTACATACTATGTACTAGCTTTAACTTTAGGAACCGTAGTAATCATACTACATACTATATCAAAAAGGAACCGTAGTAATCATACTACATAGTAATCATCTTCCTTATGTATAATGTGCTCTCTACACACTTTGAATTGATAACTCTAGATACTTTTTTTTTTAGAAAGTAGTAATCATCTTCCTTTTGATATAAGACACACACAAAATTCAAGCTTTAACTTTAGGTCTTTAAATGTCATTAATTTACTCTTAATATAAATGCATTTTCTAAATCCTTTTTTTATGGTAACACTTGTTTTTCACATGATTCATATTTGATATTTTAATATATATTCTTATTGGACAAAAACATGAGTATTATAGACGATGTGTGGTGCTAAATACAAAGTTCATAGTATTTTAGACGATGTTTGAGATAATAATTTAAGATGTACAGATTCAACGAGCTTTGAAGCCTTTTTTGAGTAATTTGATGTCATGCTTCTTATAATATGTAACTAGATTGTACCTGTGCTAATGCAAGTGATGCATACACAATATTAGAATGTTAATAGATATACTTTGAGATATTGAGAACTGTGTTTTAATATACTTTTTTACTCTATATAATATGTATACTTAATGTTTATATGAAATTTGAAAACAAGAATGCATATTGAATTATAAAGAAAAAATAGAAAATAGTGGGATGTGGGATGAAATAGGCGAGCAATTGAAAAGCTATATAAATATATGTTATGATACATTTTGCTTTATACTCCTAGCTAGATTGTGATAATATTTATACTCCTAGCTAGATTGTGATACTCCTAGTATATATATAGCGATTATGAAATATAACGAAATTTCGTCTGGCATAATAAGTAGAGCTAGGTGTCTTCTTATACTTTTAACTCTCAAGTAATATGGCTAATTATTTGTCGACAAAATAGGAAAGTTCAATGATATATTAAGCTCCAAAAGTTATTTTAAGGGATGTAGGCATATTGTTGAAGATTTTGTTTTTATAATGGGAAGGTATAAGTATGTTCTTTTACTGGATGATAAAGTTTTTTTTTCATGATTTTAGTGATTAATTTGTAAAATACTCCCTCCGTGTTTTTAGATGTAACATATTGACTTTGGGCACTATTCATCCAATACACTTTGACCATTAATTGTTATTTATACATAAGAAAAAATATAGTCATGTGAGATCTTGTTTGATTCATCACGGTATACACTTTCCAAATATATATTTTTTATAATTTTTACTTTTATACAATTAGACTATTAGAGATATTATCGGTCAAAGTTGTGCCTCGACAAATGTGAAAAGTCCAATGTTACATCTAAAAAAACGGAGGGAGTATAGTTTGGAAAAAATTGCTCAAATTCAAGTTAGTAAAATTTAAAACTTCTTCCATTATATCACATGCATTTCAACTTTTGTGGTTGGGAAGTACGAAGCTAGGAAATAAAACTGGTAGAACAATTCTAACAAATTTAATTATCTAGCCATGGCGTGGATTAACACTGCCTTGAAGTTGAATTTACCGACCCCGTTATGTACACACGGATTGGCAACCAACCTCTAGTGATACACGACTATTGCTCCTCCGGTTTAGTACAGAGTCACGGTTTGAGAATATCAACACCTCGAACAATGCCCAGAAGAATAGAGAAGAATGAAAATGTGTTTTAGAATATTTGTAGAAGAGTAGGTCTTTTTCCCATGTACCAAGAAAACACACGGCAACCTCTTATAAAGAGACTTGCTGAAGATAAAAATGGTAGACACAAAATTAGGGAGCAAATAAAGGCATAACGGACAAGTTAATGTAGGCAAGAATCGTTAACAACACAATATCAGTGAAGATAGAGTTACGAAATCAGCGAAGATATGAATGTTGATTTTCAGGCAAAAAGTATCGCGAACGATCCCGAGCCTGGCCGACGCGCATGCGTGGTGTTCTAGTTCCTTCACACTAATCCTTCAACAAATCTATAAAAAATAAAACTCTATATGAAGAATCTAGGAGACCATAAAACTACCAATGTGGGACATTGAGCTTTTTGTTCTTTTGAAGCAAAACTAGGAGTAAGAAAAGCTATCACTCAACCACTAGCTCTAACATATAAGAGTCATATAATTTCTAAATATTAATATTATATTATATTAGATTTATGGTCAGCATTGATATATAAAGTTCGTATTGTGTTTCTTGTTTTGACTAAGTTGAAAATCTAAGTATCTTAATATAGTATTATAAATTGTTGAATTCTTATATGCTTAGAAAGATAAAAAAAAAATATTAAATATATGTATATGTGGGTGTGGTGTGCCCGCTTATAATCTTTAACATATACTACCTCCATTTCTTTTTAATTGTTACACTTTGATATTTTAGACTATTCACAAATTTCACTTTGACCATCGTTTGTGATTTATACCTGAATAAAAATATAGTCATGTTCGATCTTGTTAGATTCGTCTTAACATGTATTTTATTAATATGAATTTTTATAATTTTTACAAATACAAAACTAAAGATATATGTCCTCAAAGTTTTGCATTGGCATGCATGAAAAGTGTAAGTGTAATAATTAAAAAGAAACGGAGTGAGTACAAACTTAAGAATATTTAGCTATTAGGTGAAATTGACAAGGTAAATTATATTCTAATTCATTTAAAAAAAATTATAATACAAAATTAGAAGAGATATAACTAATAACTTATAAGTAAGTCCTATCTAATCCTATACATCTCTAAGAGTTTATCTTTATATGACATTTTAGGGCTCGTTCGGTACCATTGTGGTTTTTAATTTTTTGGTTTTTTGTATTTAAAAGTCATGTGATATATGTCCTATAATGGAAAAAAAGTTAGTCAAACTTATTAAAAACATGTTGATTTTGAAAACTGACAACTAAAAAGTGAAACCCACTTTTTCTGGTTTTTTGTTTTTTA
Organism: Beta corolliflora; assembly: GCA_947648045.1. Classification (NCBI taxonomy): domain Eukaryota; kingdom Viridiplantae; phylum Streptophyta; class Magnoliopsida; order Caryophyllales; family Amaranthaceae; genus Beta; species Beta corolliflora. Next base: position 5,094,591 of record CANSZD010002913.1, read on the forward strand.
TTTTTTGTTTTCAAAAAAACTAAAAACTGAAAATAAAAAACGATAACGAACGGGCTCTTAAGTGTAATTTCCTTTCTTTTTGTTTGGAGTGTATTTAGGTCTTAATTTTTTCTAAAAACTAATCGAAGAGGCAAGCATATGTTCTTTTATTTTTTCAGATGATCCGATAATTAGGAAACATTAATTAGTTTCCTACTAACTACTGATATATTTTTATCAAATGTAATTATAATTTAAAAAAGGTAATTGGAGGGATTGAATGAGAGAACTTAATTGGGGTTCTAGAGGCCTCTCATTCATACAACTTTTAAATAATAAAAAATACAGAGATTATCAGGTGGGCAAAGCTTCCTACAGTGTCGTCTCGTTCTAAATCTAACAATTATCTTATTTTGGAGCCTTCTTTTTTTTATCGTAACATTGGTATATATATGTAATATAATGACATATGCAATTGACAAGTAAAGAAAAACGAGAATAATCAATACACAGAGTTGCGTGGTTCACCAACAATGAGTTATCTATGCTAGAATAATAGGCATTGTTTCTGACCAACTTATTTTCAATCCTTATAAGAAAAAAAAGTTTAATAAGTTCAGATAAGTTAAAATAAGTTTATATAAGGTCTAATAAGGACTAATATGGTCTAACAAGTTCATATAAGTTCAGTTAAGCAATGATAAGGTTTGACACTTAGAAAATAAGGTCTAATAAAGCTTAATAAGGTCTAATAAGTTCAACAAAAATAATTTGAAAAGAATATGGTGTATATGTAATATATTTCGTAATGATGTAAAGGATTTTTAATCCTTTAATATCGCGTGTAATCAGGGATTGTAATCCCTTTGACCCTTTCGATATCTTGTTAGGAAATAATGGAAATAACAAGGGTCACAAGATGAACTATCTTCTAGGCGTGATGCACTTTCCCAAAAGTAATATTCCGACCCTATTCGTATAGCACGGGTTCACGGAATTCACCTTCGAGATACAAAGAAGATCAATAGTGGTCACGCTAACTATGAAAACTATCAAGAGGAAATGAGTTTGTGAGAGATTTGAAATGATGAAGAAATTTTGATTTAATCTTGAGAGATTTATGTGCAAATGAGAGAAGTTATTTTCTCAACCCCTTCATCATATGAGTATTCTCATATATATAACAATACTACGTTTTTTCTAAAAACCGAAACGAATCGCAGAAAAAACCGTCAGAAAATCGCGAATCAGCGAGAGCGAAAACCCGCCCAATCAAGCATGTCGCGAGGTGCGACATTCTTCGCGAGTCGCGGTCGCGAGGTGCGACACTGATCGTACCGTGTGATCAGTTCCTGACTCCTGAAACACACGTAATTCAACAGCAAAGCCAAGGGTCGCGAGGTGCGAGAAATATCGTGAGGTGCGAGAAATATCGCGAGGTGCGACCCCTTGGTCCTCCTTGATGCAAAGCTTGTGAGTGTGCTGTTCTTTGTTCGAACTTCATCAGACTTTGTCGTAGCATATTATTACATACATTGTTTGAATTACGACACCATAACCAAGCGATTCAAACAATATAACATGAATTAAACTAACATAATACTCTAAATTTCCAACAATCCTCCCCCATTTAGAGTATACACAATAGTTATTACACAAACATCATCATAACAAAATAATCTTATGCATAAATGAAAGTGTACAAAGACTTGAACTTCCACTTAGTATAATACACATTCCAAGCATTCGTAGGCCAAATGGTGTCGATAAACGATTGAACCATTAGCAACACATAATGAAAACTTGAAGATATTACACACACAAGATTAACTACTCATTTCCAATATATACTTGACACTAAGAAGCCATGTGTCCATATCATTTCATAAGTGCATCAAAGCTATGCCCCACTAGCTCCTTGAAGCGGCCAAACTTCGCACTTACATAGGTAGATCTCTTTGAAAAACATGCTCCTATGACAAAGCATAATGTCAAGAGACCTATTAAGATTAAACAACCTCTTAAACCATCACAGATTTAAAGAACTTTACCTTGGATGATTATATAAGTTCTTTCAATCATCAAATAAGGAAATTAATCTTATTGAACTCAAGACCCAACGTCTTATTGGGTGTTAAGTTAAGATTCCCTTACTCGTGATTTCCAATGGGTACCAATCCTAAACCGATTGCCATCCTCTTTACCGTATCTCTAGCTATTGCCTTTGTGAAACAATCCGCTAGATTATACGTAATTCTTACATAGTCAACAGTGATAGCACTATCTTTGATAAGTCCTTGGACATAACTATGTCTCACACCAATGTATCTTGACTTACCATTATACACTTGACTATAAGCTCTTGCCAATGCTGCATCACTATCACAATGTATAGCAATAAGTGATATTGGTTTTGGCAACAAAGGTATTTCAAACATGAGATTCCTTAACCACTCGGCTTCTTTGCTTGCCGATGACAGAACGATAAACTCCGATGTCATTGTAGAATCTGCAATGCAAGTTTGTTTCTTGGAAGCCCAAGATATAGCACCTCCCCCAAGGAGGAATACCCATCCACTTGTGGAGGAATGGTCTTCTCTATTAGAGATCCAACTTGCATCCGAATACCCTTCTAAAACCGAAGGATATCCACTATAGGACAAACCATAATCCATGGTTTTCCTCAAATACCTTAATACTCGACGAATAGCTTGCCAATGTTCCATACTAGGATTACTAGTATACCTACTTAATTTCCCCACCGCAAACGCGATATCCGGCCTAGTACTCGTCATAGCATACATCAAGCAACCTATAACCCTCGCATACTCAAGTTGAGACACGACATTGCCATCATTTGGCAACAATTTTTCACTTGGGTCCATAGGAGTTGAAACAAGAGAGCAATCGCTAACATTAAACTTCTTGAGCACTTTCTCGATATAATGAGACTGTGACAAGATCAATTTTCCATTGTCTCTCTTAATTCTTATACCTAATATGACATCTGCCTCCCTCAAATCTTTCATGGAGAATTGTGAAGATAGAAAGGATTTTGTCCACTCAACTTGTGACAAATCCGTTCCAAATATCAACATGTCATCTACATATAGACAAATCATGACACCATTACCGTTGTCATCAAATTTGCTATACACACACTTGTCTGAATTATTCAATTTGAAACCATTAGACAGCACAACCTCATCAAACTTTTGATGCCATTGCTTAGGTGCTTGTTTTAGCCCATACAAAGATCTAATCAACTTGCATACTTTATGCTCTTGACCTTTCACGACAAACCCTTCCGGTTGCCGCATGTAAACCTCTTCCTCTAGTTCTCCATTCAAGAACGCCGTCTTGACATCCATTTGATGGATCACAAGCTTATGAATAGCCGCAAGAGCTATTAATAACCTTATAGTGGAGATTCTAGCAACGGGTGCATATGTATCGAAATAGTCAATACCCAGTTTTTGTGAGAAACCTTGAGCCACTAAACGGGTTTTGAACTTATCAATAGTTCCATCTACTTTCATTTTCTTTTTGAAAATCCATTTACATCCAATTGGTTTACACTTAGGAGGTAAATCAGCTAGAATCCAAGTGTTATTTCCCATGATGGAATCCATCTCATCATCAATCGCCTCTTTCCAAAAAGCGGCATCTTGAGACCTCATAGCCTCATTAAACGTTAAAGGATCCTCTTCCACATTAAATATATATGGAAACTTAGTCACTATGGAACTCCTTGATCCTTCCACCAAATATACATGAAAATCCGGGCCGAAAGATTTCTCTTTTCTCGCCCTTTTACTTCTCCTAGGTTGTGATGATGTTGATGCAACATTCTCATCAAGAGTTTGTTCATCAACTTCTTGATCAATGTTAGTTTGATCAAGTTCAACACCTTGATCAATGTTTGTTTGATCAATTGCTTGAATATTGGTATTACGAGTAATGTCCTTTGGTCTAGGAATTGATGAATATCTGTTTTCATCAAAAATTGCATCTCTTGACTCCACAATAGTGTGAATTGACCAGACGTCATTTTGTTCTATAACATAGAACCTATAGGATTTGCTATGAAGAGCATACCCTATAAAGATGCACTCAACTCCCCTTTCACCCAACTTTTTACGTTTGGGTTCTGGCACTTTTACAATTGCCCTACATCCCCAAACTTTGAGATAACTCAAGTTTGGTTTTCTTTTATACCAAAGTTCATAAGGGGTAACCTCGTTCTTTTTCATTGGAACTCGGTTTAAAATATGACAAGCAGTTAAAATAGCTTCTCCCCAAAAACCATCACTTAAACCTGAATAGGATAACATAGAATTTACCATTTCTTGCAAAGTTCTATTCTTTCTTTCCGCTATACCATTTTGTTGTGGTGTATAAGCTGCGGTTGTTTCATGTATAATTCCCATAGATTGAAAATAACTTGGGTCATAGAATTCACCACCTTTATCGGTTCTAAACCGTTTAACTTTGTCATTTAGTTGCAATTCAACTTCATTTTTATAGATATTAAATTTATCAAGGGCTTCATCCTTAGTAAACAACAAGTATACATAACAAAATCGAGAATAATCATCAATAGAAGTTATCATGTATTTCTTGTTCCCTAAGGAAGGAGTGCTATGGAAATCACATAAATCACTATGCACTAAATCAAGCAATGAAGTATCCTTTTCCACATTGTTTGGAAAAGATTTTCTAGTTATCTTTGTTAACATGCATGTTACACTTCTCTATACTTGGATCAAAAAAGGGAATCAAATCATGCTTAGACATGGAATACAACTTTTTATAGTTAACATGACCAAGTCTATTATGCCATAGAGAAGAATTGTCATTAACAACAAAGCAAGTATCTTTCAAAGCATTCGAAATACTTAGTTTGAACATACTATTACAAAGATAACCAAGTCCTACAAATGGACCACCCTTAGACAATATGAATATATCAGCTTCAAACACCATTTTAAAACCTAATCGATTCAAGGTAGCACCGGAGACTAAATTTCTCCTAAGTTCCGGAGCATACAATACATCTCTTAAAATAAGAGGCTTTTCGGAACTAAAAACTAATTCTACGCTTGTCCTATGCCTAGAACCTTAGTCGTAGAATCATTACCCAAGTAAAGAACTTCTCCATTGTCAACCTCCTTGAAGGTCTTGAATAGAGACCGCTCCTTGCATACATGTCTTGATGCTCCCGAATCGATCCACCATGAACAATCATCCTGTACACAAAAGATTTCAGAAATCATACACACAAAATTTAGATTTGAATTAAGTGAAACTTGTATACTCATACCTTGTTTGGCATAGGTTTGGCTAGACTCGCCATTCCCACCATTCTTTTTGTTCATTTTCTTCTTCCAAATGGTGCAATTCTTCTTGAAATGACCGGGCTTTCCACATTCCCAACAACCTCGTTGAGCACCTCCACCAAATTTAGGCTTCTTCCCATTGTTGCCTTTGGTGAAATTGTTAGCCCTCTTTTTAGGATTAGAAGACTCCTTTGATTTATCATCCTCCACCATGTTAACGGTGGAAGAATTAGGATTGACATCCTTTTATCCATCTTGGACCCGAATGCCCTCTTCAATCCGAAGATGGGCACCCAATTGTTCAACATTCATATCAACTTTCTTATGCTTTAGAGAATTTATAACATCCTTCCAACTAGGTGGCAATTTGTCAATTATAGAGGAAACAACAAAGGTCTCATTCATTACAATGTTGTGTTGCTTAAAACTCCCTAAGATTCTTTGAATTTCATGGAATTGCTCCATCAACGGCCTAGAGTCTACCATTTTAAAAATCATTGAAATTACTAACAAGGAATTTCTTACTAGAAGCATCTTCGGCCATGTATTTACTTTCTAATTCATCCCAAAGAATCTTAGCGGATTCAACAAATTGATAAATATCAAACAAAGCATCGGACATACCGTTAAGGATGTGACCACGACATATGTAGTCATCATTCTCCCATTTGTTTCTCTTCCAAGTTGCTTCAACAGTTTCATTTTCCACTTCCTCGGGTTTGGGAGTACTTAAAACATACGCCACACTTAACGAAGTGAGAAGGAAATGCATCTTCTTTTGCCATCTTCTAAAGCCAACACCTTCAAACTTGTTAAGTTTGTGAAAATTTGCAGACATTTCACGAATTGTAGTCATCTTGCAAGGATATTACTTTTGGATTGTTAGGAAATAATGGAAATAACAAGGGTCACAAGATGAACTATCTTCTAGGCGTGATGCACTTTCCCAAAATTAATATTCCGACCCTATTCGTATAGCACGGGTTCACGGAATTCACCTTCGAGATACAAAGAAGATCAATATTGGTCACGCTAACTATGAACACTATCAAGAGGAAATGAGTTTGTGAGAGATTTGAAATGATGAAGAAATTCTGAGTTAATCTTGAGAGATTTATGTGCAAATGAGAGAAGTTATTTTCTCAACCCCTTCATCATATGAGTATTCTCATATATATAACAATACTACGTTGTTTCAGAAAACCGAAACGAATCGCAGAAAAAACCGTCAGAAAATCGCGAATCAGAGCGAGCGAAAACCCGTCCAGTCAAGCATGTCGCGAGGTGCGACATGCTTCGCGAGTCGCGGTCGCGAGGTGCGACACTGATCGCACCGTGCGATCAGTTCCTGACTCCTGAAACACACGCAATTCAACAGCAAAGCCAAGGGTCGCGAGGTGCGAGAAATCTCGCGAGGTGCGACCCCTTGGTCCTCCTTGATGCAAAGCTTGTGCGTGTGTTGTTCTTTGTTCGAACTTCATCAGACTTTGTCGTAGCATATTATTACATACATTGTTTGAATTACGACACCATAACCAAGCGATTCAAACAATATAACATGAATTAAACTAACATAATACTCTAAATCTCCAACATAACTCCTGTAATTAGGTAGGTATATTGTTCGTAATTAGTAGCTTGGAGATCAGTAAAGAATAATTGTATATAATCGAATTTAGTTAAGGAATATCAGATTGTTCCTAAGGCATTCCCCCTTTGTTGAGGATAACGTAGTTATCCTAGTTGATATAATATTATGTACGGTATTATTATGACAATATAAGTCTAGTAGTAGGAGATATTATTAAAGTTAATAAGATAGAATTAGGAGATATAGTTTATCTATATATTATACAACTAAGAGTCTAGTTGGATATATTTTAGGAGTTAGTGTTTAGTAAGGTTTTCTAATCTTGTACTATAAATATCTGATTGAATAATGAGAAAAGGTGTGACCAATATTGAGATTGATATTAGTTGCCAGAGAGAAGTTTAACACCCTCTCTATCTCTCTCTTCTACTTCCCAATTTTTTCCACCACCTTCTCCTCAGCCACCATTGTCTAACTCCACAAAGTCTTTCCACCCTAATCTTGTTGTGTCCAACATCAAGAACTATATTCCCATTACTCTCAAAATGGAGAATTCCAATATGAGACATAATTGGGCAAAATTATTCAAGATTCACGCTCGTTCTCACAATGTCATTGATCACATTACTACTCCGGAGGAGGGAAAAGAGAAGATCGACAATCGATGACGAGAAAGTATTGCAGTCTACTCTTGATGCAACAATCATCCAATTGATTTAATCATTTATACAACTATCTAATATCTATGTGAAGGAATATGTTCTTAGACATTCCCGACAATTACTAAATATAAATAGGAACTAATGTAAAAAGTTAATTATTTTAGTAATCACATTTGCTTGCTAGAGAATAAAAGCTGATTAGTAGGACAATAAAGATTGGGCCTACAACTAAAACGTATTAATCCCATAAGGTCACTAGCATCCAATTGAAGAAAGGAAAAGCCCATAATGGGCCTTAGTATGGCCAACCAAGTAGAAGAACAGGAGGAGAATTGTTCTCCTAATTGACTTAGGACTCAAACTATTATATAACTAGTATTTTCGCCCAGGCGATTCCCCGGGTCAGTTACAATTATCAAATATATTATTATTCAAAAATTTCATAATTGATTTTATTAGCTTTTCGAAAATTTATGTTTAACGCGAAATTGGAAAAAGGACGTTATTGCATGATAAGTTGTTTAAAGAAACTTCTAAGGAATTGGGGATGAAAGTGACAATTTTAATGAAATTGGGGTAAGAGGGTGTTATTAGGGTTGGCAAAAGCTGACCAAACCTGATAACCCAACCTGAACCTAACCTGAAATTTTCAGGTTTGGATTAAGATTTCGACCCGAAATAAAAAATGGGTCGATCCAACCCGACTTAAAACCTCAACGGGTTAGGTTTAGGTTTGACCTTTTGAACCCGAAAATAAACCGAACAACCTGATTTAGAATTTGGGTCAGGTTCGGGTTGGATCAACCTGAAATAACCCGACTTTTACAACTTAAGTCACATATTTTCTAATGATAAACTTGTATTGAGCCAAAGCCATTTCTTCATTTGAAGCCAATGGCTAATTTATGGCTTTGAAGTTGGATTCTTTTATTTAAATGGCATTTGAAGTTAGGATTTGCAAACTTTAATTTTTCTAATGTATAATTATGAAATATAAATCAAGTCATATTAGGTTGGTTTAACCTGAAACCCAACAGGTCGGGTTCGGGTTGTGGTTTTTGACCCGCAATTAAAATCAAGGCGGGTTTTGGTTTGGGGTAATTGACCCGAAAGAGAAATCAGGTTGACCTGAATTCGACTCAACCCAACTTGATTGCCACTTCTAAATGTTATTACTTTAATAAAAATGTCAGAGATAAAAAAATTAAAGCTTGTCTATGTCTTTATAGTTACATATAATTATAAGACTTTATATTTTACTTTGAAACAACAAACATTAAAATTGCAGTAGATTGGTGGTTAAAGTCTCACATTTCATCTCAAAGGTCATGTGTCCGATTCCTAGTAGCTACACATTGTTATTGTTTTTAAATGAGATCATAAACATGTATTTCGAATCTTTGTGTAGAGTGCCACGTGGCACTGTCCCTTTGATAGGAACGCCTTTTAATATATTTGTTTAGATGATATAATATTAGGGTTAAAGGTACACAAATTAAGCAGTAACTTTATAACAAATTAGAGAGATAAAACTCTTGGATCTCTGACCTAACGTACAAAGAGGAAATCACGCTACAAAGATTGTACATCTATTTCCTATTAAATGATTCATATTTATATTAATTATATGATCCTATGATTGATGTTAAGAAATAGTTTTCTCTGCGATTCCGCTATATGCATCTATATGTTACTACACTATCATGATCTCCTACATACTATTATTGAACCTGATTCCATGGCCATGGAGGCTTGGATTGATGGAATAGTTTGTGGGAAATATTCCAAGACAACTCCCTAGGATTTCCCAAATGCCTTCGCATATTATCAACGACTCAGGTTTAGGCGGATCAGTTTAAGAATGTACGTTGGTTTCTAACAACCGACTTCTCTTCAATTAGTTTCTAACAAGCAACATTTATATTTATATTTAAGCAAAGAGAGTACATAATATAGAATATGGAAGCGGAAAATAATTAAAAGGGTTTATATAATACTATTATGATTAACCTAAAAAAATAGGCGAAAAATAGAGCCGAAAATGTAAAAGAATTATACTTTATATAGCGAGACCCCGTGCCGGGTTGCTTGAAGCGCCTGTTAACATACTCAAGACATTCCAACATAGTTTCCTTCGAATGTATATGACTAATAAGCAGTAGCCATTGATATGTCTATTTTATATAGAGTTTCTACCCCCCGTCCCTCATTGATTATTGGTCTTAATTGTGCTCTTCGGAGCCATTTTTAGTACTAATGTGCTCCTTGTAGTGTGTTTGTAGTTTCAAGTTGATCATTGTAGGAATTAGCATGTTTTAGTGCATTTTCTACTCATTTATATCACTAGAAGAGATGATGTACTTTCGAGAGCACGAGCATTGAGTTGGAAGAGTTTTGAAGCAAAGCGAATAGTGATGAAAGAAGTAGAAAAATGACTCCAGTCCACTATTTTGTCTATATCTCAAGTTGTACAAATCCAAATGCTGTGATTTCAATTGCGTTAGATTCTAAACTTCAAGAGCTTTCCAACGAGTGGTCACTTGCCTAATTCCGACGAATAACGAAGAAGTTATGGCGTTTTGAAGATAGAGATTTTGTGCAGGCTGACGACCGCCCGGCCGGGCGGAATCCGCCCCGGCTTCCCGGGCGCCCTTACTTAGCCAAATTTCATCGTCTGGAGAAGATTTGGAATAAAAGAAAATATATTGTTGCGAGCCCGACCGGGCGGGGCGCTATTTCATATTTTAAGCGTGTGTTGCGCCGGTTTTGTTTTTAATATAAATACTTATCCTTTTCGGGTTGAAAACCACATTTTCTCATTATAATTTCAATCTTTAGTTTTCGAAGCACGTTTTAATTACTCAAGAACCCTAGTATTACTTTTTCCCAATTTACATTGAATTTTCAATGGAAGGTTTGGTTTTGCAAGATTGGTTCTACAATTGGTATTTCTTCTCTTCTCTTGTTATTATTATTCAATCCTTGATTATTAATTCACCATGTTTACTTATTTTATCATGAGTATGTTTTCCCCAATTATGATTGAGTAGTTTATTTCTAGGGTTAAGGGGATCCATGATCATTTATGAAGGGATGTCCATAAAGTATTGATTTTTGATAATGTATTTTGATTCCTATTGAATGTATTATCTCTATTCAATCCGATTTGGCTAGATTTTATTGTTATAGTATTGCAATATTAGGTTATGCGCCGAGAGGTATAAACTTGATATTAAGGCTAGTTTCAATAGGTAGAGTTGGGATTAATAAATTGCGAGAGCCTGTTAATATCATTCTATGGTTAATTTCGACTCGAGAGAGCAAATCAACCTGTTTGACTGCGTTATTCATTATTGATTGTTGTGTTTCATCCTGGAATATTGTTCATTAGTGAACCTACGCCCTAAACTCTTTATTATTGATATTCTTGATATAGTTATTGTCTAGTTTAGTATAATTACCAACAAACACTCGTTCTCTATAATCTAGATTTGATCGACAATTAGGAAAAGAACACTTGTTTCCCCGTGGATTCGACCCTACTTTCCCGACTACCATTTGTTAGAGGATTTTAAGATTACTTTTGATTAGGTGATACGCACTGTCGAAATTTGGCGCCTTTGCCAGGGAAACGATTTTGTTTAATTTTTAATTGTCTTAGAGTCTAGATTATTCCTTGTCTATACTAACCCCCATTCGAAGGAACATGTGTTCCCTAGAATTGTATATATTTTTCCTTTTTTTTGGTTTAAATCTCCTATAACCGTATTATAATGGAGTGGAATCACCATTATGGAGCAAATTTTACTGATTGTCAGGGACAACATGGTTATAATTGTTGGGATGACCAAGTGCCTGATTATGATGCATCTTTTGATTATCCGAATTCTAATTTTTTGCATCTTATGATAATAAATATTCTTCCAATCCTAACTTAGATTACAATGGATTACCATATGCTCCCTATGAGTCTTATGTGCATAATTGGAACTCCCCTCCCCAATTGGACTTGCATAACTATCCTCAACAACAATCATCACAGTGTATTACAGATCTTCATGATTTAATGAAACAATTGAATGAGTCTGACAACGAATTCAGTGCTAGCCTTAAGCAATTGTGTGACCAACAGCAATTGATGGTTAATCAATTACCAGGCATTCAACAAATAAGAGACCAAAATATGTTTTCCTATGATGATGATGATTGTGTTGAGAATGCCATGTCAGTGGAGACTAGTGATTATATGACTCCTGATATCGAAAGGAATGATGAGAATGAGAAAAGTATGGATAGGATGAATGTTTTGGTGGAGGAGAAACTCTTAGTTACAAACCACTTTGTTAATGAGCCTATTTTAGAGGGTGGTGACATTGTAAGTGAAACTGTAGAGGTTGAACCTATAATTTCTTGTCCCCATATTCCATTTTCAAAAAGGCTTGATCTTGTTTCTTCCCATCCTATTTTATTTCCCTTATATTTTCTAAAAGGGCAACCATTAAAAGATACATTTGGCCAAGTTGACATTGTTGATATTCTTTCCGTGAGATCTCCGGGTGTCTACACAAATGATATAGGAAAGTTATACTTTGTCTTCCTTTTCTCCATTTTCTTTTGATTATGCTTGTCTTCACTTATATTTTGTTTTTCGCGACATTATGTTTGTGAAGATAGATGTGCTTGCAATCAAGCCATATCTTATTTTTAGTGACATGTTTCCGGGGAGCATTTGATAAGTTACTCAAGGCATTGGATTCTTCTGACTGCGGTTGAAGCTACAAATGTTAAATACAGTGCTTTGCGGGAGGCAACCCGTGGTCTTTTTACTTTCCCTTGTTGCAATGAGGACATTGTTTGATTCAGCTTGGGGGAGTATTTCTGTAACTATTGCTTTTTTTTTACTCTTTTACTGCTTTCTAGATTAGTTTAGTTAATTTAATTGCTTTCAAATATATGAAAAATCACAAAAAATGAAATATTGCTGAAAAAAATAACAAAAATACGAGTTGAATATGAATAGATTGATTGCTTCCCTGTGCCCCGAACTATGCTTTGAAAAATGATTTAACTCACTATACTGGATAGTTGGGCATTTGTGATTGTAATATTGTGACGTGATCTCTGATTGCCTTGATCTTGAGTGGATTTTGATGATAAAGCGCCTACTTTGACTGCATGCTTGAACTGGTTAGACTGTGAGGATTCATTGTTGCCTATGGATTTACGTCCATATCCAATCTATTCTTGTGTGTTAGTTCTTCGTAGCAATTATGATCTTGATTTTGGCAATGTACTCGTTGATTTCTGGTGACTTTGGACATGTGCTGTGATAAAGGCGTTCTTTTGTTTAATTTTAAGCCTCAGAGTTGATAAATGAATTAATTTCCCTCCTAGCCCTGCTGAGCCTAATGACTTTTTATTTTGATATTGAGTCACATTGCACGCCTTGAGCCTTTACAATGATTATTGTCCCAAGCCTAGCTTAGGGGAGCATTTGTTAGGTTGATACTATGATGTGTGGTTGATTCTATGGGTTAGTTGGAAATAATGTCTATGTTGATACAAAGAAAAGCAAGAAAAAGAAAAAAATAAAGTGAAAAATGATAGTGAAAAATCTGAAAAATCTCTATGATCTTCACTCATTAAATTTCAAAAAATGTTAAAAATTATGCTGAAAGAGTCAAGTATTGGATGGTTCGTGAGACTTTAAAGTTGGTTATTATTTTGGTCATGTTGTCGATGTCATGGGAGTTGTTTCGGCCACACCTAGTCCTGTTACTAGTGTTTTTTTGCTCCCCCTTTTCTTGGCTTTTCCACCACATTCCCTAAATAATTACCTTACCTCTACCCGAGCCCTATTACAACCCTGAGAAAGACCTCTTGAGCACGTGTTTGATTGTTTGCTGGATTGATACTGAGTCAATATGTCAAAGTTAAATAGTACGTTTGTTATTTGAGTCGACCTGGCTATGATGAGCGATATTATACCTTTCTAAACACATGAGAGTGTGAGTGGGAAGGGCTATTATGGTTGGGTTGGTGAGTTTTTGGGCACATATTATGCCTGCCACAAAATTGAGAGGAGTGACAACTCGGTGAGCACCTTTTCGACATTTGCATGTTATGTAGGGAAGCTGCATTTGATTGTTTGCTTAGGTGATTGGTGGTCAGGGTGATCTGAACAACTGAACTTGAATTTTGCTTGCTTGAAGGATTTTGAGTTTGAAAATTTTGAGCCTGAATTTCTTATCTGAGTGGTGAAGCAATTATATTCATGTTCATGTTGTGCTTTGCTTGGGGACAAGCAAAGGTATAGCTTGGGGGAGTTTGATATGTCTATTTTATATAGAGTTTCTACCCCCGTCCCTCATTGATTATTGGTCTTAATTGCGCTCTTCGGAGCCATTTTTAGTACTAATGTGCTCCTTGTAGTGTGTTTGTAGTTTCAGGTTGATCATTGTAGGAATTAGCATGTTTTAGTGCATTTCCTACTCATTTATATCACTACAAGAGATGATGTACTTTCGAGAGCACGAGCATTGAGTTGGAAGAGTTTTGAAGCAAAGTGAATAGTGAAAGAAGTAGAAAAATGACTCCAGTCCACTCTTTTGACTATATCTCAAGTTCTACAAATCCAAATGCAGTGAATTCGATTGGGTTAGATTCTACACTTCAAGAGATTTCCAACGAGTGGTCACTTGCCTAATTCTGACGAATAACGAAGAAGTTATGGCGTTTTAAAGATAGAGATTTTGTGCAGGCTGACGACCGCCCGGCCGGGCGGAATCCGCCCCGGCTGCCCGGGCGCCCTTACTTAGCCAAATTTCATCGTCTGGAGAAGATTTGGAAGAAAAGAAAATATATTGTTGCGGGCCCGACCGGGCGGGGGGCTATTTCATATTCTGTGGGTTATGACCTGACAACCGCCCGACCGGGCGGATTCCACCCAGGTTGGTCAGGCGGGGTTGTTTTTAAGGCATTTTAAGCGCGTGTTGCGCCGGTTTTGTTTTTAATATAAATACTTATCCTTTTAGGATTGAAAAACCACGTTTTCTTATTATAATTTCAGTCTTTAGTTTTCGAAGCACATTTTAATTACTCAAGAACCCTAGTATTACTTTTTCCCAATTTACATTGAATTTTCAATGGAAGCTTTGGTTTTGCAAGATTGGTTCTACAATTGGTATTTATTCTCTTCTCTTGTTATTATTATTCAATCCTTGATTATTAATTCACCATGTTTACTTATTTCATGATGAGTATGTTTTCCCCAATTATGATTGAGTAGTTTATTTCTAGGGTTAAGGGGATCCATGATCATTTATGAAGGGATGTCTATAAAGTATTGATTTTTGATAATGTATGTTGATTCCTATTGAATGTATTATCTATATTCAATCCGATTTGGCTAGATTTGATTGTTATAGTATTGCAATATTAGGTTATGCGCGAGAGGTATAAACTTGATATTAAGGCTAGTTTCAATAGGTAGAGTTGGTATTAATAAATTGTGAGAGCCTGTTAATATCATCTTATGGTTAATTTCGACTCGAGAGAGCAAATCAACCTGTTTGACTGCGTTATTCATTATTGATTGTTGGGTTTCATCCTGGAATATTGTTCATTAGTGAACCTACGACCTAGACTCTTTATTATTGATATTCTTGATATAGTTATTGTCTAGTTTTGTATAATTACCAACAAACACTCGTTTCCTATAATCTCGATTTGATCGACAATTAGGAAAAGAACACTGTTTCCATGTGGATTCGACCCTACTTCCCTAACTACCATTTGTTAGAGGATTTTAGGATTACTTTTAATTAGGTGATACGACTTTAGTCTGTCAGCCAGTAGCCAGTATGCAAATCCCACCGGGGTCTCTTTGCTTTCTTCATGAGGGTAGGGTCATATAAAAAATGTTAAGTTTATCGGAATAGCAATGCATACAAAACTAAACGTAGAGATTTCGATTTCATTATGTGCATATGCAAAATAGTAACGCATACAAAATTGAGTGAGATAGAACGTGTATAACTTGATTTAAAATTGAGAAAAGAAAAGGCCATGAACGAACGACAATTAGCTAAATCTGTTAATATAATAATATTGATGAAGTCATCATACATATACTTCAGAAAAAGTTCAGAAACCAAATTGAAGGACATATAGATAATTGATTCTGAAAAAACAAGAAGCAAAAACTTCACTCACTCCATGCCAAATAAGTTGTTACATTAGTCTTTTTCATTTTATTTTGAGATATCAGAATTTTTATTAAAGTGAAAGACCAAACTTGTAGGTTTTGCTGGGACTACAATTGAAGTTCCTGTCCCCTCCAAACCCATACTTGGTATTATAGCCAGGATAGTCGCTACGTTTAAAGATCACTTCTAGGATAAGTTTTAGTCCCTCATCCCTTCCAATCTTTGGTATATCCCACCGAAGAAAAAATCCATTCGATTTCGAGGTGATGTGTATTTGACCATATTCTCCGATCATCTTCTTTGCGTTCTTCAAGAAACCCCTCACCAAATTTTGATTTGAACTGTCAAAAATTAACAATGATGTTATGATGTCCATCACACTCCAACGGGAAAACTGCCGACCCAGTGTTCAAAGTGCTCCAAAATTAGAGTTAATGAGTCCTAATATTTAGGATTTAATGGCTAGTGGATAGTCCGAATCCTCTAGAGTTTTAATAAAACTCTACAAGGTAGAGCTATAGCTGAACCTTATATTTTAAAATTAAGGACTCATATTAGTGGAAAGAGAAAAATAAGGGGGTGGATTTGAATGAGAATAAGTAGGGGGATTTTTGGAAATATAATATATAAGCCATTGATTTTTTATTGAATAGTTGATAACTTGATATTGCTCAAACTCTACCTTGTAGAGTTCTTTAAGAACTCTAGAGGATCCAAACATGTTTGACTCTACTGACTATCATGATCTTGTAAGTGGACAATTCCCCCCACATTTTATACAATACTTACCTTAGTTTTAGGAGCTGCTAGGCTCCTAGTTAACTTAGTCTTTGTTCTCAACTTATTAAAATAAGTTTCACCAAAAATAATTCAATGAAAATAAGTTAAGTAAAGTTAAATTCACATAAAACAAGTTAAGTTTACCAAAAATAAGTTCGATAAAGATAAATTAGATTCAGCAAAAATTAGCTGAGGATAATAGAGCCTTAAGCGTATTTATATGCAACTAGCTGTATTTTATCAATAAAGTTAATACGAAAAGTGTGTATTTTCTAGCCTTATCTCTCTATTCTCCATTTATTTTACTTGTTTTCCCAACATCCAATGGATAATCTATACACTAGAGATAAAACTCATAAACATTAATAATGAGTGAAGTTTAGCTCGGCAAACTTAATTAGTTTTTAATTATTTAATTCTAGTGGGTTATCCGCGTAACGGGAGATGTATCAATTTCAGACTCCAAAACTAGTCACTAGTCACTAGTCACTACTGTTCTAGATCAGGCCCGTATTTGGGCATGGGCGACAGGGGCGTGTGCCCAGGGCCCTAAAAAGTAAAAACTCAGCCCAATTTAATTAAAGGCTGGAGAGAGGAGAAAAAAAAATGAAAACCTACTGCAGAAAACGCGTCGCAACTCGCACGCTCTCCATCTTCTCCTTTACTCATCCTTGGCAGTTTCAAATAATTCAGTTCTCATTTCTCCACCTTATTTTCTCTTTTTTTATATAGGAAATCTCCACCCTTTTCAATTTTCCTATTTCAATTGCAATCTTTTCAGATTTTTTTCTCCAATTTAGTTGCAATTTTTTCGGCAAAGATCTACAAACAGCTTGAATAAGATGATTTCTTGTACGGTTTTTTCACCTGATACCCCCGAGTTTTCAAAAAATTCACCTGGTACCCTCCATGTTTTCAAAATTCACCAGGTACCCCTAAGTTTCAAAATAATACACGGGGTACCCTTAAATACCCTTAATGACTAACGGCGTTAACCGCCGTTAGTCATTAACCCTAATTAACCTCTAATCCTAACCCTAAACCCTAACCCTAAACCCTAACCATAAACCCTAAATCTAACCCTAACCCTAACCACCCCTCCCCCACCCTCCCACCACCCCTCCCCCACCCTCCCACCACCCATGTAGCCTCCCCCCCTCCCCCCCCCCACCCCCTACCCCTCCACCGCCGCTCGGCCCGTCGCCGCCCTCCCCCCCCCCCCCCTACTCCTCCACCGCCGCTCGACCGTCGCAGCCCCTCCCCCTCCCCGCCACCGCCGCTCCGTCGATTTTCGTTGCTCCCCTACCATTCTATTTTCGTTGCCCAGATTCCCTACCACCCCATCGATCTTCGCCGCCCATAGTTTCGTCCACGCCGTCGTCGATCTTCGTTGCCCGGATCTTCGTTGCTTGCCCGCATGGTGGCTCGTGTGGGATGCTCGGATCTTCGAGACTTAGGGTGGGATGTGCCGAGAAAGATGGTGGGGAGGTGGTGGGGAAATCGAGGAGAGTGGGGGGGTGGGGACGGGGTGTCGACGGGGTAGGGGGAGGGAGAGGGGGTGTCGACGGGGTGGGGGAGGGAGGGGGCCGGGGGAGGGGGTGTCGACGGGGGGGGGGAAGGCGTGGCGCGGGGGGGTGGGGGAGGGGATGTCGACGGGGGTGGGGGAGGGGATGTCGACGGGGTGGGGGGAGGGAGGGGGCCGGGGGGGAGGGGGGGGGGCTGGGGTGGGGGAGGCCGCGGGGGTGGTGGGAGTGTGGGGGAGGGGTGGTTAGGGTTAGGTTTAGGGTTTAGGATTAGGATTAGGGTAAGGGTTAGGATTAGGGTTAGAATTATAGGTTAATTAGGGTTTAAAACAGGAAATTAGGGTTAATGACTAACGGCGGTTAACGCCGTTAGTCATTAAGGGTATTTAAGGGTACCACGTGAATTAGTTTTAAACTTAGGGGTACCTGGTGAATTTTGAAAACATGGAGGGTACCACGTGAATTTTTTGAAAACTCGGGGGTATCAGGTGAAAAAACCGTTTCTTGTATGATGGAATATCTTCTCAAACGTTCAATTAACAACGGGATTAATTGCAAATTTACCTCTAAATACTCCTCCTTCTATTGTTTTTCACATCTTAGTTACAATTACAAATTAATTTTCCATTTTTCTTATGTTATTTTTCTCATCCTTTACTTTGAGTGGTATTTTACTTCAAGAACTCAATTATTCAAGGAGATTCCACCCATCATAGAGAAATATTCTGGTAATTACACTCTTCTCTGCAATTCAATTTTTTATTTTGATTATGTAATTATCAATTTTTTCAAGCATAATTTTCCTTTGTTTTCTGGAAACTTAAATAATTATCGATAAATTAGATTATTGTTTATTAATTCTAGATTAGGTACAATTATATATCCTGTACATTCAAGTTAAAACATTTGAATATTAGATTAGCAGGGCCGAGAAAACCATTTCAATTAGCTGCATAAGTAATTCACTAATTCTCTATTAGTTTCAACTTTCAAGTGGAATTCATGTGCTGTCATCACTTGCCTTGCTTTGTGCTATTCTTTAATTAAGCCTTTTCCTCCTTTCCACATGTTGTCTGATGACTGATATTAGTTGTTAGACAATTTATGTATCTAAAATGGAATAGAGAAATTGAAACAGTAACAACTATGAAGAAGTTTAACACTTGCATATTGTAATCATATATTTGAAAATAAGAGGTCGGTGGTAAGATGGTCATAGTGAAAGAATTTTAGAAGTGAATTGAATTGTTAGATTAGAGAAAACAAAGTTAGATTAGAAACTAGAGATTCTATCATCTTTAACTTTGTCTTAGTTATCTATTTTTTTTTACAATAAGTCTCTATCTTGTTATTCTAATTTGATTCTTCTTCGAATAATAATTTGTAGGAATTGAGGTTTTGCTGCCAATTTGTACTTCAAAATTGACTCCCATCTTTGCGTTGAAAAATGACAAAGGACTAAGCTATATTCAGGTGCTATTGTTCTATATCTTTTATTCGTTGTCGTATTTTATAATGTTGCCACGAAAACATGCTTCTGGTTTTGAGAAAAGGAAAAAGAGACAACGAGCACAATAGTTGTTAGAATCACAAAAGGGAGCAATAGATAAGTTTTTTAGTAGACGAGTAGAAGAGCCTTCGGGTAGTGATGGACTAAGAGTAGTAAATCCCATTAATGACAATGCTACTAATTTGAATGATGACAATCCCATCAATGACAATGTTAAAGCTGTATCTTTTTTTGGAATTGTGCAACGCATATACACATTATTTGCAAATTCTACTAAAAGATGGAAGATTTTAGTTGATAATGTTTCGGGCTTAACACTAAAATCTTTGTGCAATACTCGATGGGAGAGTCGAATCAAAAGTGTTAAAGCCATTAGATTTCAAGCTCCTCAAATAAGGTTAGCTTTGTTAGAACTCTATAATTCTACTGGTGATGATGCTAAGACGAAAAGTGAAGCTGAAAGTTTAGCTAATTCTATTGGGAGATTTGAATTTTTACTTGGCATGGTGATATGGTATGAGATATTATTTGCTATTAACATTATGAGTAAGAAGTTGCAATCTAAATCTATGTGCATTGGAACCACAATGAAAGAAGTGGAAGGTATAATGTCATACTTTGAGAAATATCGAATTGAAGGCTTTGAATCTAGCATGAATATTGCCAAAAGTCTTGCAATTGATATGGATATAGAGCCAACACTTCCAACAAAGCGTCGCATATTTAGGAAAAGACGATTTGATGAGAATGACAGTGATGGGGAAATACAATCGCCCGAGGAATCATTTAGAGTTAATTACTTTTTGGTGGTTGTTGATATGGCAACAACTTCATTGGAAAATAGATTTGAGCAATTACAGGTATTTCAAAATATATTTAGATTTCTGTTTGATGCAAAAACATTAAAATCTTTGGATAATGATGTATTAAGAAAATCTAGCACAAATTTTAAGACTCAGTTTTCTCATAATGATTTGTCTGATGTTGATGCAGATGATCTTTTTTCAGAATTAAAAGTATTGCAAATGACTTTGCCAAATACGGTGATGTCCGCATTTGAAATTCTTGAGTTTGTTAAAGCTGCAGATTGTTATCCAAATGTTTCAATAGCTTATCGGATCCTCTTAACTATGCCGGTGACTGTTGCGTCAGCTGAAAGAAGTTTTTCAAAGCTAAAATTATTGAAAAACTATTTGAGGTCGTCAATGTCGCATGAAAGGTTGAATGGTCTTGCCATATTATGTATTGAGAAAAATATGTTAGAGCATGTTGATGTAGACACTATTATTAGTGATTTTGCTTCTAGAAATGCTCGTAGGAATTTTCTTATATGAGCATTTGTGTTTCCAATAAAAAAATTTACTATTTGTTGTACAAAGTTTGACGTTTTTCATTACATTGTTTTTTAACGTAATAAAAAGTTGTCACTACAACATTTTTTAAGTTATTGCATACTCTATGAATTTAAAAAAAATTATATTGCTTATTAAGTGGGGCCCCATTTTTATAGTTCGCCCATGGGCCACCGAAAACTCAGAAACGGCCCTGTTCTAGATTCTAGCTGTTTAAAACGAAAAAATAACGCTTACCGCCGTTCAGCATCAGTTAAACCAAATTGGCCAGTATGTGGAAAATTGTAGATGATACGATCGAATACCATGCTGCCAATAATAGGATGTTTCACCATAATCGTGGCGTCAACGTCATGAAGGACCATGCTGCCTCGAGTCTCAAGCTTTGCTTTGTTGGTCAAGAATTTCGCGTAGTTATTGATCAGAAAGTCTGCTAAAATTAACAGAAACAAATTATTAGAAAGATACAAAAACTTTGTCAATGTCCATGTACTTATGTAGGAATTAAGATATATTTGCACATTTTAGAGAAATGATTGTTAATTTATTGTTTAAGAAATAAATTAATGGCTTAAAACTTAAAGTGAATTCACGAAATAATAGAAAATACTAGTGTAACATTAGGCTTTGTTGAGTCGAACTGAAAACGTTTTTAATGAAAATTAATTTTCCACAAGAAAAGATTATTCTAAGGGAAAAATATTAGCACTTTAGTTTTAAATTAAAAATACTAGTGTAATATTAGGCTTTGTTTAGTCGAACTGAAAACGTTTTTAATGAAAAATAATTTTCCACAAGAAAAGATTATTCTAAGGGAAAAATATTAGCACTTTAGTTTTAAATTATTTGTTTCGTTACAAGAAAAATTGGAGACGAAAGAAAAAATGAAATGAATGGTAGATGATGTTAGTGAGGAGGTCTGAGGAGAGAAATTAAAGTCAAACTTAACAAAGGAAAAAGAAGTGTCATTTCTCTTCTCAGGGAGGAAACCCTTATTTAGGCTCTGTTTGGTAGGGTGTATAAGGTTTTCCATGAATATCAGTTTTCGTTTTCCTCTTATCTATTGTTGTTTAATTTGGTTTGCTAAGCGGTGTAAAACAAGTTTTCCACCAAGGGGAAAGAGCTCTTGTATAGGTGAAATCATGTTCCTTTTTAAAAAAAGGGAAAACACATTTTCCTCCCTCTTCCTTAGCAACATTTTACTCTCCTCTTACCCATCCTTTACCTTCCCCTTCCATTTTTCTTTTTTTCCATAGCTCTTTTACATTAAATCAAACAAAGGAAAATTAGCTTTGCAATTGAATTTTGCATTGTAAGATGTTTTACATGAAAAATTATTTTACATTGAAAATGTTTTACATCCTACCAAACGAAGCCTAACCTTCGTTGAATTATTTTCCCTCCTAACCCAATGCTAAAATAAAAACAGTCAAGGTGGGTAAAACTTAAAAGAATCAGTTAAATTGGAAAACAAGTAGAGCTCAATAAGTAGGAAGGGATTATATAATAATATAATAAGCTAAGAATAATGTTCCTATAACATTAAAATAAAATAGCATTGAAAAAATTGGTAATGTTAGAGAAGTGTACCTTCGGAGTTGAGAGAAGTCGCAGTTATATTATGAGAAGTACCAAAAGCAACAGCCAAACAAGCGGAGAAAGAGAAGTCACCCTCACCAACGAGTAGTATTCTCTGAGCGCTGGTGTATGACCCTATTCTCCTTACTATTTCTTTTGGAACACTAGACAAACTATTAACAGCCGTGGTTGTAACATTTTTTTCTAAGACAATTATTTCTGGTATTAGTTGCTCATCACCATGATCTATGACTAATTCCTTTTTTTTCTTCTCCGTCTTTGTCGTTGTCGTCGTCGCATCTTCTTCATTACGACTCTTCAAATCAACCACAATAAGAGAAGTAATTGAAACATCCAAGTTGTTGTAATGACTTTCAATGGTTTCGACGGTGCTCGAACCCGATATTGGCTCAGCATGATGATCATATATGTCGATGCAATAGCTTTCTGATTGCTTCTCATCAGTATCATTGAAAGGAATCGTTACCTGATTGGTTTGATGATCGTCTCTTGGTATTTCAGTTCTTGCTTTTGGACACAAAAATTTCCATAAGTTGGACAATATTTGACCCATTTTCTAGACTATAACAAAGCTAAGAGAACATCCTAGTTTCTACTAAGGGTAAATCTTATCTGTTTCTAATATGTTGTTCTTGGTTGCCTTCTTATGGAAAAAGAGTACTTAGCATGCGCATTTAAGGCTAACTACTTGGTTGCTCTCCATATTAAGGGAATGGATAATGTATCAAGTAGATATTGGTAATTGAAGGATTTTTATTTTATTTTCGGGGTTAATGTTGCCGAAGAGACACCACCAAAGGAGCTCGAGGATCGGAGGGTGCACTACCCTCGTTTTCATGGGGAAAATAAGAGTAAGAGAATTACGAGAAAAGGTGAATTTAATGAGTTGCATGCAAAGTTTGTCTCTTTAGTAACTAACCTTTTATATTCCATAGGTCAAATATATTTAGTTATTTCATGTAAATTGGTGCATTGCATTGGCTTTGTAATCGGTCTCAATGAGTTAGTCTCTGCTCTTTTATTGGACTGAATTAATGGAGACTCAGTTCAGTTTAGACAAAATCAGTTCAATCCAATTTCATTCAAACAAGTTTAGTTTAGTTAGTTTCCTCTTATAGTTTCAATTCAGTTCAGTTTGGACGAATTATGTTCAATTCAGTTCAGTTCAGTCCAAAAGATTAAAGCCTTACTCCCTCTGTCAAAATTTCCAATCTTCTAAAAAATTTTCTAATGTATAAAAAAACATAGTCACATGGAGTCTTCTTTAATTCATCTTAATTAATACATTACAAAACTCAAACTTTTATAATTTTTAATAATGTATAATTAAAGAAAAAATGTATAATATAGTTTGGAATTGATACTTTGTCACAAGCACTTGTAATAGTTTAATGGTAAGATCATAATTATTCTCCCCAATATTCAAATTAATTGGGCAGAACTATTCGAGATTCACGCTCGTTCTCACAAGTCACTGATCACATTATCACAATGGAGGAGGGAAAAGAAAGGTCCCGACGAATGACGATGAGAAATAATTTCTTGATGCAACAGTCCTCCAATGAATTTATGCAACTATCTATCATGCTCCTACATACTATTCTTGAACCTGATTCCACGGCCATGGAGACTTGGAATCATTTGTGGGACATTCCAAGACAATAAAAGCTCCAGTGTTATGACTCTTGAGCAAGAGTTTTCAAACACCATTTTGGAGGATTTCCCGAATGCCTTCACATATTGTCAACGACTCAAGGTTTTGGCAGATCAACTTAAGAATGTAGGAACGCTGGTTTCTAACAATTGTCTTGTTCTTCAATTAGTTTGAGGTACATATATTCTAACAAGGTAGGGAGAAATTGATTTAATATTTATAAGCAAGAGTACATAAACTGGGATATGGAAGCTGAAAATAATTCGAAGGTTTATGAAATACTATTTCGATTAACCTAAAATTAGAAATTAAATAGGGCAAAAATAAAGCCCAAAACAAAAAAGAGGTTTAATTTATAGAACGAGACCCCGTATTGGGTTGTTTGAAGCGTTGTAACATATTCAAGGTAGTACATCACAAAGTTGTTAAAATCGAGATTCTAGTTTGAATAAAAAATGACCTTTAGAATCGAATCGTAAAATCAAATCGTAGAATCGTAAGATTCTACAAACACGTATAATCAAGATATTGCACTCAATCTTCATTGAATTTGCTAAAATTATAAGTTAAAAAACCTAAGAATTGCAAAAAATTAGTTGTTTACCCACTATATTGGCAATAACTAACAATATGTATCTATTTTTTGCTTTGTTAGTATGATTTAAATTTGCGAGGTTTTCACTAGTCAAAAGAAATGTATAGAATCGTGAATTGAATCGTCTACCATATTTGAATCGTAAGATTTTAAGATTTGAATCGCGATTTCAATAACTTGGTACAACATAATTTCCTTCATATGTGGATGACTAAGCTAGCAGTCAGCACAAACCCCCTCGCCCCTCTTGGGTGTCTTTGCTTTCTTCATGAGGGTAGGATATATAATTTTAGGTTTCTTGGGATAACAATTAGAGCTGGTTAACAGGTCGTGTCGTGTCAAATTCGTGTCGGGTCCAACGGTAAACAGGTCATTAACACTCAACTCTAACCCGACCTGCATATTAAACGGGTTACCCGACCCGTTTATTGACCCGTTTATCAAGTACTCATATATACATAAACTAAATAAATGTACTTCATATATTTCTTAACCCACGTTGTATATACTAATATCTTACATAGATATAAACCAAAACAAACCACCAAAGAATAAATCTTATATATTTATGAAATATATTTTCGAATTATTTCATGCCCAAATAATAATATTTTTGGTAGAATAGTAGTTAAACGGGTTGCCGTATTGGATTCGGGTTTAAATGTTCAACCCTAACCCAACCCGTTCAATATACAGATCGTGTCGTGTCAACTCGCTTATTTAAACGGGTTGAAAATCTTGACCCAAACACGCTAATTTCATGTCGGGTTCGGGTCGAGTTGGCGGTTCGTGTCAGTGTACACCTCTAATAACAATGCATACAAACCTAAAGATAAGTATTTTGTCTTCATTTAATTAGGGAAATTCCAATTGGTACCACTATACTTTGGGCTTTTCCATTTTGTACCCAATTTTTTTTTGGATTCCATTTGGTACCATTGTAGTTTGGACTTATTCTATACTGTAACATTATAGTAAACAAAACATTTGTTTGGGAGTTAAATAGGGTTAGGGGTTTGTCTAATTTTACGTAATTAAGGTTTTGGGAGTCATTTTTTCTCCTTAACAACCAAATTTAAGGTCCAATTTCGTAAAAAAAAATGTAAGCATTTCCTAACACGTAAAACAAGGTTCTGGTCGTTTTACTGTAATTTCGACTTCAATTTTGACTCATAAGAGCCAAAATGACTCCCAAACCTTAGCTGAACTATTCTCGATGCACAAGGCACGTCAATGAGACAAACTACTAACCCTATTTAATCTAAAACTAATGTTTTATTTAACGGAATGTTACAATATAGAATAAGTCCAAACTACAGTGGTACCATATGGAATCCAAAAAAAATTTGGATACCAAATGGAAAAACCCAAAGTACAATGGTACCAAGTGGAATTTCCCATTTAATTATCTGCATATGCGAAAGAGCAGCACATACAAAATTGATTGAAATAATATGTGCATACTTGGATTAAAAATTGAGAAAGAAAGAAGAATCAGAAAACAAAAGTTCCATGAACTACAATTAGCTAAATCTATTATTATATATGGATCAAGGTCATCACTCATCATTCATTCATACTTTAGACAAAAATTCAGCAACCAAACTAAAGGACATATAGCCCCTATTACATAAAATTGATACTGAAAAACAACAAACAAAATACTCACTCCATGCGAAATAAGTCGCTACATTAGCCTTGTTTTCATTTAATATATCAGAATTTTCATTAAAGTAAAAGACCAAACTTGTAGGTTTTGCTGGGAATACAATCGAAGTTCCTGTCTCCTCCAAACCCATACTTGGTATTATAGCCAGGATACTCGCTACGTTCGAACTTTACTTCTTGGATTAGATATAGTCCCTGATCACTTCCAATCTTTGGTATATCCCACCCATGAAAAAATCCATTCGATTTCGAGGTGATATGTATTTCACCATCTTCTCCGATCATCTTCTTTGCATTCCTCAAGAAATCCCTCACCAACTTTTGATGTAAACTGTCAAAAAGTAACAATGATGTAATGAATTGATGTCCATCAGACTCCAACGGGAAAACTGTATACTTAGTGTTCATTGTTCAAAGTGCTCCAAATTTAGTGTTAATGTGTGTTAATATTTAGGAGTTAATGGCTGGCTAGTGGATAGTTTTAGTCTACCATAATCTTGTAAGTGGACAATGCCTCCCACATTTTAGACAACACTTACCTTAATAGTTTCAGGAACTGCTAAGACTCCTCGCCTTTATTCTCAACTTATCAAAATAAGTTTCAGCAAAAATAAATTAAGTTCAGCAATAAATAAGTTAATAAATTCAGGAACGAGCGGGGGAGCGCGGCGACGACGTTCAGCAGCGGAGAAAGAGGCGTGCAAGAGAGAGAGAGAGTGAGTGAGTGAGATAAAGAGGAATGCAAGAGAGAGAGAGTGAGTGAGAGAAAGAGGCGTCTGTCGTGTAGGAATATATAGATGCATATAGCGGAATTTCAGGAAACAATTTCCTAACATCTATCATAGGATCGCAGACA
This sequence comes from Beta corolliflora, assembly GCA_947648045.1. Taxonomy (NCBI): domain Eukaryota; kingdom Viridiplantae; phylum Streptophyta; class Magnoliopsida; order Caryophyllales; family Amaranthaceae; genus Beta; species Beta corolliflora. Next base: position 5,121,906 of record CANSZD010002913.1, read on the forward strand.
TAATCAAACATATGAATCATTCAATAGGGATTAAATATCAAACCTTTGTAGCGTGATTTCCCTGTTGTATGCAAGCTTTGAAGATCCGAGAGCCCCAAGTGTTGCTCCTCTAATCAGTCCACGAGCACCAGTTGAACACCAACGTCTGCTAGAACGGAAGAGAAAAGATCCCTTGCTTTTGGTGGTATAGGCGCCGGTTAGAGGGAATAGATTTGGGTTTCAATTATCTCTCTCTTGTGAAAAGAAACTGATTAATGAATTGATCACCTAAACTCTAATATTATATCCTATATATAATAGAAGAGTCATAGGTTAGTTAGGAGAACTAATTCTCCTCCTATTCCCCTTTAGACCGGCCCAACCCTAATCCTAAATGGATTCGGATTGCTTTGTCCAACTTGTGCTACAATGTGTGACCTCATAGGATTAATATATTTTAGTTATAGGCCCAATCAATATTGTCCTATTAATCATATTTATTCTCTAGCAAGAAAATAAGATTACTAAAATAATTAACTTTATTATCTTCATAATATTATTCCTATTTATATATAGTAATTGCCGGGATGTCTAAGGACATATTCCTTCAATCTCCCACTTGTCCGAAGACAAGAGCGCAATGTTAAATTCCTTAAGTCACTTAATGTCAAATTTGATAACACAATGTTATTCTCAAATTTATGTTCCTTGATCGCTGAGTTCGAACTGCTCAAATGAGGATTAACTCTTTAATCCTATTCCGCATGGCCATGCAATTTTCCGATTCTCGCTCATCAAGAGGCCCGAGACACCATTCCTATTTAATAGGAGGACTTATCCACTCTTGTATGACCATAACTCCCACTCAATTCTTAGCCCACCCGATCACCGCCTTTATAACCTCCTTTTACGGCGCGGCGTTTAACAAGTGTCAAAGTTAAACTAATTATGTTGTGGTTATTAAGACATACTCATGTCTAAGGAATCCACTAAATATAGTAGTTCGATTCTACTTTTAGAATCTAATTAGGTCAAGTCTCAATGTATCAACTATACATCCATATAATCAATTAGACATCTCTATGTCTCCATAGCCCATGGAACTGCGCTATCAATTAATTATATACTAGTCTTTTAAATAAATCACTTATGTCCAATTAGTGATTTAGACTAGGGACTTTAAATAAATTGTGATTTCGAGTTCACTTTATAGGATTCCATTATCAAAACGTTTTCGATAATCCTATTTGAAAACACAAATTATTTGGACATTTTATTTAATACTAAACCAAGCGATTAAATAAGAAACAAATTTTTATTGATAAACATTCAAAGCATAATAAATGTCTTTACAATTGTAAACATAAAGTAAACAACCTAAAGCCATTCTCCCATATGCTTAAGCCCCATAGACCTAGTATGACACTCATGCTTAGGTTGAGCAAGCGGTTTAGTCGGAGGATCTCGCTATATTATCCTCGAGTATGAACCTTGCTTACATCTCGTGTATCCAAGTAACAACTAACTCCTCATCTCCACCATATACCAAAAATTATCCTTAGTCCTTCGCAAGTACTTAAGGATGTTTTTCGCCGCAATCCAAGGCGCATCTCCCCGGATTTGATCGGTATCTCGCCGCACTATACTCAAAGCATATGCAACATCCGGTCGAGTGCATATCATGGCATACATAATGGATCCTACTGCAGAAGCATAGGGAACATTACTCATACGCTTGACCTCATCAGGACTCGAAGGACACTGAGTCTTGCCAAGTGTTATGCCATGTTGCACGGGAATGAAACCTCTCTTGGAGTTTTCCAGCTTGAACCTTGCAAGAACCTTATCAATATAAGTCTCTTGACTAAGTCCAATCAGCCTTTTCGACCTATCTCTATAGATCTTTATTCCCAATATGTACTCAGCCTCTCCTAGGTCTTTCATAGAGAAACAATTTTTAAGCCATTCCTTGATCGACTCAAGCATGGTTTTATCATTTCCTATGAGAAGTATGTCATCCACATACAAGACCGGAAAAGTAATACTACTCCCACTTAACTTCTTGTATACACAAGATTCCTCTTCATTTCGAGAAAGCCAAATTTCTTGATCGCCTTATCAAATCTCGAGGTTCCAACTCCTTGATGCTTGCTTTAGTCCATAAATGGACTTCTTAAGCTTGCATACCCTCCCTGGATTTTCTAGATCTTCAAAACCTTGAGGTTGTGTCATGTACACATCCTCTTTCAAGAACCCATTCAAGAAAGCGGTTTTGACATCCATCTGCAATATTTCATAGTCATAAAAGGCAGCAATCGCAAGGATTATCCTAATGGACTTCAGCATGGCTACTGGTGAGAAGGTTTCATCATAGTCAATACCATGAATTTGTTTGAAACCTTTTGCCACCAACCTTGCTTTGAAAACACTAATGTTCCCATCCTTGTCTGTTTTCAACTTGAAAATCCATTTGCATCCAATGGGTTTTACCCCATCGTGCAAATCAACCAAGTCCCATACTTGATTTTCGGACATGGAATCCATTTCGAGATTTCATGGCCTCAAGCCATCTTTCGGAGTCTTGACTATCCAAAGCATCTTTGTAGCTAGTAGGCTCTTCTGATTCTAAAATCGTTATTTCAGAACTTTCAGTCAAAAGGAAATCAATATATCTCTTTGACGGAATGATGGTCCTACTAGACCAACGTTGGGGAACAACAGAAGAAGTTTCTACCTCACTAGGTTGAGTGACTTCGCATGGAGTATCTCCAAGTGGGACGGTAGGAGGTACGTGAATTGAATGCACCACCTCCTGAGCATTTTCATGCCGGGCCGCCTCTGATGAGGTGTTAACCTCATCCATTTGTTGCTCATCTCGAACTTCTTCGAGATATACTTTTCTCCCACTTGTTTTTCTGGAAATAAACTCCTTTTCCAGAAAGACACCATTACGAGTAACAAACACTTTGTTTTCGCTTTGGTTGTAGAAGTAGTATCCCTTAGTCTCTTTTGGGTAACCCACAAAAAGACATTTATCGGATTTGGGTGAAAGCTTATCAGAAAGTAAACGTTTTACATAAGCTTCACAACCCCATATCCTTAGAAAAGACAATTTTGGAACGTTTCCTGTCCACATTTCATATGGTGTCTTTTCCACTACTTTGGATGGTGCTCTGTTAAGTGTGAATGCCGCTGTTTCAAGTGCAAATCCCCAAAATGAAATAGGAAGATCAGCAAGACTCATCATGGATCGAACCATATCAAGTAGAGTTCGATTCCTTCTTTCAGAAACGCCATTTAACTGTGGTGTTCCCGGTGGAGTCCATTGTGAAAGTATTCCACAATCCTTCAAATGATCACCAAATTCTTGAGATAAATATTCACCACCACGATCGGATCGTAATGCCTTAATTTTCTTCCCAAGTTGGTTTTGTACTTCATTCTGGAATTCCTTAAATTTTTCAAAGGATTCCGACTTATGCCGCATGAGGTAAACATATCCAAATCTGCTCACATCATCGGTAAAAGTAATGAAGTAACTGTACCCTCCCCTATCCAACGTACTCATAGGTCCACACACATCCGTATGTATGAGGGCTAAAAGGTCATTGGCTCTTTCACTTGAACCTGTGAAAGGAGACTTTGTCATTTTCCCCATCAAGCAAAACTCACAAGTATCAAATGATTCGAAATCAAATGATTTGAGAATTCCATCTTTATGAAGTTTGTCAATGCACTTTAAGCTTATGTGGCCTAATTGACAATGCCATAGGTATGTAGGGTTTGAATCATTTGCTTTATGTTTCTTGCTGTCTATGTTATAGATGTGGGTTTCTAAGTCTAGCACATATAAACCATTTGATAACTTAGCGGAGACATAGAACATATCATTCATATACGCAGAACAACAATTGTTCTTTATTGTAAATGAATAACCTTCGGAATCCAAAACAGGAATCGAAATAATGTTCTTTGTGATAGCAGGAACATAATAACAATTATTAAGTTCTAAAACTAATCCTGAAGGTAAAAGAAGACTATATACTCCCACTGCCAATGTAGCAACTCGTGCTCCATTGCCAACGCGAAGATCTACTTCTCCCTTTCCCAATGTTCTACTTCTTTTGAGGCCTTGCATATTACAAATAATGTGCGAACCACAAGCGGTATCAAATACCCAAGAAGCAGAAGTTGCTAAGTTAACTTCTATAACATACATATCTGAACTAGAAACTCCTTTCTTTTGATCCTTCAGATACTTGGGGCAACTACTTTTCCAATGACCAACCTTGCTACAGATGTAACAATAGTGCTCATCAGCAACTTTTGGTTTTGGTGTAACGATTCCCATATCCCTTTCAATTGCAATGAAACGTTTAGCATTCAATTTGTCCTTCGAAAGGACGGAGCGTAAATTACAAGTAGAATTGTTGGTGTTGATATTGTTGTTACTAGACATGATAACTACAACAAATGAATAATAAAGCAAGATTCAATCAATGTTTATCAAGAAAGCAATAATTAAACAAATTTTAATTACTACTACCCTTTATTCAAAATGAAAATCCCCTATTGAATAAAGAAATAACCAAGATCCCCTCCCACTACAATCAAACGGACTTTGGCCCTGCCTTCAATTTATAGTAGTTGAGGTAAGTAAACACTTTACTAATTATAACTAATTATAATTCTTGGTAGACAAGGTTAACAACTCCTTGTTTACTCCTATCTCTTAGCTTCAAAACCCAAAACTTTGTCTTTTGATGATTTTGTTGAGTTAAACCAAACATTAACATGTAAGTTTCAAAAACCTACCCTACTATCCCCGGAACTATGAGCAACACCCTGCTTTGGCAGAACCTATTACTCATGATCTAAGGCTTTATAGGTGTTGTTTGGGAAAGCAGTTAAACTCAATATTACTTTTGGGGACCTAAGTTTACTAATATGGTCAATTAATAGTGAACACATGAATCAATTAACCACAAAACAAACTTAGAAGCAAGCATTTAAACAAAATAAATGCAAGAACATTATAAAAGCATTAATTAAATGATCTAGTATGGCCCCTATACTTAGGAAGATAACTAATCTTCATGAATCCTCCCTTGAATCTCCATGGATCACCATCCTTGAAACTCCTTGGATCCTCATGCTTGATTACATAATTTGAATTAAATAATAACGAAAATTTAAAGTTACAAAAATACAAACGATTCGCAGATCGTATTTAATTTACATTCAAATATAACGATTCGCAGATCGTATTTACTATCCTAATTTGGGCCATACTAGTCATAACATGCAAAATATAATATCATACATATTACATTAAACATCCACGCATTTATAATATCAAATAAAACAAACACAAACGATTTACTTATTAACAATTAATAAGCAAATAAAACTTTCCATAATAATCATAAAACTTAACAATTTTAAGCTAGTAATTATTTAGGAAACTTTATTATTTTAATTCAATTACTCATTTAAACATGGCAATAATCATTATTATTCACAAATTTGCAAAATAGGAAACTTTTGGATTTATGCTCAACTTAGGAAAATCAGATTTTCCATAAAAACAAATTTTTTTTTTTTTTTTTTTTATTTAAGCGAACGTTGACTCGTTGACCGTTGACCCAGCAGACAAGGTTGCCAGTCAACAGCCAACCCAAAACCCCCCCCGCTGGAAACACAAAACCAGCAAAGCTTTTGATTGCTCGCCGAAACAACCGAGCCACCACGTCATCACCACACCAAGCCAGCAGCACGCCAGCCAGGAAGCCTAATATTATAGCCAGGAAACAAACACCAACGTCTGCTAGAACGGAAGAGAAAAGATCCCTTGCTTTTGGTGGTATAGGCGCCGGTTAGAGGGAATAGATTTGGGTTTCAATTATCTCTCTCTTGTGAAAAGAAACTGATTAATGAATTGATCACCTAAACTCTAATATTATATCCTATATATAATAGAAGAGTCATAGGTTAGTTAGGAGAACTAATTCTCCTCCTATTCCCCTTTAGACCGGCCCAACCCTAATCCTAAATGGATTCGGATTGCTTTGTCCAACTTGTGCTACAATGTGTGACCTCATAGGATTAATATATTTTAGTTATAGGCCCAATCAATATTGTCCTATTAATCATATTTATTCTCTAGCAAGAAAATAAGATTACTAAAATAATTAACTTTATTATCTTCATAATATTATTCCTATTTATATATAGTAATTGACGGGATGTCTAAGGACATATTCCTTCATGTCGCCGGCAAGGGGAGATGCCGGAGCAGCGGCGGCGCGACGTGAGTGTGTGAATTCGACGGCACGACGGCAAGAGGAGTGCAAGAGAGAGAGAGAGAAGAGTGAGTGAGTGTTTGTGAATTTGGCCCAACTGATGGGCGGGATACGAAAAATATTAATAAGACTCATCTGCGTCGGATGGGCCTATGGTCCGACGCAGATGACTCATAGCATGATAATTTGCTTGCCCAGGCCAGCAAATAGGGCAAGCAAATAGGCAAATGTTTGGGGAGAGTCATCTGCGTCGGATGGGGCTATGGTCCGACGCAGATGACTACTATTAACTTTGGCTGGCCTGGGCATGCAGGGTTATCTGCGTCGGACCACCTTACCATCCGACGCAGATGACATGCATGCAATTTTATAAAATATAATGTACGGCATTTGCGTCATAGGGAACTCTGGTCCGACGCACATAGGGGCCCTTGTTGCGTCGTTTGCGGGTGTACGTGCGACGCAAAACATGTTTATATAATTTTGCAAAGCTATGTGCGTCGGAGTTTCTGCGGGATCCGACGCACATGATCCTTTTGCGTCAGTTGCTCTCCTGTGCGACGCAAATAATCAGACGCAAATCGTGATTTCTGTAGTAGCGTGAGGCAAAGGCCAAAGCTATATTTTTGAGTGGGTATTAATTGGGAAACATAAACTATTCTTCTTTACGCAAGTGAAACAAATCATTATCAACAAATTGTATATGAATTCCTCGAGTTGCCTTATGATTCATGTTGACGCTTCCTTTGTTGGTCCTAATGAGTTAGTCGGGATTGGGGGTGTGATAAGGGATAGTAATGGGAACTTGCTCTTGGGATTTGAGAAATGTGTCTATACTACCTCCCCCCTTGCTGCGGAACTCCTTGCTATCTTAGCAGCTTTGCAATGTGTGGAAAGCCAGGGTTACTCCAATGGAATCATTTACTCCGACTGCCGAAACGCGGTGGATCTTATTCTAGGGGATAAAGCTGACATTTATCTAAATATACTGATTTCTTGCAGGCAGTGGCTCAGGGCGAACCCGAGGTTTCTGATTAAACATTGTAATCGACAGTTCAATCCAGTAGCGGATAGTATTGCTAAGGCATGTAGGAGCATGCATGCGGCTTGTATTGTAACTAGAATTTCCCCCACCCCCTAGTTATTGTATTGAACAATTAATGTTGGATTGTAATAGTTTTAACGTTATTAGTAATGAATGAATGACGGGCTTTGTTTATCAAAAAAATCAAAAAAAAAATTGTATATGAATTTATATAAACAAAGTCTTTAAAATACGTCGGCGCTACTGCCTGTGCACATTCGGGAACTTCGGGACCTCGTCTTGGAAAACCGTCTAGACCATTATCTTCGTTGGCCCGAAAAATGGCGGACCCAAAGTTTCGTCGCATGCAGCGGAGTTCGTTTAGTCCCCGAGATGTCCCATTATTGTGAAACTGCAATGTGGGTGTTCACTGGTTATTGAAGGCTTGGCAAGAATAAGCCTCTTTAGGGGAGTGCTGGCCTAGCAGCAAATGGTACCCCAATGCAGCGACAATGCCTTGATGCCTAGTGACACTCGTGGGGCTTAACGATGATTCTTGGCAATATGATATATTTTATACATATTACAATTGTACATTGTTTCTATACACGTCTGAGCTGCTGGTTTTTTGGCCTAGTAAATAGTAATCTAATATCCGCTCCTCTGCTGATAGTGTGAAGGTTATAACTGATACTCTTTAAATGGACATTTTGAGAAGATCGGATAGCTTCTCTAATGAACGACGAAAGTAGTCTTAGAGTTGTATTCCCAAGCAAATGAAGTAATATAACAAGCGAAGAACCAAGAGCTAAGTAGCCAAGAAAAGGGGGTGTTGTAATTCTTGCAAAACAAACACCTAAAATAGTCTAAATCAAGATACAGAAGAGAAAAGAAAATCAGAAAATAAGATACAAATAATCAAATCTGTTTCACATAACCAGATTTTTACTGACAATAATCAAATTGATCCAGAAGTCAATTTAAGTATCTAACAAATTCAAAGCTACCTTGTCAATTCTTAGTAGTAGACGATGGTGGTTGTTGAGAGGACCTGATTAAACCATACTCCTTGACTATCATGAGATGCTAATTGTACTAATGACTACTGAGTTTCTGGACTCATTTTTTTATTCTGCGGCAGAAATAGATCTCTTGTCAAAGTATGCACTAATCAAGCATGTAAATTTGTATTTAAGAGGCACTTGTATAAGCCTATTCCAAATAAAAATAAAATATAAAAAGACATGTAACGACACAATTTCAATCTGAAACTTACTGCAAACATGGAATTCTTAAAATTTTCTGAAAGAAATGCACAAGAGAAAAAGAAGAGGGAGTGGGGTTGTTCAGGGTTATGCAGAAGCAGCACATCATATAAAAATTATAAATGGGTATGGGCATGAATTACAGAGAAAGGAGTATCCACATCCGATCCGCCCGATTGCCATCCCTTACCAGCTCCCTCTCCGTGGCCAAAAGCAAACCTCCCTCTCATAACATTTAAGAAGATTATGTGATTTTTTAGATTCCAACTTCGGGAAACTTAATAGCCAATTATTATGAAATACTTGGAATATTAGCTCGGACTGATACCATTTACCAATATATTCTCAAAGATATATTTCACATACAAATCTTACAGAACATTCAAAAGTTGTAGCCATCAACATATTCAGCCATACTTGCCACTAACAGAGTAACAGGCCCCAACAAGTATATACACAAAATGAACATGGAAAAGTTGTTAAAATGTTTATGCACTGATTTTTTGTGACAAAACATTGTAACCACTTGCACCAGTCAAATTAGAGCACAGCAAAAAAAAATGGCAGCCCGGCCTCGAAAATCTAGTACTTCGCATCACTTGAATTTAATTGAGCACGATACAGAGGACTTGGCCAGCTTCAATATGTCCTTTTCTTTAGCAACAAAGGCTGCCACCCTGTTGCTTTGGTCCCATTGTATTACCATCTTCTCCAAAACATGAGCATTCTCAAGGAAATACCTCAGCATTTTTATTTCTCCTTTAAATCCCTTAAAATCTTTGATGTTGATCAACTTTAAACGAGATTCGACACAAGCAGGCACAGCTTCTTTCTTTAGCGAGAACGTTGCATCTTGTTGACTGGAGTCCTAGATATCCACCAAGAAAAGGCAAATATAGAAGGATGTAAATCAGAATCTCTGATGAGTAGATCAACTTAAAAATAATGCAACACATTCTTAAAAGGTAGGTCTTGCGTACATGAGGTGTATAGTATACAAAGAAGCTTAATCAGTCAAAATCACATAAAAGCAAACTAGACTCAGTTGTATACAATACACCCGTTGTATACAAGTTTCTTGATTTGCAAACTCTTCTTCAAACATTACAAAATTAGACAAATCAGAGCGATAGATATATTTGTGCAGGATAAAGAGATCAAATGTATTGCACAACCTGCACCAACGTGAGAGATTTGAGACAAGGCGAGCTAATTAGAAAGTCCAACAGCACATCATTCCAGCAAACATCATGGCCAAGGGCGAGGTCTAAATGAGTCAAATAACGAAAGACGGGCAGTTCAAAATAGCCACTTGTGAGAGCCTTCAAAACAAGAGAAGCAATGTTAACTTTGAGCAATGCAAACTATGACTTACTAACTTAGCCAAATTACAAGTATAGAATGCATACCTCCAAGCATTGCCTGGACAAGTCCAAGAATTGACAATCACGTAGCCCTGTGATAAAATCAAGCATAGTGTTGCAAAGATCTTGTCCATCCTCGTATTCGTCATCATTAAAACCAGTGATTATATGAGCCTCAATTATAGACTTCAGATTCCTGATTTCATACTGCTGCGCTAAGCTGTCATAGTAATCAAAGTAGACCAAACGTGGCAAATCAATGTAAATTGTTGCATCATTAAGTTGATCAAGAGGCCCGTTAAGACCAGGATCAAGTGTCAACTTTCTAAGCAAGGGATTAGTAAAGTATAGATCACCGCCATGCCAAGTACACTCATCTATTACCAATTCTTCTAGTAGTGGACACCCGGACAAAATCCCGTTAAGACTGTGATAATGATCCCAAATAGGTTCAACACCCACAATTAAGCTCCTCCAGCTTCTTCCATAGAAGGTAATTCCTCTCATGAAAAGGACTTTAAGGCTTGGAAATGTTACTGACTTTGAAACACAAAGTGTAAATTACCATCCAACTTCAACACCACTAGATTCTCACAGGTCAATTGAGAAAATTTTAGCACACAAGACATACTCATATGAAATGATAATTCAAGTTCAGCAACCTTATGAAAAATGGCAGCATTCATACATTCATGTAGCAGAGAAGGCATATAATTGTTCATACATTTCATCCGGAACTTACTAATATGCGATGTCTTGCGTTGTGCCAACATCTTATTTACAATCTCCTTAAAACAAGTATTATTCCTTCTTCCGGTTCCCAAATGAACTCGAGGATTAAAAGATAACGAATCATCAAAATCAAGAGTACTAGCAAGTTTGTAAAGGTTCTTCCACCTAGATGAAAGAATAGTAGAAGCCACAGCATACTTGGTAGGAAGCCAAGATAGAATTCGACCTAATACTTCATCTGGTAAACTACTGATCAAGTCTTTGCTTTCCGAGACCCCCAATTTCCTACACTTTCTTTGAGTTACACCCATGTTTTCTTTAAGCAATATTCATCAGTTCTTATTCCTGTCAACAAGGGACATTGTATTGTAAAAATTAAACTCATAGACAGTACTAAACACTAATAATCTATTGAAACATGGGAAGTATAATTTATATGCATATCCATTACATCAAACTCTAGACAGTACTAATAATCTATTGAAACATGGGTTATAATTTTATATGCATATCCATTACATCCAAATCAAGTAAATTTAACTATTAAAACACATAGGCACTTCAAATTACGCAAGAAATTTAGCCAACTTAGCTAGTTTCAAAACAGGGGTATAAATTATATGCATATCCATTACATCAAACTCTAGACAGTACTAATAATCTATTGAAACATGGGTTATAATTTTATATGCATATCCATTACATCCAAATCAAGCAAATTTAACTATTAAAACACATGGCCACTTCAAATTACGCAAGAAATTTAGCCAACTTTGCTAGTTTCAAAACAGGGGTATAAATTTATGTGCATATCCATTACATCAAACTCTAGACAGTACTAGTATAGTAGTATACTATTGAAACATGGGTAATAATTTTATATGCATATTTATTACATCCAAATCAAGCAAGTTTAACCAACAAAGCATTGGCACTTCAAATTAAGTAAGAAATTTAGCCAACTTAACTAGTTTCGGTAAATGGTAAAATACTTTTAAAGGGTTTTGGCAAAAATTGCAACGATCACAATTCACAATATATTTTTTCAAGAGAACTACAAATGGAATAAAGATTGTTGAGTTATGACATGTAACATTTGCGCAAAAAACGATTTGCAATTTTATGGGTATTTAAGCATTCTAAAGCGCCAGAACAAGAACTAAGAAAGCGTTTTTTACAATCATATGAAAATAAGAAATTATATGAAAAGAAGAAGAAAAGAATTTTAAGCACAACTTACAAAATTGAAAAATTCTTCAACTTCATCTTTTAAAAAAGTGAAAAAGCGTGAAAAGTTGTTAGATTCTTGAGACTTTTCTTTCTTTCTTTTTGCCATAAATCCCACAAAGAAATTACTAATCTCAATCATTTTCCATATCATATGGGTTTCAAGAATTATGGGGAAATAACGTTAAAATGGTAGATGTTGTAGAGTAAGAATTTGCTAACTTTAGAAGGAAGAGAAAGTTTCTTGAGAAAATATACCTTTTCTCTGGCAATTGAATTATTGAAGTTGAAAAAGACAAACATTTAAACATTTGTGTAGATGAAGTGATGTTATGAACACTTTTTTGTGACGGCCTATTCTCAATTCACTATTGGCGGTAAGAAAATAAAAATTATTTAAGGAGAAGAAGTGTTTTTTTTATTAATTTACTTTTTTTTTAAATTGGGTTTTTGCAGGGTAATGCCGCCCTACTAGTATAGGACAGTAGCCCAAATGATGAAAATTACAGGTGTTGGAACACGTGCCGTTAATCCATTTATCCCGTATCTTTTGCTTCTTTTAAGGGTTGTCTAATGCAAAGTCACTAGGTTCACTAGAGTACAGACTTTTTTTTCTATTTTGGCCAGTTTGATTAACGCTATGCTTATTTCAGATCAGATCAGATCATGCCAGATTAAAATCAGATCAGATTAGATCAGAAAAAATAAGTTCAGATCAGATTCGATCAGATCAGATCAGATCAGTTCAGATTATGCTTATATTTAAAAACTTATTATTATTGTTATTATTATCATGATTATTATGATTATTAGTATTACTAATACTATTATTGTTATTGTAATAATTATTATTATTGTTGTTGTTGTTGTTATTATTATTATTATTATTATTATTATTACTTTATACAATTATTATTACTATTAATATTACTATTTACTAGTACATTTGTTCAAACAGATTATTATTATTACTGTCGTTGTTGTACTTATTAATTATTAATATCTGTAATTATTATTAATGTCGTTGATATTATTATAAATGTCATTGATATCACTATTTGAAGCTATTTGTGTTTAAGAAGAAGAATGTTCTTTTGGCATTTGTACGTGTTTTTTTTTATATTTGTTCTAATTAATAATTTTGATATGTGATGTTCTTTTTGATGTTGTACATGTAACGAACATGACAATAGTATATGATGTTTATTTTTTAAAATAATTTTGGTAGAATAATATAAATTATATATTACTAGTTTATATAAAACATGAGTAGCATGGGATAACCTAATGGTGTTGTCATCACGTTCAAAATTTTCCCTACAAAGGATTTCAACTTATCTTTAAAAACAAAGTTTATATAGAACAAGACAACGATATAAGAAGAATATTTAACCATTTTGTTCAAGAGCATATGATTATATATATTTATAGGTTTATTTATAATAAAAAAAGAACAATTTATTGATATAACAAAGAACATGTTGTTAGTTAAATCCAAACATGTCATCAATATAAAAATAACATCTATCTTTTTATTTTTAAAATGTATTCTTTAAATAGATCTTGTATGCTCTTTTAGTATATGTTCTTTTTTTAATATCATTATATGTTCTTTTCATTACTACCTAAATTCTTATTATTAACGGACATTGAACATGAACAATATGTTTTTTTTTACCTAAAATGTGTGTTCTTTTATTTTTAATTTTTTTTGGGCCCCTTTTGGAAACCCCGTGGTAAGATGAATTTCCTCTGGGCTGCCTTTGCACAGGGTCACTCACCTAGAGACCTAACAACCCCCCAACCCCCTTCCCCCGTCCACAACAATATTGAAATATATGCTTCCACCAAGATTTGAACCTTTGTCTCACATGTGAGAAGTAAGAAGCCATACCATTAGACCCAAAAGTCCTTAGTCTTTTATTTTTAATTGCATGTTCATATGATGTGTTCTTTTTCAAAAAAAAAAAGAAACTAATTATGCTATAATAATAATAATAATAATTATTATTATTATTATTATTATTATTGTTATTATTGTTATTATTATTATAATATTATTTATATTATTATTATTATTATTATATTATTATTATTATTATTATTATTATTATTATTATTATTGAAAGTTGTGCATAGTAATAAAATAATAGTAATAGTAATACTAGTAATGAAATACAAAGTAATAATAATATTAGTAATAATATGTTTTGTAAAGATAAGTTCAGATCAGATCAGTTCAGATCAGATCAGTTCAGATCAGAAAAAATAAGTTCAGATCAGATCAGATAAGTTCAGATCAGAAAATTTCAGGTGAACTAAACATAGCCTAAATTACAAATTTGGTGAAGAAAAGTTTTTACATACTTCCTTCAATGTCAAACGGAGTATTAATTATATCTATGCACTAAACTTGAAATCAATTCTATGGATATTGTTCACGTAGGATTGCAGGCTAGAATTTTGGTTTTTTAATAAAACAGTTACTCTAATTAGCGGTTAATACCAATAATGTTTCACCGAAATTGATCGCTACTTCAAATAGCGGTTATATTGTGTCCCTAAGACATGCATATAAACCGCTACTAAGAGTGGCGGTTCATTATAGAACAGAACTAATGCAAAAGAAAAGGGGGAAATGCGTGCCACGTATCTGACTGCGCGACGCGCAAGCCTCCTACGTGGCACGCATTTTCGCCTTTTCTCTTCCTGGCGATTTACGGTATAAACGGCTACACCAAGTAGCGGTTTTACCTCGTAAACCTCTACCTTCAGTAGCGACTTAATTTAAAGTTAACCGCTACTCTGAGTAGCGGTTTGCTTTGCCGAAAATTTTTTTTTAAAAAAATTTATGGAATTAATTTCAACTTTAGCGCATACGAGGAGTTAATAATCCCTTTGATATTATTCATGGAAAATATTCTTTTTTTTTGGCATCATTTGACATTAGGACACTATTTATAAATCAAATTTGTTAAGCTTTCTCTCACTATTATATAAGAAAAAAAAATATTTAAGTGAAATCCAGTTTCCTGTAAAAAAATAATCACCAACGGTCATAATTTTTTGGGATATTGGTTAAGTAGAATCCAGATCCAGTATATATTGTAAATTTGATGGGGTTAGTATATGAATACTCTTTAACATGCAAATATTGCATATATAGTTAAAAAAATAGAAGAAGTATTGAAATTATGACTGTTGTTGATTATTTTTCTATTTTAGTTTAGAGTTTTTAAGATATTCCAATTCCAAATTACAATTTGTGCATGTGGCCCTATCTTCGCGACTTCACTTGCACTGTAACTCATTTCATGACTTAGATCATAGGATGATCTACATTTAGATTTGTCATAGCATGACCCCAAATTAGATCACCAAAAGAACATGAGTGCAAAATCATGATTTTTTTAAATCAAGTTTCATGACATATTTTCATGATCAAATTAGATACAAAGATAGTCAATCAAGCGGAAGGTGTTGCTCTCTTGTTTGGCTTACAGTTAGCGTTTGATGCTGGGTTCCGAAAGATTGAAGTGGAGTATGATTGTAGTGATGTGCTGGTTGATCTTGTCCTTGAGAAGACTTTGGAACTCACTGCCACCCAAATCTTAGTGAATGACATTAAATCTTTAGCTAGAATTTTTGATTTTTGCAGTTTTCGTTTTGTTAGAAGAAATTGTAATAAAGTTGCTCATGCCATGGCTCAACTCTCCCTCTCTTTTGTGGAGGAACTTGTGTGGATGGAAGAGGGGAATATTTATAGTATACATGGGTGTACCATGTTCATGTACACCCATGACTACTTTCTCCAAATGAGCAAAATGAGCAAACGAGCAAGCAGAGCAAACATTTTTGCCCAAATGAGCAAACTTTGTCATTTGCTCATTATCATCTTCCTCATCAGCAATTCGCTCATTTCTTTCTCGCTCTTCAATCATTATAAAATGAGCATAGATGCTTGACTCATTTGAACATTAGCCAACTAAGCAAAATAGCCGACTATCCCATCTTTCGAACCCCAGTGATGTAACACCAAACTCAAACTAAGCTCAATTATACAAACAAAAGTTATGAACTTCCCTCAGTAATAAACAGATCCATTATGTAAACAGATCATAAACAACTCCACAAACTCCAAAATCAGTAAAAAATATAGAATTATCAACAAACAAAAATAAACCCCATTTCACAAACCACCCCCCTAAGAAAATTAACAATTACCCAAACCATCAAATTACACCACCATCATCATCTCATCGTTTATCTCATGAATTTCAGATTTGGAATTTTTTTTTTTTTTCGCGAACTTCATATCTCCATTGTTGTATTTGGAAGGTTTGGAAGGAGGAGAGAGAGAAGAATTGAAAATCAATTTTTTCCGGCGAGAAAGAAGAGCGAGAAAGAATTGAGAGAAATGAGCGATTATTGCTGATGAGGAAGAAGATCATTGTTGAGTTGAATTCTCCATTGTTGTGTTTGGAAGGTTTGGAAGGAGGAGAGAGAGCGAGAAGTACTGAAAATGAGCAAATCAAATTTTTCTTTTGTCATTTAATGCCGCGGAAATTACCAACGTGCCTCTGAAGTTCAAATTTATACAAAAATACCCCCGGGTGTACCATGAGTGAACTCATGGAAGAGTGCCCAGGTGATGTACTTCCGCTTTTAATAGCGGATAAACGTTTAGTTGAATGAGATCGGTTACTGGTGTTTCTTGTAAAAAAGAAAAAGAAACATATGAACTACTTCCTCCGTTCCGAATTAAATGCAACAATTTCACTTTTTCACTATTCACACTTTTCACTTTGACTAAGATTTGTGATTTATACATAATGAAAAACATAGTCAAGTGGGATCTTGTTAGATTCCTCTCGTGACGTATTTTCATAAAATATAATTTTTATAATTTTTACTTGTATGTAATTATAGATATTTGTGGTCAAAATAATGTCTCGGCATGCGTAAAAGTTGATTTGTTGCATTTAATTTGAAATGGAGGAAGTATATGGCCATGTTTGGTAAATGGCTTTTTCATTGGCTTTTGGCTTTTCAATTTGGTCAAACAGCCAGAAAAAGTGTTTGGTTATTGGCTTTTTGGTTAGCTGAAAAGCTGACTTTTAAGCCAAAATGAAAAAGCTGCCTGGAGCAGTTTTTTGGATTGGCTTTTGGCTTGTTGGCCCACAAACTCTCTAATAAACAGTCAACAGCCACAATTAATTCACGATTCTAAACTTCAAGAGCTTTCCAACGAGTGGTCACTTGCCTAATTCCGACGAATAACGAAAAAGTTATGGCGTTTTGAAGATAGAGATTTTGTGCAGGCTGACGACCGCCCGGCCGGGCGGAATCCGCCCCGGCTTCCCGGGCGCCCTTACTTAGCCAAATTTCATCGTCTGGAGAAGATTTGGAATAAAAGAAAATATATTGTTGCGGGCCCGACCGGGCGGGGCGCTATTTCATATGTTAAGCGTGTGTTGCGCCGGTTTTGTTTTTAATATAAATACTTATCCTTTTCGGGTTGAAAACCACATTTTCTCATTATAATTTCAGTCTTTAGTTTTCGAAGCACGTTTTAATTACTCAAGAACCCTAGTATTACTTTTTCCCAATTTACATTGAATTTTCAATGGAAGGTTTGGTTTTGCAAGACTGGTTCTACAATTGGTATTTCTTCTCTTCTCTTGTTATTATTATTCAATCCTTGATTATTAATTCACCATGTTTACTTATTTTATCATGAGTATGTTTTCCCCAATTATGATTGAGTAGTTTATTTCTAGGGTTAAGGGGATCCATGATCATTTATGAAGGGATGTCCATAAAATATTGATTTTTGATAATGTATTTTGATTCCTATTGAATGTATTATCTCTATTCAATCCGATTTGGCTAGATTTGATTGTTATAGTATTGCAATATTAGGTTATGCGCCGAGAGGTATAAACTTGATATTAAGGCTAGTTTCAATAGGTAGAGTTGGAATTAATAAATTGCGAGAGTCTGTTAATATCATTCTATGGTTAATTTCGACTCGAGAGAGCAAATCAACCTGTTTGACTGCGTTATTCATTATTGATTGTTGTGTTTCATCCTGGAATATTGTTCATTAGTGAACCTACGTCCTAAACTCTTTATTATTGATATTCTTGATATAGTTATTGTCTAGTTTAGTATAATTACCAACAAACACTCGTTCTCTATAATCTAGATTTGATCGACAATTAGGAAAAGAACACTGTTTCCCTGTGGATTCGACCCTACTTTCCTGACTACCATTTGTTAGAGGATTTTAAGATTACTTTTGATTAGGTGATACAGCCTGTCGAAATTTGGCGCCTTTGCCAGGGAAACGATTTTGTTTAATTTTTAATTGTCTTAGAGTCTAGATTATTCCTTGTCTATACTAACCCCCATTCGAAGGAACATGTGTTCCCTAGAATTGTATATATTTTTCCTTTTTTTTGGTTTAAATCTCCTATAACTGTATTATAATGGAGTGGAATCACCATTATGGAGCAAATTTTACTGATTGTCAGGGACAACATGGTTATAATTGTTGGGATGACCAAGTGCCTGATTATGATGCATCTTTTGATTATCCGAATTCTAATTTTTTGCATCTTATGATAATAAATATTCTTCCAATCCTAACTTAGATTACAATGGATTACCATATGCTCCCTATGAGTCTTATGTGCATAATTGGAACTCCCCTCCCCAATTGGACTTGCATAACTATCCTCAACAACAATCATCACAGTGTATTACAGATCTTCTTGATTTAATGAAACAATTGAATGAGTCTGACAAAGAATTCAGTACTAGCCTTAAGCAATTGTGTGACCAACAGCAATTGATGGTTAATCAATTACCAGGCATTCAACAAATAAGAGACCAAAATATGTTTTCCTATGATGATGATGATTGTGTTGAGAATGCCATGTCAGTGGAGACTAGTGATTATATGACTCTTGATATCGAAAGGAATGATGAGAATGAGAAAAGTATGGATAGGATGAATGTTTTGGTGGAGGAGAAACTCTTAGTTACAAACCACTTTGTTAATGAGCCTATATTTTAGAGGGTGGTGACATTGTAAGTGAAACTGTAGAGGTTGAACCTATAATTTCTTGTCCCCATATTCCATTTTCAAAAAGGCTTGATCTTGTTTCTTCCCATCCTATTTTATTTCCCTTATATTTTCTAAAAGGGCAACCATTAAAAGATACATTTGGCCAAGTTGACATTGTTGATATTCTTTCCGTGAGATCTCTGGTGTCTACACAACAGATACATGAAAGTTATACTTTGTCTTCCTTTTCTCCATGTTCTTTTGATTATGCTTGTCTTCACTTATATTTTGTTTCTGCTGACATTATGTTTGTGAAGATAGATGTGCTTGCAATCAAGCCATATCTTATTTTTAGTGACATGTTTCCAGGAGCATTTGATAAGTTACTCAAGGCATTGGATTCTTCTGACTGCGGTTGAAGCTACAAATGTTAAATACAGTGCTTTGCGGGAGGCAACCCGTGGTCTTTTTACTTTCCCTTGTTGCAATGAGGACATTGTTTGATTCAGCTTGGGGGAGTATTTCTGTAACTATTGCTTTTCTTTTACTCTTTTACTGCTTTCTAGATTAGTTTAGTTAATTTAATTGCTTTCAAATATATGAAAAATCACAAAAAATGAAATATTGCTGAAAAAAATAACAAAAATACGAGTTGAATATGAATGGATTGATTGCTTCCATGTGCCCCGAACTGTGCTTTGAAAAATGATTTAACTCACTATACTGGATAGTTGGGCATTTGTGATTGTAATATTGTGACGTGATCTCTGATTGCCTTGATCTTGAGTGGATTTTGATGATAAAGCGCCTACTTTGACTGCATGCTTGAACTGGTTAGACTGTGAGGATTCATTGTTGCCTATGGATTTACGTCCATATCCAATCTATTCTTGTGTGTTAGTTCTTTGTAGTAATTCTGATCTTGATTTTGGCAATGTACTCGTTGATTTCTGGTGACTTTGGACATGTGCTATGATAGAGGCGTTCTTTTGTTTAATTTTAAGCCTCAGAGTTGATAAATGAATTAATTTCCCTCCTAGCCCTGCTGAGCCTAATGACTTTTTATTTTGATATTGAGCCACATTGCACGCCTTGAGCCTTTACAATGATTATTGTCCCAAGCCTAGCTTAGGGGAGCATTTGTTAGGTTGATACTATGATGTGTGGTTGATTCTATGGGTTAGTTGGAAATAATGTCTATGTTGATACAAAGAAAAGAAAGAAAAAGAAAAAAAATAAAGTGAAAAATGATAGTGAAAAATCTGAAAAATCTCTATGATCTTCACTCATTAAATTTCAAAAAATGTTAAAAATTAGGCTGAAAGAGTCAAGTATTGGATGGTTCGTGAGACTTTAAAGTTGGTTATTATTTTGGTCATGTTGTCGATGTCATGGGAGTTGTTTCGGCCACACCTAGTCCTGTTACTAGTGTTTTTTTGCTCCCCCTTTTCTTGGCTTTTCCACCACATTCCCTAAATAATTACCTTACCTCTACCCGAGCCCTATTACAACCCTGAGAAAGACCTCTTGAGCACGTGTTTGGTTGTTTGCTGGATTGATACTGAGTCAATATGTCAAAGTTAAATAGTACGTTTGTTATTTGAGTCGACCTGGCTATGATGAGCGATATTATACCTTTCTAAACACATGAGAGTGTGAGTGGGAAGGGCTATTATGGTTGGGTTGGTGAGTTTTTGGGCACATATTATGCCTGCCACAAAATTGAGAGGAGTGACAACTCGGTGAGCACCTTTTCGACATTTGCATGTTATGTACGGCAGCTGCATTTGATTGTTTGCTTAGGTGATTGGTGGTCAGGGTGATCTGAACAACTGAACTTGAATTTTGCTTGCTTGAAGGATTTTGAGCCTGAAAATTTTGCTTGATTGATACTGGGCGGGGGGCTATTTCATATTCTATGGGTTATGACCTGACAACCGCCCGACCGGGCGGATTCCGCCCAGGTTGGTCAGGCGGGGTTGTTTTTAAGGCATTTTAAGCGCGTGTTGCGCCGGTTTTGTTTTTAATATAAATACTTATCCTTTTAGGATTGAAAAACCACGTTTTCTCATTATAATTTCAGTCTTTAGTTTTCGAAGCACATTTTAATTACTCAAGAACCCTAGTATTACTTTTTCCCAATTTACATTGAATTTTCAATGGAAGCTTTGGTTTTGCAAGATTGGTTCTACAATTGGTATTTATTCTCTTCTCTTGTTATTGTTATTCAATCCTTGATTATTAATTCACCATGTTTACTTATTTCATGATGAGTATGTTTTCCCCAATTATGATTGAGTAGTTTATTTCTAGGGTTAAGGGGATCCATGATCATTTATGAAGGGATGTCTATAAAGTATTGATTTTTGATAATGTATGTTGATTCCTATTGAATGTATTATCTATATTCAATCCGATTTTGGCTAGATTTGATTGTTATAGTATTGCAATATTAGGTTATGCGCGAGAGGTATAAACATGATATTAAGGCTAGTTTCAATAGGTAGAGTTGGTATTAATAAATTGTGAGAGCCTGTTAATATCATCTTATGGTTAATTTCGACTCGAGAGAGCAAATCAACCTGTTTGACTACGTTATTCATAATTGATTGTTGGGTTTCATCCTGGAATATTGTTCATTAGTGAACCTACGACCTAGACTCTTTATTATTGATATTCTTGATATAGTTATTGTCTAGTTTTGTATAATTACCAACAAACACTCGTTTCCTATAATCTCGATTTGATCGACAATTAGGAAAAGAACACTGTTTCCATGTGGATTCGACCCTACTTCCCTAACTACCATTTGTTAGAGGATTTTAGAATTACTTTTAATTAGGTGATACGACTTTAGTCTGTCAGCCACTAGCCAGTATGCAAATCCCACCGGGGTCTCTTTGCTTTCTTCATGAGGGTAGGGTCATATAAAAAATGTTAAGTTTATCGGAATAGCAATGCATACAAAACTAAACGTAGAGATTTCGATTTCATTATGTGCATATGCAAAATAGTAACGTATACAAAATTGAGTGAGATAGAACGTGTATAACTGGATTTAAAATTGAGAAAAGAAAAGGCCATGAACGAACGACAATTAGCTAAATCTGTTAATATAATAATATTGATGAAGTCATCATACATATACTTCAGAAAAAGTTCAGAAACCAAATTGAAGGACATATAGATAATTGATTCTGAAAAACACAAGAAGCAAAAACTTCACTCACTCCATGCCAAATAAGTTGTTACATTAGTCTTTTTCATTTTATTTTGAGATATCAGAATTTTTATTAAAGTGAAAGACCAAACTTGTAGGTTTTGCTGGGACTACAATTGAAGTTCCTGTCCCCTCCAAACCCATACTTGGTATTATAGCCAGGATAGTCGCTACGTTTAAAGATCACTTCTAGGATAAGTTTTAGTCCCTCATCCCTTCCAATCTTTGGTATATCCCACCGAAGAAAAAATCCATTCGATTTCGAGGTGATGTGTATTTGACCATATTCTCCGATCATCTTCTTTGCGTTCTTCAAGAAACCCCTCACCAAATTTTGATTTGAACTGTCAAAAATTAACAATGATGTTATGATGTCCATCACACTCCAACGGGAAAACTGCCGACCCAGTGTTCAAAGTGCTCCAAAATTAGAGTTAATGAGTCCTAATATTTAGGATTTAATGGCTAGTGGATAGTCCGAATCCTCTAGAGTTTTAATAAAACTCTACAAGGTAGAGCTATATCTGAACCTTACATTTTAAAATCAAGGACTCATATTAGTGGAAAGAGAAAAATAAGGGGGTGGATTTGGATGAGAATAAGTAGGGGGATTTTTGGAAATATAATATATAAGCCATTGATTTTTTATTGAATAGTTGATAACTTGATATTGCTCAAACTCTACCTTGTAGAGTTCTTTAAGAACTCTAGAGGATCCAAACATGTTTGACTCTACTGACTATCATGATCTTGTAAGTGGACAATTCCCCCCACATTTTATACAATACTTACCTTAGTTTTAGGAGCTGCTAGGCTCCTAGTTAACTTAGTCTTTGTTCTCAACTTATTAAAATAAGTTTCACCAAAAATAATTCAATGAAAATAAGTTAAGTAAAGTTAAATTCACATAAAACAAGTTAAGTTTACCAAAAATAAGTTCGATAAAGATAAATTAGATTCAGCAAAAATTAGCTGAGGATAATAGAGCCTTAAGCGTATTTATATGCAACTAGCTGTATTTTATCAATAAAATTAATACGAAAAGTGTGTATTTTCTAGCCTTATCTCTCTATTCTCCATTTATTTTACTTGTTTTCCCAACATCCAATGGATAATCTATACACTAGAGATAAAACTCATAAACATTAATAATGAGTGAAGTTTAGCTCGGCAAACTTAATTAGTTTTTAATTATTTAATTCTAGTGGGTTATCCGCGTAACGGGAGATGTATCAATTTCAGACTCCAAAACTAGTCACTAGTCACTACTGTTCTAGATCAGGCCCGTATTTGGGCATGGGCGACAGGGGCGTGTGCCCAGGGCCCTAAAAAGTAAAAACTCAGCCCAATTTAATTAAAGGCTGGAGAGAGGAGAAAAAAAAATGAAAAAAAAAAATGAAAACCTACTGCAGAAAACGCGTCGCAACTCGCACGCTCTCCATCTTCTCCTTTACTCATCCTTGGCAGTTTCAAATAATTCAGTTCTCATTTCTCCACCTTATTTTCTCTTTTTTTATATAGGAAATCTCCACCCTTTTCAATTTTCCTATTTCAATTGCAATCTTTTCGGATTTTTTTCTCCAATTTAGTTGCAATTTTTTCGGCAAAGATCTACAAACAGCTTGAATAAGATGATTTCTTGTATGAAGGAATATCTTCTCAAACGTTCAATTAACAACGGGATTAATTGCAAATTTACCTCTAAATACTCCTCCTTCTATTGTTTTTCACATCTTAGTTACAATTACAAATTAATTTTCCATTTTTCTTATGTTATTTTTCTCATCCTTTACTTTGAAATTTTGATTCATGAGTGGTATTTTACTTCAAGAACTCAATTATTCAAGGAGATTCCACCCATCATAGAGAAACATTCTGGTAATTACACTCTTCTCTGCAATTCAATTTTTTATTTTGATTATGTAATTATCAATTTTTTCAAGCATAATTTTCCTTTGTTTTCTGGAAACTTAAATAATTATCGATAAATTAGATTATTGTTTATTAATTCTAGATTAGGTACAATTATATATCCTGTACATTCAAGTTAAAACATTTGAATATTAGATTAGCAGGGCCGAGAAAACCATTTCAATTAGCTGCATAAGTAATTCACTAATTCTCTATTAGTTTCAACTTTCAAGTGGAATTCATGTCTTTGTCATCACTTGCCTTGCTTTGTGCTATTCTTTAATTAAGCCTTTTCCTCCTTTCCACATGTTGTCTGATGACTGATATTAGTTGTTAGACAATTTATGTATCTAAAATGGAATAGAGAAATTGAAACAGTAACAACTATGAAGAAGTTTAACACTTGCATATTGTAATCATATATTTGAAAATAAGAGGTCGGTGGTAAGATGGTCATAGTGAAAGAATTTTAGAAGTGAATTGAATTGTTAGATTAGAGAAAACAAAGTTAGATTAGAAACCAGAGATTCTATCATCTTTAACTTTGTCTTAGTTATCTATTTTTTTTTACAATAAGTCTCTATCTTGTTATTCTAATTTGATTCTTCTTCAAATAATAATTTGTAGGAATTGTGGTTTTGCTGCCAATTTGTACTTCAAAATTGACTCCCATCTTTGCGTTGAAAAATGACAAAGGACTAAGCTATATTCAGGTGCTATTGTTCTATATCTTTTATTCGTTGTCGTATTTTATAATGTTGCCACGAAAACATGCTTCTGGTTTTGAGAAAAGGAAAAAGAGACAACGAGCACAATAGTTGTTAGAATCACAAAAGGGAGCAATAGATAAGTTTTTTAGTAGACGAGTAGAAGAGCCTTCGGGTAGTGATGGACTAAGAGTAGTAAATCCCATTAATGACAATGCTACTAATTTGAATGATGACAATCCCATCAATGACAATGTTAAAGCTGTATCTTTTTTTGGAATTGTGCAACGCATATACACATTATTTGCAAATTCTACTAAAAGATGGAAGATTTTAGTTGATAATGTTTCGGGCTTAACACTAAAATCTTTGTGCAATACTCGATGGGAGAGTCGAATCAAAAGTGTTAAAGCCATTAGATTTCAAGCTCCTCAAATAAGGTTAGCTTTGTTAGAACTCTATAATTCTACTGGTGATGATGCTAAGATGAAAAGTGAAGCTGAAAGTTTAGCTAATTCTATTAGGAGATTTGAATTTTTACTTGGCATGGTGATATGGTATGAGATATTATTTGCTATTAACATTATGAGTAAGAAGTTGCAATCTAAATCTATGTGCATTGGAACCACAATGAAAGAAGTGGAAGGTATAATGTCATACTTTGAGAAATATCGAATTGAAGGCTTTGAATCTAGCATGAATATTGCCAAAAGTCTTGCAATTGATATGGATATAGAGCCAACACTTCCAACAAAGCGTCGCATATTTAGGAAAAGACGATTTGATGAGAATGACAGTGATGGGGAAATACAATCGCCCGAGGAATCATTTAGAGTTAATTACTTTTTGGTGGTTGTTGATATGGCAACAACTTCATTGGAAAATAGATTTGAGCAATTACAGGTATTTCAAAATATATTTAGATTTCTGTTTGATGCAAAAACATTAAAATCTTTGGATAATGATGTATTAAGAAAATCTAGCACAAATTTTAAGACTCAGTTTTCTCATAATGATTTGTCTGATGTTGATGCAGATGATCTTTTTTCAGAATTAAAAGTATTGCAAATGACTTTGCCAAATACGGTGATGTCCGCATTTGAAATTCTTGAGTTTGTTAAAGCTGCAGATTGTTATCCAAATGTTTCAATAGCTTATCGGATCCTCTTAACTATGCCGGTGACTGTTGCGTCAGCTGAAAGAAGTTTTTCAAAGCTAAAATTATTGAAAAACTATTTGAAGTCGTCAATGTCGCATGAAAGGTTGAATGGTCTTGCCATATTATGTATTGAGAAAAATATGTTAGAGCATGTTGATGTAGACACTATTATTAGTGATTTTGCTTCTAGAAATGCTCGTAGGAATTTTCTTATATGAGCATTTGTGTTTCCAATAAAAAAAATTACTATTTGTTGTACAAAGTTTGACGGTTTTCATTACATTGTTTTTTAACGTAATAAAAAGTTGTCACTACAACATTTTTTAAGTTATTGCATACTCTATGAATTTAAAAAAAATTATATTGCTTATTAAGTGGGGCCCCATTTTTATAGTTCGCTCATGGGCCACCGAAAACTCAGAAACGGCCCTGTTCTAGATTCTAGCTGTTTAAAACGAAAAAATAACGCTTACCGCCGTTCAGCATCAGTTAAACCAAATTGGCCAGTATGTGGAAAATTGTAGATGATACGATCGAATACCATGCTGCCAATAATAGGATGTTTCACCATAATCGTGGCGTCAACGTCATGAAGGACCATGCTGCCTCGAGTCTCAAGCTTTGCTTTGTTGGTCAAGAATTTCGCGTAGTTATTGATCAGAAAGTCTGCTAAAATTAACAGAAACAAATTATTAGAAAGATACAAAAACTTTGTCAATCATTTTAGAGAAATGATTGTTAATTTATTGTTTAAGAAATAAATTAATGGCTTAAAACTTAACGTGAATTCACGAAATAATAGAAAATACTAGTGTAACATTAGGCTTTGTTTAGTCGAACTGAAAACGTTTTTAATGAAAATTAATTTTCCACAAGAAAAGATTATTCTAAGGGAAAAATATTAGCACTTTAGTTTTAAATTAAAAATACTAGTGTAATATTAGGCTTTGTTTAGTCGAACTGAAAACGTTTTTAATGAAAAATAATTTTCCACAAGAAAAGATTATTCTAAGGGAAAAATATTAGCACTTTAGTTTTAAATTATTTGTTTCGTTACAAGAAAAATTGGAGACGAAAGAAAAAATGAAATGAATGGTAGATGATGTTAGTGAGGAGGTCTGAGGAAAGAAATTAAAGTCAAACTTAACAAAGGAAAAAGAAGTGTCATTTCTCTTCTCAGGGAGGAAACCCTTATTTAGGCTCTATTTGGTAGGGTGTATAAGGTTTTCCATGAATATCAGTTTTCGTTTTCCTCTTATCTATTGTTGTTTAATTTGGTTTGCTAAGGGGTGTAAAACAAGTTTTCCACCAAAGGGAAAGAGCTCTTGTATAGGTGAATTCATGTTCCTTTTTAAAAAAAGGGAAAACACATTTTCCTCCCTCTTCCTTAGCAACATTTTACTCTCCTCTTACCCATCCTTTACCTTCCCCTTCCATTTTTCTTTTTTTCCATAGCTCTTTTACATTAAATCAAACAAAGGAAAATTAGCTTTGCAATTGAATTTTGCATTGTAAGATGTTTTACATGAAAAATTATTTTACATTGAAAATGTTTTACATCCTACCAAACGAAGTCTAACCTTCGTTGAATTATTTTCCCTCCTAACCCAATGCTAAAATAAAAACAGTCAAGGTGGGTAAAACTTAAAAGAATCAGTTAAATTGGAAAACAAGTAGAGCTCAATAAGAAGGAAGGGATTATATAATAATATAATAAGCTAAGAATAATGTTCCTATAACATTAAATAAAATAGCATTGAAAAAATTGGTAATGTTAGAGAAGTGTACCTTCGGAGTTGAGAGAAGTCGCAGTTATATTATGAGAAGTACCAAAAGCAACAGCCAAACAAGCGGAGAAAGAGAAGTCACCCTCACCAACGAGTAGTATTCTCTGAGCGCTGGTGTATGACCCTATTCTCATTACTATTTCTTTTGGAACACTAGACAAACTATTAACAGCCGTGGTTGTAACATTTTTTTCTAAGACAATTATTTCTGGTATTAGTTGCTCATCACCATGATCTATGACTAATTCCTTTTTTTTCTTCTCCGTCTTTGTCGTTGTCGTCGTCGCATCTTCTTCATTACGACTCTTCAAATCAACCACAATAAGAGAAGTAATTGAAACATCCAAGTTGTTGTAATGACTTTCAATGGTTTCGACGGTGCTCGAACCCGATATTGGCTCAGCATGATGATCATATATGTCGATGCAGTAGCTTTCTGATTGCTTCTCATCAGTATCATTGAAAGGAATCGTTACCTGATTGGTTTGATGATCGTCTCTTGGTATTTCAGTTCTTGCTTTTGGACACAAAAATTTCCATAAGTTGGACAATATTTGACCCATTTTCTAGACTATAACAAAGCTAAGAGAACATCCTAGTTTCTACTAAGGGTAAATGCCGTAAATCTTATCTGTTTCTAATATGTTGTTCTTGGTTGCCTTCTTATGGAAAAAGAGTACTTAGCATGCGCATTTAAGGCTAACTACTTGGTTGCTCTCCATATTAAGGGAATGGATAATGAATCAAGTAGATATTGGTAATTGTAGGATTTTTATTTTATTTTCGGGGTTAATGTTGCCGAAGAGACACCACCAAAGGAGCTCGAGGATCGGAGGGTGCACTACCCTCGTTTTCATGGGGAAAATAAGAGTAAGAGAATTACGAGAAAAGGTGAATTTAATGAGTTGCATGCAAAGTTTGTCTCTTTAGTAACTAACCTTTTATATTCCATAGGTCAAATATATTTAGTTATTTCATGTAAATTGGTGCATTGCATTGGCTTTGTAATCGGTCTCAATGAGTTAGTCTCTGCTCTTTTATTGGACTGAATTAATGGAGACTCAGTTCAGTTTAGACAAAATCAGTTCAATCCAATTTCATTCAAACAAGTTCAGTTTAGTTAGTTTCCTCTTATAGTTTCAATTCAGTTCAGTTTGGACGAATTAAGTTCAATTCAGTTCAGATAAATTAAGTTCAGTTCAGTCCAAAAGATTAAAGCCTTACTCCCTCTGTCAAAATTTCCAATCTTCTAAAAAATTTTCCAATATATAAAAAAACATAGTCACGTGGGGTCTTCTTTAATTCATCTTAATTAATACGTTACAAAACTCAAACTTTTATAATTTTTAATAATGTATAATTAAAGAAAAAATGTATAATATAGTTTGGAATTGATATTTTGTCACAAGCACTTGTAATAGTTTAATGGTAATATCATAATTATTCTCCCCAATATTCAAATTAATTGGGCAGAACTATTCAAGATTCACGCTCGTTCTCACAAGTCACTGATCACATTATCACAATGGAGGAGGGAAAAGAAAGGTCCCGACAAATGACGATGAGAAATAATTTCTTGATGCAACAGTCCTCCAATGAATTTATGCAACTATCTATCATGCTCCTACATACTATTCTTGAACCTGATTCCACGGCCATGGAGACTTGGAATCATTTGTGGGACATTCCAAGACAATAAAAGCTCCAGTGTTATGACTCTTGAGCAAGAGTTTTCAAACACCATTTTGGAGGATTTTCCGAATGCCTTCACATATTGTCGACGACTCAAGGTTTTGGCAGATCAACTTAAGAATGTAGGAACGCTGGTTTCTAACAATTGTCTTGTTCTTCAATTAGTTTGAGTAACATTATAGTAAACAAAACATTTGTTTGGGAGTTAAATAGGGTTAGGAGTTTGTCTAATTTTACGTAATTAAGGTTTTGGGAGTCATTTTTTCTCCTTAATGACCAAATTTAAGGTCCAATTTTGTAAAAAAAAAAGTAAGCATTTCCTAACACGTAAAACAAGGTTCTAGTCGTTTTACTGTAATTTCGACTTCAATTTTGACTCATAAGAGCCAAAATGACTCCCAAACCTTAGCTGAACTATTCTCGATGCACAAGGCACATAAATGAGACAAACTACTAACCCTATTTAATCTAAAACTAATGTTTTATTTAACGGAATGTTACAATATAGAATAAGTTCAAACTACAGTGGTACCATATGGAATCCAAAAAAAATTTGGATACCAAATGGAAAAACCCAAAGTACAATGGTACCAAGTGGAATTTCCCATTTAATTATGTGCATATGCGAAAGAGCAGCACATACAAAATTGATTGAAATAATATGTGCATACTTGGATTAAAAATTGAGAAAGAAAGAAGAATCAGAAAACAAAAGTTCCATGAACTACAATTAGCTAAATCTATTATTATATATGGATCAGGTCATCACTCATCATTCATTCATACTTTAGACAAAAATTCAGTAACCAAACTAAAGGACATATACCCCCTATTACATAAAATTGATACTGAAAAACAACAAACAAAATACTCACTCCATGCCAAATAAGTCGCTACATTAGCCTTGTTTTCATTTAATATATCAGAATTTTCATCATACTACTCTTAAAAGGCAAGGAGTTCCCTACTACTATTCCTTAGCAGCAGTGTTCTACCTTCCTTGCCCTTGCTATTTCACCAAAATTACGACACTGCCATCCAATTGAACTATTACAATTAAATACCCAAATTGCCATCCAACCATCCAACTGTTTCCTTGTACAAGGCCATCCATTCCTTAATTTACTTATTGTTGAACTGCGGCATGGCCCTACTTTGCTTCTGCTGTTCTTCTCTGATCATCCCTTTCCTCCCGATTTTCCTCTCAATCGTTCATCTCCTCTAACCTAATTGATTCCCTCTTCTTTTCATCTCTTTCCATACCACATCGTCCATCGCCTCTTAGGGTTCTCTTATCATCTCCTCTTTCTGTCTCTTCTCTCTCCTGTTTCTCACAACAACAAAGAGAACAATTGAAGCTCCAAAGTTGAATACGAATGGCGACACCAGCGACAACGGCTTAACCAATTGGAGAGCCATTGGAACCGAAGCCACCGGGAAGATAAACCCGAACCATTAGAGCCGAAGCCACTGGGAAGGTAAGCTCAAGCCATTGGAGTCGAAGCCACCGGGAAGATCAACCCGGACCCATTGGAGTCGGAGCCACCTGGTAGATAAACCCGAGCCATTGGAGTCGAAGCCACCGGGTCATAAGGGTCGTCGAACCCAGAATTTGGCACTAAAATTGGCGAAGAATACGAAGCTTCACTAGAGGTCCTTGCTCCATTGGCACTACAATCGGCGAAGAAGACGAAGCCCCACAAGCTTGTCCTAATCTCGGCGCCTCCTGCACTAAAAATTCTGGTTTGTGCTCATCTCTTTCCCTATTTCGTTTTTCCTTGTCCCATTTTTTTTTTGCCCATGTCGATTGAATTTACAGGTTAGGGTTCTGAATTTTGGGATCTTTTTATGCAACATTCTTTTTTTAATCAAATTAGGGTTGAATTAACAGGAGCAACAATTGCAGCATTTAAGGTTTGATTGAACGGATTGAACTCTAAGCACTCTAATTTGTGCTCTGCTGATTTCTCTCATCATTCTCATCGATTGCCTCCTGCTTCTTGCAAGATTCTCACCGGTGCGCTGGTTTTTTTTTTTTAGGTTGATTGGTTTGGAATAGTTATTTATTAATTTTGTTGCAGTTTTTGAATTAGTGTTGTGTTTTTCAATTGTAATGATTGTGATGTTGATTAGGATGTTCGATTTCATGTTTGCATTGAGTTTTTTAGAGCTTGAGTGTTGATTTTGTGTATTTTCGGTTGTTGTTTTGTGGTATTTAGGCTGGTGAACTGGAAAATGATGTGTTTTGGATGGTATGGAAACTTCAGGAGTAACTTGAGTTGGTTTAGGAATAATGATTGCTTGTTTGTGAAGTTGTTGATTAATTCTATTGCAGATTTTGGTTTAGTATTACTTTTTTTGGGTTCTAATGATTGCGATGAAAATGAGGCTATTCAATTTCTGGCTCGAATTGATTATTTTAGAGCTTTTGTTATTGATTTTATGTACTCTTAGTAGTTATTTTGTGGTGTTAAACTCTTAAGGTTAGTGAACTGAGACATTCAGTGTTTTGGATGCTATGAATGTGTTCATGTTCAATAGGAAACGCCTAACTTTATTTGTTTGTGATCCGAGTGGTGCGCTAAAATTTTTAAACTTCAAAAAAATAAAAAAACAGTGAGTATATGGGAGAGTACACAAATTTCTATATGCGTAATTCTCTCACTCCTCGTTGTTAAGTGCATCTTCTCTCTGTTCTATGGTGCACGCAGTTGGGAAAAAATGCCTTGTTGCATAGTGGATAACATGGTTTAACTTATGTGATATTCAATTTGTTAGTATAAGACCTTGCATTTCTTTCTTTTCACTTCACATTTCGTGTGTTGGCGAGGCAAAAAAAGCTTTGGAAGATTCTATTATGAGGAATTTAGAAAAAGGAAAGAGAAAGAGGAAGAGTTGGCTAAGTGGATGGAGGAACTCAAAATCACAAAGAACCAACAGGAAAGGGTCTTGCAGGAACTCCACGAGGCATTGGGTCAGAAGTTGTTGCTCGAAACCCAATTTCAGAAACTCCACCAAAAGTATGCATATTGCAAATAGATTCCATAGACCTGGGAGAAGGTGAGAATTGCCCTCCCCCTTATACTTTTTGCCTTTTGGTTCTTCCGAGTAGTTTTGTTGAGTTATTAGAATGAATGGATTCCATAGACCTGGAGGAAGGTGGGTATTTGCTCTGAAATAGGATTTGCATTTGGTGCACTCATATCTATTATTCAACGCCAAGCTGTTGTTTTCTATTAAAGACTGGATTTTGGTTTAGAATGAATTGTTACAGTGAGTTAAAGACTAGATTTTTGTTTCTACTCATGGTTACTGATATTTGCTTTCTTGTCATTTCCATGCTCTCTCGGACCCGGATAGCGGATGTTCAAGTCACGGGAATATCACAAGCACGTGCACAACGACGTGATTAAACAGGTAAATGTTTCTATTATAAGCACGTTAACAACAAAGTGATTAAACAGGTAATGGGAATGGTAATGGTAATGGTAATGGTAATGGCAATGGCAATGACAAGGCAATGGCAATGGCAATGGAAATTGCTAAAATCTTTATAATAACTATGAATAGGAGGCTGCCCGTATTGAAGCTATACTTTTCTCACTCTTCTGATTAAACCTTTTTGGGATGTAGGTATTGGAAATGGTGTGGCAAAACCTGTGCTGGATTCAGCTGGTGCTGCAGTTGCGTGGTAAGGAGAACAAGTTTTTGGTGATGGTTATCCGTGACTTGCTGAATTTATGTGACATTACGAAAGGGAAAAATAACAAAGCAGTTATTGCAAGTAATATCATGTAAGGCTTCATGCTGTGCTGATTCATTGAACTTACTTTTGCCATCCGAGTTCCTAGAATTTTATGTTATAGCATGATGTGAAATTTGCAGCATTAAAGGAGACTCTTAACTCATGTACAATAGAAGTTCTAATTGTATATGCACTAGAGATAGACATAGGATTGGAGATGGGGTATTCTCCCAACTGCCCACTAATATATATTTAGCTATCCCAAACAAGCCATTATTGTCCAAATTTTCCCTTGGATCCTAGACTATTGAGATTTGGTTAATTGATCATTTGGGTGCGTTTATGCATGTTGGCTAATGCAATATTAGATTGGAGATGGAGCAGTTAATGCAAGTAATAATTACATTTGTTGTTACAAACACAAAACCAAATTACATTATCAAGGATTTAACGCCTTCAGATTAATACCAAACAAATTATACCGATCTTGGGGGGACGCACGCGTTAGCGTGCGGGCCAACAACTAGTTAAAGTAAAAGACCAAACTTGTAGGTTTTGCTGGGAATACAATCGAAGTTCCTGTCTCCTCCAAACCCATACTTGGTATTATAGCCAGGATACTCGCTACGTTCGAACTTCACTTCTTGGATTAGATATAGTCCCTGATCACTTCCAATCTTTGGTATATCCCACCCAAGAAAAAATCCATTCGATTTATAGGTGATATGTATTTCATCATCTTCTCCGATCATCTTCTTTGCGTTCCTCAAGAAATCCCTCACCAACTTTTGATGTAAACTGTCAAAAAGTAACAATGATGTAATGAATTGATGTCCAATTGACTCCAACGGGAAAACTGTATACTTAGTGTTCATTGTTCAAAGTGCTCCAAATTTAGTGTTAATGTGTGTTAATATTTAGGAGTTAATGGCTGGCTAGTGGATAGTTTTAGTCTACCATAATCTTGTAAGTGGACAATGCCTCCAACATTTTAGACAACACTTACCTTAATAGTTTCAGGAACTGCTAAGACTCCTAGCCTTTATTCTCAACTTATCAAAATAAGTTTCAGCAAAAATAAATTAAGTTCAACAATAAATAAGTTAATAAATTCATATAAAATAAGTTAAGTTTAGCAAAGATAAGTTCAGCAATTCACAATAAATAAAGAAATTGTAGTCTCCTTTTATTTGCAAATAATGTCAAAATAGTATTACTACTACTTTTTTAGAAAAGTTAAAGTATTCAATATTAGCATAATCATATATTACATCACAAAATATAAGATAACCGTGCATCGCAGGTGATTTATAAATATTGTATATATATACAAGAGAATATTTTCGGGAGCATAATCTTAAAATAATAGAGTTATTATATAGCGTGCCACTTCGCAATGTAACAGTTGCCTTAAAAAATCATTTAGCATATAGGTAAACAATCAATGAATTGCAAGCTAGGTTATAATTGTTGTCATTACGTTCACGGTTAACGGTCCACAAAAAAAAACTAAAAAAAAAAAATTCATTGTTATAAGTAAACAATCAATGTGGAATTTTTATTGTTATTCGTGTTATTGTTATTTGATATTAGTGCTAATAACTGCTTTTACTTAAATATTATTAATACTTCTTTTCCATAATTACTTCATTTAATTATTATGTCAATATTATTATTATTATTATTATTATTTATTAAAAATAAGTTGTTTAACAAAAATAAGTTCGACAAAAAAAGTTCAATTCAGCAAAAATTAGCTGAGGAGAAGAGAGTCTTAGGCCCGCCCTATTCGGCACAAGCTTTTTAGGGAGTAGCTTTTAGTGTCTTGACTCGGTCAAAACACTAAATAAAAAAAATAGTAGTGTTTGGTAAGATAGTGGTGTAAATAGCTTTTAGTGGTTTATGTAGTATTTGTTTTAGTGTTGTATAAATTATATATTAAAGTTTAATTTGAGTTTTTAACTAGTTATTTGTAAACAACTACTTTGACCGCTTCTTTTACCGAACATCAATATCATATACCGCTACATGGACAACTAACAGCTAATAGCTACACATCAACCACTAATAGCTACTCTCATAGCTAAAAGCTACTGCCACAGCTAGGGGTGTGCACCGGTCCGGACCGGAACCGGCTGGACCGGTGGACCGGAATCCGGGGTTTTCTTGGACCGGGACCGGGACCGGACCGGAAAAATTCCGGTCCGGTCCGGTCTGGACCGGAATTTTTCCGGTCAGGTCCGGTCCTGGACCTCTTGGACCGGAATTTTTTTTTTCAAAAAAAAAAAACTTTTTTATTTTATTTAAATATATTTATAAATTATATACATTAAATATTAATAATTTTAATATCAATAATCCTAAAAGAATAAATAGTAGGTTTCAAGTTTCTAATTTTCTACCTCTTAATTTTTTTTTAACATATAAATTTTTTTTTTTACTAAAATAATATAAATTCCTGTCCAACCGGTCCGGACCTGAATTTTCCGGGTTTGGACCGGACCGGACCGGTGGACCGGAATCCTGATTTTCGGCGGACCGGGGACCGGACCGGAATCTCCGGTCCGGTCCAAATTCCGGTCCGGACCGGTTTGTGCACACCCCTAGCCACAGCTACTGTTGTTGAACACGCCCTTAAGCGTATTTATATGAAACTAGTTGTATATTATCAATAACACTTAGTACGAAAAGTGTGTGTTATCTAGCCTTATCTCTCTAATCTCTATTTACTTTACTTGTTTTCACACCCGATGAATAATCTATCCACTAGAGATAAACATTAATAATTGGTGAAGTTTAACTCGGCGAAGTTAATTATTTTATAATTGTTTCAATTTCAGACTCCAAAACGAGTCACTAGTCCCTACTGTTCTATGGATTCTTGCTGTTTAAAACGAAAAAATAACGCTTACCGCCGTTCAACATCAGTTTCAGCAAATTGGCCAGCATGTGGAAAATTGAAGATGATCCGATCGAATACCATGCTGCCAATAATAGGATGTTTCACCATAATCCTGGCGTCAACGTCATGAAGGACCATGCTGCCTCGAGTCTCAAGCTCTGCTTTGTTGGTCAAGAATTTTGCGTAGTTTTTGATCAGAAAGTCTGCCAACATCAAGCAACAGACTATTAGAAAGATGCAAAACTTTGTCAATAATGTCCATGTACTTATGTAAGTATTAGGACCCCTCAAAAAAATGTAAGTATTAGGATATTTGTACATTTTACAAAAACGATAGTTAATCAGGCCCGGCTCAATACGGGTCTAACAGGTTCAGTAGAACAGGGCCCCAAATGGAAGGAAAAAAAAATTCGTGAGAATCCCGTGCAAGTTGACTAGAGGCTTCCATCTTCTTCAACTTTCCATCTTCTTCCTTCCACAATTCTTTTACTACTATGTTGTTTCAGAAATGAATTAATGGTTAAAAACATAAAGTGAGTTCACAAGATAGAATAACATTATGCTTTGTTTAGTCGATTTGAATTTTTTTTTTAATGAAAATTGATTTAATTTCCATGAAAAGTTCTAAGGAAAACACGATTGAAAAGAGCTCAATGAGAAGGGATTATACTATAATAAGCTAGATGCTAAGAATAATGTTCCTATAACATGAAACAAATCACATTTAGAACAATGGTAATGTTAAGAGTAGTGTACCTTCGGAGTTGAGAGAAGTGGCGGTTATATTATGAGAAGTACCAAAAGCAACAGCCAAACAAGAGGAGAAAGAGAAGTCACCCTCACCAACGAGTAGTATTCTCTGAGCACTGGTGTATGACCCTATTTTCCTTACTATTTCTTTTGGAACACTTGATAAACGATTAACAACCGTAGTAGTAACATATTTTTTTTCATTCTTCTTCGTCGTCGTTGCATCTTCTTCATCACCACTCTTCAGATCAACCACAATGTGAGGAGCAATTGAAACATCCAAGCTGTGGTAATGACTTTCAATGGTTTCGACAGTGCTCGAACCCGATATTGGCCCAGGATGATGATCATATATGTCGATGCAGCGGCTTTCATCAGTATCACTAAAAGGAATTGTTGAGTGATTGGTTTGGTGATCATCTCTTGGAGTCTCAGTTCTTGGTCCTGTACGCAAATTATTCCATAAGTTGGACAATATTTGACCCATTTTCTAGCTAGACTAACGCAAAGCTAAGCGCACATCCTAGTTTCTATTAAGGATAAATCTTAGCTGCTTCTAATATATGTTGTCCTTGGTTGCCTTTTTATGAAAAAAAAGAGTACTTAGCATGCGCATTTAAGGCTAACTACTAGGTTGCCCTCCAATTAAGGGAATGGATTTTTTAGGTTAATCTATCAATTGGATATCGGTAATTGAAAGGGTTTTTATTTTATTTTTGGGGTTAATGTTGCCGAAGAGACACAATGAAAGGAGCTCGAGGATCGGAGGGTGCACTACCCCGTTTTCATAGGGGAAAGAAGAATAAGATAATTACGAGAAAAGGTGAATTTAGTGAGTTGCATGCAAAGTTTGTCTCTTTAATAACTAACCTTTCATATTCCATAAGTTTAAATGATGTTTAGTTACTTCATGTAAATTGGTGCATTACATTGCCTTTTTAAATCTGTCTCAATGAGTTGCTCTGCCAAAAAAGAAATTTCTAATCTTCTAAAAAAATTTCCAATGTATATACAAAAATTAGGCAAAGCTGACATGATTAAGTTAATTTTTGGGGAGTCCTCTCAAAATAATCCATATTTTGGATTAACTAACGATAAGCTATTATTAAACCCACTTAAACTCTTGTTAAGTTGGATTACTGGTAACCAATGCTAACAATTAACAATTGACTTTTTAAAAACTGTTCCCCCCCCCCCTTTCCTCTTCCCACCCATATCATCTCTCTTCTCCTCTAAAACCCTTTCGCATTAACTCCAAACCTAGCTACTACACTTCATTTACACCACGTTCATCAGCTGGGTAGCTGACGCCATTGAGTGAGGAATGCAAAAGGGCGTTTGAAGTGCTTCGTTTAGGTTTGTCTTCTAACACTTCTTTGATTTTGCATCTGTTAATTATAATGGAAATTGTGAGCTTCCATTTAGTTGATTGACTAAAATTTGGAACAAAAAAGGGATTTACTTATGCTAATTATGCTGGTAAAAATGGAACGCTGATGAGGTAGATTATAAATATGGGATGGATACTGATTTTAGGGTAATTTCAATTATATGAACTAGCCTTATATGCACGCCGATGCGTGCGAAATCATTATTGGAATTTAATTAGTTGTGTAATTACATCTAATATTAATTCATAGAAAAATTATTTACAAAGTTTATTTAAAGAAGCTGAATTTGAGCACAATATATTGTAAAGTGAAACATGATATGGTCTCCATTATATTAAGCAAACGTCTCAATAATACGACAATATGACACCAAAGTACAATAATAAAGTAAAATATAATATCATCTCTTATCTATCATATTAAGTAAATGTCTCAATAATACCACAATATAACACCAAAGTAGAATAAATAAATCTCTAATATAAAGTATCATTCAACAAAAGAATAGTAAATGATATTAAAAAAAATGGCTTTAAGGTATTCTAAACATTATAATAACATAAAACTTTGTGTGATTAGTGGTATACGTGTCTATTTGAGATATTATAAGCCATAAGGTACTAAAAGCTCTATTTGTTTGCACATTGTTTGCCCCCCTGTTATCTCAAATCTCTCTCCCTTTTCATCTTCTTCTACACCCCTATCTCCCTCTCTCTCTAAACGTCAGCCTTACTCGTGACATCCACCACCACTCGACACTCGACAGGCGACACCTTCGCTTCCACCGGCATCTTTCTTCTTTCTCTGTCTTTTCCTCCCGTCGCTCTTATATGTCGTCTCCCTCTATCTCTGGTCATCTCTCTCTGTAAATGGGAAGTTAATAAATGGAGATATTTGAAGAAATTTTTACTTAATAATTGGAGCAATTTTGGTGAATTAAAGCAATGAGAGGATTGAAGGTGGAGATTTTCATATGAGGTGAGTTTCTAAGCCACCATATTTTTGCATGCGATAAAATTCCATTCGTTATTTGTGGGTGATTTTCAGAAAATTCCATTCGTGTTTTTTTGGGTGATTTTCAATGTTGTGGAATCAAGCTTCCCTGAAAAGAGTGCCTTTTTTTTTAAGATAACATTATGTAATTATTCCATGGAATTTTTTTTCCGGATAATTATTCATTGAGAACTGAGAAGAATTCTGTTTTTCGAATATCTTGATTTCGCAACTATTGAATAAAGGGGTATTCGATCTTATTTTTGTTTTCTGAAATGCGAGTATGTGCACAAATTTAAAAATTGGGTTTTCGTCCAATTTGTGTGTTGTTTCATGGATCAAACTAATTGAGAACATTGAAATTGAAGTGAAGTTTAATTCGTGTAGAAATTAATTTTACATGAAAACCGATAAACAATAAAGCTATCGAAATGTGAATCAATGAGGAAATTATTGTTTTTCTTGTTTGATTTTCTAGAAAAATATAATTTTGATGGGAATGCAAAAAATTAGAGAAGAATTGTATTTTCAGAAAATTATTACTTTTTGAATTAAAATGTCAGGAATGGAATATTAGTAGTAAAAGAAATAAATTTTGAATTGGAGGAGGTTTAATTGTGAGATTCAATACGACTGTTGTTTGTGAGGAAAGTGAACTAATATGTGATAAAACGGATTTCCTAACAGTGATTGACCTGATTACCCATTTTTTTTGCTTGCAATTAGACACCAACCTTTTCACTGGGTTTGATTTAGTTACAACTTCCAAGTTGCCTTCTATGCGCTGCTATTTGCTTGAGGATTTATGTGCAATTACAGTGATGGACCTGAATAAAATTCACAAAAAACCGCTACCAATTAATATGATTTGTTGTTGTCAACTAATTTAGTATTGTTTGAGACAATTAAGAAATACCTTATGATTGAATGATGTATGTAGTCATCAATTTTTTGCATAACCTTTGGCTTGCGAACTATACCCTGCATAAATTTCACACCAAAAAAAAAAAAGAATGACGTTTTATGTATATTTTGATAAGATCACTATTATTTATGCTATATAATTACCTGATGTTGGGTAAAATATGGTATTGTACTTTGTGCTGCAGACAAATTGCTATGTTTCTTAGATTATTGGAGGGGAGAATTGCGATTATTGAAAGGGAAATCAGAGGAAATGAAGAAGTAGGCAAACTGCCGTTGTTTGCAGTTAGTGTTTTAGCATATATTTAGGAATTACGTGGGTGGTTATAGTTTGTGGTGGCTGCCTTATATTTCTCCACGTTGGTGCATGTGTGTAAGTGTGTTGTAATTTTTTTTTCAAATAAATTAATTAGTTTTCTTGTATGTGTGTGTATTTCTATTTTTTTCTATAAGGATTTGTTGTAATTTGTTTAATGTAGTGAGGGTAAAATGGTATTTCTAATATTTTGGTGTCCTACCCCTCTTCCCATATAAAATAGAGATGTGTATAATTTGTGCCTAAATTTTTGTGTTTAATTTTTGTGGGTCTTTGATAATTCTTGTTAGGTAACAATGGTGCCCAATATATTTGACAAAGCTAAAGTGAGGTTTTGGCATGTGGGGGGGAAGTTTAAGGTTGTTGGAACTGGGGAGATGATTTATTTAGGGGGTGAAGGAAGAATTTATGAAATTGACCCTCATGAATTGTGTTACTGGGATATTTTGGATTTAGCAAAGAAATGTGGTAACTATGACACAATGGGTGGGGTTTATTATCTGCTTCCAGGAATGAGCTTGTTGGAGGGCTTAAGAAAGGTTACATTTTTTTTTGGGTAAAATTGTAAGTATATTACCATAGAGCTATCAAATCCTCCAATACAACCTAAACAACACAACAACAACAACAACAAGAAACAGGACTCAACAAACAATAAACCTCACAACAAGACAAACAACCTACCAAACACGAAAATTATCTAGCCTCATTACAAATATTAGTAAACCATTCTCTTTCACCTCTACTCCATTTCTCTGAGAGTGTACTTCTAACTCTTATACACACATCAACCTGAATTTTTTTAATTATATACTCTGGTCTGACTACTGCATCATGCCAATATGAGTGATTTCTTGCTTTCCAGATATAGTACACAGTGGCTGCTAAGCTAGCATAACACACTTGATGTTGTTTCTCCGATTTGTACTTTCTCCCCCATTTCTTCCAACTGGTATATACAAATTCTCCTGCTGTCCATATCTGATCTGCAACCAATTCATGAGTCATGACTCCTCTGCAAACCTGAGCACCAAATTGACACTGAAAAAACAAGTGCAAACATGAATCTTCACCCCGGTCACACAATAAACATATGTTATCATGGCATAAACATATGTTAACATGAAACAAATCACATTTAGAATAATGGTAATGTTAAGAGTAATGTACCTTCGGAGTTGAGAGAAGTCGCAGTTATATTATGAGAAGTACCAAAAGCAACAGCCAAACAAGAGGAGAAAGAGAAGTCACCCTCACCAACGAGTAGTATTCTCTGAGCACTGGTGTATGACCCTATTCTCATTACTATTTCTTTTGGAACTCTAGACAAACTATTAACAGCCGTGATAGTAACATTTTTTCCTGAGACAATTTCTGGTATTACTTGCTCATCACCATGATCTATGACTAATTCATTTTTTTTCTTCTCCGTCTTTGTCGTCGTCGTTGCCGCATCTTCTTCATCACCACTCTTCAGATCAACCACAATGTGAGGAGTAATTGAAACATCCAAGTTGTTGTAATGACTTTCAATGGTTTCGACGGTGCTCGAACCCAATATTGGCTCAGCATGATGATCATATATGTCGAAGCAATGGCTTTCTAGTTGCTTCTCATCAGTGTCATTGGAAGGAATTGTTAAGTAATTGGCTTGATGATCATCTCTTGGTGTTTTAGTTTTTGCTTTTGGACACAGAAATTTCCATAAGTTAGACAATATTCGACCCATTTACTAGATTACAGCAAAGCTAAGCACACATCCTAATTTCTGCTAAGGATAAATCTTAGCTGCTTGCCTGCTTCTAATATATGTTGTTCTTTATTAGAAGAAGAAGGTCTAATGTACTTAGGAAAGTAAATATTACGTTTCCATCTTTTGTATAGTTTCCTTCTTAGCACACTCAGCTAACCTAATTACTTTGTATAAAAGGTTGGCCATTAGCTTTGTACACGGAAGAGAGAAATATAGAAGATTCAACTTCTTAAACCTTGTTCTTAAACTTAGTATGGTATCACAGCAGGTTTATATAAATTAAACAAATCAAATCAAAAATTTTTTTCACCATTGCTGGACGTCAGTTCTATAATCCCATCATCTTCTCTCAATTTTTTTAACCTCCTGCAACAATGGGCGAAGAAAACAAATCCAAAGGCATAGATATATCTTCTCCTTTCTATCTTCACCCCGCATCGAATACGAGCATCGTTATATCACCAGTGGTCTTGCGTGGGGAGAACTATGAAGAATGGGCTCGATCGATGCGCAATGCTTTTAAAGCAAACAATAAAATCGGGTTTGTTGATGGCTCGATTAAGCTACCAACGGAACCCGCACTTCTGGCTTCATGGGTGCAGGTGAATTCCATGCTCGGTGCGTGGATCCATAACACACTCGACGCATCCATTCGTTCCTCAACTCCTCTTACTGATCATGTCAAGGAGATGTGGGATGATCTAAGGCAGCGTTTCTCGGCTGGAAACGGGCCACGAATCAATGAACTTAAGCAGCAAATTGCAACCTGTGAACAGGGAGGAGACTCGGTGGTCACCTATTATGGCAAACTACGACAATTATGGCAGGAGCTCACTTCTTACTTGACTCCACCATGCTCTTGTGCCTGTTCCTGTGGCTCAAAGGCTGCATTAGCAAAGGAACGGGAGGATGCCCAGGTGCATCAATTCTTAATTGGACTTGATTCCAGCATCTATGGTAATGTTCAATCCAACATGCTCATGCTCGACCCTTTACCGTCCTTGAATGTTGTATTTTCTAAGGCGCAAACACAAGAGCGTAGTTACTCACTTACTCGATCGTCGGACAAACGCGGAGAGGCAGTTGGCTTTGCCTCCCAAGGAGCCTCTCGTGGCCGACATGTAGTGGTTACAAAAGGGTCGGATCGGCCTCGTGTTAATACCACTTGCCCCCACTGTGGTAAATTGGGTCATGAACAAGATTCTTGTTTTGAAATTGTAGGTTACCCGGACTGGTGGTATGCCGAGAATAGAGCAGCAACTCGTGGAAAAGGACGTGGAAGAAGTGGGGGGAAGGTCTGGTAGTCGTGGTCGGGGCGCCGCGGTGGCGAATGCTGCTGGTCGAGCATCTAGCAGCACCACTCAACCTCC
Organism: Beta corolliflora; assembly: GCA_947648045.1. Classification (NCBI taxonomy): domain Eukaryota; kingdom Viridiplantae; phylum Streptophyta; class Magnoliopsida; order Caryophyllales; family Amaranthaceae; genus Beta; species Beta corolliflora. Next base: position 5,165,491 of record CANSZD010002913.1, read on the forward strand.
TATTGGAGAGGGGGATCGTATTCCTTCTTGTTCGAATGAGCAATGGCAGCAACTTATGACCATGTTAAATTCTGTCAATGCTAGTTCCTCAACTGCAAAGCTTGATGGTAAGAGTCTCTTCACTAGGTGGATCATCGACACTGGTTGCTCCAACCACATGAGTGGTAATAAGAGCATGTTTACCATTTTACATGATACTACTCCTTCACCAGTGAGTTTACCAAATGGTAAACAAGTGATGGCAACACAGGAAGGGAGTGTGAAATTAAGTGCCACGCTATCATTAACTGATGTCTTATATGTGCCGGAATTAAATTGCAATTTGATTTCTGTCTCACAACTTCTTGCAAGTTCATTCTATAATATCACATTTACTGATAAGCTTTGTGTAATACAGGACCGCAATTCGAGGACCCTGATTGGAGCGGGTGAGCAAAGTGACGGGGTCTACTGGTTCAAGCCGACACGACAAATTCAAGCTTACCAAGCAACAGTGTTAGGGAAGCATGAGTTATGGCATCAACGTCTTGGCCACCCCTCTCGAAAAGTTGTGTCTCTTTTACCTTTTTTTTCCAGTAGTGAAAATAAAGCTCATAGTTTGAGCAAAGATTTTTGTGATTGTGAAGTATGTCTGCGTGCTCATCAAACTAGAAGTGTTTTTCCATTAAGTGATAATAAAGCAGATGACTTATTTTCTTTAATTCATTGTGATATTTGGGGTGCTTATAAGGTAGCTTCTAGTTGTGGTGCATATTATTTTCTCACAATCGTCGATGATTACTCTCGAGCCGTATGGGTTTACTTAATGTCTACAAAAAGTGAAGTAGGACAATTAATTAAGGATTTTTGTTCTATGGTGCAAACACAATTTAACAAACATGTCAAGATTTTGAGAAGTGATAATGGTCGCGAATTTACCTGTTTAAGTCGGTTTTATGCTGAACATGGCATTTTGCACTTCTTGTGTTGATACGCCTCAACAAAATGGTAGGGTAGAGAGAAAACATCAACACATCCTTAATGTGGCTCGAGCTCTCCGATTCCAAGCTAATCTTCCCATCAGCTTTTGGGGTGAATGTGCTATAACGGCCGCCTATCTCATAAACCGAACCCCCACTCCAATCTTACAAAATAAATCACCTTATGACATTTTGTTTGGCAAATCTCCAAACTATTCTCTTATACGTGTTTTTGGGTGCTTATGTTATGCCAATAATCGTCCTAGAGTCAAGGACAAATTTGGTCCACGGTCACGGAAATGTATTTTTGTGGGATATCCGTTTGGTCAAAAAGGATGGCGATTATATGACTTAGAGAAGAAAGTATATTTTGTATCTAGGGATGTCATATTTGTTGAAAATAAATTCCCTTTTGTTGAAAATTTGGATATTGGCAGTGACATTCATAATCCTAATTTAGTACCTCCACCAAACTTATTTGTGTATGATGGTATTGAAGAAAATGGGAGAGAATCAAATGCAGTTCCTACACCCTCCACCTCCATAAATCAGCCCCCTACAATGCCCCACAACTTCACAAATCAGCCTCCTATCACAACACCCAACAACTCCCCAAATCAACCCCCTTCCTTATCAACCACCACTGATCAGCAAACCCCACAATCTGACTGTGGCAGCACTGACCCCACTCTGGACCAGTCGTGCAGTAGCATTTGTGTTCCTATGGCAGCCCCTCCGTGTACTACTCCTGTATTTTTGCCACCGGAAAATGCTACATCTTCTACAGAACATATGGGTAAAGGGAAGCGTATTCGCAAACCGTCATCAAAACTCAAGGGCTACATCACCAACACTGTTCATGTTCCCCACCCCGTCACTTCTCCTGTTTCACCTCCTCTAAAGCGGTCCTCAGGTACACCATTTAATATAGCTTATTTTGTAAATTGTGATGCATTTTCTGTGAGACACAAACAATTTTTGGCAGCTATAACGGCAGGTGATGCACCGCTATCCTTTGATGAAGCAAATAAAAGCCCAGAGTGGCGCTTAGCCATGAAAGAGGAGATTGATGCACTAGAACGTGATGGCACATGGACATTAGAGGACTTACCTCCGGGAAAAACGGCCCTCGGTTGCAAATGGGTGTATCGTATCAAATATAAAGATGATGCATCTGTTGAACGATTGAAGGGACGTTTAGTTGTTTTTGGGAATCTTCAAAAAGAAGGCGTTGATTATCATGAGACTTTTGCTCCTGTGGCAAAAATGGTTACAGTGAGAATGTTTTTAGCAGCCGCGGTTGCTCGAAATTGGGAACTCCACCAAATGGATGTCCATAATGCATTTCTTCACGGTGATCTTGAGGAAGAAGTATACATGAAACTACCTCCGGGATTTAACTCTCCAACTCCTGGTAAGGTGTGTCGTCTCAGAAAATCTCTATATGGACTCCGTCAGGCACCTCGCCAATGGTTTGCTAAACTATCTACAGCTTTAAAACGCTTTGGTTTTAAGCAATCATACGGGGACTATTCTCTATTCTGTTATGAAAAAGGCATTGTGTCTTTGCAAGTCCTTGTGTATGTCGATGATTTAATTATTTCAGGCTCGACTCATGACGATATCGTGAAATTCAAGGCCTATCTCAGTGAATGTTTTCATATGAAAGATCTCGGCGCTCTCAAGTACTTCCTTGGTCTTGAAGTCGCACGAGGTAATGAAGGCCTATTTCTCAACCAACGCAAGTATACTCTTGATATTATCAGTGTATCTGGTTTATTAGGTGCAAAGCCCGCTGCAACTCCGATGGAGCAAAATCATCAGTTGGCTCGATGTGAGGGGGAGTTATTTTCTGAACCAGAAAAGTATAGACGCCTCATTGGTCGTCTCATTTACTTGACCATCACTCGACCGGAACTGTGTTACTCAGTGCACATTTTAGCCTAGTTCATGGCGACACCCTTGGTTGATCATTGGGAAGCAGCATTACGTGTCATTCGTTATCTCAAAGGTTGCCCAGGCCAAGGTATTCTGTTACGACGCAATTGTAACATGCAAATATATGGTTTTTGTGATAGCGATTGGGCCAGTTGCCCAATGACTAGACGATCATTGACAGGGTACTTCGTTCTTCTTGGCTCTTCCCCGATTTCTTGGAAGACTAAGAAACAACCAACTGTCTCTCGTTCTTCCGCCGAGGCAGAGTACCGCTCCATGGCCACTACCACATGTGAGTTAAAATGGTTAAAGTCTATCTTATTTTGCTTAGGGATCCGACATGATCGTCCTATGAAGCTATACTGTGACAGTCAAGCAGCTTTGCACATTGCAGCTAACCCGGTATTTCACGAACGTACAAAGCATATTGAAATGGATTGTCATTTTGTACGAGATGAGATTCAATCTGGTAATGTGGTGGCATCCTACATTCGTACAGGTAATCAACTAGCAGACATTTTTACCAAGGCCCTTGGTAAACCAAAATTTTTGGTATTCCTTCGCAAGTTGGGCATTCGAGATCTTCACGCTCCAACTTGAGGGAGAGTATTAGAAGAAGAAGGTCTAATGTACTTAGGAAAGTAAATATTACGTTTCCATCTTTTGTATAGTTTCCTTCTTAGCACACTCAGCTAACCTAATTACTTTGTATAAAAGGTTGGCCATTAGCTTTGTACACGGAAGAGAGAAATATAGAAGATTCAACTTCTTAAACCTTGTTCTTAAACTTAGTATTCTTGGTTGCCTTTATATGAAAAAAGAGTACTTAGCATGCGCATTTAAGGCTAACTACTAGGTTGCCCTCCAAATTAAGGGAATGGATATTTTTGGTTAATCTATTTATTGGATATTGGTAATTGGAAGGATTGAAAGGAGCTCGAGGATCGGGGGGTGCACTACCCCCGTTTTCCTAGGGAAAAGAAGAGTAAGAGTATTGCGAGAAAAAGTAAATTTAATGAGTTGCATGCAAAGTTTGTCTCTTTAATAGCTAACCTTTTATATTCCATAAGTTCAAATGATGTTTAGTTACTTCACGTAAATTGGTGCATTGCATTGGCCTTTTAATCCGTGTCAAGAGTTACTCCCTCTATTGAAAAATGTTTCCATTACAAATGTATTTACCATCTTGGCGCTATTTAGAATCTTCTAAAAAAAATTCCAATGTACAAAAAAAACATATATATGTGGGGTCTTCTTTGATTTATCTGAATTAATACATTACGAAAATTAAACTTTTATAATTTTTTTTTATGTGCATTATGATATGAAATTATACTAATGATACGAAATGTACATAACAAACATGAAAATGAGAAATGAGAACATCTTTTTGTAACCAAGGGAGTATTTTATTTAGCATAATTTTTTTTTTTTTTGATAGTTAAGCATCCAATTTCATTAACCGTATAAGGGGAATAATTACCTCTAACTCAATCAAGGTATCCCTTCCAAGGAAGGAAACTTTTATAGTGCATGGCACACCCTGAGTTGAGGAGGTGTTCAAACACCCTTAAAAGAAAAACATTACACCTGCGGAGTCCATCAATTACATGACTTACATGATTGCTTATCGGCCTCTACCAACTGACAAAGCAATTCCTTAATGAACTTAGACCTATAAAACACCAACTGAGGCCTATAAAACAACTAACTGAGACTACAGAACTTATAGCTATCAAGTTCCAGAATTTTGAGCGTATCACCACTTAGATCCATGCTATGAACTCTGACTGACGATGGAGCCCTTGTTTTGCCAATGAGTCTGCCACAAAATTTGTGATTCTCGATTTATGGACAATTGAGATGTTCGGATTTTTCTTGCGCACATTCCTTATGAAGTTTAAATGGAAGTTCATATTCCATGGGCCTCCATTATCACAGTTGCTCCACATTACCGCATTTGATGAGTCCGATTCAAGAATCACTTTTTCATATTTTGAGAAGTCACTTGATGTGGAGATCCTAATTGCTCGGTGAATCGCGAGGATCTCGGCACAGTTTATTTCCATGAAAGGAATCGGAGAGGAGAAGAGGCACATGAAGTTGCCTAAGTGATTCCTTAACACCCCCCCAATAGCGGAGCAAGACTCTCGAGACAAAACTGATGCATCGGTGTTCCACTTGATACAGTTTTGCTCCGGAGGATCCCATATTGGGATGGATTGATCTGTCGAGATGTTTGAGCCAATGATCACACCTTTTTTCCATAATAGGCACGATGGATTTCGTTGGATATCAATGGGAGAATATGGAAAATCATCATTCCATCCTTTTATCCACCATCCCAAACGTAACAAGATCAAATCTTTGAGATTCTTTATAGATGAGGATGAGTTTTCAAAGATTCTGAGATTTCTTTCTTTCCATATTGTCCACAATATAATAAAGAAGCTAGCCAACCATACCTTTTTGAAAAAAGAATTTTTGGACGTGTAGTGCCATTGATTGAATGCGTCTCTTAAGAGATATGGGAAGGCCCATTTGATTTGCCACATATCCAGCCACCAATTCCATAGCAGCTGCGAGAGAGAGCAGTGAAGAAGGAGATGCTCGCTTGTCTCAGATTCAGATGAGCAAAGAGGGCAGATATTGCTTTCAATGGGAATGATGCCTAATGAGGCCAATTTACTTCGGGTGTTGATTTTGCCCATTAATGCTATCCATACAAAAACCTCGATTCGGTGTGGAACAAGTCCTTTCCACAATCCTTTGATCGCATCATGATGAATTGGAGGCCGAAGTTTGTCAAGTTCGAGTGTAAGAGATTTCGTTGTGAACTTACCCGATTTTGAGTGAACCCATATGTACTTGTCATGAGCCTCAAGGCTTGGACACACTGGCAGCAGCATTTGGTCAAGGCCCATTTTTTCAACAACGTCTTGAGGACGTAATGATCTCCGCCACTCATAGCTCCAAACCCAATTGTATCCCTCCCAAAAACCTTGGGATGCTACTGTTGCTTTTTGGTTAATAGCAATTGAAAAGAGTCTTGGATAAATTTTCTTCAACGGTACTGAACTTATCCACGAGTCATGCCAAAACAGTGATTGAGAACCATCTCCTATGCTTTTGCGAACGCCCTGCGATACTAACTTTTTCGTCTCTGCATTATGTAGAATTGCGGCACAAATTTGACGCCATGGTCCACCGGAATGGGGAATAGATAAATCTGAGAAAGATAATGATGATGGGTACTTGTATTTGGCCTTTATAACTTGACACCAAAGAGGAGTTGGGTCTTGAATAAAGCGCCATATCCACTTGAAAAGCAAGGCATGATTTTTATGGAGTATATTTCCGATGCTAAGACCTCCCAACTCTTTAGGCAGTTGAACTATGTTCCAAGCCACGAGTGGAAGATGTTTTTTTTCCGAATCTCCACACCATAGGAATGCTCTAGTGATCTTTATAATCTTGTCTATCACCCCTTTGGGTATGGGGAAGAGAGACATGAAATATAAAGGAAGATTTGATAATGATGATTTGATGAGAGTAATTCTACCCCCGATCGATAGCATCTTCCCTTTCCATGTTGCAAGCTTTTTCGACATTTTTTCGATAATTGGGTCCCAAGTGTGAGTGCGTGAAGGTTTACCACCAATGGGCAGCCCCAAATATGTGAAAGGAATGTTTCCTATCTTGCATTGTAATGAGCTTGCCGCATCTTGAAGCCAAGCACTTGATGTATTCACACCGATGAGTGAACTTTTATGAAAATTCACTTGAAGGCCGGATGCCAAGTGAAACAATATTAATGCCTTTTTGATGTTTTTGAGTTCTTCAATGTTTGCCTCGCAAAAAATTAATGTGTCATCGGCGTATTGAAGATGAGTCAGTCTCATTCCTCCTTTACAAATTTCAACACCGCTCCATAGACCCAAGTTTGTCGCTTTTTTAATGATTCTATCAAGAGTCTCAGCTATAAGCACGAACAAGAAAGGTGAGAGAGGATCACCTTGACGTAATCCCCTTTGAAGTTTGAAAGGGATGGTAGGTGATCCGTTGACTAATATTGAAGCTGAAGCCGTGGTCACACACGTCATTACCCAATCTATCCATAGAGAGGGAAACTTCATTTGTTCAAGAATCCATTTGAGAAAGCTCCAGGAGACACTGTCATAGGCTTTATGGAAATCTAGCTTGAGGAGAGAAGCCTCTATGCCTCTTTTTTTGCATGAATCAATGACTTCACTAGCCACTAATGCACCGTCAAGGATTTGACGGCCTTCAACATATGAGGATTGAAGAGGACTGATTAAAGTACTTATCACGTTTTGAAGTCTCTTAGCCATCAACTTTGCCACAATTTTGTAAATGCACCCAACCATGCTTATCGGACGATAATCTTTGAAGCTTGAAGGATTGGAAATCTTCGGAATTAGGGCGATATAAGCCGTGTTGCATCCCATGGGAAGCCTCGAAGTGGCCCAAAATTCCTGCACAATATCATAAATATCATGTTTAATAATTTCCCAAGCACTTTTGATGAATTTGAAGTTAAATCCATCGGGCCCGGGGGCCTTGTCTGAGTCACAAGAGGACACTGCAGTGTCAATCTCTTCCTTGGAGAAGGGAAGAATGAGTGAATGGGCCTGATCTTCTGATAAGTGCGTGAACTGCAAATCATTGAACTTCGGTCTATTAGAGAAATCTTCTCTAAAAATTTTTTTGAAGAACGTTGCAGCTTCCTGTTTGATTTTTTGAGGATCATGAGACACGTGACCATCAATTTCAATGCATGAAATGGAGTTCTTTCGCCTCTTGTTTGATGCGACGGCATGAAAGAACTTGGTGTTGCGATCTCCGTCTTTGAGCCATAAAATTCGCGAGTTTTGTGCCCAATACAACTCTTTACGTTTGATCCACATCCATAAATCCGCTTGTGCTTGTTTTCTCACATCTAATTCAAGGTCAGTGAGATCACGTTGATTGCACATTTCATCAAGCTTCTGAATTTTTCCTTCAAGAGTTTTAATGTTCGAATCTATGTTTCCGAACTCATTGTGATTCCATGTTTTGAGTCTGCCCTTCACTATTTTCATTTTGTCAGTCACGTGCATTGAAGAGGATTCAAGCCAAGCGCTTTTAACAAGCTTCAGACACTTCGGATCCGTTAACCAACAGTTTAGGAACCGAAACGGTTTTGGGCCCCAGTTCTGCGAATGAGAATGAACCAATAGAGGACAATGGTCAGAGAGTCCCCTTTGCAGGAGGGACACTTTTAGTGACGGGAAAGACGAGATCCATTCCGGATTGACTAATAATCTGTCAAGGATACTTTTCGAGTTGCCTCGAAACCATGTGAAACCTCCACTTGAGGAAGGTATTTCAAGAAGATGTAATTCCTGCACAAAATGTTTAAAATCGTTAATTCCAGTTTGAGAGATTATATGACTACCTCTTTCATTTGAGTTGAGGACTTCATTGAAGTCACCAACAATAAGACATGGAAGAGGATTGGCTTGCTGAAAATCAATTATTTCTCTCCACACTTCTGCACGAAGGGCTACGTCACAAGGATTATATATGTTTATAAGGTTACATTCAAAGTTGTGAGTAGGAAATACACCACTGATTGCAATCCAATTTTGAGAAATCATATTGGATTTTGTGTTGAATGATAATTTGCTCCATAAGGACAAAGAAGCCTCCCGAATTTCCTTGTGATGGACTGAAAATCCATTCAAGATCATTCGATTTCCAACACGTTCGAATTGTTTTTTTATTAATGTCTTGCATTTTCGTCTCTTGAATGAAGACGAACTCGGGATTGCTCGAGTCAATTAACTTCCCGAGTGAACACCTCTTGGGGTCCGGTTGTGAGCCCACGCACATTCCATGAAATTATTGATGTCATGTTACCTGTTTTATTGAGAGAGAGACCGGTGAGATCATAGACAATTGGTCCGCGCGAGTTGAGTTTTTGCTCTTGAAGAACAGCTTCGATTCTTCTCATCGGCTCTTCTTTGGGTCCATTGAAAGTAAGACCCATGCTTTCCGCCATTTTGATTACATCGTCAACCATAATTACTTTGGAGCCTTGATCAGGTGAGGTTACCAGTCGTGGAGATTGATTCTTGGGAGTCGATTTTTTCAATTTTCTTTTTTTCTCAAGCTTTCTTTTTCTCTTTCTTTCTTTTTCAAATTTGTGTTGGGCTGGGATGGTGTCCTCAAAACCGGGGGGGAAGAGGGGGCCTGAGCAGGAGGACGAGCCCAAGGATGAGGAGGATGTGGATTTTGTTTTGTTGCTTTTTAAAAGCGGCCCGAACTTGTTAGCAAGTTGAATTGGAGAGAAGGATGGTTTTGAGGAGGTTTGGTTTGAGCTTTTTTGATTTGGGCTTCTTCTATTATGCCCCATAAGGGCGAGATTTTTCATTGGCGACAAGGGAGGTTTTTGGAACGGAGTTCTGTGTTTTGGGCTTTTGAGATTTGGGCTTTTGGCTTCAAGGGCTTGGGCAGGTTGGCATTTACTTGGTGAAATTTGAGATGTGACAACTGGCATATGAAATGTGGGACTCACCTGCCTTTGCTCAGAGTTGATGATTAGATGATGATTGAAATTCCCACAGCTGGGTATGATGACTTGGGAAGGTAAATCTCTTTTCACTAGACTCATTAAAGAATCATTTGAACTTTTGTCTACCAAAGGCGGCGTCATTGATGCTTGTGCACTGCTTTCTAGAGTTTTGTTGTGCTCATTCATTCGGTCATCATCTGAAAGATAACTTTTCAACTGCTGTATCTCAACAGCCATATTAGCATTACCAACCGGAAAGTTACCTGGATTTGCTGATATGGGACTTGATTGTTTCTTTTTATTACTGACTTTGTTGATGTCACTATGATGTTCCACAGTTTGACACCAATGTTGTTGTTTTTCTGAGATGTGTATGATATGGCTCCTGTCATCAATCTCCATGGATATTTTACAGCTGATGTCAAACATACAGTCAGTGTAAATCAGAACCTTTGCACTATCAAACTGCTTATGATTAACTGAGATGACTCTACCAAATATACTACCGATATTGTGGAAATTTTCATAGCCCCAAGCTATAAGAGGAACTCCATAAATGTTTATCCACGTTTCTCTCCAAAGTGCCGCACTTTGTTTGTTTATGTTTTTGATTGCTATAAACCATCTATCAAGCCATTTGCTTTCGATTATGGATTGTTTATCTTCGAGAGACTCGAATGTGATTAAATGTTGCATTCCTCCCATGGGTCTAATTGTGAGACAATTGACCCCCTCCGACAAGATGTGGTCTAAGATTGCTTCTGATGATTGTGATGATGATGTAACAGCAATAACACTGCGCTTGAGCCATTCCAAGTTTTCATCACATTGTTTCCCTTTAATTGCGGCAGCAATTTCACTATCTGGGTCGATTTCCTTAAGTGAGTTTCGGACATTTTCCGTGTCCTCACCTAGAACTTTTGAACTCAGCTTTCGGTGATTTGAGGGGTTTGGTTTGGATAGGTTGTTTTTGGTGATGATTTCTTCATCGATTGGCTTGATTTGTGTCGTTGTTGGTTGGGATTGGGTCGTTTGTGTGGTGGGGATATTCGGTTTTGTGACTTCCTTATACGAGCGATTGTCACGTATATTTGGCTTTCTTGTTAATGGGATGAAATTGGGGTTTTTTTGTGGTTTTGCTTGAGGTTGGTGATGATAAAGGTTTGGAGTGATGTATGGTGCTGGTGCTTTGTCGAATTTCGCAGGGAAGACAGTGATTTTTGAATCAGACATCTTCATACCGTTCTCATCTCTAATGGCGGTAACCAATGATTGAGGATATCTGAATTGTACGAATGCGAATTTATGATGTGGATTCTTTTGTGTTGCTGGAATGGATATATTATCAATAGCACCATGAGTTTTAAAAATCTTGGCTAAGTCATTGATGGTGATGGATAGTGGGAGATGGTTGACAAAGCAGGTGCGAGTGGCTTGATTATGGTATATTCTGGGTTTCTTGCGGTTGACGATAGTCCATTGATTGTTTTGATTTTCTTGGTTTCTCTCTCTAGGATTCTTTTCTTTCTCTCTCATCTTTTCCAACACTTTAATTATCTCATTTGTTCAGCTGACTCAGTATTTTTTTATTTAGCATAATTTTATTTGGGATAATGAATCAGAGAGGTAATAGACTAATATGGGAAAGAAAAGAAGTATAGTAGATGAACGTAAAGATAGATCATACTCCCTCCGTCCCATTTTATAGTTCCCGTATTCTATTTAGGGTGTCCCAAAATGTTGTTCCCATTTCTCTTATTTCCATTTTTGAACATCACTTTTTTCCCTCTCTCTCCACCTTTTCACATGGGTTTTTGACACTCTCATTTAATGTTCCTTAACTCTCATTGGTTGGGTACAACAATAATCATTTTTTACTCTCTCTCTCCTCTTTTCACATGCCCACCCATTTAATATTCTCATTATTTTTCATTTTTTTATGACAATAATTCCAAAAAGAACAACAACTCCCCATGCAAGTACATAATAATCATTGTTTCCTTGATTCCCGTGCCCAAAATGAAAGGGGAACTATAAAATGGGACGGAGGGAGTAGATAATTAGATAGAATAAGGTAGTGAAAAAAATTGGATAAGGAGAAGAAATGTGAGAAGGATTATGAGATAGAGGGAGTACGTTCTTATTCTAAGGGTGTGCACCGGTCCAGGATTAGACCGGATCGAGATCGATTGGATGAGTGGACTTGCATCAGGAAATTCTGTTCACCGGAACCCGAACGGAAAAATTATGGTCTGGACTGTACCGGAATTTCCCCAGTCCGCACCGGTTTTAGACCTGTTGGACCGAAATTTGTATTATTCTAAAAAATAATCATTTTCTATTTAGATTTAAACATATTTATAAATTAGATACACTATAATTTAATAATTCTAACAACAATAATCCTGAAGGCAATAAAGTGTAGGTAGCTTTCTAACTTTTAAACTTTTTTGTTTACTAAAAAAAATAGAAATTCTAGTCCACCGGTCCAGACCGGAATTTTCGAGTTTGGACAGGACCAGACCGGAAACCCGGAATTGTGGTTTTATGTGGACCGAGGACCGGACCAGACTGGAAATCCGGAATTGTGCTTTTCTGTGGACCGAGGACCGGATTGGAATATTTTGTCCGGTCCGGCCCAAATTCCGATCTAATCCAGTCCAAATTCCAATCCGACCCTGGTCTTTGCACAGCTCTATGCTTATACATAAGGTGTATCATGAAATTGTCGGAAATCTCATGTGTTAATGCTTTGGAGAACCTTCCTCTGTCTTTTTAATGTGTGCAGGCAATTTGTTTTGTTTGGTCCTCTCGCACCTGTTCCTATAGTGCGCTCGCACCTGCTGTTTGTCGAAATTTTAAAGGGGGAGCTAGGCGGGAAATTTCGTGCTCTCGCACTAAAGTGTTTGAGTCATTTAAGTCTGCAAATGATTTCTGTTTTTTTTTCGGGCATGTTTTTTCGTTCCATATAAATGCTCCTCTTCTGTTTTGCGCATCTCTCATTCAGAATAACCCCAAACCCTAACCTTCAACTGAATCCTGAGCAATTCTTACCGGAGTCCCAATCTTCGACTACGGTTCGTGTTATCGGAGATAGTTGCATTACCTTGGGGTGTTTGTCACTTGGAAACTACGAACCAGTAACGGCGAAATACGCTTTCAAAATCTAGTATAGCTGTAAATCGTGTCGCAACTCTTTTGAGATCTACCTACCTAATCCAGTAACTCTTGTTTGTTATTGGTTTTATTTGATTTCAACAGTCTTATATCTTACAGAAATATATAAATAAGAAAAAATTAATTTATCACATTTTCAATTAGATATACAAGAAAAAAGGATTGGAAACAATTAAGCGAGAAAGTTTTCCGCTTTGGAGAGAAAACGTGAGGCAAAGGCCAAAGCTATATTTTTGAGTGGGTATTAATTGGGAAACATAAACTATTCTTCTTTACGCAAGTGAAACAAATCATTATCAACAAATTGTATATGAATTCCTCGAGTTGCCTTATGATTCATGTTGACGCTTCCTTTGTTGGTCCTAATGAGTTAGTCGGGATTGGGGGTGTGATAAGGGATAGTAATGGGAACTTGCTCTTGGGATTTGAGAAATGTGTCTATACTACCTCCCCCCTTGCTGCGGAACTCCTTGCTATCTTAGCAGCTTTGCAATGTGTGGAAAGCCAGGGTTACTCCAATGGAATCATTTACTCCGACTGCCGAAACGCGGTGGATCTTATTCTAGGGGATAGAGCTGACATTTATCTAAATATACTGATTTCTTGCAGGCAGTGGCTCAGGGCGAACCCGAGGATTCTGATTAAACATTGTAATCGACAGTTCAATCCAGTAGCGGATAGTATTGCTAAGGCATGTAGGAGCATGCATGCGGGTTGTATTGTAACTAGAATTTCCCCCACCCCCTAGTTATTGTATTGAACAATTAATGTTGGATTGTAATAGTTTTAACGTTATTAGTAATGAATGAATGACGGGCTTTGTTTATCAAAAAAATCAAAAAAAAAATTGTATATGAATTTATATAAACAAAGTCTTTAAAATACGTCGGCGCTACTGCCTGTGCACATTCGGGAACTTCGGGACCTCGTCTTGGAAAACCGTCTAGACCATTATCTTCGTTGGCCCGAAAAATGGCGGACCCAAAGTTTCGTCGCATGCAGCGGAGTTCGTTTAGTCCCCGAGATGTCCCATTATTGTGAAACTGCAATGTGGGTGTTCACTGGTTATTGAAGGCTTGGCAAGAATAAGCCTCTTTAGGGGAGTGCTGGCCTAGCAGCAAATGGTACCCCAATGCAGCGACAATGCCTTGATGCCTAGTGACACTCGTGGGGCTTAACGATGATTCTTGGCAATATGATATATTTTATACATATTACAATTGTACATTGTTTCTATACACGTCTGAGCTGCTGGTTTTTTGGCCTAGTAAATAGTAATCTAATATCCGCTCCTCTGCTGATAGTGTGAAGGTTATAACTGATACTCTTTAAATGGACATTTTGAGAAGATCGGATAGCTTCTCTAATGAACGACGAAAGTAGTCTTAGAGTTGTATTCCCAAGCAAATGAAGTAATATAACAAGCGAAGAACCAAGAGCTAAGTAGCCAAGAAAAGGGGGTGTTGTAATTCTTGCAAAACAAACACCTAAAATAGTCTAAATCAAGATACAGAAGAGAAAAGAAAATCAGAAAATAAGATACAAATAATCAAATCTGTTTCACATAACCAGATTTTTACTGACAATAATCAAATTGATCCAGAAGTCAATTTAAGTATCTAACAAATTCAAAGCTACCTTGTCAATTCTTAGTAGTAGACGATGGTGGTTGTTGAGAGGACCTGATTAAACCATACTCCTTGACTATCATGAGATGCTAATTGTACTAATGACTACTGAGTTTCTGGACTCATTTTTTTATTCTGCGGCAGAAATAGATCTCTTGTCAAAGTATGCACTAATCAAGCATGTAAATTTGTATTTAAGAGGCACTTGTATAAGCCTATTCCAAATAAAAATAAAATATAAAAAGACATGTAACGACACAATTTCAATCTGAAACTTACTGCAAACATGGAATTCTTAAAATTTTCTGAAAGAAATGCACAAGAGAAAAAGAAGAGGGAGTGGGGTTGTTCAGGGTTATGCAGAAGCAGCACATCATATAAAAATTATAAATGGGTATGGGCATGAATTACAGAGAAAGGAGTATCCACATCCGATCCGCCCGATTGCCATCCCTTACCAGCTCCCTCTCCGTGGCCAAAAGCAAACCTCCCTCTCATAACATTTAAGAAGATTATGTGATTTTTTAGATTCCAACTTCGGGAAACTTAATAGCCAATTATTATGAAATACTTGGAATATTAGCTCGGACTGATACCATTTACCAATATATTCTCAAAGATATATTTCACATACAAATCTTACAGAACATTCAAAAGTTGTAGCCATCAACATATTCAGCCATACTTGCCACTAACAGAGTAACAGGCCCCAACAAGTATATACACAAAATGAACATGGAAAAGTTGTTAAAATGTTTATGCACTGATTTTTTGTGACAAAACATTGTAACCACTTGCACCAGTCAAATTAGAGCACAGCAAAAAAAAATGGCAGCCCGGCCTCGAAAATCTAGTACTTCGCATCACTTGAATTTAATTGAGCACGATACAGAGGACTTGGCCAGCTTCAATATGTCCTTTTCTTTAGCAACAAAGGCTGCCACCCTGTTGCTTTGGTCCCATTGTATTACCATCTTCTCCAAAACATGAGCATTCTCAAGGAAATACCTCAGCATTTTTATTTCTCCTTTAAATCCCTTAAAATCTTTGATGTTGATCAACTTTAACCGAGATTCGACACAAGCAGGCACAGCTTCTTTCTTTAGCGAGAACGTTGCATCTTGTTGACTGGAGTCCTAGATATCCACCAAGAAAAGGCAAATATAGAAGGATGTAAATCAGAATCTCTGATGAGTAAATCAACTTAAAAATAATGCAACACATTCTTAAAAGGTAGGTCTTGCGTACATGAGGTGTATAGTATACAAAGAAGCTTAATCAGTCAAAATCACATAAAAGCAAACTAGACTCAGTTGTATACAATACACCCGTTGTATACAAGTTTCTTGATTTGCAAACTCTTCTTCAAACATTACAAAATTAGACAAATCAGAGCGATAGATATATTTGTGCAGGATAAAGAGATCAAATGTATTGCACAACCTGCACCAATGTGAGAGATTTGAGACAAGGCGAGCTAATTAGAAAGTCCAACAGCACATCATTCCAGCTAACATCATGGCCAAGGGCGAGGTCTAAATGAGTCAAATAACGAAAGACGGGCAGTTCAAAATAGCCACTTGTGAGAGCCTTCAAAACAAGAGAAGCAAAGTTAACTTTGAGCAATGCAAACTATGACTTAGTAACTTAGCCAAATTACAAGTATAGAATGCATACCTCCAAGCATTGCCTGGACAAGTCCAAGAATTGACAATCACGTAGCCCTGTGATAAAATCAAGCATAGTGTTGCAAAGATCTTGTCCATCCTCGTATTCGTCATCATTAAAACCAGTGATTATATGAGCCTCAATTATAGACTTCAGATTCCTGATTTCATACTGCTGCGCTAAGCTGTCATAGTAATCAAAGTAGACCAAACGTGGCAAATCAATGTAAATTGTTGCATCATTAAGTTGATCAAGAGGCCCGTTAAGACCAGGATCAAGTGTCAACTTTCTAAGCAAGGGATTAGTAAAGTATAGATCACCGCCATGCCAAGTACACTCATCTATTAACAATTCTTCTAGTAGTGGACACCCGGACAAAATCCCGTTAAGACTGTGATAATGATCCCAAATAGGTTCAACACCCACAATTAAGCTCCTCCAGCTTCTTCCATAGAAGGTAATTCCTCTCATGAAAAGGACTTTAAGGCTTGGAAATGTTACTGACTTTGAAACACAAAGTGTAAACATACCATCCAACTTCAACACCACTAGATTCTCACAGGTCAATTGAGAAAATTTTAGCACACAAGACATACTCATATGAAATGATAATTCAAGTTCAGCAACCTTATGAAAAATGGCAGCATTCATACATTCATGTAGCAGAGAAGGCATATAATTGTTCATACATTTCATCCGGAACTTACTAATATGCGATGTCTTGCGTTGTGCCAACATCTTATTTACAATCTCCTTAAAACAAGTATTATTCCTTCTTCCGGTTCCCAAATGAACTCGAGGATTAAAAGATAACGAATCATCAAAATCAAGAGTACTAGCAAGTTTGTAAAGGTTCTTCCACCTAGATGAAAGAAGCCACAGCATACTTGGTAGGAAGCCAAGATAAAATTCGACCTAATACTTCATCTGGTAAACTACTGATCAAGTCTTTGCTTTCCGAGACCCCCAATTTCCTACACTTTCTTTGAGTTACACCCATGTTTTCTTTAAGCAATATTCATCAGTTCTTATTCCTGTCAACAAGGGACATTGTATTGTAAAAATTAAACTCATAGACAGTACTAAACACTAATAATCTATTGAAACATGGGAAGTATAAATTATATGCATATCCATTACATCAAACTCTAGACAGTACTAATAATCTATTGAAACATGGGTTATAATTTTATATGCATATCCATTACATCCAAATCAAGCAAATTTTACTATTAAAACACATGGCCACTTCAAATTACGCAAGAAATTTAGCCAACTTTGCTAGTTTCAAAACAGGGGTATAAATTTATGTGCATATCCATTACATCAAACTCTAGACAGTACTAGTATAGTAGTATACTATTGAAACATGGGTAATAATTTTATATGCATATTTATTACATCCAAATCAAGCAAGTTTAACCAACAAAGCATTGGCACTTCAAATTAAGCAAGAAATTTAGCCAACTTAACTAGTTTCGGTAAATGGTAAAATACTTTTAAAGGGTTTTGGCAAAAATTGCAACGATCACAATTCACAATATATTTTTTCAAGAGAACTACAAATGGAATAAAGATTGTTGAGTTATGACATGTAACATTTGCGCAAAAAACGATTTGCAATTTTATGGGTATTTAAGCATTCTAAAGCGCCAGAACAAGAACTAAGCAAGCGTTTTTACAATCATATGAAAATAAGAAATTATATGAAAAGAAGAAGAAAAGAATTTTAAGCACAACTTACAAAATTGAAAAATTCTTCAACTTCATCTTTTAAAAAGGTAAAAAAGCATGAAAAGTTGTTAGATTCTTGAGACTTTTCTTTCTTTCTTTTTGCCATAAATCCCACAAAGAAATTACTAATCTCAATCATTTTCCATATCATTTGGGTTTCAAGAAAAATGGAAAATAACGTTGAAATGGTAGATGTTGTAGAGTAAGAATTTACTAAATTTAGAAGGAAGAGAAAGTTTCTTGAAAAAATATACCTTTTCTCTGGCAATTGAATTATTGAAGTTGAAAAAGACAAACATTTAAACATTTGTGTAGATGAAGTGATGTTATGAACTCTTTTATGACGGCCTATTCTCAATTCACTATTGGCGGTAAGAAAATAAAAATTACTCCCTCTGCTTTTTTTTATTTGCTACATTCTTGTTTTCACTAGTTTTTAGGAGATGTCCCTTTTCATCTTTTTTTGTGTACTTTTTGACCCCTTTAGCATTAAATGAGGTTGGGAGAAGATAAAAAAAGTAGTACTTTTGGGTGGAAAAAGAGAGAAACAAATATAATAGTATTACTTTTTGGTGGAAAAAGAGAGAAACAAATATAATAGTATTACTTTTTGGTGGGCCAAGTTTCCTAATAAGGAAAGTTGAAACAATGTAGCAAATAAAAAAAAGCAACCATTTAAGGAAAATGTAGCAAATAAAAAAAAGCGGAGGTAGTATTTAAGGAGAAGAAATGTTTTTTTATTTATTTACTTTTTTAAAAAATTGGATTTTTGCAGAGTAATGCCGCCCTATCTAGTATAGGACAGTAGCCCAAATGATGAAAATTACAGGAATTGGTACACGTGTCCTTAACCCATTTATCCCGTATCTTTTGCTTCTTTAAGGGTTTTCTAGTGCGGAGTCACTGGGTTCAGTTGAGTACAGATTTTTTTTTCTGTTTTGGCCAGTTTAAATTACAAATTTGGTGAAGAAATTTTTACATATTTCATTTTGACATAAAGACACTATTTATAAATCAAATTTGATAAGCTTTCTCTCACTATTATATAAGAAAAAAAGCATATTTAAGTGGAATCCAGTATTCAGTAAAAAAAATTAATCACCAACAGTCATAATTTATTGAGATACTGGTTAAGTGAAATCCAGATCCACTATATATTGCAAATTTGATAAGGTTAGTAGATGAATACTCGTTAACATGCAAATATTGCATATATTTAAAAAATAGAAGAAGTATTGAAATTATGACCGTGGTTGATTTTTTTTTTTTTTACTTTATAGTTTTTAAGATATTACAATTCTAATTTATGATTTATGCATGTGGGCCTTATCTTCACGACTTCACTTGCTCTATGACTCATTTTATGATTTAGATCATAGGATGATCTAAATTGAGATTTGTCATGGTATGACCCAAATTAGATCACCAAAAGAACATGCGAGCAAGATCATGGTTTTTTTTATCAAGCTTCATGACATATTTTCATGATAAAAAATACATGCGTATCATACTCTTACAAAGAAACATATGAAATATATTCCTCTATTTCTTTTTACTTGCAACCGTTTGACTTTCATGCTTGTCAATGCATAACTTCAACCATTAATATCGTTAATTGCCAATAATTAAAAATTATGAAAAATAGATACTCGAAAAATATACATTGAGACGAATCTAACAAGATCCCCAATAAATATGTTTTACATTAACTATAAATCACAAAAGATAAACTAAGTAGAGTTGGTGAATAATTTAAAAGTCAAACTGTTGCAAGTAAAAAGAGACGGAGGAAGTATATTTTTTGGTCTTCCTAATTAATCAGAATTCATAAATCCATCTTTTCTCTAAAGATAACATCTTTGTCACTTGCAAATTCTTCCCCTATCAGTTTTTCTATATATTCAAAGTTGCCAAATTGACGCAGTCGGAAAATCTAAGAGAAAAGCAAGCGCTAATCTCAGTCAAGAACAGACAGATTTACAAGCGATAAATCTGTAGAAAATCCGGAATCCACCAGAAAAAGAGTAAAACTCTGAAATATTATTAAAAGTCAAAAGCCCCTCCAAATAATGACCTAATGTTGTTTAAATACTCAAAACAAAACCCTAATACGAAAATAAGGAAATAATAAAATCCGGAAATACTTAAAAAGCTGTTTTCGGGCCCTAAACGAACTCGGATGGCTTAAAAAGCTTGTACGTCATGGCGAAGCGATGAGTTTGACTCGTTGGCCCGTTCCGCTTCCAGAAAGGTATCACAATAAGCAATCGGACTCCGGAGGCCTGATTAGTAGAAATCATTTCAGGACTTTTGTCGAACTTCTTCGTCGAACTTCTTCGCTAACCTTCCTACGTCACAAATTCTCATTTATGATGTTTAACATTCTAATATACGAAATCTATTTATGAACTTCGATCAATTATTTTTTCAGAATTTTGTTACTTCCTCTTTTTTTTTTTTTACATGTTACACTTTCATTTTTTACGCATGTCAATGCAAAACTTTGAGGACATATATCTCTAATTTTGTATTTGTAAAAATTATAAAAAGTACATATTAAAAAATTACATATTTAGATGAATCTAACAAGATTCTACATGACAATATTTTTATCACTTATAAATCACAAACAATGGTGAAAGTGAAATTTATGAATAGGGTAAAATATTAAAGTGTAATATGTAAAAAAAAGGAATAGGTATATATTTTAGGTGTTACAAATATCGATTTGCTCCATGAGTACAGACTTACAGTACAATTTGACAACTGCAAAACAAATAATCACGCCTCTGTTCGGGAGATAAAAGTTGAGTGTTTGACCCACATCATAAATCCAAATCACATCAAGTCTGTGCAATTTATCAATATCTTCTACTATTGCATATAATCATAAGAATAGCTTTGGAGAAGCTTAAATTTATACTCCCTCTGCTTTTTTTTATTTGCTACATTTGACTTGCACGGTTTTCAAAGCATTATTTAACTCTTAATATCTCTTATTTCGCTTAAGTAAAAATTATAAAAATTTGATATTATGAATCTACACGTCGAGACGAATCTAACAAGATCACACATGACTATATTTTTACTTATAAAATAATCAAAATAATCGGTCAAAGTAGTGGCTTCATTCCCAAGAAATCAAATGTAGCAAATAAAAAAAAGCAGAGGGAGTATTCTTTTTCTACACAATAGCGGACATATTCTGTTCACCTTATTTTATATCCTTGTCAGAAAAAATAAATTTAGATAAGTTTAGTTAGTCAAAATAAGGTTTGTCACTCTCACAAAACAAGGTCTAATAAGTTAAGATAAGGTCTAATAAGGTTTAATAAGTTCAGATAAAGTATAATAAGGACTATAAGTTTAATTAAGTTCAGATAAGTTTAGTTAAATTCAGATGCAAAAAATAAGTTAAATAGAACAAGCCTATTCTCTATCTTGCCATGATCATAGGAATTGTTGTTAAATGTATTTTTGGCGATCTGAATCCACACCCAAATCATTACTCCAATATTGAGTATATGATCCAATAGTTAAAATAAAGAATATATAATTAACATGGAGCTGTAATTCAAATTTTCACATAATCTTGTGGATTACTAAGCTTATTCAC
This sequence comes from Beta corolliflora, assembly GCA_947648045.1. Taxonomy (NCBI): domain Eukaryota; kingdom Viridiplantae; phylum Streptophyta; class Magnoliopsida; order Caryophyllales; family Amaranthaceae; genus Beta; species Beta corolliflora. The sequence goes on from CANSZD010002913.1 coordinate 5,186,788, forward strand.
TCATGTGGCATTCAAATAGCTTCTCTTGGAGGAGTATTTGGAGCGCTAAAAGCTTGGTGAAAGAAGGGATCATGTGTAGAGTGGGAAATGGAAAGAACATTAATATTTGGCGAGACCCTTGGGTAGGTGATGAGAGGGGGAGGTTTATAGAGAGCGAGGAGATCGAAGGCTTAAATGTTGTTGGTGACTTGATTGACTATGAGAGAATGGCTTGGCGAATTGATGTGCTTGAACAACACTTTAATGAGAGAGATTTGAAATGCATTTTGGCGATCCCCATTAGTGCTCGTGGGGGTGCGGATGATTTTATGTGGGCTTATTCAAAAGATGGGAGTTATACGGTGAAAACCGCTTACATGCTTGGCAAGGGGGGGAATTTAGATGAGTTTCATGGAGCTTGGGTGGACCTTTGGAAGCTGGAGATCTCTCCTAAAGCCCGCCATTTCTTGTGGAGGCTTTGCACAAGCTCACTGCCGGTTCGAGCAGCACTTAGAGACCGGCATATCATCGAAGCCTCACTATGCCCGCGGTGTCAAGATGCTGAAGAGACCAGCCACCATGCCATTATGGGCTGTCCTCGAATTGCTTCTTTGTGGGTCAAGTGTGGATGCAGCGAGATGCTTGAGGCTTATACAGATGGCAGTTTTCTTGAAGCACTAGCAAGGTGGAAGGGGCTGGATGCTAAGATGGTGCAAAGAGGTATTTTTCTTGCTTGGAATATATGGTTCGAAAGAAACAACTTTGTTTTTAACAACAAAATCACCCCTCTTGAAGTCGTGGCCCAAAGAGTGCAGCGCCAAGTCGAAGAGTTTAACTCTTACAACCAGCGCATTTATGCTGGTTCGACGCGACGATGTATGCCCAGCTCGAATAAGTGGGAAGCTCCTCCTGCAGGCCTCGTGAAAATCAACACAGATGCATCCCTAGCTGAAGAAGGTGTGGTGGGTCTAGGGGCGGTTGCTCGAGACAAGGATGGGACGGTACTTTTTTCGGTAGTGCGGAGGACTAAAGCGTGGTGGCCAGCTGAAATTGCCGAGGCAAAGGCCATCCATATGGCCGTGGTCTGGGCAAAAAACCAAGGCTTGAAGGAAGTTGTTATAGAGTCGGATGCCCAAGTGCTCATCTCCCGTCTTTCCAGCGCTTCTATATTCTTTTCGGATCTGGATGCCATACTCGGGGACACTATTTCTCTTTGCTCTCATTTTAATGCAATTAGTTTTTCTCATGTTAAAAGGGGTGGGAATTATGTAGCCCATCACCTTGCGAAGGTAGTGCCGTTTGGTTATGAGCAATGTTGGGTGAATCATTGTCCCAATGTTGTCTCTCCTTATGTACTCATGGACGTTTTGTCCCTTGATTAATTAACGCGCTATTTTTTTTCCCCCCAAAAAAAAAAAAAAAAAAAGCTTATTCACTCATTTACACTAAAATAAAATACACAAACTTGAGAATAAATAGAATGTAAATTTCCCTTAAGGCGATTTTCAGTTCAAGGACCCCTCCTAGCTCGAACCTTTTCTTTAAGAAAGTGTGGTGAGCTGTTTTTTACATTTTTGTTTGGTCTATATGTAGAGCTATGATAAACATCTAATTGCTAAATGTTAGTAAACATCTAATTGCTAGATATTAGTAAACATCTAGCAACGAATAAAAAAGTAATAAAAGACAATATAAAAAATAAAAAATAATTTTTTTGTTTGTAGATTTTTATTTGCCTTTTAATATATAAAAACATCAGTTGATTTTATGAACGCTATTTATATCTCATGAACACTATTTGTTAGTTGCATAAACACTACTTGCAATACATGAACACTATTTGTAGTTGCATGAACACTATTTGTTAACATCGCTTTTTTCGAGGTCAACAATTTTGTTAGACCGACGCTATTTATAAACACTATTTATATTTCATGAACACTATTTATTACTTGCATAAACACTATTTGTAATTACACGAACACTATTAGGTGTCGTTTGGTTGCCATGGGAAGTTAATTCCCACAGGAAATCTAAATTCATTGGAAATAAATTCCATTCTTCCATTTCCTAGGAAATAAGTATGTGTGTTTGGTTGAGCATGGGTATTTGTAATTGACACGGGAATTTGCATTTACCAAGGGGGGGGTTGGTTAATAATTTCCTACACTTTGTAGGAATTTCCATTTCCTTGGAATTCTCATTTCCAATGCTTTTGCCAACCAAACACAATATCATTAGGCTATTTCCTAGGAAATTGTATTTCCAAGGGAAATAGGTTGCAACCAAACAACCTCTTAGTATTTGCATGAACACTCATTTGTTAGCATCACATTTTCTTAGGTCACCTTTTTGTTTGACTGACAACTTTATCTTTCTTATCTCATGTAAATTGACAATTTCACCCCTGCTAGATATTTCTACTAACATCTAGCAATTATATGTTTATCATAGCTCCTATATGGAAAGAGAGAAACGAAAGAATCTTCAACGACTCTCGTAGCTCTGTTGGTCCAATCTGTGATCTCAATCTCATTAGACTAGGATAAACAACGCTGAGGTGAATGCAATATTTCGAGCCTTCCAAATCACCATCGCTAGTCCAAACCGCATTCAAGTAGAAAACCTCATCTTTGAATCAGATTCCCTCAATGCAGTCAAATGGTGTACTTCTTCTGAACTTCATCAGAAATGTGTTGCTTCGTGAACCCTCAATCTCGATCGTTCACCAAACCCAAAGCTCAAATCATGTAGCTGCTCTTGCAAAAGCAAGGTTTACATAGACAATCGGAATTCCTTGCTTGGTTATGAGTTGTGCTTGAGCAGCTGAACCTGGGTTTAACCTGGGTTTGCTCTTTCTATCAAGTATGTGCAGTAGCTTGTAGCCTTGTATCTAAGTCTTCCTTTTGGACTCAATGCGTTTTGTTGATTAATGATTGTTAGATTGGGCCTCTTCTAGGCTTTATTTTGGCCTTGCTTTAGACCTGATTATGGTATTAATTGAAAAACCAAATTATAAAAAAAAAATACAATGTAAATTTGGAAGGGAAACTTGAGTTAGTTGAAGGATGATTTGGTTTTAGGGAAAAGGTGCAATAATAGCGGGATTACAGGAACATTGGAGTAAGGCTGTGTTTTTTTTTTTCAGAGATAAAATAAAAAATTGAGAGGGATGAAGTGGATCAATATTCAACATTGATTTACATTAGAGGTGATCAAAATGCGGGTCGAGTCGGATTGGGCCGATTTTTTTTGCCCAAATTATGCAACTCCACTAGATCCAAACCGGACAACTAAATTAATATCAGCCCAACCTATATATATACAAATATATTAAAATACGTTTCTATCAAATGAACAGTGTCACATGCCATACTCTCCAATGTATGTGTTACGTGGCATTTAGAGGTGATCATGAGTCGGGCCGGGCTTGGCACACAAAAAGTGGTCCATTTCGGGCCAAAGCCGCGGGCCAAAAATTCATGGCAAAACCCACAAATTCGGGCCGGGCCAAAATTTAGATTGGTTTTGCATATTTAAGTTACCCGTGCCCTGAATTTTTTGACCAAAGAGTCGGGTCGGGCCGAGCTCGACCTCGGGCCGAAAATTCGTGCCCAAAACCCGCCCATTTTCGGGAGGGGCCGGGCCCATTTTGATCACCTCTAGTGGCGCTATTATCAAATATCTAATACACATTATTACTAGGAATCAAACACAAGACTTTTGAAATGAAATGTGAGAGTTTAACCACCAATCTACTACAATTTCAATGTTTCAAAGTAAAACATGATAAAAGCTTATAATTATACTCCATGTAACTATAAAGACATAGACAAACTTTTTAATCTCTAACACCTTTATCAAGGTAATATTATTCTTTTACCCCAATTTCATTGAAATTATTATTTTTATCTCCAATGCCTTAGAAGTTTTTTTTAAACAACTTATCATGTCATAACGTCCAATTTTCAATTTCGCATTAGACAGAATATTACGAAAAGCTAGTAGAATCAATTATGAAATTTATGAATAATAATATATTTGATAATTGCAACTGACCCATGGCATTGCTTGGGCGAAAATAATAATTAGTTTACCTAATTGAAGTTCATAACCAATGAATAGACAAATAAACATCATAAATCGATTGCATATATTACTATATTAGAATGTTAACCCTACCTATATTAGATGTCCTATATCAACCCCACCTATATCAATCCTAATTGAAGTTCATAAATTGATTTTGGATATTTCATCCGTTCTGATATAAATTAAATGCTTCTCTTTTTAATATGAGAGTTTTTTGATAGAAGCATTTCACTTATTTCACAACACAAGGAGTGTTAGAATATTAAACATCATAAATTAGAAATTGGCTACAGCACAAGAATGCACTAAGATATGGAACTCAAGGTCTCTTTAGGATCACGAGTCACGTCCATTTCTTAGTGTTTGGATTCGAAATTTCAAAAGTCATATTATATAAGCTATACAATGAACTTAATATCTGTCATACACTTTTTTTTTTTTTTTTGCATTTTTTAATTATTATTCAATACAAAATCAATAATATATATCAATAATCATTTTATTAAGCATATTATGCTCAATTGAAGCATAAGCATACATAATTAGATACATAAGAATATTTACTATAATTTTAATATCATACTCAACTATAACTATACAATTTTAATCTCAGGGTTGCTAACTTTTCCAATGCTATAACATACTTTGACAATTGCACTTCTGGAACAGAAGAAGCTTCCTCCAAGCTTAGAAATCTCTGCATCAGAGTGCTAAGGCATACTAATCATGGAAAAAACTCCAACTACGAAATTCTGTGGTACGTTTGTATTGCTTGCAAAACTGGAAAGCGCGGTGTGCTGTCATCTGCACGACAATACAACATAAATTTAGCTTGTAGTAACTTCAATAGCAACCAATTATTAACTAGCATAATCATTGTTTCATACTAGAATCAGACAGACCCAAGCACAAAATGTCCAGCCATAATATAACTAAGATCAAACAGAAAGAAAGCAAGAGCAGAAACCCATATTTTATCAAAAGCAATTTGTTAGATACCAAACACATGTTTCAACAATAGATACATTCAGTTGCACCAAAACATATGAATGTAATACAGCTTGCGTAACAATAGATTCGTTTAGGCACTCTCCTAATCAAATTCCAACTACACAAAGAAATGGGTCTCCAAAGATCAATGATCTACAAAACTGTGTTATAATTTATAAGAAAATAATTTGTAGAACAAAGCACACATTATGTAACGTTAACATTTTATATACAAATAATTAAGAAAGAAGAGTACTTACAGCATACAAATTCTCCAACTTTGAATTATTACGTAATATTTCCAAAACGGTTCGATATGTCTCCCACAAAAATTTAAACCATCACTAGGGGAAAAAAAAGGAAGGGCTGCGTTTTATTAAAAACGCAGCCCTTCATACACGAAGGGCTGCGTTTTCTAGGATAAGCGCAGCCCTTCCTATCCCGCCCATTTCAACCTGTGAGTTTTACGCGCAACACACAGTAGCACTCACTCGCAAATTTCCCTCACTCAGCTCACCCCTCTCCCTCACACTCACTCGCACACTCACTCCTCTCCCTCACACTAACTCGCACTGCCCTAACGGCCATCACCGGAGCACCGACACATCGCCGGAGCGCCGTCCCATCGCCGGTGCACACTTCTTCTTCTCTTCTCTCAGTGTTGCCTGAGCTCCTTCTTCTTCTCTTCTCTCAGCACGCCTTGACGCCACCACCACCACCACTACTGCATTGTCGGTAATTCCCCTCTCACTCTCTCTCTCCTCTTTGTTTTATTTTGTGTTGTAAAATGTGATTGTAGAGGGTGGGGGAGGGCTTGTGGAGGGTGGGTAGGGGGGTGGGGGTGTTGGGCAGGGGATGGGGGATGGCTGGGAGAGCCTGGGCATGGGGTGGGGAAGGGCGGGGGATCTTTGGAAGGGGGTGGGGGAGGGGCTGGGAGGCCGGGCATGGGGTGGGGGAGGCGGGGGGATCTTTGGAAAGGGGGTGGGGGATGGTGGGGAGGGTGGGCATGGGATGGGGGAGGGTGGGCATGGGGTGGGGGGAGGGCTGGGGAGGCTGGGCATGGGGTGGGGGGAGGGCGGGGGATCTTGGAAAGGGGGTGGGGGAGGGTGGGGAGGCTGGGCATGGGGTATATTTTAGGCCTATTTTAGCCTTTTCGCTTCCAAATCGTACTTACCGAGTCATTTAACCCCAAATTATTTTGAACATGATTATATGAGGTATAATGTAACTATTGTGTAGATTTTTAGGTTTGCAATTGTTGTAGGTTGAATTTTGGGAACGAAAAGGGCATTTTAGGCCTATTTTAGCCTTTTCGCTTCCAAATCGTACTTACCGAGTCATTTAACCCCAAATTCTTTTTGAACATGATTATATGAAATATAATGTAACTATTGTGTAGATTTTTAGGTTTGCAATTGTTGTAGGTTGAATTTTGGGAACGAAAAGGGCATTTTAGGCCAATTTTAGCCTTTTCGCTTCCAAATCGTACTTATCGAGTCATTTAACCCCAAATTCTTTTTGAACATGATTATATGAGATATAATGTAACTATTGTGTAGATTTTTAGGTTTGCAATTGTTGTAGGTTGAATTTTGGGAACGAAAAGGGCATTTTAGGCCTATTTTAGCCTTTTCGCTTCCAAATCGTACTTACCGAGTCATTTAACCCCAAATTATTTTTGAACATGATTATATGAGATATAATGTAACTATTGTGTAGATTTTTAGGTTTGCAATTGTTGTAGGTTGAATTTTGGGAACGAAAAGGGCATTTTAGGCCTATTTTAGTCTTTTCGCTTCTAAATCGTACTTATCGAGTCATTTAACCCCAAATTCTTTTTGAACATGATTATATGAGATATAATGTAACTATTGTGTAGATTTTTAGGTTTGTAATTGTTGTAGGTTGAATTTTGGGAACGAAAAGGGCATTTTAGGCCTATTTTAGCCTTTTCGCTTCCAAATCGTACTTACCGAGTCATTTAACCCCAAATTCTTTTTGAACATGATTATATGAGATATAATGTAACTATTGTGTAGATTTTTAGGTTTGCAATTGTTTTAGGTTTAATTTTGGGAACGAAAAGGGCATTTTAGGCCTATTTTAGCCTTTTCGCTTCCAAATCGTACTTATCGAGTCATTTAACCCCAAATTCTTTTTGAACATGATTATATGAGATATAATGTAACTATTGTGTAGATTTTTAGGTTTGCAATTGTTGTAGGTTGAATTTTGGGAACGAAAAGGGCATTTTAGGCCTATTTTAGCCTTTTCGCTTCCAAATCGTACTTATTGAGTCATTTAACCCCAAATTCTTTTTGAACATGATTATATGAGATATAATGTAACTATTGTGTAGATTTTTAGGCTTGTATTTGTTCTTGGTTGCATTTCGGGAACGAAAAGGTCATTTTAGGCCAAATTTTGCCTTTTCGCGTCCAATTCGTACTTATCGAGTCATTTAACCCCAAATTCTTTTTGAACATGATTATATGAGGTATAATGTAACTATTGTGTAGATTTTTAGATTTGCAGTTGTTGTAGGTTAAATTTTGGGAACGAAAAGGGCATTTTAGGCCTATTTTAGCCTTTTCGCTTCCAAATCCTCCCCTCCCCCCCCACCTGCACCCCCCCTCCCCTCCCCCCTGCCCCTCCCCTCCCCCCGCACACTGCCCCTCCCCCTCTACTGCACAACCCCTCCCCTTCCCTCCCCCCGCTGCGCCCTCCCCTCCCCCACCGCACGCCCCTCCCCTCCCCCACCGCACAGCCCCTCCCCTCCCCCCACCGCACACCCCCTCTCCTCCCCCTGCTGCCCCTCCCTCCCCCCCCACACGGCCCCTCCCCCCCCCCCCACCGCACAGTCCCTCCCCTCCCCCCCCCCCCCGCATGCCCCTCCCCTCCTCCCCTCCCCTCCCCTCCCCGCCCGCCGCCGCCCCTCCCCTCCCCTCCCCCGCACCGCTGCCCCTTGCACACGTAACCCCCTCCCCACACCCCACCCCCCTTAGTGGCAATGTTAATTTTAATTTTTTGTTATATTAATGCATTATTTGTACAATTTCAGGGAGATGACGGATGTGCATACGGATAACACCACAAGTGGTGCTGAGCACACTACCGAGGATGAGTCTTTCAATGCGAGAAAGGAACGGGGTAAATTGTCTCGATTTCGCCGTGAAGAGATAAATGCACAAATGCCTAGGAAGTCATTGGCGACGAAAAAGAGAAAAGGAAGGGGACCTACAAAGTCACTAGGGAAACACACAAATATGACTTTGGAGTACGATAACATGGGTCAACCTTGTGGAAAGTGGCATCAAAAGTATGGCATGCAAGTTGGCATTTGCATGCATAAACTCTCCATTTTGCACTCATGGAAAGAGGTGCCCGAGGGATTGAAGCGGTGTCTATGGGAAGATACCATGGTAAGCTTCAAGTACAATAACGTTTAGTTTCTTAATTATTTAGTTAAATATATGTGTAATATTACTTATAGCATATAAATTACAACATTTGCGAAAACTAATTTGTGAACTGCGTTTTTTGTAGAATCAATTCAATATCAAAGATGATGAAGCCAAGAAGAATGTATTTCTATCCGCGGTTGCCCAGAGATTCAGAGATTTCAAGGCTAAGTTAGTGTCTGGGTGGATCACTAAGCGGAGGAAAGTAGTAGGTACAAAGAAGAAGAACATCTACGGCGGAGAAACACAAGCCGATCCTGAGGCTTCACAGGAAACATCATCTGCACCATCCAAATTACCATTTCAAATATGGAAAACTATCAAACCTGAAGAGTGGGAAGCATTTGTTGCCAAGAAAACAACCCCACAAGCTATTGTAAGAATATTTTATTAAGATTTAATAAACTTAGATCCAGTATTATTGTATAGCACCGTACGTAGCTAACCTTTGTTTATAATTGTGTGTTTTAGGCAAGTCGTGAGAAAAGTAGCTCGAGTGCAAAAGCTAGGAAGTATTATCATCATTTGGGTGCTCATTCGTACAATGAGGCGAGAGAGAAGTGGATGTTCAGCCATTACCCCACAATAGGGTCGACAACGGCAACGGGGAGTGGCTCAATGACGACAGTTGCACAGCCTCGGCAACCAGATAGAGTCCTCGATTGGTGGTGTTCGATGCATGGGGTTGATGCAAAGGGAAAAAGAGTCTTGCCTGACCCCGGAACACAACAGATAGCCAACGCCATTGTAAGTACAGATTATATGGTTATATAAGGTATATATAATATAACTTTTGCGCTCACAAGCATTTCTCTCTTATACTTATGTAGATTGGCTTGAAGGAAAAATAGGCAACTGGTGAGTTCACTCCTAAAGGACACATTGATGCATTGCACGAAACTTTAGGACCGGACCACAGTGGACACGTGAGGGACGTAGGAGGTGTCCGCCTCGATTTGAGAAAGGTATATGGTGATCAATACACTACAGCGACAAAATCAAGTGTAAGTAGTGTGAATTCGGCAACGTCAGTAGATGTGGAGGCTATGAAAGCTGCAATTCGGGAGGAGCTAAGGGAGGAGATGACCCATAACTTCAACGCCATTTTGGAGCAAATGGGTTTACCGACTTTTGCTTGCATTCAAGAAGGGTAGTGATACTACACCTAGCCGCCCGATCCACCTGTAGGACCCGAGTTGAAGGTAATCACTTAATCCCTTTGCTTTGTTAAACAACTATTGTTACGTTCTTAAATGCATGAAATTCTTACTATATATATGTTGTTTCATAGACTAACTATAAATAGAGTTTTTTTTACAGGAAGAGACACCATGTGAACTATTAGCTGGAGGAGATGGTTATGATAGTTTCATCCTCGTAGCTCATGGCCATGCACAACCCCCTAGTGACCGAGTACGATTGCATAACCAGTTAGTGGATCATAATCACTATGTGGTCACCCTCAATGAAATTGTGTCAGGTTTCGAAGAATTACCTCTTCCGCTGCCGAAGCCAGAAGTTGGTCTACAGTTACTAAATGATGCCCTTGGCAGTTATGTTATGTGGCCGCGTGCATTGGTGCGGTTTTCAGATGAGGTACAATGATTAACATTCATATATATATATATATGCGTGTTTTCTTTTATAGTTCCTATGATAGTCAGTAATAACTTTACTTTTAACTAAATACTAGGTTTGGGGGAAGGCCGACTCACATGCCAGGAAGGGAAAGAAGGCATGTTCACCTTATAAGAAAGTAAGTTTACGTGATGAAGGTGAACGAAATGTGGTGACGGGAAATGTTTCTAAGACAAAAAATCCACTTATTATCGATCCAGAGGTGGTGCGGAGCCTTACTACGCCATGCGTTTGGTTACATGAGTGCGCTAGCGATTTACCCGATGAAAGCGCAATTGAGGTTGCTTTGGGGGAGCAACAATTCCACTACCTTGAGAACTCATCGACATTCATTTCAAAGGTTGATATTAAAGAATTCTTATGTGGGGTAGAGTTGAATGTTTCCATGATACAAACATTCATGAGGTAATACATAAGTATATAAATTAAATATACATATACATATATATGCCTTAAGTAGTTTTCAAATTCATAATAAGTAATTGTTGGTTTACTTTTAATATAATCAATATAATTTCTCAGGTTATTATACAATGAATTGCTTGCAACATCTAGTGCAATGTTTGGTTGGTTATGTCCAAACATAATACGAGATGACAATTGCTTACAAAACAAAGCCGAAGTGAAAGAGTATCTCGACATGAGTTTCAAAGCATCATCTCGTTTTGGATATCATCAAATCATTCTTGTTCCTTATATTGAAAAGTATGCTTGTTAAACTCACTTTACTTTTATTATTCGATACTTAAATTGACCTATTAATTGTTCTACGATTAATAATAACTATATTTTCTTGTTGTAGGGCTCATTGGACACTGCTTGCAATATGTTTGTCACGTAACGAAGTCTACCACTTTGATTCTTTGCGTCGACAACCACCACGGACCTTACTAATCAAATCATTGTTAAATAGGTAGCCTAATCGAAACTCAATATATGCGCACTTATTAATATTACACATTATTTATCATCTTTAAATATATAAACAGTTAGTACATCTAATCTTATAATAATGTTGTTGATGTAGTGTGATGAAGCATATTAGTGCAACAGGACTTCGAGCACCAAAAGCTCCTGTTTGGATATCAGTCGAGGTAACATGACTAATTTATTTGTCCTTATATAGAAACACTTTTAGCCACATACTACACATCTAATTAACATGAATGTCATTGGATGCATCCTTTGGTGAACATTTAGTGTCCGCAACAAGAAGATGGACTTGCATGTGGCTATTACGTGCTGAGGTACATGTTCGATATCGTCAACCAGTGCACTAACGCCGATGATCTTCAAAAGGTATGTAACTTATTAGTATATGTTAGTTTAGATTAGATCGATTGGTAATAGGTATTAATTGGTTTAGAAACCAAAGTAGCACATGCATATATTTGGGAACGAAAATGTCATTTCTAGGCCTATTTTAGCCTTTTACGCTTCCAAATCGTATTTATCGAGTCATTTAACCCCAAATTCATTTTTAACATGATAATATGAGGCATAATGTAACTATTGTGTAGATTTTTAGGTTTGCAATTGTTGTAGGTTGAATTTTGGGAACGAAAAGGGCAATTTAGGCCTATTTTTGCCTTTTCGCGTCTAATTCGTACTTATCGCTTCATTTAACTCCATTTTCTTTTTCAATATGATAATATAAGGTATAATATAACTAGTGTGTAGAGTTTTAGGCTTGCATTTGTTTTTGATTGAATTTCGGGAAGGTATATGTCATTTTTAGAACTACTAACTACGGTACGTAAATGATTGAATTCTTATATTATGTGTTTATTCCTTGGTTGTTTTGCAAGGTTTATATGAATAACACACCACGTTTGAGGGCCTTCACCACAGACGAATTACATGAAGTTCGGGATAAGTTGGCGTCCCACATTTGCGATGATTGCTTATGATACATCTACTATAGTTTGTATTAATTCTATGTACATTTTTCACATTATTAAATATATACATATTTAAAGTTAATTATTATATTACGTTCAAAAACTTGTCATATATTATTATTGCAATTTGATCGGTTTTTTTTGTGTCGAAGGGAGGTTTTGGGTTGGGTGCTGGGGTGGCTGGCAGTAATGGGTGGAGGAGGTGGCAGAGGGTGGGCTGGGGGTGCGGGGAGTGAAAGGGGTGGGGTGGGGTGGGGGGCGGGGGGGGCGGGAGTGCGGGGGTGGGCCGGTGTGGGGTGGGGATGGGGGTGGGGGTGGGGGTGAGGGGGTGGGCAGGGGGTGGGGGTGAGGGGCGCGGGGGGTGGGCGGGGGGTGGGGTGTCTTTGGGGTTGGCGGGGGTGGGCGGGGGGTGGGGGGGTCTTTGGGGTGGGCGGGGGTGGGGTGTCTTTGGGGTGGCGGGGGGTGGGCGGGGGTGGAGGGTGCAATTTATTTTTTTTAAAATAAAAATTTGTATGTGAAGGGCTGCGGTTTTAAGCCTAAACCGCAGCCCTTCACTTAAGTAGGGCTGCGGTTTAGGCCTAAAACCGCAGCCCTTCACATAGAGAAGGGCTGCGGTTTAAGCCGAAAACGCAGCCCTTCAAGCTTATAAGGGCTGCGTTTTTGGCCTAAACCGCAGCCCTTCGTTATGAAGGGCTGCGGCTAAAAATCGCAGCCCTTCTTATCTATTGAAGGGCTGCTGGCCAAAAACGCAGCCCTTCCTTGTTTTTCCACTAGTGCACGGTGTAACAAGTTCACGGTCAGACCTATCTTTCCCCTTTTCTCCACTACCATAGCTTAGCATGAGGTCTTCAGGTCGCTTATCGGCTTCTAAATCTTCAACATCAAGCGCTTCTTCTAGTGCTTCAGCTTGATTACGAGCAACCTCAGCCCTCTCAGTAGAAAGGTGCATGAAATGCTTAATTACTTCCTCCAAGGAGTTCACATTCACTTGTTGGCACATAATACGGTATTAGATTAAACCATCTTTTGCATACCTGCCCTTCCTCATGTCGACACAAAGTTCAATGTATTTAAACATGATCTTTTCCAACATCTTCTGCCATGCTTTGTACCTCTTGGAGGTAATAAGGTCATGAAGTGCTGCAGGGCATCTTGCTTCTGACCAACATTGATGAGCTCTGCATCATTAAATAACAGGATCAAACAACAGAACCAAAATACAAAAGGTACCAATGTACCCAACCTTCTCCTTCCCAGCCCCTACACAGCCCCCTGCCAGCCCCTACACACACCCCCTCCAGTACACAAACACCCCTATACAACCTCCAACACATAAACACCCCCCTCCACACAGCCCTCATAGACAGCACGTTAAAGCTGTCTGCCCCCTGATTGTAGTGGTCTGAAATCAGGAGCATGTCATAAACAAGCGTTAGCAGTAAGAAAGGTGGTCTGTAATTATTATTTCAATCTAATTTATGGTAGTTTTTAGCTACTAGAAACATATAGCAGGTCAATATCAAAAGATCCAATATCAGGCACATTTTGGATACTTAAACCATGAAAAAAATAGGTAGTATCTCAATAAGAAAACAAACTAAATGAATAACCTGATCACTAGTGAGCAACAGAGAGGAATTGGTGTCGAATTACCAAATTGCCCCGTCGCACTTGTTCACCAATCACCAGTAAATTGTTCTCCATTTGTTTCACTCTTTCTAGAATATTTGAGAAGTTGTCTATAAATGGTAGCATCCCAAGAGATAAATTGATTGCAAAGACCAAGAACAATGTCATCACAGCATATAAATGAAGGACATGTTAGAAAAAGACCGGTATAAATTTCTGAAGATTAAATGTGTGGAGACTGGAGAGGAAGGAAGAACCTTAGCACCGTATGAATTCCAATCTCGGATAATCCCAGAAACTGAAGCACCAATCAAGCCAAAGAGAGCACCCAATGAGGTAACTTCAGGGCTATTTCGAACAAATAGTGTAGCCACTAAACTACTAGTCAAGGCTGACAAAATGTAGATGATTCCGGTTTAAGGCACATAGTGACATGATCACACACCTCTCTAGAGACTTGAAAGGATTATGGAGACCATGTTTAAGGCACTTGGAGAAGCCTCTTGAGCTACCTGATCTAGTAAAAAAAAGAGATGGGCGATGAACATACATAATTTCAGCATATTAAGATGGAAAGTTTTGTCCAAGATGTATAGACATAAGATATAACCTGCATCAAAATTATAAGACATTCTACAAATGATGCAACAACATAGATTTGGCGGTTTAACTTCCCCATTACAATTGGATAAACTACTCAGAATTAACACATCTTCTACCTCTGAAAATATGAAATACCTACATTAGCAAGTTTCAGCATCTTATGTCAAGTCTAAGTAAAGGATATTCGACTGTGAAGTGATTTACTTGTGAAGTCAAAACGAAGCCGCGACTTTATACATGTGGTAATCATAAAGATGTAGCAAGAGCGTATTCCTTTACCTTGAGAATTTAGTTCATTATGATGAGCTTTCGAGAGGGTTAAGATCAAGAGTGTTTTGACGATGAAGATGTTGAAGTCTGTTGATTCGTTTGAGATAATATTGCCTTAAACCGTCGCCATGAGCGGTGCTTTCACACATTGTTGCAGGAGTACTTCTCTGTGAGAGCCATTTTTCTTCCATTAATAAGAGAAACAAAGCAGACCGTCGAGGAGGAGTGAAGTGATTTTTCTTCAGTTGTACGACAAATTCAAAAATATAAAAAAAGAGGCAATTTGTTGAGAGAGAAAAAAAACCTGGAAGAAGAAGAAACCTGGAGGAGTGAGCTCGCACAGGGTGTTTTGACGTCATTGAGGAGTGAGGCGAGGGTTTGAAACCCTAGTTTCAGGGAGAAAAAGAGTAACAGTGAGGGAAAGTGAGAGATGGCTTAGAGAAAGTGGGAAACTATGAGTTGGGCTTTAATTTGCGAGATCACTTAATTTCACGCGGGCTTTGGGAGAAAAAAAAAACTTAATTAATCGTTGCGGTTTACAAAACCGAAACGGTTAATAGAAAACCGCAGCGGTTTTTTGTTAACCGTTTCGGTTTCCTGAAGACCGCAGCGGTTTATGTTCCCACTTTTCCCCCTAAAAATTTTGAGGATTTACCGCAACGGTTCTCTTAAGGACCGCAGCGGTTGTGTTGTGACATATAGCGTTTTTTCCACTAGTGTCTCCACCATAGGAGGGGTGAAATAGTTAGTCCAACCTCCCACCTCTCCCTTCCTAAAGAAGGCTTCTTTCTCCAGACCAATGTAACTTAACCCATCCTTGTTAGCGTCCAACTCTTTCATAATGTTGATTTTGCACATTTTTGTTATTTCACTTATAACACCTCCATTTTCTTCTTCAAGAGAAAACGGCATGCCCACAAAATCAGCAATTCTCTTTACGTGCAATGTTGTATCATCCTTCAAATCCTCGTACTTAAGAAATAACACCTTATGTGACCGCTCCAAGCTCAGCTTCCAGTACTCAACTACGTGCTCGAAAAAGGGCTCATACAAAATTTTCCCTTCTAAGAAATCCTCAAAGTGATCTTCCATACTATAGGACTCCAAGTTCTCTTCCTTCAACAAAATCTTAGCCACCTTAGTATAAAAATGCCATTGTGACACAATAGTGTCTAAAGGATTTCTAGCGATGTACAAAATCCGACACCCATAATTCTTGATCGATTCAGGAAGCGACATATAAGGGAAGTGTGTCATAAGAAGCCTCGGGGATTGAAGGTCGATAAGTTGAGATGGTTGAAGATAATTAGAATTTCCTTCACCATAAACGCCATTTTCGAGGCGATATACGAGATGATGTGGGTGATTAGAAAGAAGAGGGCTTTCATTTGTTGTGTGGTGGACGCGGTTGATAACAACAAAGAGTAGAGTATTCAACCAAGTGGTACCAGTTTTTGGGTGGCTACTTACGATGAGATCAGTGTCTCGAGCATGAAAGTGTTTTTGAAGTCTAAGGTAGTTAAGGAAATGAATCCCAAGAAACCAGAAATTCTGATATTTTATCAAATCAAGCTTCTTATTGCCCATGAAATCTGCATTTGGAAGGCACTGCTTTAGCTGTTCAGCTTCTTTTTCTTCTTCATAGACTAGTACTTCGCCATTATTTTGTGTTTGATTTTCAGCCATTATTATTGGTGGTAACTGAGACTGAGAGGATTACATATTTAGAGTACCACCTTCATGGTTGATGATGGATATATCAATATATGGGTGTCCTATAATTAATACTCTCACGTCTCATAATATAAGTCCTGATTCTGTTTTTACACGGGAAGTAAGGTAGGTGGAATCTTGTTTTATTTGGATAAATAGATTCATTTTTATTGGGAAACAGTTACATTGTTTTTTTCTTTTTAACAATAAATAAAACCTGAACGTGTAATGTTGCACGGTTTAATGTGTAGAAAAGTTCAATGGGGTAAAATATCTCATTTTGTCATTAATAATGGTGCATTGGGAGCTGAAATTATGAGGACATTTTGGGAATTAAATTATTTTCATAAGGGTGTTTTGAGCATAATTATTGATTGAAGATATAAATAAGACATATATTTTGAGACACCAGTGATGAAGAATGGATTTCTAGAAAGAGAGGCTCTGCCTTCTCTCTAGAAAATCCCTCTAGTTTCCCCAAAAGCCAACCCTAAAAACCCTAGCCCCAAATCAATTTCATTAGAAATTGAAACCCTAGCCTCCCTTCTCTTCATCTCTTCCTAGATCTAGCCATTATTATGGCTTTGTTCTTATCAATTTAGTCTAATTTCTCATGTCCTCAGTCGGACTTGTCTCTCTAGCCCTTTCTCTATTCTCGCGATGGTTCGTTAGTCGCGGTGTTTCGCTTCTCACCGCCGGTGGTTTGTGCGCGGTGGGTCGGTATTAGTCAACTTGGGATTGGTTGTTCGCGGTGTGGGTGGTGGTCGCTCGTCTGTCGATCATGGCCGAAGCATGTCGGGGGTTCTTTTCTCCATTCTTTCGGGGTTCAATTCTCTTTTTCAGTTCGTTCTTGAGGTGGATTGTGGGTTCCTCGTCACCGGAGGTTTTGTTCGCGGTGGGTCGGTGTTCACATCGGCTGGTGTTTGCCGCGGTCTCGGTGTTTCCTGGGTTTATTTTCTGTTTTTTTTTATTATTTATTTTTCTGTCTTTTTTAGTTTTAGTTTTTTAATTGTTAGTTTTATGGTTGGTTTTGCTTGGTGTGGCCTCAAGTAATTGTGCTTCCCTAGTGAAGATTTGAGAGCTTATTCATTTTCGGTGGTGTTTGTCTTGCCCCCCTGAGAAGGGTTCAATTCGATTTGGGCCTGGGGTGATGGTGTGGTGCCGCGGCGGAACATCTACTCGAGTTCCTTAGTGCTCTTTTTTCTTCTATATTTCTGTACTTGAAGCTTATTGTAACCACCCTTATGGGTGCTTTAGGGGGTGTCTCTTGTGTAGACACCTCCTAGTATGTTCTTTCCTGATAAATATATATATATATATATATATATATATATATATATAAATATATATATATATATATATATATAAATATATATATATATATATATATATATATATATATATATATATATATATATATATATATATATATATATATATATATATATATATATATATATATATATTTTGAGACACCATATAAGAAAACATGACTTATATTATATAATTAATATCCCCTTTCACTATATAGGGTGTCCACTCACTATCCATTGTCTTCTCTTTACAATATTTCTATGTGGAGGCTTTTGCCCTTCTCTTTTTGTCTCGTCATTTTTTTTGTTGAAAGTTCGCCAAAACAGTAAAGACTGTGGAACAAATTAAAGTCATGGTTGCTAAATGCAACCTCATTTTACTAAACACAACCCTTTTCCTCATAACCCTTTTCTCTCTCTAACTACTCCTCTCTCCATTTTTCCTCTCCGTACTCTTCGTATGTCATCCAAATTGGGGTTGGTTCTTCCAATTCTGCGTAATTGTTCTTCCAATTCTCCATAATTTGTAGTTCCAATTCTCCATAATTCTCCTTTCTCCCTCTTCCTCCATAGGTTTTTCCTTCTTTCTCCATTTACATGTGGTAGAACCAACATAAAGTTTTTCATTCGATGAAACCAAAGTATCATTTGGGGCCATTTTCGTGAGTTATTGTGTTCTTGCTAAAAGAATTGGGTCTTGATTTTTCTGGAAAGTGCACGAAGAGACTGTTTCGTGCGATCTCCATGAAATAGAAGAGACTGTTTAGTGCAATCTGTAAGAAACATATGCATCTGTTTCATGCAATCTACACGAAACAGAATAGACTGTTTCTGTCAATCTGCACGAAACAGACTAATCGTTTCGTGTAGATTGCACGAAATAGGGCAAATCGATGCATACGAATCACCCGACATTGCTTAATTACGAAAAAAAAATGTACAACTTACATCAAATTGAAATTCGTTTGGGTCAAAATTATCGTCCATTGAGTATCAGATTAAAATTTGTGAATTGGGTCTTCTATAAGTTTTTCTCTCCAACAGTTAGAAAGGAGGATGAGAGAATATTTTAAGAGAGAGAAGTGTTTTTTAGAAAGAATATGATAATGAGGGGTTTTTGGGTTGCGGTAGTAAAGTGAGGCTGCATTTAGTAACCCCCATTAAAGTTCAACAAACTTTCGGTTGAAAGAATTTATATCACGACAATCACGTTGGATTAGATTTCAAAAAAAATAAAAAAAATTAGCAATCATCTGGTCAGGCTAATTACAATTCTTATCATTTTGCAATTCGTGGAAGGTACACTCGAGACCATGTAGCGCATGGTGCTCCCTGTATGAAACGATGATGATTGTTAATTAAACACAATGAACTCATGAATCTTTGCGGAAAAGAAGGAAGTCTAGTAGTGTTAGTAAAATACAAAGCACAAGTAGCATTAAATTAATTAATTAATTAATAGTAAAATAGTAAATATTAAAACACAAGTGTCAGTAAAATATTTTTGTTTTTATTCAAGTATACATACATGTTCATTCCTTTAATCGAATTTTACCAACTGATTTTTTTTTCAAGGTAAGATGAAGGGGACTCACTTGAGGGGGGATAAAGGGAAATCCTCAAATGAGTCCTATGAGGTTTGATCCCTAGACCTCAGGCATATGAGGTGGGGAGCGATGCCACTACTCCACCATCTCAGCCTCAATTTTACAAACTGATTAGAATGATGTAAAAGTGAGGTATACCAGTATAATAAGATAATGTTCTTTTTATATTGCTCTCATGTTCTTATTCAACTACCAACATATTCTTGTGCTCATCAAATTTCATCAACTTATAATAAGTATTTATTATGTGAGGTGTACAAGCATAACAAGATAAATGTTATTTTTATATACTAATAGCATGTTCGGATTTAACTTACAACATATTCTTTGTTACATGAATCAATGTTCCTATTCTACTAATCAATGTTCTTTTTTATTATAGATAAACCTATCTATCGGACAAATTATATATAATCATGTGTTCTTTTGTCTTGTATAGCAAAATTTTTAAATGTTCTTTTTTTTATGTCGGCATGTTCTAAATAAAGTTATAGCATCTACTTTTTATTATACTACCAAGATTACTAAAAGAACACCAACAAAAACAAATATACTACTGTGATATTCTTTATATATGTGTGTGTATATGTACCAAGCTTACTTGGTGGAGGTGGTGGGGAACTCACCTTGTGACTTTAAGGTTACAAGTTCGAACCCCACTAACTACTTGTGCTTGGGAGTAAGGATTCCCTTATACCCCCCTTACTCTCAAGCGTTGACCTGTGTAGCTGGGTTGGCTAACACTAGTAGAAAAACAACGATTTGCGTCGCCCCAAGTGCGTCGAATGTAAAGCAAAACGACGCAAAAGGGTAATTTGCGTCGCACGCAAGGAAGAGTGCGACGCACATCATGGGTAAATGAGCACCAATCCGAGCTATATGTGTCGCACGTACTATAGGTGCGTTGCAAAAGCCCCATGTGCGTCGGACCACCTGGCACATACGACGCATATAGCTCCTCCTTGAAAAAAGAAAATTCCACTATCTGCGTCGCATGGTACTTTGGTGCGTTGCAAAAGCCCAATTTGCGTCGGACCTCATGGCCCATCCGACGCAGATCCGCGGCCCACCAACCAATTTAACCTACCGCCCCCCTGGCCTTAACATTCTCTCACTCTCAAAACTCCTCTCACTCTCAAAACTCCTCTCCCACTCTCAAATTCGCCCCTTCTCACATTCTCTCACTCTCAAATTCTCCTCTCCCACTCTCAAATTCTTCTATCTCACTCTCACTCTGTGAATCATCTTCCCAAAATTTACTCTCACTCTCACATCATCTTTCGTTTTCTCTCTCTGCGAACGAATGAATTTTCCGACGACTTCAGCGGACGACTTCAGCGCACGAATTTTCCGGCGAACGAATTTTCCGGCGAATTACATCATCTTTCGTTTTCTCTCTCGCTTTGACAGGTTCGAATTTGTTTCAATTTTTAAATCTGATATGTTTTTTCATTTTTAGATCTGATTTTCCATTTTAGTTTTCAAATCTGAAAATTCATTTTTTATTTTCAGATCTGAAAAATTGTAACTTAGTTCATGCAAATGAAAAATAAAAACATTAATCCTTTCATTTTTATTTTTTATATCTAAATTTTTTGTTTACTTTTTGACATTTTTATGGTTTATTTTCAGATTTAGAATTTTCTTTTTAACTTTCAGATCTGGAATTGGTTCTTCTCGAAGTCGTCTCCCTCGAACACATCGAAAAACGTCGGCCTTTGCAATGTTCCTTTATTAGATTCAGTTTTTATTTTACATTTTTTTTTACATATTTACAATGTAATTTGTTTTGTATATGTTGTATATATTTTTTACATATGTTTGTATCTAATATTTACATATTAATGCAAAAATTTGTTTGTATCTAATATTTACATATTAATGCAAAAATTCGATTGCGATTTTACTTAAGCTGCGAGTAATACTGTGAGTTTGAAATTAATTGTTCCTTCTACTTAAGCTGCGATATAGGTTTGCACTGTTATCTACTTAACTTGCAATATTGTGAGTTTGAGAGGAAAAAAAAAGCTTAAAATTAAAAAAAAAAAAATCAAATTTCAGTAATTTGCGTCGCACCTAGTGCCACGTGCGACGCAGAAGACTGAAATTTGCATCGCAGGTGGCACTAGGTGCGACGCAAATTACAGCTGTTGGGCATTGGCGTATCTTCCATCTGCGTCGTATGTTGGGATATGTGCGCCGTAGATGGTTAATAAACTGCGTCGTGTCTTATCCGACGCAGATGGCTGTCTTCCCATTTGCGACGAGACCTGTGCCGTCGGACCAGGGTCCGACGCAAATGGGGGTCCCAGGTCCGACGCAAATTGTCATTTTTGTACTAGTGTAACCTGCGAGAGGTGCTAGTCCAGTAGGGTCCTTCTTATTACCAAGGGGATTCCAGTGGGGGTCCAAAAAAAAGTGTGTGTATATGTATATAATAGAATAATACACCCGAAAAATAAAGAACACACAATATAAAATCAAAGAACATGTCTATCCTCTATTCAAATAGAAGAACGTACCATTAAAAACAACACAACACCGTCAACACGTCTAATATTTGTTCTTAAAAGAACATACAATTTAAATTTAAAGAACATACTTTCTCTGTAAAAAGAACATGTCTAATTTATAAAAAGAACATGTCTAATTTATAAAAAGAACATGGGTCGTAAATAAACATATAGTAGAAGAAGGTACAATTAAAATAATGATTATGTACTTTTAAGGGATCTAATCATAATCAAATAACACGTCTAATAGTATAAAAATTATGTATGTTATTTGTTTTTATTCATTATTGTTATTTTTTTATAGATTTGTGCTTCTCAACTATTATATGTACGTGCTCTTTTATAATCAATACATTGTTCTTTGTTCCATTATATCATGTTCTTTTATAACCAATATGATGTTCTTTGTTTTATATCTTCATGTTCTTTTTATGTTTTTATTCGTTGTTATGATTCTTTTTGTAATTATTTGTTTCTCAAGTCATATATGTATATGTTCTTTTATAATCAATATGGGTGTTCTGTATTTGATACATTCATGTTCTTTTTGAGAAAGGGGAAATCTATCGGAAAGCGAAGGGAGTATAAATTAGTCTTTCCTCTAAAATAATTTTTGTAATGGAAAATATATATTTTCTCTCTCTACAGTCTTGAACAATTTTTAATAATTTGAAAAGTAGTAGATAATCCTTATCTATATACTCTAATAAAGCTGGATAATTTTCTCCTACGTGCGTGTCAGCTATATACTTCTTCTCGCCATTTGGCAAGCAATTTTGCCATTGACAATAAAACGAATCCCACGTGCCTGTTTAGACACTTAAAACAATGTCCAACTAAGCAAATTCCCCACGTGTCACTCATTTCTCCATTCATATGGCCGAATTTTTTTAAACTCCTTAAATCATGCTAAATTAAAGTGAATCAATTACAATCTTAAATCATGTGCACTTGATCACCCAAATCTCAATCATTCCTAAATTGCATAACTTGATTTTAGGGATTGATTCAATCACTCTTAAATATGGCAATTCATATATTAATGAATTTTTTCTAAAACTCCTTAAATCATGCTAAAGTGAATCAATTACAATCTTAAATCATGTGCAACTTGATCACCCAAATCTCAATCATTCCTAAATTGCATAACTTGATTTTAGGGATTGATTCAATCACTCTTAAATATGGCAATTCATATATTAATGAAATTATATTAGATACACTTTATACATCACACAATTCGAAATGGTGGGTTAAAATCATTTCCGTAATAGCTTGATTGAAGCAATTATAATATGCTTTATGTAGTGTGTTTTGCAAGCTATTATTCAAATAAATAAATAAATAAACTAATATGAACCCAGTGCACACTAACTTAGTGTGCACCTTATCCATCTCACGTGAGTTTTAATGATTACAACTTTCCGTTTTTGCCGCGTTCAGTCTTCCGCTCTTTTCTCTCTCCTGATAACTTCTCTCTCCTCTGATAAGTTCACTCTCCTGATAGTGTATTTTTTAAATAATATAGTGTATTTTGAAATAATATAGTGTATTTTAAAATGATATAGTGTATTTTAAAATGATAGTATTTTGCTGAGTTTTTTGGCATGATAGTGTTGCATGTTATAGTGTATATTGACATGATATAGTGTATTTTGAAATGATATAGTGTATTTTGACATGATAGTGTTTTGCTGTGTTTTTTGACATGATAGTGTTGCATGATATAGTGTGTTTTGACATGATATAGTGTATTTTAAAATGTTATAGTGTAGTTTATTTGTATATTACACAAAATTATCATAATCGATCGTTATAGTGTTTGACATGATAGTGTATTTTGACATGATATAGTGTATGTTTGTTCTGAACAACTGTTTTTGTTAAAATTTTAGGGCGAGATAATCTTATTGAAGAGAGAAAAAATCGCGCGGATTCTGAAAAGCGGGAGTGACTAGTTTGTAGTGGGGCACGTGTCTAGGCCTGGTCCACACTATTTTTAATGTGAACCGGGTCCACGCAAGATGGATTAATAAATAAATGTCTAATTTTTTTACCCGAAATATCTTATTACATGGGTCACTATTTCTGCTATAAATAGTGCTTATAGCCCCACCATTTTCCTTCAAATCAATCATTTACCACAAAACTCTCAATATACAATACTAACTACTAAGTCCTCACTCACCTAGAGCACGAGTAAGATGAGTAATATCAGAAACCATAGATTCAAGACAAATTATAGTACGTTGAATAATTCATGTTGTGCGAGATCAGATCGACGTGGTGTTATTGGTTTTTCAATCCTGTCCTTCAGTCACTTCAGATGACACAAACACAGAACAGATCGGATGAACATCCGATAACATTTATTTTTCGCTATTCTGTCTGGTGTCATTTCATCTTCATTAAAAAGATGAAGATGAACAACACAATGCTACATTTTGTAGACGCTGTTGTATATAGTATTGGTTGTTTTAGCCTTTAGGTATATTGTAAGAAATTCTATTCTGATGCTCACCTTATTATATTGTATGAAATTTTAAACTCAAATGATATTACTTCAGGTTTTCATAAAGTCTTCTTTGTTTGATGAAATCAAAGGCTCTTTTTTTTTCTTTTTATTGGTTGAAATCTTTTGTGGATGTGCAGTTATAAACCTAGAAAAATAAACTTAGGTGTCAACTACTTATGCATCCAGAAAATCCAAAATTGAACCACAATTTTTCATTCTAATAATCCAATCTTTAAGCGGTCTTCTTAAAACAGTCTCACTTATGAGATATTTTTGAATGATCCAACATTTTGATGTATCTTCTCAAAATGGTCCCAGGTGACTTGTGACCTGAACTTCAGGTAATTTTTTCCCTTCTCCTACTCATTTCTCTCGCCTCCCCCTTGACCTCCCTATCTCTAGTTTGACCCACCCCATCCCTTCCACCGGCCCCCGCCCCAGCCACCAGGCCACCGCCCCATCCACCAGGCCCCACCCCCTCTTTCTCTTCGACGTCGCTTCTCTCTTCCTCCTGTCTCTCTCCTCTTTCTCTCTCTCGAATCGCGTCGTCGCTTCTCTCTTCGTCGTCATCCTTAACAATACGGGAAACTCCAGGAGAGGAGAAGGGGGAGGGGGGACGAGGGCATGGGGCGAAGGGGCGAAGGGGAAAGGGGGGAGGGGCGAAGAGGAGAAGGGGGGAGGGGCGAAGGGGCGAAGAGGAGAAGGGCGAGGGGTGGGGTGGGAGTGGGGCAAGAACAGTGGGGGTAGGAGTGGGGTGGGGGCTGCGGCGAAATTAGGGTGGGGGCGGCTTGCCGCGGGGTGGGGTGGGGGGGGGGCTGCAGCCGAATTGGGGGGGGGGTGGGGTGCGGTGGGCGGTGGGGTTGGGGTGGGGCGGGGTGGGTAGTGGGGTGGGGTGGGGTGGGCGGTGAGGTTGGGGTGGGCAGGTGGGGTTGGGGTGGGGTGGCTCGCCGCGGGGTGGGCAAGTGGGGTTGGGGTGGGCAGTGAGGTTGGGGTGTGGCTGGGGTAGGGGTAAGGGGCTGGCATGGGGTGGTGGTCGTGGTGACGAGGTGGTGGTGTTTGTGGAGGAAAAGAGGTAGAGGATGGAGAAAATGGGCTGACCAATGATAGCGTGACACGTGTCACACTTGACCTGTTATATCGGTCACAACAGGTCAAGGACCATTATGAGACGATACTAACAAAAAGTTGGATTATTCAAAAAAAACTTATAAGTGGGACTGTTTTAAGAAGATCGGTCAAAGGTTGGATCATTAAAATCCAATTTTTCTTATATAAATAGTTTTCATATACTACTACATTATTTTTTGGAAATACAAAATTATTATTGATAACCAAAAAAAGAGTTACAATCATCAAAACAACTAGCTAAAGGGAGATAAGCATCAGTATATATTTTAACCTACCTTCTAGGAAGGGTTGAAAAAATAGACTCTTCATATGCTTTCCTAAAACAAACACCAAAACAACAAAAGTAAACTAGGCACTAAAACAGACATAGTGCCATAACACAACAGAAGAGTAATAGACCTATCTATACAAAAGTTTTCTCAGTTAGTTCCTCAGAACATCTACATGCTACATTAAAGACTATTTTGTCAACTAATTGAGCAGGAGCAATATGTTTGTTCTCGAAGACCTGTTGATTTCTTTGTATCCATATGTGATACACAGCTTCAGCAAAAATCATGCCATAAATCTTGCTTTTTTTGTGCCTTCTTCTACATTGTTCAGCTACTATGTTGATTTCATCCAGAAAAGGAAGAATGGGGCGAGAAATTTTAAGAATCTGTAAGCATTGTTGCCAAACTGTTGTAGAGTAGTTACACTTAAAGAACAAATGACTGACATCTTCATCCTCGTGTTGACTCAAAGGGCAACTGACGTCATTAATAAGATTCCAAGAGGCTAGTCTGACTTTAGTAGCAAGCCTGTTGAGAATAGCTAGCCATGTAACAAAGATACTCTTTGGAGAAGCTCTATTATTGCACACAACTCTTTTCCAACTGACTGGGATGACAGAGCCATTCAGAGCAGCATAGCATTTCCTTATGGAGAATTTCTTTCCCAAAGTAAACTCATGCTGTCTGTTTCCCTGATAAAAAATCTCTCTGGTACTCATAATTTTCTTCAAAGCCCATGCCATAGTCTGAGGAATAGGCATTGTCCAGATGTTGGAATGCTTAATATAGTAAGAGTGCACACCCATTTTATCCAAAGTTTGTCCTGTTTCAAAGCAATGGCCCAAAACTGCTTAGAAATAGCAGCTTTGTTCCAATGTTCCAAGTTGACAAAGTTCAACCCTCCAATTTTAGGAAAACAAAGTTGTTCCCAAGAAACCTGAGCTTTTTTTGTAGGTAAATCCTTACCTGTCCAAAGATAAACCCTGCAAAGACTTTGAATCTCCTTAATAATCTTTTTGGGTAGAATAAAAATCTGACACCAAAAGATTTGCATACTAAGGAGAACATTTTTAACAAGTTGAGCTCTGCCTGCATATGATAAGTTTTTAGCACTCCAGGTTTTTGTTCTAGCCATGATTTTCTCAAATAAAAGGTTTACAAGCAAGATAAGAGAGCTTTTTTGTGGAAAGAGGGACTCCAAGGTATCTGAATGGGAAATCACCAAGAGGAATCTGAGTAGCTAATTGAATATCTCTACAAAAGTGAGGACTAACCCCTCCCAAATAAAGGTTGCTTTTGTGAAGATTAGCTTCCAGGCCAGAAGCTTTAGAGAATGAATGAAAAGCTTCAAGTAATAATTGAATAGATGAGATATCAGCTTTACAGAACATCAAAAGGTCATCAGCAAACATCATATGTGTGAGATGAAATCTAGCACATCTAGGATGATATTTGAAGTTAGGATTCAACTGAAGAGTACCTAAGCATCTGGATAAATATTCCATGCCAATTGCAAATAACAAAGGGGATATAGGGTCGCCTTGCCTAAGACCTTTCTTAGCAAAAAAAGGCTTACAAGGTTTTCCATTAATCAAGATGGAATAAGAAACAGTAGTGACACAAGCCATGATCAAGGTTACAAAGATGGCAGGAAATCCCAATTCATGTAGAATGGTCTGTAAAAATGGCCATCCTATGGAATCATAAGCTTTTTTAGATCTATTTTAATTGTGCATCTAGGGGAGATATTCTTTCTGGTGTAGCCCTTAATAAGATCAGTAGCTAACAAAATGTTATCAGTTATATGTCTCTTAGGTATAAAACCAGCTTGAGCAGTGTTAATAACTTCCCCAATCACATCTTGCATCCTATGTGTAAGAATCTTAGCTATGATTTTATACACTATAGTACAACAAGCTATAAGTCTAAAATCACTAGCATAAGTTGGATTGGAAATTTTAGGAATCAAGGTGATGGAAGCAATATTAACCTGAGGACTGAGATGACCTGTGTGGAATAAGTTAAGAACAGCAGCATAGATATCAGGTTTGATGACATGCCACATACTTTTGAAAAAAACTGCATTGAAACCATCTAGCCCAGGGGCTTTGTCTCCATCAATGCTAAACATGGCTTGATTAATCTCATTCAGTGTGATAGGAGTAATGAGAGCTCTCCTAGCAGTTGTGCTGAGAGTAGGTACCCTTCTGATAACTGTTAGGTCAACACCTTGAAGCTGATCAGCACAGCTTCCCATTAACTTGCTATAAAATATCTTGAATTCATCTTGAATGTCAACAGGATTTGTAAGTTTCATTCCTGCAGCAGTGTACAAAACATCAATAATGTTTTTAACTTGCCTTTCTTTCATAGCAGCAAAGAAGACTTTTGTATTTGAATCTCCAAGTTTTAACCATTGAATCCTGGATTTCTGTCTAAACACATTTTCTTCAATTGCCAGCCATTTTCTGAGTGAGGAAATAGTTTGATGTTCTTGGTTATGCAGAGTCACATTGAAATGATCAAAATGAATTTGAAAATGAATCTGCTCCAGTTCCTCCCTGGCAGTATTGATGTGATCAGTGATAGAAGCAAACTCACTGACTTGAAGGTCTTTGAGAACTATTTTTACATTCTTCAAATTGAACCATATGTTTGACAGAGTTCTAGGTACTCCTCTTTGTCTCCAGGCAGCAACAACTTTCTCCTGAAAATCAGGATGAGTGATTAAATGATTAAAGAACTGGAAGGGTCTGCCTCCACCATGAGTACTTTGATTGAAATAAATCATCAAAGGGTTATGATCAGAGATAGAATGATTCTTGATCTCAACTGTGATATTAGTATGCTGAGCATACCATTTTGCATTGCAGATACACCTGTCAATCTTACTAAAAATGCGATCATTTCCTTGCCTTTTGTTGGACTAAGTATAAAAAGCTCCAATACCTCTCACTTCAAGTAAACCAGTAGAGTCAAGCAAATCTCTAAAGTCTTGTGTCTCAGCATTAGCAATAAGAATACCATTTAACCTATCTGCACTCTCTAAGACAGAGTTGAAATCACCCATAATCACCCACTCCTTGGTAACAACAGTGCTCAGATGATAAAGAGATGACCATAATGGTCTTCTTGTGTCAATGGTATGAAGTCCATAAACTGCAGTGAAATTGTATTGTTGTTGAGTGTTTTTGTCAGTGACAACACTATGAATAAACTGATATGAAGAAGACATAATCTCCACATGAACAAGACTTTCTTTCCAAGCATACCAGATCCTGCCCCTGGGATGATGAAGGTAGTTGTCACTCCAAGTCCACAATCTACCAAACTTCCTTTGCACCTTATCTTTATTAGTCACCTTCACTCTAGTTTCAGTCAATGCAAACATAGTGAATTTATTACTATCTATAAACGACTTGACCTCCTTTATTTTAATAGGATCATTGAGACCCCTTACATTCCAAGTGAATGTATAAATCATGATAAGTATGGATTGGAACCTCCTGGATCCTTGATCCCATTATCCATCTCTATCTCTTCATTTTCGTCATCATTTTCCTCAAGAAGAAATTATGCATTCTCTTCTTCACTGGGAACAATGATTCTCTTGCCCCCTTTTTCTTTCTGGTAATCATTTTCCACTGATGAATAATAGGCTGCAAAGGAGTGTTTACAACACTAGAAGGATTAGACCTGATGGGTTCATCAGTTTGCTGATCAACTGTAACCTCTGGTGGTACCTCAGGAATACTGATAGTAACAGGAATAACCTTAGGATCTGGAATAGGATTTTGTGTTACCTTAGGTATCCATTTCTGAATCACCTTAGGTTTTTGTTGTTGTTGTACTTGCCTTTTCCTATTTCCACAATCATGTCCAACCTTTTGACAGGTTTTACAAAAGGGTTGAAACTCATCTGCGTCAGACCATGTGGAATGTGCGACGCAAATAGTGAAAAACCACTATCTGCGTCGGACACATTGGCGGGTGCGACGCAAATAACGTGCACTTATTACTCCCAACGGCATTAATTTTATCTCCCCCTAAACAAACTCGCAGTCACTCTCTCTCTCTCTCACACGATTTGCAAACCTCGCATGCACTCACACTCGCCGGCTCCCTCACCCGCGCCGGCGCTCGCTCACCCTTTCCGGCGCTCCCTCACCCACGCCGGCGACCGGCAAATCCCCTCTCTCTCTCGTTCGTGCGCGCTCTCTCACGTTCGTGCGCTCTCTCTTTTCGTTCGTGCGCCGCCCACTTCGCCCACTCCCGGCCGCCGCCCACTCCCGGCTGCCGCCCACTTTGCTGGCGAATCTTTGCGGCTGGCGAGCCGCCGCTGCACACCGGTGCACTCTCTCACACACTCTCTCTCTTTCTCTATCACACACTCTCTCTTAGTCCGACTCGCCGCCGCCGCTGCAAACCTACTCGCCGCCGCTGCTGCCGGCAATGTATGTCATTATTGTTTTTTTTTTGTATTAATTTACATTAATCATGTATTTCAAGTTCCCTTAATTTTTTTAGGAGTTGCTTTGATTGATTTTAGTTATGATTTTTGTTAAGGGGTTGAAATTAGAATTCAAGTCATGATAAATATGGTGGAATGAATTTTGAGATTGAATTTAGGATGTTCGTAGCTTGTAGTTTGTAGTGCTTATGAATTTTTTACCATTGATCTTAACAATTCTACTTTAATCTTAATGTTGTTTCTTAATCTCTAATTTGTTAATGCCTTAATATTAGATAGTTGATGTTTATGAGTTATGACTTTTGATCACTAATTTGTGGGTTGGTTAATGCCCTAATGCAGTTGCCACATTCCATCTTCTACTTGTCGGCTTGCCGGTGCTCCTAGCTCACCTCGTTGTGCTTGTCTTCTCTTCTCCTTGAGAGCAGAGGTATATATTATACCTTTATCTTTATGTTTATTTGTTTTATTTGTCCCTATAATGTTTAATTATGACCAAACCTATATGGGAGGTTCGGAAAATCTAAGGAATGGTTTGGTTATGTGATTGGGAAAGTATATGTGAATTGTTTGGTTATGTGATTAGGAAAGTATATGTTGAATTATGACCAAACCTATACTATATGGACATACCTTAATGGGGTGGGGAGGGAAATCTAAGGAATGGATTGGTTTGTGCTGTTTAATTGCAATGTGCATCATTGGCCTAGATACCCGTTCGAGGCTTACTCATTAGGAGTAAGTCTTGAATAGTCCCCGGTTTGGGACTGTCTTTGAGTTTCTTATCTCACTTAGGATGTGAATGAATGTTTGGTTTTCGATTCTAAGAAAGATCTAGCTCATTTCCCTAAGCGTTCTCTGGGTACATATGTTGATAGTTTAATTTACCTACTATCTTCATCGTGTACTTGGAGAACTGTAGGGAAGTGCTGCCGGATTTTTCTTAGAATTGAAAAGCAAACATTCATTCACTAGTGAGATGAGAAACTCAAGGATGGGTTAGGTTGGAGTGATAAGGACCCAAATGTTTATGACTGCATTTGATAAGACACTTTGAATGATGTGATCGATATATTATGTTCTTGTTTGGTGTCTCTAGTGTATGAATATGGATCGAACCTAGATGTATGGTAATCGGATTTCGGTAACATTTCTACAAGGGGTAGATGAATTTATCAGGGTTGCGTTAGAACATCAATCGCAGAATGGGTCAAAGTTAGTCTTGTGTCCTTGTTGTGATTGCAATAACTCTAGGGGGTATCGTGATGTGGATCAAATTAAGGATCATTTGATCCGTCGTGGGTTTAAGAGCAACTATACTAGGTGGACATGGCATGGAGAGTTTTATGATCAGGGTATGAGCTCCACTAGCTTTTGTGATGATTTGAATGTTGATCACATTGATGATGAGGATGAGGTTGAGGTTGATATCGAAAAAGGAGAGGATAATAATGATAATGATAGGGTAGATGATGAGAATGATAGGGTAGATGAGATGTTGCACAATTTGGAGGATGAAGGAACCGATCGTCCGAATATGTATGATAATATTTTAAGTGCAGCGGACAAACCTATGTATCCGAGGTGTAAGAATTTCACTAAACTTTCTGGCATCCTCACATTGTTCAATATGAAATCGAAGCATAATTGGACAGATAAAAGTCTAAGTGAGTTGTTCACTTTTTTACAAGAATTGCTACCTGATGGGAATGAAATTCCCAACTCTACCTATGAGGCAAATAAATTATTGTGTCCATTAAGTATGGAATATGAGAAGATACATGCATGTCAAAATGATTGTGTGCTGTATCAAAATGAGTACAAGGATTTGCGTGAGTGTCCAAGGTGTGGAGAGTCTCGGTACAAGACAAAGGAGGATGATTAAGGGGTGAGAAAGAAAGAAACTCCGACGAAGGTTCTTTGGTATCTTCCAATCATTCCGAGATTTAGGTGTTTATTTTCGGATGAAAATAATGCTAAATTATTAAGGTGGCATGCGGATGAGAGGAAGAAAGATGGGATGCTTAGACATCCGGCCGATTCTTCGCAATGGAGAAATATCGACCGAAAGTTTTCCAGTTTTGGTAAAGAACCTCGAAATCTTAGGCTTGGACTTTGTACAGATGGGATGAACCCATTTGGTACCCTAGGTACCCAACATAGCACTTGGCCGGTTCTACTGACCATTTATAATCTGCCCCCCTGGTTATGTATGAAGCGTAAGTTTATTTTGCTATCGCTTCTTATCTCGGGTCCTAAGCAACCCGGAAACGACATAGATGTGTATCTTGACCCACTCATTCAAGATCTGAAATTGTTGTGGGATGAAGGTGTTTCGATGTTCGATGCGCATGCGAAAACTGAATTCACATTACGTGCCATGATATTTTGCACTATTAATGATTTCCAGGCTTATGGAAATTTGTCCGGGTATACAGTTAAAGGAGCAAAGGCATGCCCTATTTGTGATGAGGATATGATTGATGAGCGGTTACATCATTGTGGGAAGAATGTATACCTGCATTATCGTACATGGCTTCCTTTAGATCATCCATTTCGTAAGAAGAAAAAGTTGTTCAACGGAAAAGTGGAGATGAGAGAAGCCCCTGTACCTTTACGTGGAAAACAGGTTTCTAGGCGGGTAAAGGATATTGAAACAGTGTTTGGCAAGCCCTTTAAAAGTGTGTAAAAGGTCTAAGTTCTGGGACCTCCCGTATTGGGAATGTTTAGAAGTCAGACATTGTCTTGATCTAATGCACATTGAGAAAAATGTTTGTGATGCCATTGTCGGCACATTGTTGAATATGTCCGGGAAGACAAAGGATGGAGTTAAAGCTAGGAAAGACATGACTGAAATGGGCAGACCAGAACTAGCATGTGAGGGGGAGTGTTGAAGTTATGATGTATAGCGCACACCACATGTGAGTGTCCCACATTGATTAAAGAAGAGAAATGGGTTCACTTTATATTGCAAAGGAGCTACTCCCCTTATTGCCATATGGTTTTAAGGTGGAACCTCCTTTGTATTGTGAAGTGGACTCTCTCTCTCCTTGTGATGGGTGCGGCCCAGGCCCATATTTAACAGTTACCTTGATTTTATATGGAAAATAATACTCGAACGGCGGAGAAATAAGAGAATAACATTGCTCCCGAAAACTCCAAGAAAACCGGGTGACTCGTCTGCTTGAAACGCAAACTGCGAACAATTCTTCCTGAATCTTCACAAACTGATGACACCACGAGCAAGATCTCTCTGAGTAGATGAATTTCGACTACTCACACGCCCGATTCCGATAAGAAACGAAGGAGATACGATGCAAATAAAATGGGTGTGCAGAAATGGTCGAAAATGCGAGGAGGGAGAAGAAGAAGAGTTGTGAAGCGTTTTTCCTGATTGTTTCTACCTTTTGGTGGGGGTTTAAAGTGCAGAAAGTAATGAGATTATTCACCTCACTAAGCAAATAGTTTAATGGTGTATTAAGGTGGGTTAATGGTGGCAATTGATGGGGGGTTTATGAACGTTTGACTCCTCATCTCTTGGTGGTTACAAAGCTGAAATGGAGATGCTCATCCAATGTTTTTACACCCAAGATTTCAGACCATATAGTGTATAGAATGGGCTTGCAATTTCGTTACGTTTGTCGGTCCAAATTATATTTAACGCTTAAAAATAAAATCTCACGCTACCTAATCTTATAGAATTACTAACTATATGATAAAATAAATACTACGCACATTATATATATATATAGCTAATGAAATTACTAAATAAATATATATACACTTTAAATTAATAATCACAACAACATAATACAATAATTAAATAATTATACACTTTCAAAATAGTTTTTAATAATAAATTATTTTATTTTAACAGAAAATATCTTTTTAAAATAAACAACTCCAAAAATAAAGAGTGAAAAATTACGGGGTGTTACAATCACTCCCCCTTAAAAGAGTTTCGTCCTCGAAACTTCAAAACAACCAAGAGATCAAAAGAAAATACTCTTAATAAGGAACATTAAGGAAAACACAAATCAATGGATTTTATTAAGAACTAAACAACTTCGCGGGTATAAAATTTGATATATCAAATAATATACATTTTAATTTGGAAGACCAAAAAGAGTTGTATTGTAATGAAGTATGGTAACAACCATCATTTATAAAATGTGAAAGAACCAAAGACAAGTAGGTAAAAACGCTTGCACAATAAAATATAGGTAATTTTGCAAAAGAAGCAGAAATAAATATTTACGTAAAATTATAAAAGAATAAATCTGAACATACATAAAAAAATATTTTCAGAAAAGAAACGAAGAAGCAAAAGTTCGTAAATTGATAGCCAAACCAATTTAAATAGAGATAACCACACAGGCTTATACTCCACTTAAAGAGATAAGAACACTTTAATAAAGAGTAGCTAACTGCTTTATTAAAATAGCACTTACGAACTCAAGTCATGACATATGTTATAAGAGTTTACGTTCTCTTAAACATATATATGAAATTTAAAGTTCGCAAAATAATTTGATAACTTCAAAATAAATTTCACAACTACGAAACACTAATAATAAATAGGCGATAAGTAATAAATTATAAACAACAATTATAAAATTTGTCAAGTCGACACAAATGTGCATGAAACCACCCATTGCAACCTAGTATCAACAAAAACACTATTCGAAAGCCAACTTATCAAATCGACATTAAAGTTTACTGGAATCACCCAATATAAACTTAATATCAACTCAAAAAGGAAATTAAATCAAAACAAATAAAATGTGTCAACTTATCAAATTGACATACAAGTCAAAGGAATCACCCATTATGACTTAATATCAACTCAAACAAGTTTAAAATTTAGACTTATCAAATTGACATACAAGTCAAAGGAATCACCCGTTATGACTTAATATCAA
This sequence comes from Beta corolliflora, assembly GCA_947648045.1. Classification (NCBI taxonomy): domain Eukaryota; kingdom Viridiplantae; phylum Streptophyta; class Magnoliopsida; order Caryophyllales; family Amaranthaceae; genus Beta; species Beta corolliflora. The sequence continues at coordinate 5,221,805 of CANSZD010002913.1, forward strand.
CTCAAACAAGTTTTAAATTTCGACTAAACACAATTTTCTTTTCAAAGAGAATAGCAAAATATTAACAATAACAAATTAAAACTTGAATATCAAAATATAATTCTAATATAAGTATGAAATTTATTAAGAGCAAAAATATTATTTGAAATATGAACTCAAGTTCGAAAGTTTTGTAAATGACAAAAAAAAAACAAATAAGAAATACTCACATAAAACCAGCACTTAGTTAAAAGAAATAAACGCTATATATCGTCTCACATAATAAAACACAGTATTAAGCAACCATAAAAATAGAATAACAGCAATGCACTATACATGACTATGTTAAAATAAAATAAAAGTTTATTTTTAAAATGCACAATACAAAATAATTTAAACGCGTAACTCAACCCCGAACTAGAGGGCTATAAATCACTTCGCTTTCGTTGTGCACTCAGATAAGAAGAAAGGTTACATGTAGGAGGCCCTGTAAATAAGATTAGCAAACTTGGTAGACTAATTCCACCAATAAACAAGTAACTATACATATTATATATGTTCCACAAGCATGAGAGCACACCACATTCCATAAAGCTTCCTCTTACTTACTCTACCCATCTTTCTCTCATTATAGCGAAACTACAAAACTTGATTCTAAACAAATTTTATCTCCTAAGGCTAACTAATAATTATAACGAATCATTAGCAACTCTTTTTCAGAGTTTAGGAGCGTTTTGCTCTGATACCAACTGTAACACCCCAGAATTTCAAAGCGGAAAAAAAAGAAATAATAATAGTATTATAGGACAATGGCGGAAACATCGTCTTCTGAGAATGTCACTACTACTAGAAATGCGTTTAAATAACTAAGTGATAAAACCAACATAAATAAATAGTAGAAATAAATTAAATTAATTTGATTAATAACCAAAAGAGAAAACTAACTCGCTCTAAAACCAACTAAAAGTCTAGGCCTAAAACATCTAACATTTTAATGCTCACATCTCAACCCGAGCCCAAAACCAAAGAAGATTCCCATCAACATAACCTGCAAAAATATACAACAAATATCCACAATCAGTGGGGAGTAACTAACAGCTCTCCCAGCTCAATTAGGATCCACGTAGGAGTTATCAAGCATTAATAAATAAGTCACAATCAATATAAAATATCAAACTGAACCAACATAACAACCAAACAACAGCTAATAGTTTAACATGCTTAAATAAAGTAAATCATCAATAGTAAACTTAATATAAGCATACAAGATCAATAACATGAGCCTCCAAAATAATAGAACAAAATAATATAATAGCTTTTGAGAAAGAGCAGAACGCCAGTGGATCGCAACCCACTTCCTAAGTTGTCAGATCGAAATCTCCAGACAGCCTATGGGCTTACGTTCCCTACTGCCTGTGTCTAAGAATGGCCAAACTCCCGATGCAGGATTGTACCCAGCTCAGTACTTCCCAACCTCTCGGACGACAACAATTAACCCAGGTAATACCCCTAAATCGCAACCTAGGTGGTTGGCATGTTCTTCACCGGGGACTACATCTATCCCACCGGATATCTTAATCTCAATAAAATAGTTCTACAAATAAATACAATAATTTATTCACCATTTATTCATCAAATATAAATAATAAGGATGCCCTTAAGGCCTTACACTCAAAATCAGCAGAAACTAGGATCGCAATCCAAAAGTCTCAATTGAACAATATTTCTTCTTCCCAAAGTAATAGTAATAATAATACTAATAAAATCATTTCACCAAACTAAAAAGAATAAATCTTCATTAAAACATAATTATACACCAACACAATATAATCAAACACTCCAACTACTACACTCTCGTTGTCTGAGTTTGGGTACAAGGTTAATTACAACGATAGCTATAATACCCCCGGTACATAACTCTTGGCGAAACGGTACTAAAGACAGTATTATTCTCCCTCGAGTACTGTAACGTCGACAACTTAGATATTGATTATTAAAACTACAACATTATCATATTCCACATAATACAAACAGACCAAACCATCTTACAATAATTAAAAATCATTCTTATAATATAATTATATGTGCATATATAAATCAACATAGGTAAGCATATAACATTGAAAATAATCACCATTACACCTGCTACGGTGCCACCTATAAACACCACTACACATATAATACTTAAACACCACTTAACTATTCACGCACAAAGACTTACAACATTACTCATGAAGATATAAACGCACACTACCCCGCTTTACACAATGCAACGATGCAACCAGCACCCCACTCAGACTGCGGGGAAGACGTTTAATGCAGAGCACCAATCTCCTTCAACGTATAATACAGAACGACAGTACTCATGCTCAAATATTTCCAAAACCTATTCATACATAACTATTCTACCATCACATATGCATATAATCACAACTACGAGATTTACTATCAAACACCAAGAATTATACCAAACCTATATCATGAATTCTAGCCATTAAACACGACTCCGCGGCTTCGCGCAAGAATAACAACATAACATGAATCAGTTCCTTCCACAAAAGCATCAACTCACATGCATTCATCTACGTCAAGTACAAAATCAATAAAAACGAAACTTCACACATCCACAAATCTTAGCATAAAATTATCACAACTTAGATATTGAAAACTAAATAATTCCTAAACAAATTCTAATCATACTAGGTTCGCCGTTAGTTACCTTGATTTTATATGGAAAATAATACTCAAACGGCGGAGAAATAAGAGAATAACATTGCTCCCGAAAACTCCAAGAAAACCGGATGACTCGTCTGCTTGAAACGCAAACTGCGACCAATTCTTCCTGTATCCTCAAAAAACTGATGACACCACGAGCAAGATCTCTCCGAGTAGATGAATTTCGACTACTCACACGTCCGATTTCGATAAGAAACGAAGGAGATACGATGCAAACAAAATGGGTGTGCAGAATTGGTCGAAAATGCGAGAAGGGAAAAGAAGAAGAGTTGTGAAGCGTTTTTCCTAATTGTTTCCAGCTTTTGGTGGGGGGTTAAAGTGCAGAAAGTAATGAGATTATTCACCTCACTAAGCAAAGAGTTTAAGGGTGCATTAAGGTGGGTTAATGGTGGCAATTGATGGGGGGTTTATGAAGGTTTGACTCCTCATCTCTTGGTGGTTACAAAGCTGAAATGGAGATGCTCATCCAATGTTTTTACACCCAAGATTTCAGACCATATAGTGTATAGAATGGGCTTGCAATTTCGTTACGTTTGTCGGTCCAAAATATATTTAACGCTTAAAAATAAAATCACACGCTACCTAATCTTATAGAATTACTAACTATATGATAAAATAAATACTACGCACATTATATATATAACTAATGAAATTACTAAATAAATATATATACACTTTAAATTAATAATCACAACAACATAATACAATAATTAAATAATTATACACTTTCAAATTAGTTTTTAATAATAAATTATTTTATTTTAACAGAAAATATCTTTTTAATGTAAACAACTCCGAAAATAAAGAGTGAAAAATTACGGGGTGTTACATTCTCTGGCAAGGTGATTGATCCTAACACTCTAGATAACTTGCAAGCTGATGTAATAGAGACGATGTGTCGATTTGAAATGTACTTCCCACCATCGTTCTTTGACATCATGCCTCATTTGATAATTCTTCTTGTCCGAGAAATTAAACTTTGTGGGCCCGTTTGTATGAGGTATATGTGGCCTTTCGAAAGACATATGGGTACTTTGAAGGGCAAAGTGATGAATCCAGCCAGACCAGAAGCAAGTATTGTCCAAAGAACAGTTGCAGAGGAAGTATCTGAATATGTAAGTCAGTATTTAGCATGTGCACAAGCAATTGGATTGCCAAAATCTAGACATGAAGGAAGACTTGATGGTTGTGGTACCATTGGTAAAAAAATATTGTGTCTTGATGGAGAGTTGAAAAGAAAAGCAGAATATTTAGTGTTAGAAAATCTGAAACAAGTTCATCCTTACTTAGATGAGCACATGACTGTTCTTAGTGTTCAGTATCCATTGAAGAATAAACGTGAGTTGGTGATTGAGCATAATTTTTCATTCGTTGATTGGTTTAAAGAACGAGTTATGAACCAATTATCTGACCCAAACAATGATGTATCGGATACGTTGAGATGGTTGACATATGGGTCAAAGAAGCAAGTTCTTTCCTATGAAGGGTATGACATCAATGGTTATTCATTTTACACTAAGCGGCAAGATGACAAATCCACGATGCAAAACAGTGGTGTTACGTTGGGGGCTTTGTCATCAGAGTATACAAGTAGAAGGGATAGAACAATTGTTGAGACAATGAAGTCTTACTACGGGTTCATTGAAGAGATATTAGAACTTGACTACGTTGACTTCAAAATTCCGCTTTTCCGATGCAAGTGGGTTGATATTCGTCGTGGTTTAAAGAAGGATGAACATGGCTTTTTTACATTAGTCAATTTCAGCCGGTTAGGGCATCATGAAGATAGTTTCATATTGGCATCACAAGCAAAATAAGTTTTCTACATGGTTGACCCTATCGATTCGAAATGGTCTGTTGTCATTGAAGGAAAAAGGAGAATACTTGGAATTGATGATGTACACGTTGAAGAAGAATACGATGCACAATTTAATGAAGTTATTACTTCGTCGGTAGTCATTCCAAGTACATTAGGGGAAGATTTGGACCCAAATTACATTCGTCAAGACCATAATGAGGGATTTTACGTTGTTAAAGAAAAAACTGATTAATAGGGAGTAATTTATGTAATATTATTGCAACTACTATTGTTTATAATCTTCAATTTTATATACTTTATGCATTGTTAAAATAACTTTGTAGTACTTCATTTATGAATCTAACATGTCTTTGGTTGGTATTTGTATTTGGTTTCAGGTGTAGTGATGGAAGATGAGATAATGCATGATGCATCAGATGATCGGCTGCCACGTTCTGAGGCCGAGATTACTGATGGAGGTAGTAGGAAGAAAAGAGTGAGTAAGGCTAGAGGTCCTACAAAAGGGATTCATTCCATACCCGGGGTTCAAAGAGTACTTCAGTGGGATGAGTTGATGCGTCCGATTGGGGAGCATGTTGGTGCGTACAAGACACATTGCGGTGAAATAAGTAGAAGCAAAGTGTCTATCTTGTACGATAGTTGGGATGATGTTCCACTAGGCCTTAAAAATAGTTTATGGGAAGATGCTAAAGTAAGTAACCCATGTATTTTAAAAGTCATTTTTTTAATTTAATTGAGATCTTGTTTATTAGTTACTAATCGTGTATTATTTTATATATTGAAGAGAGAGTTTGGAATACAAGAGGATGAGAGGAAGAAACGAGATGTGTTGACTACTTGTGATAAGCGGTGGAGGGATTTCAAGTCAAAATTGGTGAGTCGATGGATCACAAAAACGAGGAAGGGGCCTAACAATGATAAGCAACCGTATGTGCTCTATCCTTTCATCACGGAAGAGATTTGGAAGCAATTTGTGACAAAGTGTAGCTCCGATGAGTTTAAGGTATATAATATGTACGTTACAATCACATAATATGTTATAATCAATTTTTTATGTTGTGAATATTGACTATTTACTTGTTTTTATGTTAGGCTAAAAGTGAAAAAGCAAGAAAGTCTCAGGCTGCCAACATTCATCCTCATTTTCTGGGTCAAAAGTCATATGCGGAGATGATTCCTTTTTGGGAAAAAAAGGGTATATCCCTTCATCATCTACAACATCATCTGTTGACTCATTCACATCTTCAGTTTTTTCCTCTTTGCCGGATCGAACTTTGCCATGGCTTCTCGCGAGATCGAAAAAAGATAAGGCAGGAAATCTTTTCTTCCCTAATGAAGAAACACAAATGATAAAAGAGTCCATTGTAAGCATTTTTCAAATTTTATGATATTTTCTTGTCTAATTACTCGTATTCTACTAATCATATGAATTTTTTTAATTGGACACAGGATGATTGGAAAAGGAAAGAAAAGGAAGGAGAGTTTGTTCCAGGTCGGATGGATGATGCTCTATCACGTGCTTTACAGAGGAAAGACCGTCCTGGGCGTGTGTTAACAGATGGGCGTAGCATTGGGATTACATCTGTTTGGGGAGATCCTGATCGGAGTAGTACTGCTCGAAAGGGTAGGGGCATGGATGATGAGGAGATGCAAGAGTTCGAGGCTAGAGTGAGCCAAAGAGTTAGAGAACAGACGATGCAAGAGATGAACTCGAAGATAGATGCAATAGTTCAAGAAAGGTTAATGGCTTTTACGGCGCAATTAGGTCTTCAAGCACCAAATCAAACAAGGGAAGATGCGCCGGTCCGAAGTCCTCACACTCCAGTTGATCCTAGTAGCTGTCACTCGGGGGGCAATGATCCATTTGTGAACTTGCAGGTATAAGTTTATTTTATATCTTCTAAGATTATGATATTATGCTTCTAAAACACTTAATTAATGACATTGTGTTCTCATTGGATGTTAAGAGTCAAGTTCCATGTCGTTTGGCATTATCGGATGTCTCGGGACCGTTCATTGTAGTTGAGGGTACCGTTCATCCACAACTAGGGTCATCATCACATCCTACGGCCGTGAAAGTGAGTGTTGATAAATTTTTTCCGGACTACGCAGATGCTCCAGTTCCACTACCTACTCCATACATCGTGAAACTCAGTCAAGCTGAGGGTTCACTCATGGAATGGCTGAAAGAGTTGGTATTCATAGTCTCAGATAATCAGGTAACTTATGTTTAATATCTTGATTTATATACTACGTAAGCTTGATTGATATATGAAATAATCTATATACATATATAGTATGAATTAAAAAGAAGTCGAATTGAATTAGGAACATTTGCCTGAGGGAGGTGCGATGAAGAAGAAGAAGAAGAAGAAGAAGAAGAAGAAGAAAAAATTAGTTGGTAGTGATCTTTGCACCGATGAGTCTGCACATAGGTACATAGATCCTTTTATTGACTTATCACTAGAGGATATGGATGATATTGTCAATGATATGCACCGATTATTTTGCAACCGGCCCTCAGATGAGCCTTTTAATATGCAAGTTATGAAGGGTACCGTCTTCAACTATGATAGTGATCAGATGATCATTCTCTCGCGACAAGATGTTTTTCAATTTCTCACGGGAGCATGGCTTATGTATCCATTTTGCAAATATTTATGATGTGAGAATTCTCAAACTCTAAACTAATTAACATTGATATTTATTTTTATTGTTTCTTCTAAGTATAAGTATTTGGAGTGTAGGTATTTGGAAGAGGAGTCTGAACCAGAGGGTACTATTGGTTTCATGTGTCCAAGTATGATTTCGGCGACCATGATACGCAATGAACCAGATGTCGTGATCAACTACATGGCAAGTACAATGAAAGCGAGTCAAAATATGCGTTTCATCCTATGTCTGTATATTCAAAAGTATGTTAGTTAAACTAATCTTTTCTTTGTTTTATCTATATGAACTTGTGGTTATATGAGCGTCACATTTTGTTTCATGCCTTAGGGAACATTGGATTCTTCTTGTCATTTGTCTATCTAAGAAAGCGGTATATATATTTGATTCGCTACAGAGAGAAAGAAAATTAGCTATCAAGATGCCGCTGAATACGTAACTTCATAGTTGTTATACATGTTAATTAATATACATGTATTTTATGATATTTTAAATAATTTACAAATGTTTATAGTAATTAATTGTTACAAAATTTCTATACTTAGTGCATATACAAGTTTCACGCACCTTGAAGGATCCAATAAAGGAACTAAATTGTCTTGGATAACGATCCCGGTAAAACTCTTATGTTTTGTATTTCGTACACATTTTATAATTCTATTTAGTATTTTATTTCCGATTCTAATATACTCCCTCCGGTCTTTATTAGTTTACCCCTTTTGACTTTTGACACTAATCACATACATGACTTTGACTATCTCTTGTGATTTGTACTTAAGGAAAAATATAGTCATGTGAGATCTTGTTAGACTCATCTCAATGTGTAGTATCCAAATATCAAATTTTTGTAATTTTTGCTTATTGATAATTAGAGATATTAAGATTCAAATTAGTGTATCGGCAAATGTGCCCCAAAGAAAGGGGTAAACTAATAAAGACCGGAGGGAGTATATCTTAAATTTGGTGTAGTGTGCTCAACAATCGGGAGGAGCGGAATGCGGCTATTTCGTGATGAAAAACATACTTGAAATCGTCTGCATGCACTATGATTCAGATAATTTACAGGAGGTATATGTATGTCGTAAATTCGTTATTTATACTTATAGAATTTTCAAGTATATTAACTAATTTAATATATTTCTAGGATTTTCCACCAAGTCCTCAGCCATACTCCGCAACTGAAATCGACGAACTTAGAGAACTTTTTGCAAAATACTTTGTAGAGGTCGTCAAAGCTGCAAACTAACTAGTTAGTATATGTATTTATAGGTTGAATAATATTTTGTTGATTGAACCTTGTTGGTTGCAATTGATTGCAATTGATTGCAATATTGGTTGCTTTGAGATGTACTGGTACAGGTTTTGGTTATATATGCAAAATTCTCCCAATGATTTTTTGGGTTGTCCAAATTACAAAGGAGACTCTGCTGAATTTTCTGCTCATAATTATTAATATAATGTTCGTTTAGTTTTGAAGTTTAAGGTTTTGTATATGAAAAAAAAAAAACAAAAAAGAGAAAAAAAACTCAACAATCATCATTTGCGTCGCACATTGCTCTACATGCGACGCAAATGGCCTACTATCTGCGTCGCACATTGAGCATCATGCGACGCAGATGATAGTTGGGCTGCTGACGCATTGGCTGCAGGGTTCTACCATCTGCGTCGCATGCTGCTCAATGTGCGACGCAGATAGTAGGCCATTTGCATCGCACGTAGAGCAAGGTGCGACGCACATGGTGGGGTCCTGCATCCACAGCAGCTAGCAGCCCAACAGTTATTTGCGTCGCGTGGTAGTCTGGGTCAGACGTAAATAGTGAGAAATTTGCGTCGCGTGCTTGCCCGACGCAGATCATGTATCCTAATTTGTGTCGAGAGCTGTGCCGTCGGACCCATGTCCGACGCAAATGGACGCCTCGCATCCGACGCAAATCGTGAATTCTGTACTAGTATTGCACCGAAAATGACTATGGTTCATTTGATACACCTACATCACCTAGACATTTAAAGATTTGGCATCCTAAAGTGGAGCATTCTAATTTTTTTGATCATGAAAGTATGGTACTAACAATGTTCCGTTACGGTCATATTAAATTCTACAATGTTTGCAAGGATGCCGCACATCCCGAAGATTTGAATTCGGATAATTGGTATATGTCGGAATATATTTTTTCTGCAATCAAAGATTGTAAAATTTATATTGATCTAGAATATATGGCACTACACTTTCTTCATTGCAAGCCTCACTGTGCTCATTTTGTTTGTCGGATTCCATTTGAAGAAATCAACATGAACGATGGAGGTGTTATACCAACTACAAATAGTGTGTTGTTGCATTATTTATCTAATGAAAGTGACTAGTTTTTTTTTTCATCACATTCTATGCTCTTTAATTACGCAGTATTGTGATTTAAATGTCAATCAAATAATACTACTTATTTTTTCTTCTTAGTTTGTACTTCCAATTATGCACTTAATATTTTAATTCTTTTTCTTAGTAACTCTTGCAATGGATAAGAAGTAAATTGAACTTGCTGACCAAGGCACCATTTTTTTGCAAAACACTTTTGCCAACAATTGGGATAAAGTGGAGTGTGAACAATGCAAGTGTTATCGAGAAGTTCAATTTTTCTTATCATTCATGTTTTAGAGAATTATCTATTTATATTCAAGTTTTAGTATTAAGTATTGTATTAAATCTTCAAGTTTATAATTTGTTATGAAATAAAAAAACTTATTGTTTTTACATTTTACCTTATATGTATTTAATGTTATTTTTTCGGGTTTCTTTGATCTAACCATATGTTTAACCAACAATTTTTTTTATAATCTATAAATTAATAATTGTGTTACTTATTTTAAACTAATATAAAAAAAAACCATATGGCAATAAGGGGAGTAGATGAATTAGTTTCTAAAAATTTAATACAAATGTATTAGAATTAAAAATAGATGAAATTGTACCACGTTTTGAATGAATAATAAAGTTTTTTACTATTAGAGTTTAATGTTTATGGGTCTTAAAACGAATACATATGTTCATAAATTGTTTGCGAATTACTTTTTCGTCCCTAACTTTATGACTACTTAATATAGTATGTATCCTTCATATATAATTTAACTACTATCTCATATATTTGATAGACAACATTTCTTCGTCCCTAATTGATTCAGTATAATGGATAGGCTATATTTTTGGGCCCTAATTTTTGTCCCCTAATTCTTCGGCCTCAATTGTTCAATTTCACTAAAATCTTTTAATATTTAACATCATACTTTATAATAATGTTAATCAATTATTCTTTCGAAACCTTTGTTAACATAAAGGAAAAAATTTGAATTGGATATATTAATCAAGTGATCTTTAAATTAATTTACCTCATTGTGGTATTTATAAAAAAAGGCAAGTACTGAAAAAGTTAAGGAAATTTTTTAATCTATAGAATCTTTATTATTCACCAAACCAAACAAGATCATAATCTAGGCGATTCTTTATTAAATAGGAATTCTATTTTTTTTGGAAAACTTGGTTAGTAATTAATGAAAAAACGACAATGAATCTTAAATATTATAATAGGGTTTGATAAAATTATATAAAAGGCAAGCATTAAATATATGAATCAATTAATTTATATATTTTCCATTTTTTTTAAATCTATTAAAAAGTTGGACGGTTTTTTTTCTTAAAATTTATACTAGGTTTTTGATATCCTTATATATAGCCTTACAAATTATACGAACCAAACATTTTTTTTCTCTTATATCTCTTGATTAGTAAAAAAAACTTAAGTATAAGCAAGGATGAAGAGACAATATAAACCATCACGGAATTTATTCAATCGTCTCCCTAATGAAATTATAATAGATATACTTGGAAGAATAGTCTCTCAAGCTCCATTCGACTTATTCAAATGCAAATTAAGGTACGTTTTGTATTTCACTTTATATTTTTACACTATATTCTTTTAACTTAATTGATGAATTTTTATTAACTTTTAAATATTATTTTTTGGCTGTTGCAAAATGCTAAATGCAATTTCTAATGACGAAAGTGTTCTTCAACGTGTCAGTGTAGAGGGCATGATGGATCTAATACTAAACTTTCATGCAAATGCAAGAAATTTTTTCGATCGTTGTTATGTAGCCAACAATACCGAGTCTATACTCCGTTATGGTTTTGTAAATTTCGTTTAATAATATTGGAATATATATTGTTGCCTTTTATTGTATAATTTATACGCTTTTTTTATAATTAGCACCTATCAAATATACGACTTTTTTTATTGCATTTTTGCCTAAATTGATATATCTTAAATAATATAATCGAAATGTTATACATTAAATACAATTATGTTATATTTTATTAATATAGTTTGGTTCATTTTTATATTATTATAGATGGGGTTTATATATTTTGTATTACAATATAATTATCGTTATAAACATGCTAGATATCGTCTATATATGTTTATGTTATATTTCGTGTAAATATATTTATATTTCAATATCAAACAAAATGTATAAATATAATTTTAGATATTATCATTAGATATCACTTACTTATGTAGATTTATATTTATTACAAATTCGTTTTTTTTTCTAATGATAGATATCGTGTATATATTCTATTAATGTTATATATCGCGGAAATATATTTATATTTTAGTATCAAACAAAATCTATAAATATACAGTTAGATAGTAACATTATATATTTATATTTATTACAAATTTTTCAATTTTTTTGTATGATGTTTTACATTTTATTTTTGTAGGTTTTGATTTTTCAACGTGGTCGTTGGCATTGTGGATTGCCAAAAGTAGAAAAGACATCAAATTTAGGACTTCATATTGCAACTTATTTGTTAGCTCTGATTTATCTATGTAATAAAGAAGAAGACCTACAAAAGAAGGGCGTTGGAATCCTTAATTGTCTAATTAGGGAAATTGGTATGAACGGCATTGTAAGATGTAGGCTTAGATTTAGGAGGATGTTGAACACAATATGGGTTAAAAGTAGAGTGAACTTAGTAGCAAAGCCGCAAAAGTATTGCAAAATGCAACAAATACATACTAAGAACCTGAGCCAAAGGGAAATAGGTGACTACTATTCTTATCTGAATGATTGCGACAAATTCGAGTGTGAAGAATGCAAGTGTGATAGAGAAGTTCGTTTCTTTTTAGCAAACATATTGTAGACACACAATATGGTGTTGCTTTACTTATTTTTTTACGTTGAGTATTTTATTTTTGTTTTATGACAATAAATTTTTTAATGAAATAAAATAACTATCCCTCTTCTTTCATGTTTTATTTTGTAAGTAATGTATTATTTTTTAATAATTAAAGCATAAACTATAATATCACACTTGACCATGATGTTGTTAAAAATATTTATGTTACAAAGCATATATAATTAAAATATTCTCACTAAAATTACATTTAAACCCTATTTATGTTAGTAAAATTTTGACATGCAACTATCATTATTTTAGACAAAAATATGTATTTTATAAATTCTATACAGTTATCATATTAAAGAGAATCAAATTACTCTAATTGACCAATTTTCTTACCATTATGCTACATTTACGTTTTTTAGATCACTTTTTAGTTTTTTAAGTACAGATGTAAAAAATTATGTTTAATGTCATATTAAAAAATATAATGTATCGAGTATAAATTATCAGACGAGATATAACAATGTCAAAATTTTATCATCAGGATTGTTTTATCAGTTATCATATTTGGAATTAATTATATATAGTAGGTTTTTTTTTGTACACGATTTCGTTCATTTATTAGTACTTGCTTTCTCTAATTCCCTAATTCGGATTTTAACTTAAATTAACATAGATTATGTATCAGCTAATTGCTTAATTATAGGGATTCATAATAATCTGCTTGATATACGAATACAATTAAATAAAGTAAATGTTATAATTATGGACTGCTAACATAAATAAAAATCTATAATATCCGAATATTCTTTATATAATCCGGTCTTCAAAAGTGATTGATTAGATCATTCAAAATAATATGTATAAGTTAATTGCATAATTATAGGGATCCTATACTCGATATTTTATTTATACCTATAATTAAGTTAGGTATATGCAATCAAGCAATTAACATATCTTTAATGTTCATATAGTATGAGATTTGTCACCTTATATTTGTCATATTCAATATTCTCGATTATTTCATTTATATGATATTGTCGATTTTATGCCAAATCTTTAAGAAGATTATCAATCTCAAACGTTTTTTTAAAAAGGAAATTATTATCTTTATTAATCCTTCAAGTGACCATCTATATATAAGAGTGTAGAGTATATAGATTTTTGAGCATTGATAATCTCTGACAAATACACTCCTAAGACATATAATTGCATTCAAATATGAGTTCAAGAAATGTTGTAGCTATTGAAAAGGTGCAATTAGGTGAAGTCAATAGAGCATCCAAACGTTGCTCGATTTAAGGAAGAGCAATTAGAGTGTGGAAGAAACCAGTGTACACCAAGAATAAGGTGATTGAGAAGAGTAAAGAGGAGATTGAGAAGATTGAGTTGGTTTTGATGGATAATGATGTAAGTAACTGTCATAAAATTAGGGCCTTATTTAATTAATTAAGCACGTTTTATAATAAATAATTATTATTAACTTAAATACATCTTTTTCAAAATGTAGGGAGTGAAGATTCAAATTGCTTGCAAGAAGTCTTTAGTAGCTACGTTTTTACCAAGTCTCATTCCGGCAAAATACTTAGAGATATCTAATTTTTCTGCCAGGGAAAATGATGGGACAGACCGAGCCACTAAACATTCTCATAGAATTGATTTGAACTATGCATCTCATGTTTCTGAATGTGAAGACTTAGGAATTAATGAGTATGGTTTGGAGTTTGTTCCATTTGATGATATATTGTCAAAGAAAAATTCTGATGTGTTTTTGATATGTACTAAAAATGAGCGACACTAAATTGTTTAGTTAATAAATTAATTTTTGACAATTTATATCATATATATTGTTTGAACTCTATAGATGTAATTGGAGAGGTCAATTCATATACAACTATGCAAGAAAATGCTAATTCGAAGTTGATGACACTTGAACTCATGGATTTAGAGTAAGTTTCATTATGCTTATATGCATAGATTAAGTCAATGTAATTTTAAATTGTCATGTATGTTTGAACATAAAGTATTTATAAATCGGTTTCAATCAAATGTAGGAACAAGTCCATCACTTTTGTTTTGTGGGGTGACTATGATGATGAGTTCAATGAATACGTCAAAAATAATGGTGCAACAAACATAATTGTTGTTGTACAACTAGCTAGCAAAGCGTATTCTTTATTTAGGCAAGTATACTTATATCAATTTTATGTGCTCATTTATTTACTTTGTCTTTATGTTTGTTGTATAAATAATGCCCTTTTGTATAATCTTAATAGGTGATCTTCGTGTTACAACAATACTTGATGCCTCAAGAATATTCATTAATTCTGAAATTCCTGAAATAATTGAGTTTAAAAAGAGGTATTTGAACATTTTCCTTTTTTGTTACTTTAGATTTATATTTGAAATGTTAAGGAGTCTAGCACAAAAGAAGTGTAAAAACATTAAAATCTTTTGACTCACTAAATTTCTAAATTTAAAATCGAAATTAAAATAAATAAAGTTAATATTAATGTACTTGGTGAATTTGTTTGCTAAAATAAGTTGTTAGCTTAAAAAATACAATTGACACAATTTATTTTGCTTTGTATGACCCAATCGAATTAACTCGGCCGACTATATTGGCCTATCATTTTGTATTTTTTCCCCTTCTCATAAATAAGGGTGGGGTTTATTTTATTTGATTGTCTAAATAAGTTCTTTTTCTTTGTAAAATGCTATTGGACAATGAAAATACGTATATGCTTTATATTTTTATTTTTAAATAGGAAAAGTGCAGGAGGGTCGCAATCTGTTTCAACACGACCAAGTGAGCTATCAACTAAAACAAATGAATTTCTAAAAGAGAATAAAATCAAAGACATCTATGACCTTCTATCATGTGAAAAATTAAGTTTCCCTAATATTAAAGATTTGTTTGTACTTAATATTTTATATATACTACTATTCTAAATGTGTAAGTATTATTTTATGTTCTTTAGCCTGGAATATGTGTATGTCTTGCTACCATTGAAGACATTGACACAAACTTTAGTTGGTATTATGAGTCATATAAGATATGTCGTACTGGAGTTAAACATGATGGTGATATAATACGATGCAAAAAGTGTAATAAAGTTTTGAAGACAACCATTCCACGGTAAGCTATATATAAATTTAATATACTATAATATAGTTAAAATTTTGTTCATATAATTATAAATAAATAAGCATAATGTATTTGTATTTTCTACATGTTTAGAGTTAAGATTATAGTATCTGACTCTACTGATGATGCTACATTTGTTCTATTTGAGAATGGAATGGTGAAGTTAGTTGAAAAATCCTCTTCTGACTTATTAGAAGCTCAAATTAAGGTATATATATTAAAATTTTCAAATTTTACTCATAAACAATGACCTGTTTTCATTTTTTTAATTAACATACAATGTTTTTTGTTTTATTGTAATCTTTAATAGAAAGGTGACAAGGATGGTTTTCTCGAAGAATTCGCAACAATGCTTGGAAAAAGATTACTATTCAAAGTGGAAATCCCTCATCCTAACAATGTTGTTGGAACTAAGAACTTTAATGTTCTTACCACTACGGACGATCAAATCACTATAAACAAATGGATGGGTATATACATGAGATTAGAGATATCTGGTACTACCTCCGTTTCATATTAATAGTTACACTTTCACTTTTGACACTATTCACAAATTTCCCTTTGATTATCATTTGTGAATTATGGTTAAGAGAAAATATAGTCATGTGGGGTCTTGTTTAATTCGTCTCGATATGTAGTTATAGAATATCGACTTTTTATATTTTTTACAAATACAAAATTAGAGATATAAATGCTCAAAGTAGTGCATCGGCATGCGTGAAAAGTGTAAGTGTAACTATTAATATGAAACGGAGGTAGTATTTTATAAGAACTATATGTTGACCTCTTTTATTTTCAATTTTATTTATTTATTATTTTCCAGTTTTTATTTTCTTATAGACTAATAACCAAAATATAATATAGGACAACATTATAAGAGAACTCCAAAATGATCTAGAGAGTGTGAATGAAATCTCTTTGGGAAAGGTAATATTAATTGTCGTGAAGTTGATATATATTTTATATATCTATAATATGACTTTAAAAATTGTTAATATTCTTTAATTCTATTTGCTATTTTATTATAGGACACCAACGCAAGTCAAGATGAAGCAACTTCAATTACACCTTAAAAGTGTGCTCATGGAATGAATGATGTTCGTGGAGAAGATGTTGATAGCCCTAATATTGACTCTCAATTATCAACAACTAAGAAACAAGTTATTGTGAAGGTCGAGAAGAATGGATAAAAGTAGCTAAAGGATTTTATAGTAGTCACTTTGCAAACAATTAAATAATTTGGTGGTTCAACTACTTATAATGATGTTTTGAATAATGCGTATTTTGGTTTTTGACCTAATTTGAGACACTTTTGAATAATATATTATTATTTCATTTATTATAAGTTATTGAGTGTTTATATGTCAAATTCTTGCTAGAAAATTTTAACCTATTAATTTAACTATATGTCATTGACTATTATTCTACATAGATTTCTAAACAGATAGCTAGGTAACCTTTAATATTTAAATATTTGTTATTCCACCTAATAAAGAAAAAAAACAAGTAAATTAATTATTACATTTAAAATAACAACAAAGAATTACAATTTCTAATTATTACAACCCCAACTAAAATAAAATAATATATTAGGTGGAATATCAAATATTTTAATAAAAAAAACTTCTACCTATTGCTTTTGGCTATTTTTATTACTAAGCATACACATACTAAAACAATATAATGATTTTGATAAGGACATAGTAAGCTTACGAAAACATAATGTCATGAAAAAATTAGTAAAGTATAAAGTAGGAGGGTAAAGATATACTACCTGAAGTTTCAAATAATTTGAATTGATCATATAAAATGCAAGTGATGATGTCCTAGGAAAAAATACAAAATATTGTAATTGCCAAAAAATAAAAATCCTTTTAAAAAACCATACAAACGATAATAAAAGATAATCAAACGAAAAAAATACTTTAAAAGAATAATTTATCATTTATGTCATAATTGAACATGATGGTTATACCATTTTAGTATAATTGACCTTATAAATTTTATGTACCATCTAAATTGACCTTATAAATTTTATGTACCATGCAATTTACAACTAAGAAGGCCTTAATTAAAAATTATCTTACCATCAGTTTAGTTTATACAAAATTAGCCCAACCATTAGTTATATACCTTAATTAAAAAAATCAGTTTTTAATTAGCCTCAATTAGCCCAACAATTTATTAAGTATCTTTTTTTTTTATAACATTATATGAATCTCATTTGAGCCCATTAGCAAGAATAATCCATAAACCAATTAACATGGTTTCACTTAAACAAACCAGATTTGAGCCCAACTAAAATAATGCAACAATTAAACTAAATTGGTTTAAGTAAACTGAATTCGGCCCAAATTAAATATAATTCAAGTTGAATACTTTTTATTCTTATTTTTGTACATGCATTAATGCATATATATATATATATAAATTGTGTGTTTTTAAAAAAAAAATCGATTTTGTCAAGATATATGATTCTTTTTACATGTATGTAGATTTTTAAAAAAATATGTAAATTGAACATTATATTATAATTAATCTAATACATTTACTTGCATGCATTTAGTTATAAGGAAAATATAAACATATCAACAAAATTTTTCTAACTATTTAGCACCATATTTATACCTAAAAAAAATTATTAACAAAGAAAACTTTAATAATTTGCAATATATCGAAGTTTTTTTTACATGCATGTCTATTTTATTATAAATTTGTAAAATAAATATGATATTATACTAAAACTAATACAATTACTTGCATTTATTTAGGGCCCGTTCGTTATCGTTTTTTGTTTCCAGTTTTAAGTTTTTTTGAAAACCAAAAACAAAAATATGGAAACCAGAAAAATACGGCCCGTTCGTTATCGTTTTTTGTTTTCAGTTTTCAGTTTTTTTGAAAACTAAAAACCAAAAACAAAAAATTAGAAAAAGTGGTTTTCACTTTTTAGTTGTCAGTTTTCAAAATCATCATGTTCCCAATAAATTTGACTAATTTTTTATTCATTATAGGACATATATCACATGACTTTGAAAATCAAAAAACCAAAAAACAGAAAACCACAATAATACCGAACGGGCCCGTAGTTTCTAGTTTTCTGTTGTCAGTTTTCAAAATTAGCATATTTACTATCAATATGACTAATTTTAACCTTATTATACAACTCATATCATATAGTTCTAAAATCATAAAAATCAAAAACTGGAAACTGACAATGATACCGAACGGGCCCTTAGTTAAAAAATATAGATAATAATAACTAACAAAATGAAAGTGAATAAATAAAGAAAGAAAAGTGATAAAAATAGAAAATTTTGTACTTATCTGATTTTGGTTAAATTCGAAATGGTAGATAAAAAAAACAAGTCCTGGATATCAATCATGCATCATGATCATCGCATCTTCATCTTCTTTTTTTCTCGAAAAAAAATATTCATCAACACCCTTCAATGTGTTCTTCATGAATTGCACGTTTTTGACCTTCAATCTTCCCAAAAAATTGGTTGCATGTAAAAAAAAAACCATAGATCTGCTATTTAATCACAATTATGTATGTGATTATCATTATTTTTTTCATCTAATTCTCTTGAAATGAACAAAATTGGAAAACCGAAAGTTAATGTTGTGAGGTTTTCCGGTTTTTTGGAGAGAGAAATTGATAGTGTGAGAGAAAGAAAATTTAGAGAGAGAAAGAAAATTTAGAGAGAGAAAGAAATTGAGAGAAAATGTGCGAAAATTGTTTAGGAAGTTCAATGTTCGGTTTTTATAACCTAAAACAATTAATATCCATCTAATTTGTTTGCTAAAACAAACAAATCTTATGTGTCACAAATAATCCATATCATTTGATAAAATATGCTTAATTGGAATATTTGTTTTTTTAGTATATTTAAAAATTGCATAATGTTTCACATACTAACCATGTCATCTAATATAATTTTGTCATTTTGTGAATATATGTTTTTATAATATATTACGAAATAATATAATGTTTATGGAATTTGTGTGATTAGTTTTTGTTGTTATTACAATTATAAGAAATGAATATGTACATTGGTTGCCAAAAACCTTATGATAGGTGGGAGACCACTTACTAATAATGTATGAATAATTAATATTTTATTATCGTCTTAGAGTGTATGTATTGCATTTTAGTTTTTTTATATGTGTTTTTATAATAGATTGAAAAATTATATAATGTTTTATCATACTAATTCATGAATAAATAATATTTTTCAAACGTATAGAAATTCTAAATCTATTTCGTAAAGGTTAAAAAAAGAAGCAGTTACCACAAATGTAGTGTAGAAAGAAGTATTTCAAAATGTGTAATAAGTACAATGAAATCTTTGAATTTATGTGTTCAATTTTACTTTCAATTTGTTAATATAGTCACTGACAGTTGTCTTATCTTCTACTTTGTCGCATATTATACAATAACTGTTTCTTTTTTTAAATAATTATATGTCACTTTGTTGGTTGTATTTATGTCGCATTCATACTCTTTAACCTTTTTTTCAAAATATGAACGCAAACAATTAGCACCCCGTGCAGTTCTGCACGGGCTTTAAACTAGTTTTAAATATATTCCCTGTGTGAATTTATAAGTTGCTGGGGGGAGATTTTGGGGGGAAGCAATTACTTCTCTTTTAATAAAAAATGAAAGCCTTGACAACAAACTGGATTTTGGGCGAGATCAATGCTAACGTTTTATTTGTTGTGGTGTGCGTTTTGTCTCAAGAGCACACAGCTCTTGGTGGTCTCGAGTCCACATACTCACTCTTCTATTGGACTTGTTATGCTAGCACAAGTGAACAGCCAATAATTTTAAATTTAAGTGGTTGTCAACTAGTTTAATTAGTTAAAATCTTGGAGGGTGTCCAAAATCTAAGATCAAATTCCATTTACATTATTTGCCCTTATGGCTCTTTCTACACCTAAAAAAATTCCAAATTTGAGCTGATAGTACTTTATGGCCTCAAAAAATAATGAACCCCCCTTTATGATCCCCTTTATCTCGCAAAGAAGTCCTACAAGTCTACAACTACAGTCTGAAAAGGTGATCATGAGTGAAATTGGACGGGAAATGGATTGGGCTTACTCTAAAAGTTTTGTCCAACGGGTAGGCAATCGCAAAGCATGTCCGCTTTAGTGAGCATTTTTTTTGCAGCTACCCGTCCTTTTATTACCGGACGGCCCCCGAGCGTAAACGGGCTTCAAAAGACTTTTTATAGGTGAAAATGACATGTGTCATAATTGTCTAATAAGCAAAACTTATATACATCTTAAGAAAAAAAAAGTGAAACTCTTAAGGCAATTAAAATTAATGTTCAAAAATTATGTAATGTTCAATTGTCAATGAGCATTAAAAATAATTATGAAAGAAAATATTGATTTAAGTGAAAGAGAAGACATACGAGTGGAATTAAAATTTGAAATATACTCGGACGAGCATTCAAAATAAGGAAAAATTGACATGAATAATCCCAACTCTCATCAGTCTTCTCAAAATAATCCCAACTTTGAATTATTTTAAAATAATCCCAACTTTAGGGGGTACCTTCTCAAAATAATCTGAACTATCAATTTTTAATATATGATAGACAGAAAATGAATTAGTGTAGGTAAGAAAAATGATAGTTTGGCTTATTTTGAGGAGGGCCTCTCAAAAGTTGGGATTATTCTGGAATAGTCCAAAGTTGAGATTATTTTGAGAAGCAGGGTAAAAGTTGGGATTATTAACGTCAATTTTTCCTCAAAATAATAGAACTCAAATTATGCTTAATACATGTCAAATAGTTGTAGATTGTAACGATAGTAATATTTAATATAATTCATTAAAAATATAATATTAAAAGTTAACTGGTCGGGCGGGCATGTCCTTTGGGTATCTTTTAATGCTGCTACCCGTCCGTTAACGTTAACCGACGGTCTTGGCCCGTCCAAATTTTCAATTAAAATAAAGATATCCAATCCCGCCCGATTTTGCGGGCTGGATGGGCGGGCCTAGCAGACTATCTTGCCCATGATCAGCTCTACAATACATGCACCGTTTCTATATAGAACTCAAATTTTGCTAATTAATACATATCGAATAGTTGTAAATTGTAATGGTACGTAGTAATATTTAATACTATTCGTATATGCACGCGATGCGTGCATCAACAACCTTATGTAGCTATATGTACGAATGGACATATTTTTTTTAATCTAAAATTATTTTGGTAGTGATGTAAATTATTGAGGTTCTTTTGTAGATGTTATTATCTTCTTAAATTGAAGGTGACCGATTTTTAACTGTTCAATACCGTCACTGAAAAATTTGGTCGATGATTTAATAATTCCTTGTCAACAGCTTTAGTATAGTTCTTTAACGTTTGTAAATGTTAATAATATTGTTTGAACTTTGTAAATACGAAATATTATGTTGTTAGGATATATTGCTAATTTTTTTATTGAAGATTCTAATTAATTTCGTGAATTTATTGTGTCAATCTATTTTGTCAAGTTATTAATGTTGATTGCATATTCCATTTTTGACTTATTCCATATGGAAAGTTGCATTGATTCTCATTTTTTTAATTTTTTATAAAAAGAAAACGTTGTTTTAAATTATTAAAGGGCATTTTAATAATTTCAAAGGGGGACACCATACCTCCTCCCTTGTCTTATATAATAGAGATACTGTGAAACGGAGGTAATATATCTTATTGAAATTATAAATTATGGCCCTACTATATATACTTCATTGGAACTAATTTAAATTCATTTTATAAGGTGTTAAACTTATCTGAGCTTAACCAAACTTATTTGTACTCATTAAACCTTGAAAACTTATATTTTTGAGGTGAAAAGAACGCACCTATAAAGGAAAAACAGATAGTTCGAGTTTGGTATAAGTCGGGCCATTTCGAGTCATTCTGATTCAGATCGTAACTTTATTGGGTCAATATCCACTAGTAGAATTTTTTTGCTTATTGCTGCGGTGAAATTGCTGCGGTTTTACCCATACGCAGCAATAAACCACGTCAAAAGAAAATGTAAAATAGAAAATACACCTATTGCTGCGGTTCCCAGCCAAAACCGCAGCAATAGATGTCAACGGGAAAATTTTTCAAATTTGGTTGACTGTTTGACCAAAACTATTGCTGCGGTTTCAGCCGAAACCGCAACAATAGATTAAAATATTATTTTTTTAATAATGTTTGAACCTATTGTTGCGGTTCCTAAAAAAACCGCAGCAATAAACTTTATGAATTTAATAAAACACAACACGCTCAGTCAGTTAGCTAGGGTTTCCTCTCACAACATGCCAAGCCATTTTCTATCCTTCTCTCCTCTCAACCTCTCACTCTCCTCTCATCTCTATTACATATGGGAACTCCTGATCTTTTGGTGTCCACCCTCTTTACCCAAAATACCCCTAATAACCAAACAAAATTACTAATTACATTCTCTCATTTTTTTTGAAAAAGGGGAAAAAAGGATATCTACAACAGCAAAGCAGTTACATCTTATATGTGCACCAGTAAAAACAAAAAATAGAACAATATTACTTGAATGACGATTAAATTAAAACTTCCACAAAATCACTTACACACGATATCACGCACGCATTGCGTGCAACAGATACTAGTCCTCTCATATTTCATCCTCTCACCGAAATCGTCGGTCTTCATCTCTCATCTTTCTCGCCGGTCTTCATCTTGCTCGCCGGAATCTGCATCTTGGCGTTGGTCGTTCTTGCTAGCGTTTCACTCAACCTCCATTGAAGATTGAAGGTAAGCTTTTAATTTTCGTTGTTTCAAGTTTTAGGTTTAAGTTATTGTCGTTGACGCCATATTTTTAAGTTTTTCATTCCATTAATCTCTATTACTCACTCTTCCTCTTTTGAAATTGTATAGTGAAGCTTTTTCCGGATCTGGAATAAGAAAACGCTAAGGTTCCCATGTTCGAACCTCCTTCCGCAAACAATTCGGCGTAAATGTCATCAGCATCCCTCGGATTAAACCGAAACGACGAGAAATTAGGGTGGCGATGACGGTGGTGCGACGCCGACGCGCCGTCGTGAGAGGCGGAAGGAGGCGCCGGAAATTTGATTTTAGTTTCTTAGTTTGTTCTTAGATTTAGTTTTAAATTTTCGTTTCTTAGTTTGTTCTTATTTTTTTGGTTTTAGTTTTTCGTTTGTTCTTATTTTTTTGGTTTTAGTTTTTCGTTTGTTCACAAATTTAGTTTTTAATTTTCTTTTGTTCTTAGATTTAGTTTTATGATTTGTTTGTTCTTAGTTTCTTAGATTTAATTTTCTTAGTTAGTTTTTATATTTTTTTTTGTAATAGTTTTGTATATACTGATTTTTATTTTGTATATACTGAATTTTATTTTGGATCGTTTTATTTACGATTGTTTATATATATTGACATTGGTGGTAGCGTGATTTGTTATTGATGAGATTTCTCTAGTTTTACTTGTATTTTTTCAGTCATTTTCCCTTCTAGCTGGCCAAAAAAAAAATCTCCACTGACACCTATTGCTGATGTTCCTATCAAAAACAGCAGCAATATGTTTCCTTTTTTTATTAAAAAAAATACTTATTGCTGCTGTTCCTACCAAAAACAGCAGCAATAGGTTTCATTTTTTTATTAAAAAAATACATATTGCTGCGGTTTTGGGTAAGAACCACAGCAATATGTTGCTCTATTGCTGCGGTTAAAAACCGCTGCAATAGCAGCAATCAAAGTTGTTAAAATTGAGATTCTAGTTTGAATCGGAAACGACCTATAGAATCGAATCGTAGAATCGTAAGATTCTACAAACACGTATAATCAAGATATTGCACTCAATCTTCATTGAATATGCTAAAATTATAAGTTAAAAGACCTAAAAATTAGAAAAAATAGTTGTTTGCCCACTATATTAGCAATAACTAACAATATATATCTATTATTTACTTTGTTAGCATGATTTAAATTTGCGAGGTTTTCGCTAGTCAACTGAAATGTATAGAATCATCTAGAATCGTGAATCGAATCGTCTACCATATTTTGAATCATAAAATCGTAAGATTTTAATATTTGAATCGCGATTTTAATAACTTTTGCCAGCAATAGGTAATTACCTATTGCTACGCCCTTAATTGTTGCACGGCCAAAACAGCAGTAGTAGGCCACTTAATGACCGCCGCAATTTACATTTATTCTACTAGTGATCGTCTGATTTAGGATGGGTCAACTGGGATCAATCTATTTCAAGTGAAGTCAATACTTAATTAAAAAATGAAATAATAACAGAACTAAAATATTTGAAGTCAATACCTACAAAGAACAGACGGGAGATAATCATATTGGAGTAAATAATAAAGTATATATTAAAATAACAAAGATGTAAAATTTTCGTTGACTTTATAGTGCATAATCATAGTTGACGGCATAGTTCAAGTTTGATTTGGGTCGAGACTTGGTCGGTTCGAGCAGCCATTTTCGGGCCTGAGATCGGGCTGTTCAGGCCGAGGTAGTTTTGCCAAGTCTAAATACTCCCTCCGTTGTTTATTAGTTTACCCGTTTTGACTTTTCACACTTATCGATGTAAACTTTGAGTAATAATATCTCTAATTATGTATTTGTAAAAATTATAAAAATTTGATATTCCGAAACTACATATTGAGACGAATCAAACGATATCCCACATGATTATATTTTTCATTACATATAAAGCACAAATGATGGTCAAAGTAACAAAGATGAATAGTGTTATAAGTCAAAGTGGGTAAACTAATAAAAGACAGAGGGAGTACACACTAAGAAAAACCCAAAAAACAGAATGATCCTAAGACCTGACTTAGTCAATTAAATAATGTTCTAGTGATCTTGATTTGGAACATCAGCTAAAAATAATATTAACTTTGACTTACATGAGCAAAATAATATAGACTGGACTATTTGATATGAATAATACGAACTTTATATTTAGTTACGCAAAATAATATGGGGCGTGCCGACAATATGCTACATAATTTTATTAGAAAATGTTATTTCAAAACTCCATAGAATTTTTAAATATGGTGACATATGATTTAACTTTTTTTCTGTTTTATTTTTAAAAGATTTCCAACATAAAAATATTAGAATATTATGCCATCGTCGTGTCCCAAATTATTTTACACAACTATGAGTAAATTTAATAGCAAATATTTCTTTTCATATTATATTGCACATATTTGTATATTTGTATATTTGTAAATTAAAAGTTTATACTATTTGTATACTTTTTCCTTTTATATTTATTTAAAGGGGTAGCCTTTGAGCGGAAATTGGAAAGCAAATTAAGGAGAAGCTGTCATATGTATCTCTATTCGATCTATAAGCCAACTCTTCAGGAGTTTGGTGTCCACGTAAAAAATCAAAAATACCTTCATTCACATAAATATTAAATTAAATTACTTTAAAAAATAATGCAAATATTATTTGATGAATGAATATCACTACATTTGCACGTGATTATTTAATCTCTGTTCTTTTCAACTTTTTTTTTAAAACATATTTCAGAAAAAAAAAAAAACGTTCAAATAAGATAAGATTAGATAAGTTCAGATAATATAAGATATGTTCAGATTAGATAAGATAAGATAAGTTCAGATTAGATAAGATAAGTCAAAATAAGTTGAATGGGACGGACTTTTAATGTTTGATAAATAGAATAATGTCAAATTTTTGTTTAGAGGAATTTTGTGAGCACTTTTTCTTACCTATTATTTATGGTCCGTTTGATTCAACTTATCTTATCTTATCTTATCTTATTTTATATTCTAGTTTATTGTATTGTCTAACATCTTATTTTATCTTATCTTATCTCATCTTATTTGTTCTAAAATAAGTTAAAATAAGTTGAACATAACAGAGCCTTAAGGTTATTAGATGTAATAATTCAATTTTCCTTTCTATTTCATTTTGCATGCATCACTTATATATAAGATTAGTAATAAATGTGAGTAACTTTCCTTTTGTTAACATGATGTGACTATGTGTGAGCAGCTTTTATGTCAATATATATATATATATATATATATATATATATATATATATATATATATATATATATATATATATATATATATATATATATATATATAGAGTCGGGATCCGGTGAGAATGAAGAGTTATGTGAGAATAGATAAATATGTGAGAATAAATCACAACCGTTAAGATCATGGAAACCTAAGGGCTGCGATTTTCCCAAGCTCTAATAACCAAACCCATAACTTTTCGTGCAACTGGTAATGCTAAGCGTGAAAAACAACAACTTTCAAATGAGGGAAAATTGAAAACCCATATGTCTCTTCATCAATCGATTTATTGCGAGCAAAAATCTGAACTTTTCTCTCTTCATCGATCTATTCATCCATCAAAAGTTTGTTCAATTCATCAATTTTTGGTGTTGCTCAATCGTTTAATTCATTCATCAGCAGGTACGAAATTCTCAAACCAAAACGAAATTTTGATTGCTCTAAATCTGTTTTCCAAGTTTGTTGTTCTTATATTATGCTCCTCTTGTTAAATTAGCTCTCTGATAATTTTTTTTATTATGATATATTAATTAGTAACAATGAAATTTGTTGTTCTTAATATTCTGCCATGGCTAAACGCTTATGCTGCCATCACCTATATGTCTTGTGCTGCTACTCTCTTTCTCCTAGGGTGAAATTTTTGTTGATTTTGTCCACTTTAATTGAACTAATTAGTAGTCTAATTGTCAATTTTTGTGCTTGTAATTGAGCGAAATGACGAATTGAATGTTGCTTTGTTTGTATAATGTATGTCGATATTGATGTGTTATTCAATTCTTGTTGATTTTTTATTATAATATATTACTAACAAAGAAATTTGTATTTTGTTTGGTGGATTGGTTTATGTAATTATTTTAACTCATGCGATATTGCAAAATTTTATATGAGAGATATGCTTGGAATAGAGATCATCTTAAGCAGTAAATTTAGGATTTTTCGCTTGCAAAAGATTAAAAAAATGGTTTAGTATGCTCGCTATATCAAAACTGTTAAACTGTATGTTAAGAGATGTTTTTGAAATAGAGATGCCACGTTGAGCTATATATATCAAGACATTCTTATTTATAAGACAAATATGGGCTCTGTATTTTCAAAATCTGTTTGACATTTAACATTTTGTGTAAGACAAACATGTTCATCATATATTTACTACATGTACATTAGTGCTACACTAAAAGTACATTAAATCTCAAGGACATTATTAAGTACAAGTTGGGAATTTATATTGGATAGAAGGAAACAAGTTGATTAAGAAAAGCATATAAAAGAAAGAAAATCTTATAGAGGTGTAGGGAGAGAAGTGCAATGGAAAGTTTAGAAGAGTTAGTAGTTTAGAAGAGTAGTAGGACAAAGGACGTAATAATCATGAGGGTCTTCTTAAAATAGAAGAAAATGGAAGGTTCAAGAAGGGTAGCCTATATCTAAGAGGTAGATAGCTTAATATGCTTTGGCCTCTAGTCTAACACCTTTTGGTGTATGATGCATGGCTAGTGTTTGCTTTCTAGCCATTGGTGTACCAATAAAACTCATGTACATTCTATCTTTGCCATATATACATCATCGAAAACCTACAAGTACATTACTATTGATCTAGTTTCAAGGTTGCTTTTACCGTTGAGTTCTAGCTCTTGATACTACCAGATTGGCGTTGCCAGTGTGATTGAGAATTTGTCATAATGTTGTTGTGATGTTGTCGCATGCCACAGTTTAATGCTCATGCAGTCGTTACTCTGTTACCCCATCCACCTTCCCCAAGTCTCTGTGTAAGGTAGGAGGCTGCATTCAGCTGCCTAATGATTGAAGAATTTGAGGTGAGGGATTGGAAGGCTCACGCATCTGAGGAGAGGGTAGGGATCGTTAGGATTGGGCAACCATCTACTTAATGCTTTTGGTGATAGTTATACCTTAGCAAATCACTTGGTAGGTGGCGAGAGACAGTTCCTTTTTGCAGGGAATGGCTAATAATGATTGTAGGGTTTTTCTCTCCCTGTCTGGCTATGCTGATTAATCTGTGTTATTTGGGGTTGACTATGGTCCATGTAGGTATTTGGGCTGAATGCTGATATCATCATGACCTATTTAGCTTCCATGTCTAGGATAGTATGCACTATAACGTAATGTAAACATGATATATGATGATAATTATAAGTATACATGAAATTTAATATGTTTTGTTTTTCTTTCCCCCATGTTCAGCTCCTGGTCGCACTTAAAGTTCGTTATCCCCAAAGGATCACCATTCTTAGAGGGAATCGCGAAACTCGTCAGGTATGGGTCTTGAGCCTCATTGAGTGATGAGCTTTTCTTTTTCATTGTTGAGGCTCATGATCTATTTGGACAAATATTGTTTGTACATTATTTAAATCAGTCCAAAAGAGTACTTGCTGTGATGTATTTAATTTCTTGGTCAAATCGATTGAGCTTTTGTTCATAATATGGTGTTTTTTGATGTCCTTGGGCAGATTACTCAAGTTTATGGGTTCTATGATGAATGCCTAAGGAAGTGAGTATCTAGCACCCAAATTCTAGCAAGTGTGTATCCAGCTGACTATGGCTTCTATTGTTGCATGAGGAACTCCAAGCTTACATTTAGATACAATATGATTAAGATAATTTCTATTTGTGGAGTCCATATTGTAACAGAACTATAGAAAGGTATTTGTCGTGGAAGTATCTCTTCAATATACTGACAAGAGTTGACTGTAGGTTCAATACCCACCTTTTGTTTTTTGTCTGCATGACTTGTCACTTTTGTATATATCAATGAAATCCTCATCATAATATTTTCTTGTACATTATGTGGCTTGTAACTCGTGATGAGGCACGGACTTTGCCATCTTGATCAGGTTATGGGTCAGCTATATGTTGGCGTGGTTTGTCTAATATGGAGCTGGCCTATGTGACTGAGTCAAAAGCCTAGTTTTTTAAAGATTCGGAAGTGGTGTGGATTATGTGAAGGGATTGGGGAGTTTGGGCTATGGTTGGGTGGGCTTCCTTTTATTGCTACTATTTTCCGCTAGGACCCTAATGATCTCTTGTGGAAGAAGGTGATTTGTGTACCCCCTTCGTAAACATTAATAAAACTATTTTCGTGCTTCCATGATCTGGTTCTTGATATTGAGAGCTATAAAAGATGATTAAATTTATTACATTCAACTAATTTGCTTGTGTACATCACCATGACTTGAATGTACATCACATATGACTTGAATGTACATCATCAATGGCTTGAAAAGTTTTAGTTGATGTTCTATATTAATTACTCATAGTCACTAGACTATCTTAAATTTTTCTTACTAATTTTTTCTCTCCTAACCTATTGTTTTTTGTAAATGATCATTAGCAACAACAAAATAAAAAAAGGGAACAAGGACAACCACTGATAGCTTGAAGGTACATCACCAATGACTTGAATGTACATCACTGATGACTTGAATGTACATCACCGATTGTAAGCATAACTACCAGGACACAAGGAAACTTTAGTCAAGAATCATCATTCATACTCTAAGCATGAAAAGCATAATATGACCAAACTATGTTACGGCAATTCATGCACAACTAAAATTCTCAAAAAAGCCTTATACACATGAAATTAATAACACTTCAGGACAATAGGGAGAAAGCAAAGAGTAGAATTCAGACGGTAATACTGATATAAAACTCTTTCTTGCTTATATGGTAAAATTTCAATTTTTAGCATTTCCAAACTCAAATCTATATTAATAGCGGAATAACAAAGACCATTACACTAACCAGAACACAACATATCCTTATTAATAGCTGCTTAAATGAGCAGTGGTCCTTCGTGGACATCTTATGTACAACAACTCAACAAGTGACCGTTCCAGTAGTGAAAAAAGATCGCAACGTTGCAAATGTGTATTTCACAGGTCTACGTGTGCGACAAGAACAAGTGACTCTAGCTGCATAGGAGTTAGAACCATTGAGAGAAGCTTCTTGTCTCTGGCATCGCTTTAGATTTACCCTTGTGACTTGTGAGCATGGATTGCCCTGTCAAGTCCATCAACTAAGGCATACTGCCTTAGGCTGCATTAGTCGAACCAGCCTCCCTACAGCTTCAGGATCCACAAGGCCACCTTTTTTAGTAAATTTAGAAATTTTTTTGTCAAACATGCTTTATGATCTCAACTGACCAGAGTCCCCATCACCAGGCCTGCTCTAGTTAGTGGTATGAAAAGATTGATTGTCTCGTTCTCTCTTTTTCCCCTTTTTGTGAGAAGAGAGGTTAGAGCTGCTAGTATGCTTTTCAAAGGTGATGTTGTTGTTGAACCATTCACTGGTTTTGAGAACGGGGACCTTGCTGCTATTTTGATTATACGTGCATTTTTATGTGTGGTTTATGCAACAGTCGATCTACTTCTTCCGGCCACTCCTGCAGATATGACCCAATTCAAGAAAAATTTAATGCCTGAATCAAGATGAAGCAAACACAGAATCTGGAAAAGAAAAAAGAAAGAAAGAGACCAACTCAACTAAACTGACAACAGGAATCATTCATTCTAGATTTAATAGCTAGATTTGGCTAGTCAAAGAGCAAAAAATGAACAAAGAAAAAATTACCCCACTACATCATATTTTATCTTAAACAATTCTGACTTAATTTGGTATTCAAAGGATTACTCCTATAAGAAAACAAAAAATATCAACTTACTTGAGATTGTATATACAAGTATATTTGAGATTTAATGTACTTGAAATTTAATGTACTTGTAGTGTACGAGTGATGTATATATAGTAACTATTTGATGAACATGGCCAAACTCATATCCATTACCCAACTAAAGAAAACCCAAAAATGATCAAACACTTCAAAAGCAACCCACATGAGTTCCTCAGTAGTGTATAGTGCAAAACGACATATATAGAAGAACGTGAACAAAAGTTCTAGTAACATTCCTTCACCATCATATGTAGTCTCTAAAACACCAAATTTTCGATTTAAGGATGTGAAAAAATAGCTTATAATTAGGGAACCATGAATTAACAGTTGAGCACATGTACATCAATTTTAACAAAATTGAATTGCATGAATTATTTTTATTGAAAAAGGAATTCCATGAAGTAGGTTTATATTTCTTACAAATCTGACCTTTTACATAAACACATGAGCTCGATAGAGAAAAGAGGCAAAGAAGTTTGAAGAAACAAAACATTCAAATTAGTATTACAATAGTACTTTCCCCATTATGGTTTACAAAAATAGTCTCATTTTCAGTGTTCTTGTAAGTGTATCCTACAAAATTCAGGTCTTTCGATGAAAGCATACAAGCCATATTTAAAAGGAGAGAAAAATTCGATAGAGAAACATGAAAAGGGGTTAAAAAAAAAAGGAAACAAACACCACAACTTCTTAAAGACAGCAAAAGGAGGAAATGCATAAAATTTGAAAAACAGATTAATTGAAGAAAAATAGTCACTTATTACAATGATAACTATGTGAGGGAGGATACAACAGACGATATATTTAATTTAAGCTTGTTTAGATAACTGTACAAACCCAAAGTAGTCGAGCTAATTATACGCTTATAAGTCATAACTGAAGCAAACAGAGCAAAAGTGTAATTTTTAGACTGCATATAAACATGATTAGAATGCCTGGAGGCTAATTTGAGATCTAAAGCACCAAAACAAAAATGAAGACTTAAAAGTACAGCACATTTTACCGTACTTTTCTCCATGGACCTATCTTTGATGATGATTGAGCTTGAAAGTCAGCCTGCATATATCTCAAATATTGTAAGTCTAACAATAATTAAATACAAAAAAGATGCAGATTATCAGCAACACGACATAGAGGTGAGAGTACCTCATCAAACTTCTCAAAATTTTGTGTGTCTAACTCATCGTTAACCTCAGGGATAAAAGCAGCTTACATTTGGTATATCCTCTGCCGATCAATATCACCAAACCATGGATGAACCTGAAATTATGATATATTTAGAAATAGAAGAAAATGGTTAGCTCCTTAATCTTTAGCAAATTTTCAAGTTCTAAAAGAACTAAGAACAGGACAGACCATACAACACCTTTATTTCATCAGCACCATTTGACCCAAGTCTCTGATTAACATTGCACAACAGTTTACTAATGAGATCTTTTGCTTCTAGAGATATCTTTGCTTCCTCAAGAAACTTTAGATGAGTTCTCCAATTCACTATTTGCAAAATGTGGAAGCAGGGAAACCTTCTTAAACCATTGACCAACTTCTGGCATGTACAATCTTAATGTTTCTTTTGAAAGGACGATCT
This sequence comes from Beta corolliflora, assembly GCA_947648045.1. Lineage (NCBI taxonomy): Eukaryota > Viridiplantae > Streptophyta > Magnoliopsida > Caryophyllales > Amaranthaceae > Beta > Beta corolliflora. The sequence goes on from CANSZD010002913.1 coordinate 5,254,667, forward strand.
TAATTTCTATACAAGTTTACAGCAAAACCTATCAGGAAAGCTAAGGGGAAAAAAAAGAACAAGCTTTATCTTCCAGCTAGTACATCACACACCTAATGCTGCATGCGCAACAACAAGAAAATATAGAAAAGAAAACCGATGCATATTATGCAACTCGAACTTGGACTTAAGATAGCTTAAAAATAAAAAGGAGATAAACAAGTGTATTTAGTATTTACCTTCCTACATGTTGTCATGGGGTCATCTGAGTAAAAAGGTGGATATCCTACAAGCAATTCAAACATTATTGCCCCGAGTTACCACCTGTAATCATACATTCAGAAACAGCATCATCTAAGTCCAAATCAATTCTATTTCTATCATTCATCTAAGTCCAAATATGGAATTTTTTGAGCTTATCGGTGAGTACAAAATTTAGAAAAAATTTTGAATTTTAAATCTACTCAAACATTAGAACCAAGATATTATCAATAGTCTGTATTTACATTATCATAATTATCACAAGTTATCCATGACTCATTATCAATTGATATAACTAATGGTGGCTTAAAATACATCACCAGTGGCTTAGAGGTGCATCACTAGTTGCTTTAAAGTACATCACCAATTACAAATACAAACCAAAACACATAAATGTCATATTACCTAAAAAAAATGGAAGTTTTACCTTACAAAGATTGCGATCGAAAAAACATAGTACGAAACAAGTAAAACAAACAAGCAAACTGAGAATCACATTTTCCATATCTTAATTTCAGAGTACCAACATCAAAGTTATGACAACGAAACCCTAACATCCAAGATATAACTAAAAAATAGAGCTTAAAAAATCCAAAAAATTACCACTTTGAATCTTCCTCGGGCTTCAATGGAGAATTTCGAATCTTGATTCTTGTCCGAGCTTCAATTAAGGACGAAATTTTTAGTTTTGAATCTTGTTCGAGCTTTGATAATGGAGGATGAAATTATTGGTTTGTACAGTGGTTGAGGCGTCGAGCTATTGTAGATAGGTGAAGGAAGCACAATAGTTCTTTTTGGATTAATGAAACACGATAAATGACGGCCGTTAGATTAGAGTAATCCAAGGGCTCGGATTTATTCTCATATAACTAGGTATTCTCATATAACTATGTTGTTCTCACGTGAGCCCAAATCTATATATATCTCTATTATATAAGGGAAGGGGGGAGGAAGATGGTGTCCTCCTCTGAAAAGTCTAATATACCCTTAATGATTTAAATTGTCATATATATTAAATAGTATTTTCTTCTTCCTATTTGCCATATATATTGAACAAGTTATTAATGGAATTGAATTTTAAATTTCAATTAAATATTAAATTAAGGAGAATGATTTCCTCTTCTTAAATATGTGTGAAAAACTCTCATCAAAAATTAAATTGACAATATAACTTGATTGAAACAATATATACAAAAAATAAAAACTTTAATTTCATATTAATAATTATAACGATAATATTTTAAAACCTAAATGTTGATTATTATTTGGTAATCTCTATTATATAAATCAAACTCTTCCACTTTATTAATATTCAACGATTGAATCTAATACACAAATTCTTCCACTTTATTTGAACACATGCTTTCTTCTGCTTTGTATTTCCTTCACTTATATAATAGAGATTTGAATAATGATGAACAAATAACTAAAAAAACCAAGATAACATTGATTTAAGAAAAATATATTAAAAAAATTAAAAATCATTATAAATGTTTGTTTGAATTTTTTTTTTATGAATAACTAATTGAGAAAAATAATGTTAATATGACACGCACGCATAGCGTGCAAAGAATACTAGTATATATATATAGTCGGGATCCGGTGAGAATAAGGAGTTATGTAAGGATAGAAAAATATGTGAGAATAAATCACAATCGTTCGATCATATAAAGTTAAAGGGCTGTGATTTGCCTAAATGCTAATAACAAAACCTGACATCTCTCGCTCCATTTTCGCGACAACACCATAGACAATAAAATGAGGAAAATCTGAAAACTCACATCTCTCGTCATCGATCAATTGCAAATAAAAATTCGAACCTTTCTCTCTGATTGAAATTCATCCATAAATTGTTTGTTCAATTCATCCGTTCGTAAAACTTTTGGTGCTACTCAATTGTTAGTTTCTTCAATCATGAGGTACGAAATTCTCAAATTTAATTTTTTTTATTGTTGCAATTGAAGTATGAACCTAATTCATACAAATCAAATTGCTTGGAACTGAAATACTTGTGTTCTAGTTTTGAGTCATAGATTTTCTAATCACAAGCTAGTTTTACACATCTTTCCATCAAAAATTAGGTTTTTAAAGACTATACTTGATGCTGATGACATAATTTCGATTTTGAAGGATAATTTTGTTATTATTCATCTCGATTATGGATTTATGGCGGTGCATTCGAAATGTTTAGACTTATGTTATACTAATGATGGTGGCGGAACAGTTGCATGAGCATCAAGTGGGTTGTTTTTGAAGAGTTAGATCATCTTTGTGTTTTAATTTCTTGTGCTGAGAGATGGTATGAGTTTAATTAGTCCTGTTCCTTTTTTATGCCTGAGTTAAGACAAGTTTCTGTAAAAATAAGTTCAATTTGGGTTTGTCTATATTTAAATTTTCGTTGTGTCTATAATGTGGGGTATGAATGATTACTTGTAATTCTTGTCGTACTCATATGGCCTGGCATCTTATGTGGTTTTAGAGAGAAAAAACTTTGAAGATTATGGCCTGAGAAGTACTCCAATAAAGTAAATTTCAACAATGTTAGCAATTAGGAGAAGATTTAGTACCATATTCGTATCTGGTTGATGGAATTTGCATTTATTAGAGGTGAAATTTATTCATTAATTAAGTATAAAAATTCGGAGGCAAGATTTAAGTACCATGAAATTAATTCACCATGTACTAGCTTTTACTCTCAATCTTCAAGAGTTAAGGGGATCATGGTTCTGGCTGGGTAAGGAACTAAACATTAAGAAGCTGTATAGGAGGAGAAAATTATTCACCTTCTGAGTTTTCTTTAGCTATAAGATGGTACATGGTGTTTCATGACGAATGACAAGTGTTTGCAATTTTCTTCAGTAGGATGCATTGCTAGTGTTTGAGCCTCTATTACGTACATCACATCTTTACTACATATACATCATGGGTACATTATAAATACATTAAATCTTATACATATACATATACGTAAATGGACATTTTTTGGTGTTCTCTGTTTAACATTGACGTATAAAAGTTTTATATTTCAATATATATATGTGCTTGGATTATGAAGTTTGTGCAGTTGAAGCTGTTTATATATTAGCAAAGTGGAAGTTAAATGGGTGAAAAAGAAATGAGATACTCATATTAAGAACTTGTTAATAGTATCAAGTACTAAGATGTTTTTTCTTTAAGGCTTATTTGTTAACAAATCTAAGCTTGAGAAGATGGTGAATTATTTGTTTTGGCACTGTGCTATAAAAAAAGCTAGGAATGAACCTAAACCTCTTTCTAAAAACTATAGAACACCTTTTTTCGCCTTTTTTTCTTCCAAAAAAGCTTTTGTTAGCAAGTAGGAGTAACAGGCCCATATGCGTGTGCTAACGCAGGTGTGCTAGTTATAAGCGTGAGAGACACAACAGATAATAAGGCAGACTAGGAGTGACAAACTCTACACTATGCCTTGAATATTTGATAGTGTTTCTTGTAAATAGTTTAGCTTTGAATTATAATATACTACATATGTGCTTGTTCATTATTGAGAATGATCTTCATGTACATCAATTAGCTTTTGCAGGTACATTAATATTAATTAAGTAATTAGCTTGAGATCGTGAACCTTTTGTGCTCCTTAATTTACAGATTGTAGCGATTAGCAGAACACAAGAGCTGAAAAAACTATGTGAAATCACTATTGCACCATCTTCAATGAAAGACTTGTCTAACATTATTGGGGAAATTAATACCTTTGCGATGTAACCACGTGATCTTGAGAGCTTTCCTCATGATCTTTTGTGCTAGTGTTAAGATGTAATAGCTAGGAACTATGCTGACTTGGTATTCTATATATAAACGTTCCTTTGTAGTATGGTCACATATTTTGCTGCAAGACCTGTTGATGAGCCAAAAATTTTATAAGTTGATTAGCCTTTGACTCTATTGTGCCCAGATCTTTATTTTGCTTATTCCAATCCTGAAGGAAATCAGCTCATATATATGCAGATCTTTCCTATATTTTGCTTCTTATGCTGGCACAAAGGGCAGGATATGTGGAAACACTTTTTGTCTTCCTATAAATGTTGGAGGCCTCTTGATCAGACACATCTTCTTTGGAACTAGGTGCAACTGGTATAAAGACAATCCCAACGCGATCTTTAGGTTAAATGTTGTGTGCATGTTGGAGTACCTTAGGCAAAACAAAATTCATACATATAAAAAGCATGAAACATCTAATTACACAAGCTCAGTAAGAGACGTGACTAGAAGTACATCACAGGTGGCTTAATAGTACATCACTGATTACTTAAAAGTACATCACGGATGACTTAAAAGTGCATCACCTCACCGATTAGAAATCTTTAATTCTACAATCTAAAACACATGGAGTAATAACAACAAAGTTCGATATATATAACTACAAGAATAACAACCACATCGATATTAGATATTTTACCCCAGAATAATCATTCATACTATAAGCATGAAAAGTAGAATATCTCTTGCACACATTGATGTATGATGGCATTAGTAAGTTCTTAAAAGAAACCCCTATATACATGAAATTCTCAATATATATACAATCTAGAGGTTCTAAATTTGTAAAAGCCTACATTTTTTCCTTTCTTTACAAAAGATTTGGCAAATTTTTCTCAAATACAAGTTGTTCAAGTCACTCACTCATACATCAATATTTTTATTAGCTTTACAATCAAACCTAACTAGGAAAAAGATCAAAAAAAAATATTATTACATCATCTTTTCTTAAGCTAGCATCTTACGAAGAAGTTCCTTGCCCCATATGCATTTCCGAGTACCTCATCGCATACATACCAATATGATCAAGATCTGCATGCTCATTTGATCTCCAATCTCCATCGTATTTTGATTAGCTTTAGGTTGAAATTCATTACCTTCCGACTCTTGGATCACCACCTGACGCCAAAAAGTTGGGACACTCGAGGAGGCAGTTTCATTGATCAGAAGCTATTCTCAAACCCTAGAGAGAAAGAGTCCAAAAGAAAACATAAAGGAAAAAAATATAAAGCAAACATTCTTGCTAGCTGAGATCCTAGAGTTAATAACATTAAGCTAGTAACTTTTTCTTTTGTCTAA